>OU015643.1:112500-1312500 GCA_907165235.1 Zeuzera pyrina
GCGCCACTTCCTCCCAGGATACTTTAACCTTATACAAATAAAAAAAAAAAAAAAAAAAAAAAAAAAAAAAAAAAAAAAAAAAACCTAACCTAACCTAACCTAACCTAACCTAACCTAACCTAACCTAACCTAACCTAACCTAACCTAACCTAACCTAACCTAACCTAACCTAACCTAACCTAACCTAACCTAACCTAACCTAACCTAACCTAACCTAACCTAACCTAACCGGGGTGCTGGGGTCGGGCAACCTCCTCGTGGTGCACCCTGGGCGCCGACCGGTAACTACCCGTTCTTTAATGGGGTGTTACCGGGCGGTGGCTAATCGCCCGACCAATGGGGTGGGTATGTATTCTCCCTCGGGTTTGCCCAAGTCGTCAATCCACTTAACTACACATCACCATATATAACCACTGTTATATTACCCCTCAATCTTAATTTTATAATGATGACACTTCTGACTTGGGCAACCCACTAAATACCGATATACTTATCACTACTTGTCTCCTAATCACTTGGTCTCTCTCCCAATTTTAATATACCCTTTGCTCAGGCTGGAGTCGCACCAACTGCTGATGCGAATCCAGACTTGGGCAATAACCCTACAGATGACCAATGTACTCATCATCATGGCACTTACCCCAATATATGCTAATTCTAAGTATCTAGTTAAGTTTATCTTTAGTATGTAAGTTGATTGTTCTATATTATCAATCTGTTAGTATGTAAGATTAATTCACTTTTAGTATGTATGCTATCAATCTGTTAGTATGTAAGATTAATTCATTTTCAGTATGTATGTAATCAATCTGTTAGTATATAAGATAAATTTATTTTTAGTATGTATGTTGTATTGTCCCCTTGCAACATGCTTTTCATCTGCCTTCTGCAAATTACTCTTTGCAAACCACTTTATGTACTTGTAACCCACTGCAAAGTGTTAACTCCAATACAAATGTGTTAGTATTAAGTTTATTGTTAGTATAAGTTCTTTTTAATCAATGTTTAATGTTACCTTATCATGTCTCCAACCCCCACAACTTCTTATTATGTGTAAACTTAGTTTTATGGCCTTCTGCTAAAATATGTTTGAAACCTACCTTGTACTCTTTTGTAACCTTCTGCATCGGGAGGATGCAGGCGTACTCCATTAGCGCCACTTCCTCCCAGGATACTTTAACCTTATACAAATAAAAAAAAAAAAAAAAAAAAAAAAAAAAAAAAAAAAAAAAAAAACCTAACCTAACCTAACCTAACCTAACCTAACCTAACCTAACCTAACCTAACCTAACCTAACCTAACCTAACCTAACCTAACCTAACCTAACCTAACCTAACCTAACCTAACCTAACCTAACCTAACCTAACCTAACCTAACCGGGGTGCTGGGGTCGGGCAACCTCCTCGTGGTGCACCCTGGGCGCCGACCGGTAACTACCCGTTCTTTAATGGGGTGTTACCGGGCGGTGGCTAATCGCCCGACCAATGGGGTGGGTATGTATTCTCCCTCGGGTTTGCCCAAGTCGTCAATCCACTTAACTACACATCACCATATATAACCACTGTTATATTACCCCTCAATCTTAATTTTATAATGATGACACTTCTGACTTGGGCAACCCACTAAATACCGATATACTTATCACTACTTGTCTCCTAATCACTTGGTCTCTCTCCCAATTTTAATATACCCTTTGCTCAGGCTGGAGTCGCACCAACTGCTGATGCGAATCCAGACTTGGGCAATAACCCTACAGATGACCAATGTACTCATCATCATGGCACTTACCCCAATATATGCTAATTCTAAGTATCTAGTTAAGTTTATCTTTAGTATGTAAGTTGATTGTTCTATATTATCAATCTGTTAGTATGTAAGATTAATTCACTTTTAGTATGTATGCTATCAATCTGTTAGTATGTAAGATTAATTCATTTTCAGTATGTATGTAATCAATCTGTTAGTATATAAGATAAATTTAGTTTTAGTATGTATGTTGTATTGTCCCCTTGCAACATGCTTTTCATCTGCCTTCTGCAAATTACTCTTTGCAAACCACTTTATGTACTTGTAACCCACTGCAAAGTGTTAACTCCAATACAAATGTGTTAGTATTAAGTTTATTGTTAGTATAAGTTCTTTTTAATCAATGTTTAATGTTACCTTATCATGTCTCCAACCCCCACAACTTCTTATTATGTGTAAACTTAGTTTTATGGCCTTCTGCTAAAATATGTTTGAAACCTACCTTGTACTCTTTTGTAACCTTCTGCATCGGGAGGATGCAGGCGTACTCCATTAGCGCCACTTCCTCCCAGGATACTTTAACCTTATACAAATAAAAAAAAAAAAAACCTAACCTAACCTAACCTAACCTAACCTAACCTAACCTAACCTAACCTAACCTAACCTAACCTAACCTAACCTAACCTAACCTAACCTAACCTAACCTAACCTAACCTAACCTAACCTAACCTAACCTAACCTAACCTAACCGGGGTGCTGGGGTCGGGCAACCTCCTCGTGGTGCACCCTGGGCGCCGACCGGTAACTACCCGTTCTTTAATGGGGTGTTACCGGGCGGTGGCTAATCGCCCGACCAATGGGGTGGGTATGTATTCTCCCTCGGGTTTGCCCAAGTCGTCAATCCACTTAACTACACATCACCATATATAACCACTGTTATATTACCCCTCAATCTTAATTTTATAATGATGACACTTCTGACTTGGGCAACCCACTAAATACCGATATACTTATCACTACTTGTCTCCTAATCACTTGGTCTCTCTCCCAATTTTAATATACCCTTTGCTCAGGCTGGAGTCGCACCAACTGCTGATGCGAATCCAGACTTGGGCAATAACCCTACAGATGACCAATGTACTCATCATCATGGCACTTACCCCAATATATGCTAATTCTAAGTATCTAGTTAAGTTTATCTTTAGTATGTAAGTTGATTGTTCTATATTATCAATCTGTTAGTATGTAAGATTAATTCACTTTTAGTATGTATGCTATCAATATGTTAGTATGTAAGATTAATTCATTTTCAGTATGTATGTAATCAATCTGTTAGTATATAAGATAAATTTATTTTTAGTATGTATGTTGTATTGTCCCCTTGCAACATGCTTTTCATCTGCCTTCTGCAAATTACTCTTTGCAAACCACTTTATGTACTTGTAACCCACTGCAAAGTGTTAACTCCAATACAAATGTGTTAGTATTAAGTTTATTGTTAGTATAAGTTCTTTTTAATCAATGTTTAATGTTACCTTATCATGTCTCCAACCCCTACAACTTCTTATTATGTGTAAACTTAGTTTTATGGCCTTCTGCTAAAATATGTTTGAAACCTACCTTGTACTCTTTTGTAACCTTCTGCATCGGGAGGATGCAGGCGTACTCCATTAGCGCCACTTCCTCCCAGGATACTTTAACCTTATACAAATAAAAAAAAAAAAAAAAAAAAAAAAAAAAAAAAAAAAAAAAAAAAAAAAAAAAAACCTAACCTAACCTAACCTAACCTAACCTAACCTAACCTAACCTAACCTAACCTAACCTAACCTAACCTAACCTAACCTAACCTAACCTAACCTAACCTAACCTAACCTAACCTAACCTAACCTAACCGGGGTACTGGGTCGGGCAACCTCCTCGTGGTGTACCCTGGGCGCCGACCGGTAACTACTTGTTCTTTAATGAGGTGTTACCGGGCGGTGGCTAATCGCCCGACCACTGGGGTGGGTAGGTGGATTCCCCCTCGGGTTTGCCCAAGTCCTTATCAACTTAACCTCGCATCACCATATTACCCCTGCTACATAATCATTCTTACCCTGATCTATTATGATGTGACCTCTGACTTGGGCAACCCACCAAATACCATTCTCCTCATCAATACTTGGGATTCTTATCAATATGTCTCTCCACCAATTTTAATATAACCGTTGCTCAGGCTGGAGTCGCACCAATTGCTGATGCGAATCCAGACTTGGGCAATAAACCCAAACACGACCTATTTCCTAATCAAGGCACTAGCCCATTTAATATAAGTCTAGTATGTAAGTTGATTGTCTTCATTATATCTCAATTGTTAGTATATAAGTTGATTCTATGTCATTTTAGTATGTATGTTCAATTGTTAGTATTTAAGTTGATTCTATGTCATCTTAGTATGTATGTCTAATTGTGTAGTATTTAAGTTGATTGTTATTTAGTATATAAGCCAATCTATTAGTATGTAAGTCAATTTAGTATGTATGTCAATTTTGCCCCACAACATGTGTCCTCTAATTGCCTTCTGCATATCCCTGTTTTTAGACTATTATGTAACTTTAACCCACTCAATGTCTATCTTATTTTGTATTAATTCTATTATGTCTCCAACCCCCCTATTAACCCTTTTTACTATGTACCACTAACTATAAGTAGCCTTCTGCTAAAAATGTTTGCAACCCTCACTATGTACCATGTAACTTTCTGCTACGGGAGGATGCAGGCGTACTCCATTAGCGCCACTTCCTCCCAGGATACCTTAACCTTATACAAATAAAAAAAAAAAAAAAAAAAAAAAAAACCTAACCTAACCTAACCTAACCTAACCTAACCTAACCTAACCTAACCTAACCTAACCTAACCTAACCTAACCTAACCTAACCTAACCTAACCTAACCTAACCTAACCTAACCTAACCTAACCTAACCTAACCTAACCTAACCTAACCTAACCTAACCTAACCTAACCTAACCTAACCGGGGTGCTGGGGTCGGGCAACCTCCTCGTGGTGCACCCTGGGCGCCGACCGGTAACTACCCGTTCTTTAATGGGGTGTTACCGGGCGGTGGCTAATCGCCCGACCAATGGGGTGGGTATGTATTCTCCCTCGGGTTTGCCCAAGTCGTCAATCCACTTAACTACACATCACCATATATAACCACTGTTATATTACCCCTCAATCTTAATTTTATAATGATGACACTTCTGACTTGGGCAACCCACTAAATACCGATATACTTATCACTACTTGTCTCCTAATCACTTGGTCTCTCTCCCAATTTTAATATACCCTTTGCTCAGGCTGGAGTCGCACCAACTGCTGATGCGAATCCAGACTTGGGCAATAACCCTACAGATGACCAATGTACTCATCATCATGGCACTTACCCCAATATATGCTAATTCTAAGTATCTAGTTAAGTTTATCTTTAGTATGTAAGTTGATTGTTCTATATTATCAATCTGTTAGTATGTAAGATTAATTCACTTTTAGTATGTATGCTATCAATCTGTTAGTATGTAAGATTAATTCATTTTCAGTATGTATGTAATCAATCTGTTAGTATATAAGATAAATTTATTTTTAGTATGTATGTTGTATTGTCCCCTTGCAACATGCTTTTCATCTGCCTTCTGCAAATTACTCTTTGCAAACCACTTTATGTACTTGTAACCCACTGCAAAGTGTTAACTCCAATACAAATGTGTTAGTATTAAGTTTATTGTTAGTATAAGTTCTTTTTAATCAATGTTTAATGTTACCTTATCATGTCTCCAACCCCTACAACTTCTTATTATGTGTAAACTTAGTTTTATGGCCTTCTGCTAAAATATGTTTGAAACCTACCTTGTACTCTTTTGTAACCTTCTGCATCGGGAGGATGCAGGCGTACTCCATTAGCGCCACTTCCTCCCAGGATACTTTAACCTTATACAAATAAAAAAAAAAAAAAAAAAAAAAAACCTAACCTAACCTAACCTAACCTAACCTAACCTAACCTAACCTAACCTAACCTAACCTAACCTAACCTAACCTAACCTAACCTAACCTAACCTAACCTAACCTAACCTAACCTAACCTAACCTAACCTAACCTAACCTAACCTAACGGGGTGCTGGGGTCGGGCAACCTCCTCGTGGTGCACCCTGGGCGCCGACCGGTAACTACCCGTTCTTTAATGGGGTGTTACCGGGCGGTGGCTAATCGCCCGACCAATGGGGTGGGTATGTATTCTCCCTCGGGTTTGCCCAAGTCGTCAATCCACTTAACTACACATCACCATATATAACCACTGTTATATTACCCCTCAATCTTAATTTTATAATGATGACACTTCTGACTTGGGCAACCCACTAAATACCGATATACTTATCACTACTTGTCTCCTAATCACTTGGTCTCTCTCCCAATTTTAATATACCCTTTGCTCAGGCTGGAGTCGCACCAACTGCTGATGCGAATCCAGACTTGGGCAATAACCCTACAGATGACCAATGTACTCATCATCATGGCACTTACCCCAATATATGCTAATTCTAAGTATCTAGTTAAGTTTATCTTTAGTATGTAAGTTGATTGTTCTATATTATCAATCTGTTAGTATGTAAGATTAATTCACTTTTAGTATGTATGCTATCAATCTGTTAGTATGTAAGATTAATTCATTTTCAGTATGTATGTAATCAATCTGTTAGTATATAAGATAAATTTATTTTTAGTATGTATGTTGTATTGTCCCCTTGCAACATGCTTTTCATCTGCCTTCTGCAAATTACTCTTTGCAAACCACTTTATGTACTTGTAACCCACTGCAAAGTGTTAACTCCAATACAAATGTGTTAGTATTAAGTTTATTGTTAGTATAAGTTCTTTTTAATCAATGTTTAATGTTACCTTATCATGTCTCCAACCCCTACAACTTCTTATTATGTGTAAACTTAGTTTTATGGCCTTCTGCTAAAATATGTTTGAAACCTACCTTGTACTCTTTTGTAACCTTCTGCATCGGGAGGATGCAGGCGTACTCCATTAGCGCCACTTCCTCCCAGGATACTTTAACCTTATACAAATAAAAAAAAAAAAAAAAAAAAAAAAAACCTAACCTAACCTAACCTAACCTAACCTAACCTAACCTAACCTAACCTAACCTAACCTAACCTAACCTAACCTAACCTAACCTAACCTAACCTAACCTAACCTAACCTAACCTAACCTAACCGGGGGGGGTACTGGGTCGGGCAACCTCCTCGTGGTGTACCCTGGGCGCCGACCGGTAACTACTTGTTCTTTAATGAGGTGTTACCGGGCGGTGGCTAATCGCCCGACCACTGGGGTGGGTAGGTGGATTCCCCCTCGGGTTTGCCCAAGTCCTTATCAACTTAACCTCGCATCACCATATTACCCCTGCTACATAATCATTCTTACCCTGATCTATTATGATGTGACCTCTGACTTGGGCAACCCACCAAATACCATTCTCCTCATCAATACTTGGGATTCTTATCAATATGTCTCTCCACCAATTTTAATATAACCGTTGCTCAGGCTGGAGTCGCACCAATTGCTGATGCGAATCCAGACTTGGGCAATAAACCCAAACACGACCTATTTCCTAATCAAGGCACTAGCCCATTTAATATAAGTCTAGTATGTAAGTTGATTGTCTTCATTATATCTCAATTGTTAGTATATAAGTTGATTCTATGTCATTTTAGTATGTATGTTCAATTGTTAGTATTTAAGTTGATTCTATGTCATCTTAGTATGTATGTCTAATTGTGTAGTATTTAAGTTGATTGTTATTTAGTATATAAGCCAATCTATTAGTATGTAAGTCAATTTAGTATGTATGTCAATTTTGCCCCACAACATGTGTCCTCTAATTGCCTTCTGCATATCCCTGTTTTTAGACTATTATGTAACTTTAACCCACTCAATGTCTATCTTATTTTGTATTAATTCTATTATGTCTCCAACCCCCCTATTAACCCTTTTTACTATGTACCACTAACTATAAGTAGCCTTCTGCTAAAAATGTTTGCAACCCTCACTATGTACCATGTAACTTTCTGCTACGGGAGGATGCAGGCGTACTCCATTAGCGCCACTTCCTCCCAGGATACCTTAACCTTATACAAATAAAAAAAAAAAAAAAAAAAAAAAAAACCTAACCGGGGTGCTGGGGTCGGGCAACCTCCTCGTGGTGCACCCTGGGCGCCGACCGGTAACTACCCGTTCTTTAATGGGGTGTTACCGGGCGGTGGCTAATCGCCCGACCAATGGGGTGGGTATGTATTCTCCCTCGGGTTTGCCCAAGTCGTCAATCCACTTAACTACACATCACCATATATAACCACTGTTATATTACCCCTCAATCTTAATTTTATAATGATGACACTTCTGACTTGGGCAACCCACTAAATACCGATATACTTATCACTACTTGTCTCCTAATCACTTGGTCTCTCTCCCAATTTTAATATACCCTTTGCTCAGGCTGGAGTCGCACCAACTGCTGATGCGAATCCAGACTTGGGCAATAACCCTACAGATGACCAATGTACTCATCATCATGGCACTTACCCCAATATATGCTAATTCTAAGTATCTAGTTAAGTTTATCTTTAGTATGTAAGTTGATTGTTCTATATTATCAATCTGTTAGTATGTAAGATTAATTCACTTTTAGTATGTATGCTATCAATCTGTTAGTATGTAAGATTAATTCATTTTCAGTATGTATGTAATCAATCTGTTAGTATATAAGATAAATTTATTTTTAGTATGTATGTTGTATTGTCCCCTTGCAACATGCTTTTCATCTGCCTTCTGCAAATTACTCTTTGCAAACCACTTTATGTACTTGTAACCCACTGCAAAGTGTTAACTCCAATACAAATGTGTTAGTATTAAGTTTATTGTTAGTATAAGTTCTTTTTAATCAATGTTTAATGTTACCTTATCATGTCTCCAACCCCTACAACTTCTTATTATGTGTAAACTTAGTTTTATGGCCTTCTGCTAAAATATGTTTGAAACCTACCTTGTACTCTTTTGTAACCTTCTGCATCGGGAGGATGCAGGCGTACTCCATTAGCGCCACTTCCTCCCAGGATACTTTAACCTTATACAAATAAAAAAAAAAAAAAAAAAAAACCTAACCTAACCTAACCTTTTTTTTTTTTTTTTTTTTTTTTTTTGCGTCAGGAAATGCTTTATGCATTCCGTCCTGCCATGGGGGATGGCAGGGGGATATGTGGGACTCCACGGCTGTGAGGTGCAATGCCGGGCTACCCACTAAAACCTGACGGTGTTCCTCGAGAGCCTTGATGCCGGGGCAACGGGAGCGCGTTGGCATTCTTCCGCTACCCCGACGGCAACGGCCAGCGCTAAATCGCCGGCCTCATCTCGTGTTTGGGCGGGCCTTGCCCGCCCGACTTCTAGAGAGGCGCGCGGGAACACCGCGCGCGCCATCTCGAGGCTATCTGAGGGGCGGCACTCCCCCGAATGCCACCCCAAGCCTCAGGTGGGCGCCCCGCCGTATACATGGCAGGGCGCGGTGGTCGCCATGGAGGCGATGGCCACTAGCACGGGTCCGTGCACATCTCCTCCGTTTGCCTGGCGGGAGCAACGCGAGCGGCAGCAACGGCTGCCACCCTAGCGCCCTTTTTGGGCTTAGCCCCCGCACAGGTCTTGCTGCCTGGGATGTGGTCCGCCGACTTCCCTTCGGCGGAGCACAGCGTGCAGTGAGGCCTGCTCGTGCACGCCCCGGCTCTGTGACCATGTTGCCCGCAGCGGTAACATTCACCGCTGCGGTCCACCTCCGAGGTGCATACCGCGACGACGTGCCCCTGTTTCAGGCACCGGTAGCACCTCAAGGGTCTCGGCTCCAGTACTTTGACACCTGCCGAGACCCATCCTACTAGAAGGCGACCACCTGCCACCTTCCTTGCCGCCTCAACGGGGCACCTCGCCCACACAGAGCCTAACCCTGTCAGAGTTCGGCGCACCTCCCCGACTTTAACGTCGTCCGCCGTACAACTTCCCACCCTGGCGATGGCCCCAGCCACCTCAGCCGCCGTGACCGAGTCATCCAGGCCTGAAACGCGGAGTTCCGCGCATTTAGTCGGCCTGGACACTCTCACTAGGTCACTCCCTAGGTTTTCCCTCAATTTAGCCGCTAGTGCATCGGCTTTCTCCCCACTAGCGGCACCCGGCAGCTCGAGGACGCCTGCCCCGGTGGCGGCCTTCCTGTACCGGAGCCCGGTTATGCCCAGCGGCTCCAGGTCAACCTTGGTTCGGGCCTCCGTCAACACCTGGGCGTAAGAAACCCCCTTCTTAGCCGCCTCCGGCAGCAAGGTAATCACCACGGCGGACGACTTTGGGATACGCAATTTCGGCTTTTTCGCCTTTTCTTTTCGTTTCCCCCCCCCCCTCCTTCCTATCCGGCACAGAAGCCGGGACTACAGCGATTTTGCTATTCGGCCGAGTGGAAGCCGGGACCTCGACGACGACCTTTTCAATCCTCCTCTTGCTCTTCTTTGCGACGGTCACGAAGCCGTCATCGTCCATACCCGACGATGTAGGCGGCACCTCTACGGACCGTTCCACCACAGGCTTAGGAATAGGCGCAACACCTTTGCCCTTCCCAGCTTTTCTCTTCCCTTGTTGCGATAACGACATTGGCTCTCCAGTAGAAGGTAGAACAGCAGATGCGTATGTCTTCTTTGCGTCCGCAGCCAAAGGCGGACGGATGCTCTTCGCCGGCAACAGCCGCTCCTCCAGTGCGTCCAGCCTTGCGTTGACCATATCGCCAACTTGCATCATGATGGACCTGGTCATCTCTTCCTGCACCAAAGCAGTAGGCTCTGGCGGAGGTGGCTTTGGTTGGCTTGTCAGCTTTTCCACCATCCCTTTGAGCTCCGCGAGTTGTTTGCGGAGCTCACTGATCTCCCCTCGCAGACAGGCATTCTCCTTTTGGAGTTTCACGTTCTCCTCGGAATTGGTTCTGGCCGCAAGGGTTTCCGTAACCTCTTTGAGGCTGGCCGCCGCCTCTTTCAACGCCCGTACGAACGAGCCCTTCAAATTCTTTGATTTGGTGGCCACCTTTTCGATGGCAGCCACGCTCGCCATTGCCAACTTTTGCAGCCCATCTGCAGTATCCATATCTGGACTCGGTTGCTGACTCGCCGAAGGGTCTCTGTGTCTGTCCGCAGACGCAGACGATGACCAGCCAGACAATTCACTCGACGTGGACCGGGTCAGCCTCTTTAGCCGAAGCTCCTGAGACATTTCTTCCATCTCCTTTTCGACTTGCTGTTGCAGCGCCACCCTCTGCGTCTGCAGCCACTCGCGCTTCTCTTGCGACAAGCCGACATATTCGCCGGTCGTAGGAGGCCGGCCTCTCCCTCTCCTTGTGGGAATTTTCCCCGCAGAAGACGGTTCAGTGGCAGGACCTGCCTCTCTCTCCCTCGACTTTGACCTCGATCTTGACCGACTCCTTGTTTTTTCTGTTGGACGAACGCGCCTTCTCAACGCCTTGGTCGCACTTCCATCGTCCGACCAAGCTGTTGGGACGCTTAAATCCGACGCATCGGACAAGTCGTCCTCATCTAACCCCTCACTCCTCCTCTTATCTTTCCCCCCCGTTCCCCGAAAGTTTAATTTAAAATATTCCATTTTGAATCCCACGAGTGGGGCCGATTTAAATGACCACCCCCGGGTGACGCCCATTCCGGGGGCTAGGGTATATACTGTGGAGGTCCCCAGGTATCCACAGGTTTTTAGCGTGTTTTCTCACGGGTTTTGTATCGAGTTTTCCTTCTCTCACGGCCGGCCAATGAAGGCGAGCCGTCTTCGGACCGCACAGCCACGACGTACCCCCTTAGCACCGTGACGGGGGTCGTTGAGGTGCACTGTGCGGTTACCGGGGAGGGCGGCTGGTGCCGGTCCGCCCCCCAGGCACCACCCGGCGACAGGGTTAGTGCCGCCGGGCACGCCACCACCTAGACTCCCTGCCCTCCGCAGAGGACAGGGAAACCACAATGCGCAAAAGCGCAAAAACCACAACGGAGGACGCAATAGCGCCCCCCAACACCTCTCCGCGCAATAGCGCCAGGCACCCTACCCCTCCAAAAGAGAGAGGCAGGTGCATCCCCTCCCCCCCGTCCGGGCCGGACCCTTTCGGCACTGCAGCCTCATCGGCCCCGACCCGGTACTGAGGGCGCCGCCGAAGCACCACCCTCAGGAGTGTTTATCGACTCTCCAGTCTAGATCCGCAGTGTTCAGTGCAAACGAGGCCACCTCGAGAAGGATGTGGACATGAAGTCCACGCACTGCGGTCTTGGGGTGGCAGGCTAAGGCTCCACTTAATGGGAGCTGTAAGCGCCTGTTGGTCCACCCCCTGTGGCGGGTCACCCCCACCACTCGGCCCCAACCTAACCTAACCTAACCTAACCTAACCTAACCTAACCTAACCTAACCTAACCTAACCTAACCTAACCTAACCTAACCTAACCTAACCTAACCTAACCGGGGTGCTGGGGTCGGGCAACCTCCTCGTGGTGCACCCTGGGCGCCGACCGGTAACTACCCGTTCTTTAATGGGGTGTTACCGGGCGGTGGCTAATCGCCCGACCAATGGGGTGGGTATGTATTCTCCCTCGGGTTTGCCCAAGTCGTCAATCCACTTAACTACACATCACCATATATAACCACTGTTATATTACCCCTCAATCTTAATTTTATAATGATGACACTTCTGACTTGGGCAACCCACTAAATACCGATATACTTATCACTACTTGTCTCCTAATCACTTGGTCTCTCTCCCAATTTTAATATACCCTTTGCTCAGGCTGGAGTCGCACCAACTGCTGATGCGAATCCAGACTTGGGCAATAACCCTACAGATGACCAATGTACTCATCATCATGGCACTTACCCCAATATATGCTAATTCTAAGTATCTAGTTAAGTTTATCTTTAGTATGTAAGTTGATTGTTCTATATTATCAATCTGTTAGTATGTAAGATTAATTCACTTTTAGTATGTATGCTATCAATCTGTTAGTATGTAAGATTAATTCATTTTCAGTATGTATGTAATCAATCTGTTAGTATATAAGATAAATTTATTTTTAGTATGTATGTTGTATTGTCCCCTTGCAACATGCTTTTCATCTGCCTTCTGCAAATTACTCTTTGCAAACCACTTTATGTACTTGTAACCCACTGCAAAGTGTTAACTCCAATACAAATGTGTTAGTATTAAGTTTATTGTTAGTATAAGTTCTTTTTAATCAATGTTTAATGTTACCTTATCATGTCTCCAACCCCTACAACTTCTTATTATGTGTAAACTTAGTTTTATGGCCTTCTGCTAAAATATGTTTGAAACCTACCTTGTACTCTTTTGTAACCTTCTGCATCGGGAGGATGCAGGCGTACTCCATTAGCGCCACTTCCTCCCAGGATACTTTAACCTTATACAAATAAAAAAAAAAAAAAAAAAAAAAAAAAAAAAAAAAAAAAAAAAAAAAAAAAAAAAAAAAAAAAAAAAAAAAAAAAAAAAAAAAAAAAAAAAACCTAACCTAACCTAACCTAACCTAACCTAACCTAACCTAACCTAACCTAACCTAACCTAACCTAACCTAACCTAACCTAACCTTTTTTTTTTTTTTTTTTTTTTTTTTTTTTTTTTTTTTTTTTTTTGCGTCAGGAAATGCTTTATGCATTCCGTCCTGCCATGGGGGATGGCAGGGGGATATGTGGGACTCCACGGCTGTGAGGTGCAGTGCCGGGCTACCCACTAAAACCTGACGGTGTTCCTCCGAGGCGCCTATTGCCGGGGCAGCGGGGGCGCTTTGGCATTCTTCCGCGGCCCCGGCAGCGTTGCCCAGCGCGTTTTATGCGCCGGGCTCATCTCGATTAGGGCAGGAGGGTGGAGATGCCCCTGCCCGTTCTTCTTGGGATGCGCGCGGGAACACCGCGCGCGCCATCCCGAGGCCTATTTGGTTGGGGTGACAGTCCCCCGACAGTCACCCCGAGGCCTCTAGGTGGGGGGGAGGAGGGCGTGGAAATTCCTCCTCCGGGCCCCGGCTCTCCGGCGGCGGATTGGTTGCGAAAGCGGATCAGTCTCCCGCTCTCTCTCCGCCGCCTCCTTCCGCGAGATTACGTCCTCGCAGAAGGTGAGAACCGCCAGCCATGCCTCCTCGCTACCGACCATAGCTTTTACCACAGCCGGCAGCGAGAGGTCTCTCCCCACCGCCGCGACGAGATCACGACGCTGCTCAGCCCATGCCGAGCACTCCTCGAGCGTATGCTGCGCCGTATCTTCGTCGCGGCCGCAGTGGTGACACTCGGTCGTCGACTCTCTACGGGCAATTTGGCACAGGTACTTGCCGAAGCTCCCATGCCCCGACAGCACCTGTACCATCCGGAAAGTCAACGACCCCGACGTTCTGTCCGTCCATTCTTCCAGTACTGGACGGACCGCCTCGACGGTCCGGCGGCCGGCATTCGGATGCGCCAGCCGCTCCTTCCATTTCGCCAACATGGACCGCCGGGCTCTGAGCCTCCGCGATTCCACCTCCCTGAGAGTAGGGTCGTCGCGTCGAAGGCGACGACCCTTACGCCATTCGTACACCGTGGCGTACACTTCCGCCTCGAGATCCCAGGGAGGGGATCCAGCCAAAACGCACGCCGCCTCACAGGAGACGGTGCGATACCCGCGTATCACCCCGACGGCCATCGCCCTTTGAGGTCGCCGAAGAGCGGCGACGTTCTGGGCCGTCAGGGTGGATGACCAGATTGGCGCTCCATAGAGCGCCATGGACCGCACCACCCCCATATAGAGGCGGCGGCATCCCGCCTTCGGCCCCCCGATATTAGGCATAAGCCGCTTTAGTGCGGCCGCCGCCCCTAAGAGACGGGGAGCAACCTAACCTAACCTTTTTTTTTTTTTTTTTTTTTTTTTTTTTTTTTTTTTTCGTCAGGAAATGCTTTATGCATTCCGTCCTGCCATGGGGGATGGCAGGGGGATATGTGGGACTCCACGGCTGTGAGGTGCAATGCCGGGCTACCCACTAAAACCTGACGGTGTTCCTCGAGAGCCTTTATGCCGGGGCCACGGGTGTGCGTTAGCATTCTTCCGCGACCCCGGCGGGCAACGGCCGGCGCTAAGCCGCCGGCCTCGTCTCGTTTTGGGTGGGAGGGCAGAACTCCCACCCATGATGTCGTGAGAGGCGCGCGGGAACACCGCGCGCGCCATCTCGAGGCTTTCTGAGGGGTGGCACTCCCCCGAATGCCACCCCAAGCCTCTATATGGGTACTCCGTCTACTACGGAGTGCACCCTCGCCAATAGGCGACAACTCGAACTCTACGCATCCGTGAGCATAACTTCCTCTTCCTCGCCAGCAACTGTTGAGGCAATGGGAGCGGCCGGTGGGGCTGCTGCAATTCTTCTCTTGCCTGCCGGTTTCGTTTCCGTACAGGCCTTGCCTCCTAGAATGTGGTTCGCCGCCTTTTTGGCGGCATCGCACAACGTGCAGTGCGGAACTGCAATGCACGTTCCGGCCTTATGGCCATCCTTACCGCAACGAAAACATTGTTCGCTGCGGTCCACCTCCGAGGAACAGTTCTGCCTCACATGCCCGACCTGCAGACACTTATAACAACGAAGGGGTCTCGGCTCCAGGAGCGTCACGTTCGCCGAGACCCAACCCACCAACAATCTAGTCTGCACTAGTTTTTTGGCCGCCACCGCAGGGCAGCGGACCCACGCTGTGCGCAACCCAGAGGGGGTGCGCCGAATTTCACCAACCTTTATTTGTTCGACGGTACAATGCCCTTCCCTTACGATAGCAGCGGATAACTCGCTTGCCGTAACGGAATCATCCAGGCCGGATATACGGAGCTCAGACGACTTGACCGGCCTGGAGATCCGGACCACATTCGGGCTGAGATGTTCCCGCAGCTTTGCTGCAAGTGAATCAGCCTTATCCCCACTGGCGAGGCCTGGAAGCTCCAATATACTGGCACCGGTAGCAGCCTTCTTATATTTCATCTCGGCGATTCCGAGCGTACCGAGGTCAATTTTGCTGCGTGCCTCGGTGAGTATCGCCGCGTAAGTAACCCCTTTTTGAGCCGCCTCTGGTTGCAGAGTTAACACCACTGCCGACGACTTCGGCACACGTGGCTTCGGCTTCCTTCTTTGCTTCTTCCTCCCCTTTGTACCGCCCTTAGAGGCGACGGTTTGGGAGGGATTGGACGTCTCAGGAATATTTTTCCTATTGCCTCTTCGGGCGACCACACTGTATGCCTCTTTCGTGGAGGCAGGTACTGGAGGCAGCGGGCGGGGCCTTGGGGTTGCCTCCGCCCCAGACGACGCCGACACCTTACTTCCCTTTTTTCCCCTTATATTCCCCCCCTTGCCAACGCTGGACCTCGCAGTATCGACGCTGGACTCATTCACCACCATTGTTTGCAGGGGCGCAGAAACGGACGCATCTGCTCTACCACTCAGTGACGCTGGGAGGAAGCGCTTCTCTGGGAGTAGTCTGCCCTCCAGCGCATCAAACCTAGCGTTGACCATGTTGCCCACCTGCAACATGATGGACCTTGTCATGTCTTCCTGTGTCGAAGCTGTAGCCTCTGCCGGAGGCGGCCGTGGTTGAGTCGCCAGCTTTTCCACGATTTCTTTGAGCTCCGCAAGTTGCTTACGGAGCTCACTCATCTCAGCTCTCAGGCGGGCATTCTCCTCCTGGAGCTTCATGTTTTCGTCAGAAGTGGTTCTGGCCGAAAGAGTCTCCGTTACCTCTTTAATGCAGGTCGCTGCCTCTTTCAGAGCCCGTTGAAACGGACCCTTTAGATTCTTAGATTTGGTGGCCACCTTTTCGATGGCGGCCACGCTCGCCATTACCAACTTACGCAGTCCATCTGCAGTCTCCATATCGGGACTCGGTTGTTGACTCACCGACGGATCTCTGTGTCTGTCCGCAGACGCAGACGATGACCAACCAGACAGCTCACTCGAAGTAGACCGGGTCAGCCTCTTTAGCCGAAGCTCCTGCGACATTTCCTCCAACTCTTTTTCCACTTGGTGTTGCAGCGCCTCCCTCTGCGTCTGCAGCCACTCGCGCTTTGCTTGCGATAAGCCGACATATTCGCCGGTCGTAGGAGGCCGGCCTCTCCCTCTCCTTGTGGGAATTTTCCCCGCAGAAGACGGTTCAGTGGCAGGACCTGCCTCTCTCTCCCTCGACTTTGACCTCGATCTAGACCGACTTCTTGTTTTTTCCGTTGGACGAACGCGCCTTCTCAATGCCTTGGTCGCACTACCGTCGTCCGACCAAGCTGTTGGAACGCTCAAATCCGATGCGTCGGACAAGTCGTCCTCGTCAATCTCCTCACTCCTCCTCTTATCTTTCCCCCCCGTTCCCCGAAAGTTAAGTTTAAAATAATCCATACTTGATCCCACGAGTGGGGCCGATTTATAAGACCACCCCCGGGTGACGCCCATTCCGGGGGCTAGGGTATATACTGTGGAGGTCCCCAGGTATCCACAGGTTTTTAGCGTGTTTTCTCACGGGTTTTGTATCGAGTTTTCCTTCTCTCACGGCCGGCCAATGAAGGCGAGCCGTCTTCGGACCGCACAGCCACGACGTACCCCCTTAGCACCGTGACGGGGGTCGTTGAGGTGCACTGTGCGGTTACCGGGGAGGGCGGCTGGTGCCGGTCCGCCCCCCAGGCACCACCCGACGACAGGGTTAGTGCCGCCGGGCACGCCACCACCTAGACTCCCTGCCCTCCGCAGAGGACAAAGAAACCACAATGCGCAAAAGCGCAAAAACCACAACGGAGGACGCAATAGCGCCCCCCAACACCTCTCCGCGCAATAGCGCCAGGCACCCTACCCCTCCAAAAGAGAGAGGCAGGTGCATCCCCTCCCCCCCGTCCGGGCCGGACCCTTTCGGCACTGCAGCCTCATCGGCCCCGACCCGGTACTGAGGGCGCCGCCGAAGCACCACCCTCAGGAGTGTTTATCGACTCTCCAGTCTAGATCCGCAGTGTTCAGTGCAAACGAGGCCACCTCGAGAAGGATGTGGACATGAAGTCCACGCACTGCGGTCTTGGGGTGGCAGGCTAAGGCTCCACTTAATGGGAGCTGTAAGCGCCTGTTGGTCCACCCCCTGTGGCGGGTCACCCCCACCACTCGGCCCCAACCTAACCTAACCTAACCTAACCTTTTTTTTTTTTTTTTTATCGTCAGGAAATGCTTTATGCATTCCGTCCTGCCATGGGGGATGGCAGGGGGATATGTGGGACTCCACGGCTGTGAGGTGCAATGCCGGGCTACCCACTAAAACCTGACGGTGTTCCTCGAGAGCCTTTATGCCGGGGCCACGGGTGTGCGTTAGCATTCTTCCGCGACCCCGGCGGGCAACGGCCGGCGCTAAGCCGCCGGCCTCGTCTCGTTTTGGGTGGGAGGGCAAAACTCCCACCCATGATGTCGTGAGAGGCGCGCGGGAACACCGCGCGCGCCATCTCGAGGCTTTCTGAGGGGTGGCACTCCCCCGAATGCCACCCCAAGCCTCTATATGGGTACTCCGTCTACTACGGAGTGCACCCTCGCCAATAGGCGACAACTCGAACTCTACGCATCCGTGAGCATAACTTCCTCTTCCTCGCCAGCAACTGTTGAGGCAATGGGAGCGGCCGGTGGGGCTGCTGCAATTCTTCTCTTGCCTGCCGGTTTCGTTTCCGTACAGGCCTTGCCTCCTAGAATGTGGTTCGCCGCCTTTTTGGCGGCATCGCACAACGTGCAGTGCGGAACTGCAATGCACGTTCCGGCCTTATGGCCGTCCTTACCGCAACGAAAACATTGTTCGCTGCGGTCCACCTCCGAGGAACAGTTCTGCCTCACATGCCCGACCTGCAGACACTTATAACAACGAAGGGGTCTCGGCTCCAGGAGCGTCACGTTCGCCGAGACCCAACCCACCAACAATCTAGTCTGCACTAGTTTTTTGGCCGCCACCGCAGGGCAGCGGACCCACGCTGTGCGCAACCCAGAGGGGGTGCGCCGAATTTCACCAACCTTTATTTGTTCGACGGTACAATGCCCTTCCCTTACGATAGCAGCGGATAACTCGCTTGCCGTAACGGAATCATCCAGGCCGGATATACGGAGCTCAGACGACTTGACCGGCCTGGAGATCCGGACCACATTCGGGCTGAGATGTTCCCGCAGCTTTGCTGCAAGTGAATCAGCCTTATCCCCACTGGCGAGGCCTGGAAGCTCCAATATACTGGCACCGGTAGCAGCCTTCTTATATTTCATCTCGGCGATTCCGAGCGTACCGAGGTCAATTTTGCTGCGTGCCTCGGTGAGTATCGCCGCGTAAGTAACCCCTTTTTGAGCCGCCTCTGGTTGCAGAGTTAACACCACTGCCGACGACTTCGGCACACGTGGCTTCGGCTTCCTTCTTTGCTTCTTCCTCCCCTTTGTACCGCCCTTAGAGGCGACGGTTTGGGAGGGATTGGACGTCTCGGGAATATTTTTCCTATTGCCTCTTCGGGCGACCACACTGTATGCCTCTTTCGTGGAGGCAGGTACTGGAGGCAGCGGGCGGGGCCTTGGGGTTGCCTCCGCCCCAGACGACGCCGACACCTTACTTCCCTTTTTTCCCCTTATATTCCCCCCCTTGCCAACGCTGGACCTCGCAGTATCGACGCTGGACTCATTCACCACCATTGTTTGCAGGGGCGCAGAAACGGACGCATCTGCTCTACCACTCAGTGACGCTGGGAGGAAGCGCTTCTCTGGGAGTAGTCTGCCCTCCAGCGCATCAAACCTAGCGTTGACCATGTTGCCCACCTGCAACATGATGGACCTTGTCATGTCTTCCTGTGTCGAAGCTGTAGCCTCTGCCGGAGGCGGCCGTGGTTGAGTCGCCAGCTTTTCCACGATTTCTTTGAGCTCCGCAAGTTGCTTACGGAGCTCACTCATCTCAGCTCTCAGGCGGACATTCTCCTCCTGGAGCTTCATATTTTCCTCTGAAGAGGTTCTAGCCGCAAGGGTTTCCGTCACCTCTTTAATACAGGCTGCTGCCTCTTTCAGGGCCCGTTGAAACGGACCCTTTAAGTTCTTCGATTTAGTGGCCACCTTTTCGATGGCGGCCACGCTCGCCATTGCCAACTTATGCAGTCCATCCGTTGTCTCCATATCGGGACTCGGTTGCTGAGTCACCGACGGATCCCTGTGTCTGTCCGCAGACGCAGACGACGACCAACCAGACATTTCACTCGACGTTGAGCGGGTAAGTCTCTTTAGCCGGAGCTCTTGAGACATTTCTGCCATCTCCTTTTCAACTTGATGCTGCAGCGCCTCCCTCTGCGTCTGGAGCCACTCGCGCTTCGCTTGCGACAAGCCTACATACTCGCCGGTCGTAGGAGGCCGGCCTCTCCCTCTCCTTGTGGGAATTTTCCCTGCAGATGATGGTTCGGTCGCAGGACCTGCCTCTCTCTCCCTCGACTTTGACCTCGATCTAGACCGACTTCTTGTTTTTTCCGTTGGACGAACGCGCCTTCTCAATGCCTTGGTCGCACTACCATCGTCCGACCAAGCTGTTGGAACGCTCAAATCCGATGCGTCGGACAAGTCGTCCTCGTCAATCTCCTCACTCCTCCTCTTATCTTTCCCCCCCGTTCCCCGAAAGTTAAGTTTAAAATAATCCATACTTGATCCCACGAGTGGGGCCGATTTATAAGACCACCCCCGGGTGACGCCCATTCCGGGGGCTAGGGTATATACTGTGGAGGTCCCCAGGTATCCACAGGTTTTTAGCGTGTTTTCTCACGGGTTTTGTATCGAGTTTTCCTTCTCTCACGGCCGGCCAATGAAGGCGAGCCGTCTTCGGACCGCACAGCCACGACGTACCCCCTTAGCACCGTGACGGGGGTCGTTGAGGTGCACTGCGCGGTTACCGGGGAGGGCGACTGGTGCCGGTCCGCCCCCCAGGCACCACCCGACGACAGGGTTAGTGCCGCCGGGCACGCCACCACCTAGACTCCCTGCCCTCCGCAGAGGACAGGGAAACCACAATTCGCAAAAGCGCAAAAACCACAACGGAGGACGCAATAGCGCCCCCCAACACCTCTCCGCGCAATAGCGCCAGGCACCCTACCCCTCCAAAAGAGAGAGGCAGGTGCATCCCCTCCCCCCCGTCCGGGCCGGACCCTTTCGGCACTGCAGCCTCATCGGCCCCGACCCGGTACTGAGGGCGCCGCCGAAGCACCACCCTCAGGAGTGTTTATCGACTCTCCAGTCTAGATCCGCAGTGTTCAGTGCAAACGAGGCCACCTCGAGAAGGATGTGGACATGAAGTCCACGCACTGCGGTCTTGGGGTGGCAGGCTAAGGCTCCACTTAATGGGAGCTGTAAGCGCCTGTTGGTCCACCCCCTGTGGCGGGTCACCCCCACCACTCGGCCCCAACCTAACCTTTTTTTTTTTTTTTTTTTTTGCGTCAGGAAATGCTTTATGCATTCCGTCCTGCCATGGGGGATGGCAGGGGGATATGTGGGACTCCACGGCTGTGAGGTGCAATGCCGGGCTACCCACTAAAACCTGACGGTGTTCCTCCGAGGCGCCTATTGCCGGGGCGGCGGGGGCGCTTTGGCATTCTTCCGCGGCCCCGGCGGCGTTGCCCAGCGCGTTTTATGCGCCGGGCTCATCTCGGTTAGGGCAGGAGGGTGGAGATGCCCCTGCCCGTTCTTCTTGGGATGCGCGCGGGAACACCGCGCGCGCCATCCCGAGGCCTATTTGGTTGGGGTGACAGTCCCCCGACAGTCACCCCGAGGCCTCTAGGTGGGGGGGAGGAGGGCGTGGAAATTCCTCCTCCGGGCCCCGGCTCTCCGGCGGCGGATTGGTTGCGAAAGCGGATCAGTCTCCCGCTCTCTCTCCGCCGCCTCCTTCCGCGAGATTACGTCCTCGCAGAAGGTGAGAACCGCCAGCCATGCCTCCTCGCTACCGACCATAGCTTTTACCACAGCCGGCAGCGAGAGGTCTCTCCCCACCGCCGCGACGAGATCACGACGCTGCTCAGCCCATGCCGAGCACTCCTCGAGCGTATGCTGCGCCGTATCTTCGTCGCGGCCGCAGTGGTGACACTCGGTCGTCGACTCTCTACGGGCAATTTGGCACAGGTACTTGCCGAAGCTCCCATGCCCCGACAGCACCTGTACCATCCGGAAAGTCAACGACCCCGACGTTCTGTCCGTCCATTCTTCCAGTACTGGACGGACCGCCTCGACGGTCCGGCGGCCGGCATTCGGATGCGCCAGCCGCTCCTTCCATTTCGCCAACATGGACCGCCGGGCTCTGAGCCTCCGCGATTCCACCTCCCTGAGAGTAGGGTCGTCGCGTTGAAGGCGACGACCCGCACGCCACTCGTACACCGTGGCGTACACTTCCGCCTCGAGATCCCAGGGAGGGGATCCAGCCAAAACGCACGCCGCCTCACAGGAGACGGTGCGATACCCGCGTATCACCCCGACGGCCATCGCCCTTTGAGGTCGCCGAAGAGCGGCGACGTTCTGGGCCGTCAGGGTGGATGACCAGATTGGCGCTCCATAGAGCGCCATGGACCGCACCACCCCCATATAGAGGCGGCGGCATCCCGCCTTCGGCCCCCCGATATTAGGCATAAGCCGCTTTAGTGCGGCCGCCGCCCCTAAGAGACGGGGAGCCAGGCGCCGGAAATGTTCGCGGAAGCTCCATCGGCTATCGAGGACGAGTCCCAGGTACCTCATGTGAGGCTCGACCCCGATACGAGTGCCACCAACTACGATATGGGACCCCGCAGGTGGCGCATTCCGAGGCCCATGGAAACAGAGAGCCTCGGATTTGTTCAGCGCCACCTCGAGTCCCAGCCTTCTTATCCGCCCCACCACCTGGGCCACCGCGCAGGTGGCGAGGCGGGCTGCCTCCCTGTATGTGCTCCCCCGGGCCGTGACCATTGTGTCGTCCGCGTAGCAGGTCACTTCGGCCCCACGGAGAAGCACACCTCTCAGCACCCAGTCGTAACCGATGTTCCACAGGAGAGGACCCAGAACTGACCCCTGTGGAACACCGCACGTCATTCTCCACCGGTGCTGCCGCCTTTGCCGCCCAGTATACTCAATGTATCTTTCGTCAAGATAGGCCCCGACAATCCGCCTTAAATAGGGAGGCACCTTATGAAACCGAAGTGCCTCCCTGATACAAGACCAGGGCAGGGTGTTGAACGCGTTGGCAATGTCTAGCGAGACAGCCAACAGCACCCCGCCCCGGGACACCACCTCCTCCGAAAGGGCCCGGATGCGGCTTATCGCATCTATAGTTGACCGGCCCCTTCGGAAACCAAACTGAATTTCAGACAAGTCGGGACCTACTCGAGTTAAATGCCCGACGAGGCGATCAGCGACGACCCGTTCAAACAACTTATTCGCCTCGTCGAGCAGCACAATTGGGCGGTAGGCGGAGGGAGACTCCGCAGGACGCCCGTCTTTCCTCAACAGGACCAGTCGGCCCGTCTTCCACTTGACGGGGAACTGTCCTGTCTCCAGACAGGCGTCCATCAACGTTCTAAACCTATCCCCGAGGACCTCAAGAGCCATGGCCAGAGCACGGCCCGGAATTCCATCCGGGCCCGGAGCTTTGTTCGCCACCCGGAGCTTGCGAGCCGCCATTCGCAGCTCTGCTTCCGAAACCGGTGTCACATTTATGTCGTCGGCGCCGTCCTCCAGATGGGATGGCGCCATTACCGGAGGTTCGTGCTCGACTCGGTACGGAAACAGAGCCGACACGACATCTTCAAGCAACCGGGGCTGGAGGCTCTCCGTTAACGGGGGCGCCCAGGTGCGGAGCTTGTTCCGCACCATCTTGTATGAGCGCCCCCACGGATCCCTATTCAGAGCCTCCAGCAGCTCCGCTCTGGCGCTCGCCTTGGCGGCGCTGATGGCCAGCTGCAGCGTTTTCACCTTTTCCCTATACGTCGCATACAGCTGGGCCTCCACGTCCGCGTCTCGGTTCCGCCGCCTGCGGAACCGGGTGTACTGGCGTCTGGCTCTCACGCACGTAGTGCGGAGGTCTGCGATTTCATCAGACCACCAGTACACCTGACGCTTTGGAGGTCGTCGCTTGGCCCGGGGCATCGCGGCGTCGCAGATATCAGACATAGCCCCCCGGAACCATTCCGTCTCGCGAACAACCTCCACCGGCCCGGCTGGAGGATTCAGCCAGGCCTGGACAATGGAGGCTTCCACCAGCGCCTCTTTATTCAGGCTCTTGAGGACCCACCTCGGGGATGAAGAAGTGTTGTGTCTTCCGGAACCAACGTCGACATTTGACGAGGAGGTGGAAACGTAGAAGCGGACATATCGGTGGTCCGACAAGGTCTCCACCTCCTCCATGACGGCCCAGGAGTGGACGAGGCGCGCGAGGGCAGGGGATGCGAACGAAACGTCCACAATGGACCCCCCCTGCTGCCGCACGCATGTGTTGGCCGATCCTCTGTTGAGGACCACGAGGTCGGCCATTATCGCCCACTCCTCCAGAGTCTCGCCTCTCCTATTTGTCACAGGGGAACCCCAAGCCGTTGACTTGGCGTTGAGGTCCCCCGCGAGCAGCACTGGACGCGGCCGGAATCGGCCCAGATCAGCCCCGACCGCGTCTAAAAATACTTCGAACTCCGCGAGACTCCGGTTTGGGGAAAAGTACACACCTACTACAACAAATTCCCCCCAAAGGACCGCCACATATCCATGACCCCTAGCTAACAACGAAGGGGCCGGAACGTTCCTCCCGGAAGACACAACGGCGACCAAGCCATCAAGATCCCCAGCCCATTTAGCACAAGGGGGGACGTAGTATGGCTCGGCCACCACGGCGACGTCGATTTCCCACTCCGCCATAGACTGCATGAGCAGGTCTTGTGCACCGGCGGAGTGGTTGATGTTCGCCTGGAGGAGGCGGTAATGAGCCATTTATGGGTCTGTTATCATCGCCTCCTCTTTTCTGCTACCAGCAGGGGTGGCCAAAACAACGGGAGCTTTGGCGGCCGGGGTCCTAGCGGCCGCCTTCTGGCCCTTTTTGGGCTTAGCTCCTTCACACAACTTGCTGCCCACAGTATGGTTGGCCGGTTTTCCGGCGGCAACACACACAGTACATTTTGGGGCAGCAGTGCACTCTTTGGATTTGTGGCCGTTCTCGCCACATCTGTAGCACTCATTGCTGCGGTCGACATTGGAGGTGCACGTAGCTCTCACGTGCCCGAGTTGGAGGCAGCGGAAACAACGCATTGGCCTCTGGTCGAGGAGCTGTACCCTCGCAGACACCCAACCTATAAGCAGCCGTCCGCCAGAGATTTTTCCCGCTGCCCCCACCGGACAGCGAACCCACGCCGACCCCAGCCCGGATGGGGTGCAACGTATTTCACCAACTTTTACCGTTTCCGGTTTACATTCTCCCGCCTTTGCCACAGCCTGAAGTAGTTCCGCTGCCGACACTGAATCGTCCAGGCCGGACACCCGCATTTCCACGCATTTCACCGGCCTGGACACACGCACGAGCTCTGGGCTCAGTGACTCCTTTATCTTGGCCGCCAGCGAATCAGCTTTATCGCCGCTGGCGGACCCGGGAACTTCAAGCACTCTGGCTCCCGTAGCCGCGTGCCTAAATTTCAGACTTGTTATGCCGAGACCCTCCAGGTTTATTTTACTGCGGGCCTCGGACAGCACTGATGCGTAGGTAACACCCTTCTCTACGGCCTCTGGCGAGAGAGTTACTACAACGGCCGAGGTTCGCGGCGGACGTAGTTTAGGCGGTCTCTTCTTCGACTCCTTCTTCGACGCCGGAGGTTGGGATGGCTGAGCCTGGGCCTGTGTCTTCTTCTTCCTTCCTCTTTTGACAACCGTGGTCCAGGCTTCTTCTAGTGGTAGTTGCGGGGGCGGCGGCAGCGCCTGAGGCTGTGGCTGCGCTACCTGCTTAGAGGCCGCTGCGCCGCCTTTGCCTTTCCTGCTCTTTTTCTTTTCTATACCTCTTCCTGCCTCGCTTTGTACCTGGGCGCTACCGGTAACATTTGCAGCCGTCGAGAGGGTCGCCGCTACACTCGCCGAAGACGACGTCGAACGATTCGGCGGATGCTGTGGGGCAGAAGGTTGCAACGGTCGAGGCCTTAGGGACTCCGGGAGAAAACGCTCTTCCGGAGCAAGCCTTTTCTCCATGGCCTCGAACCGGGCGTTCACCATCTTCCCCACCTGGAGCATTATGCTCCTGTTCCAGTCTTCCTGCAGGAGTTGGTCTCCTACCACAGAGGGAGGGGGATTCGGGCGTTGAGCAAGTTTTTCGACCGCCTCCTTCAGCTCCGAGATTTGCCCTCGGAGATCCCCTATTTGCCTTTGAAGGCGGTCGTTTTCGGCTTGAAGCCGCCTTGTCTCCTCTGTGGAGGTTCTTTTATTCAGTGCTCCCACTGCCGCCCTTATCGTCGAAGCCGCCAGGTTCAAATTGCGCTGATACGTCCCTTTTAAGTTTCGGGACTTTTTTACCGCCTGCTCTATGAGCGCCAGGCCCTCAACCACTACTTTCGAATAATCGGCGTCTTCAGGAATGACCACCGAATCCGTCGACTCCGATATTACCACCTTATTTCTAAGGAGATATTCCCTCCCGAAGGCAGCCGCATCCTTCTCGGCGTCCAACTCCATCTGGGCGCGCTCTTGCTCGAGAAGATCTCGTTTGGCCTGGGCAAGCCCCACATATTCACCTGTTGTGGGCGGCCTGCCCCTGCCTCGACCTTTTGGTTTTGAAGAGACCACCACTTTGACCGCCGGGGTGTCCGAGCCCGAGCTCGATTCACGCGAGCTTTTACCCTGCGAAGCGTGTGAACGCTTTTTGGTTCGCCTCTGAGCCTTCGACTCACCCTCCGAAAGTGACTTTACGGTCACCATTGACCCCGCCGAGCTCGCACTCGACATTCCACCCTCTGACTCACTCCCACCTTCTTTCCCCCCCTTCCCCGTAAATTTTAAAGTGTATTTTGGATTCATTTTGATTCCCACGAGCATGGGACGAAGTATATGACCACCCCCGGGTGACGCCCATTCCGGGGGCTAGGGTATATACTGTGGGGGTCCCCAGGTACCCACAGGTTTTTACGTGTTGACTCACGGGTTTGTTTCAAGTTTTCCTTCTCTTAGGCCGGCCAATTAAGGCAGGCCATTCGTCGGTCCGCGCAGCCACGACGTACCCCCTTAGCACCGACACGGGGGTCGTTGAAGCGACTGCGCGGGGTCCCGGGGAGGGCGGCTGGTGCCGGTCCGCCCCCCAGACGCCACCCGGTGACAGGGTTAGTGCCACCGGGCGCGTCTACACCAAACTCCATGCCCTTCACGAAGGGCAAGGAACGAGAGAGGCGCAAAAGCGCCAACAACAAAATAACACAAAAGTGTAAAAAAAAAGGGCGCAATAGCACCACAACAATATTTGCGCAAAAGCGCTGCAACAATACTCCCCCAAAAAGAAGAGCAGGTGCATTTCCAACCACAAAAGCACCGGAAGACACAATAGTACCCCCCAGCACCCCGTTGCGCAAAAGCGCCAGGCACCCTACCCCTCCAAAAGAGAGAGGCAGGTGCATCCCCTCCCCCCCCCTCCGGGCCGGACCCTTTCGGCACTGCAGCCTCATCGGCCCCGACCCGGTACTGAGGGCGCCGCCGAAGCACCACCCTCAGGAGTGTTTTTCGACTCTCCAGTCTAGATCCGCAGTGTTCAGTGCAAACGAGGCCACCTCGAGAAGGATGTGGACATGAAGTCCACGCACTGCGGTCTTGGGGTGGCAGGCTAAGGCTCCACTTAATGGGAGCTGTAAGCGCCTGTTGGTCCACCCCCTGTGGCGGGTCACCCCCACCACTCGGCCCCGCCCCAACCTAACCTAACCTAACCTTTTTTTTTTTTTTTTTTTTTTTTTTTTTTTTTTTTTTTTTTTTTTTTTTTTTTTTTTTTTTTTTGCGTCAGGAAATGCTTTATGCATCCCGTCCTGCCGTAGGGGGGGTGGCAGGGGGGGTATGTGGGACTCCTCGACATTAGGGTGCTAGGCCGAGTCTACCCACTAAAACCTGACGGTGTTCCTCGAGAGCCTTGATGCCGGGGTAACGGGAGCGCGTTGGCATTCTGCCGCGACCCCGGCGGCTATGCCCAGCCTGAGCCGGGCCCTCCTCCGTTTGCGGGCAGTTTTACCTGCCCGCTCTGCTGGGAGGCGCGCGGGAACAACCGCGCGCACCATCCCGAGGCCATTGGTGAGGCGCCTTCCCCCGAAGGACACCCCAGGCCTCCGAAGTGGCGGCTTCCGCACCCCGCCTACACCACGACAGGGGCGTCAGCACGCCCACCTGATTTTTACGTGTTTACTCACGGGTTTTTACAAGTTTTCCTTCTTCCCACCTTTGATTTTAACGTGTTGTCTCACGGGTTTCATTTCGAGTTTTCCTTCTCTCCACCTCTGGTTTTAACGTGTTTTCTCACGGGTTTCATTTCGAGTTTCCTTCTCTCCACCTCAGATTTTTACGTGTATCCTCACGGGTTTTTAAAAGTTTTCCTTCTTTCCACCTCCGGGGTCACAATACCCTTCCTGGAAGAGGGGCAAGTGACCCCGACGCCTGACCCCCGCCCTCACGCAGAGGACGGGGAACACAACTTGTCCCCATAAATGGGGACATCCCCCCCCCGGTCCGGGCCAGGCCCTTTCGGCACTGCAGCCTCATCGGCCCCGACCCGGTACTGAGGGCGCCGCCGAAGCACCACCCTCAGGAGTGTTTATCGACTCTCCAGTCTAGATCCGCAGTGTTCAGTAGAAACAGGGTCACCTCGAGAAGGATGTAGACATGAAGTCTACGCACTGCGGTCTTGGGATGGCAGGCTAAGGCTCCACTTAATGGGAGCTATAAGCGCCTGTTGGTCCACCCCCTGTGGCGGATCACCCACACCACTCGGCCCCAACCTAACCTAACCTAACCTAACCTAACCTAACCTAACCTAACCTAACCTAACCTAACCTAACCTAACCTAACCTAACCTTTTTTTTTTTTTTTTTTTTTTTTTTTTTTTTTTTTTTTTTTTTTTTTTTTTTTTTGCGTCAGGAAATGCTTTATGCATCCCGTCCTGCCGTAGGGGGGTGGCAGGGGGGTATGTGGGACTCCTCGACATTAGGGTGCTAGGCCGAGTCTACCCACTAAAACCTGACGGTGTTCCTCGAGAGCCTTGATGCCGGGGCAACGGGAGCGCGTTGGCATTCTGCCGCGACCCCGGCGGCTATGCCCAGCCTGAGCCGGGCCCTCCTCCGTTTGCGGGCAGTTTTACCTGCCCGCTCTCCTGGGAGGCGCGCGGGAACAACCGCGCGCACCATCCCGAGGCCATTGGTGAGGCGCCTTCCCCCGAAGGACACCCCAGGCCTCCGAAGTGGCGGCTTCCGCACCCTGCCTACACCACGACAGGGGCGTCAGCACGCCCACCTGATTTTTACGTGTTTACTCACGGGTTTTTACAAGTTTTCCTTCTTCCCACCTTTGATTTTAACGTGTTGTCTCACGGGTTTCATTTCGAGTTTTCCTTCTCTCCACCTCTGGTTTTAACGTGTTTTCTCACGGGTTTCATTTCGAGTTTTCCTTCTCTCCACCTCAGATTTTTACGTGTATCCTCACGGGTTTTTAAAAGTTTTCCTTCTTTCCACCTCCGGGGTCACAATACCCTTCCTGGAAGAGGGGCAAGTGACCCCGACGCCTGACCCCCGCCCTCACGCAGAGGACGGGGAATACAACTTGTCCCCATAAATGGGGACATCCCCCCCCCCGGTCCGGGCCAGGCCCTTTCGGCACTGCAGCCTCATCGGCCCCGACCCGGTACTGAGGGCGCCGCCGAAGCACCACCCTCAGGAGTGTTTATCGACTCTCCAGTCTAGATCCGCAGTGTTAAGTAGAAACAGGGTCACCTCGAGAAGGATGTAGACATGAAGTCTACGCACTGCGGTCTTGGGATGGCAGGCTAAGGCTCCACTTAATGGGAGCTATAAGCGCCTGTTGGTCCACCCCCTGTGGCGGGTCACCCACACCACTCGGCCCCAACCTAACCTAACCTAACCTAACCTAACCTTTTTTTTTTTTTTTTTTTTTTTGCGTCAGGAAATGCTATATGCATTCCGTCCTGCCATGGGGGATGGCAGGGGGATATGTGGGACTCCACGGCTGTAAAGGTGCAATGCCGGGCTACCCACTAAAACCTGACGGTGTTCCTCGAGAGCCTTGATGCCGGGGCAACGGGAGCGCGTTGGCATTCTTCCGCTACCCCGGCGGCAACGGCCAGCGCTAAATCGCCGGCCTCATCTCGTGTTTGGGCGGGCCTTGCCCGCCCGGCGGAGCACAGCGTGCAGTGAGGCCTGCTCGTGCACGCCCCGGCTCTGTGGCCATGTTGCCCGCAGCGGTAACATTCTCCGCTGCGGTCCACCTCCGAGGTGCATACCGCGACGACGTGCCCCTGCTTCAGGCACCGGTAGCACCTCAAGGGTCTCGGCTCCAGTAATTTAACGCCTGCCGAGACCCATCCTACTAGAAGGCGACCACCTGCCACCTTCTTTGCCGCCTCAACGGGGCACCTTGCCCACACCGAGCCTAACCCTGTCGGAGTTCGGCGCACCTCTCCGACTTTTACGTCGTCCGCCGTGCAACTTCCCACCCTGGCGATGGCCCCAGCCACCTCAGCCGCCGTGACCGAGTCATCCAGGCCTGATACGCGGATTTCCGCGCATTTAGTCGGCCTGGACACTCTCACCAGGTCACTCCCCAGGTTTTCTCTCAATTTAGCCGCTAGTGCGTCGGCTTTCTCCCCACTAGCGGCACCCGGCAGTTCGAGGACGCCTGCCCCGGTGGCGGCCTTTCTATACCTGAGCTCGGTTATGCCCAGCGGCCCCAGGTCAACCTTGGTTCGCGCCTCTGTTAAGACTTGGGCGTAAGAAACCCCCTTCTTGGCCGCCTCCGGCAGTAACGTAATGACCACGGCGGACGACTTTGGGACTCGCAGTTTGGGCTTTTTTGTCCCTTTCTTCCTCCTACTAACCTCCTTCTCCTTCTTATTCGGCACAGAAGCCGGGACCTCTACAACCTTTTTACTTCTCTTTTTCCTAACGACGGTGATAAAGCCGTCGTCGTCAATAGGCGCCGACACAGACGGCACCAACCCAGATTGTTCTACCGCAGGCCTGGAAAGGGACGCTACAGCCTTGCCTTTCCCAACTTTTTTGCCCCCCCCCCCCCCCTGTGATGCCGACGATGGATGTCCGGCCGAAGGTGCGACAGTAGGAGCACTTGCCACCTTTGCGTCCGCAGCCAGAGGCGGACGGGTACTCTTCGCCGGCAAAAGTCGCTCCTCCAGCGCATCGAATCTCGCGCTGACCATGTTGCCCACCTGCAACATGATCGACCTGGTCATATCTTCCTGTAACGAAGCTGTAGCCTCTGCCGGAGGCGGCCGTGGTTGAGTCGCCAGCTTTTCCACCATTTCTTTGAGCTCCGCAAGTTGCTTGCGGAGCTCAGTCATTCCTGCACGCAGGCGGGCATTCTCCTCCTGGAGCTTCATATTTTCCTCCGAAGAGGTTCTAGCCGCAAGGGTTTCCGTCACCTCTTTAATACAGGCTGCTGCCTCTTTCAGGGCCCGTTGAAACGGACCCTTTAAGTTCTTCGATTTAGTGGCCACCTTTTCGATGGCGGCCACGCTCGCCATTGCCAACTTATGCAGTCCATCCGTTGTCTCCATATCGGGACTCGGTTGCTGAGTCACCGACGGATCCCTGTGTCTGTCCGCAGACGCAGACGACGACCAACCAGACATTTCACTCGACGTTGAGCGGGTAAGTCTCTTTAGCCGGAGCTCTTGAGACATTTCTGCCATCTCCTTTTCAACTTGATGCTGCAGCGCCTCCCTCTGCGTCTGGAGCCACTCGCGCTTTATTTATATCTGAATTTATTCTTAAATTTATTCAAATTATATTATTTATAAATAAAATTCTTGAAATTAATAAAGAAATTCAAAGTAATAAAATTAGGGTTTTTATATTTATTGAAATTTTAAAAAGTTCATTAGAGGCAACTCTAGAAACATAAATAAATAGAACAAGTAATCCCCCTAAAAAAGTTAAAAATAACATATAGGAAAATCAATATGTTTTTATTAATATTCCTGAAATTATACAAATTATTAAAGTTTGAGTTAAAAGTATAAGTCCTATTGATAATGGGTGATTTAAAAAAAAATATAAAAAAAAAGAAATAAAAATTACAAATAAAGAAAAAATTGTTTTTATTATGTCAAAGAATAGTTTATATAAAATAATAATTTTGGAGATTATTGATAAAGAATTTCTTTTTCTTTGAAGTTTTTAAAGAAATTTCTTATTTTTGGTTTACAAGACCAATGTTTTGATTAAACTAAAAAAAACTAACTAATGATAATTTTATCTATTTGTATTATTATGTTTTTTATGGGGAATATAATTTTTTGTCTCTAAACATAAACATTTATTAATTGTTTTAATAAGATTAGAATTTATTGTTTTAAGAATTTTATTAGTTTTAGTTTTATTAGATATTGAATTTAGAATATATATATTAATAATTTTTTTAGTATTTTCAGTTTGTGAAGGAGCTTTAGGTTTGTCAATTTTAGTTTCAATAATTCGTACTCATGGTAATGATTATTTTCAAAGATTTAATTTATTATAATAATATATGTTAAAATTTTTATTTATAATAATATTTATAATTCCTTTATGTTTTATAAAAAGTATATTTTGATTGGTTCAAATATTATTATTATTAATAATATATATATTTATAAATTTAAATATTAATTTTAATATATTTAGTAATATTAGTTATTTGATTGGTTGTGATATTATTTCATATGGTTTAATTTTATTAAGAATTTGAATTTGTGTTTTGATAATTATAGCAAGAGAAAATTTGTATAAAATAAAATTTTTTGAGGGTAGATTTTTATTAAATGTTATTTTTTTATTAATTATATTATTTATAGTATTTAGATCAATAAATTTATTTTTATTTTATTAATTTTTTGAGGGGAGATTAATTCCTATTTTGATATTAATTATTGGATGGGGTTATCAACCTGAACGAATTCAAGCTGGGATATATTTATTATTTTATACTTTATTTGTTTCATTACCTTTATTATTAGGAATTTTTTTTATTTATATTGAAAAAAAAAAAAATTTTATTATGATTTATTTTTTAAAATTTTTTAATATAGATTTAATTTTATTATATTTATCTATGATTATAGCATTTTTAGTAAAAATACCTATATATTTTGTTCATTTATGATTACCTAAAGCTCATGTTGAAGCTCCGGTTTCTGGTTCAATAGTTTTAGCTGGGATTATATTAAAATTAGGGGGTTATGGTTTATTACGTATTTTAATTTTTTTTACAGGAAGTTAATTTGAAGTTAAATTATTTTTGAATTGTAATTAGATTAATTGGAGGATTTTATATTAGATTAAAATGTTTTTGTCAAGTTGATATAAAGTCGTTAATTGCTTATTCTTCAGTTTGTCATATAGGGTTAGTTATTAGAGGTTTAATAACAATTAATTATTGAGGGTTTATTGGTTCTTATATTTTAATAATTGGGCATGGATTATGTTCTTCAGGAATATTTTGTTTAGCTAATATTAATTATGAGCGTTTACATAGTCGAAGATTATTAATTAATAAAGGAATAATGAATTTTATACCTTCATTAAGATTATGATGATTTTTATTATTATCCTCTAATATAGCTGCTCCACCATCATTAAATTTAGTTGGTGAAATTAGATTAATTAATAGTCTTGTTAGTTGATCATGGATTACAATAATTATATTAATATTTATTTCTTTTTTTAGAGCTGGTTATAGTTTATATTTATATTCTTATTCTCAACATGGTAAATATTATTCAGGAATCTATAGTTTTTATATGGGAGTATCTCGAGAATATTTGATATTAATATTACATTGGTTTCCTTTAAATATTTTAATTTTAAAAGTTGATTATAGAATAATTTGATTTTAAAAATTTACTTAAATAATTTAAATTAAAATATTGGTTTGTGGTATCAAAAATATGAATAATCATTTTGAGTTATTTTTTTTAAAAGTTCTTTATGTTTTATTAGATTTTTTTTTTTATTTTTTTTTAGAATAATAAGTTTTATATTTATAACTTATTTTATTATAAATGATTTAATTATTTTTTTAGAATGGGAGATTATTTCTTTTAATTCAATAAGAATTGTTATGTCAATTTTATTAGATTGAATATCTTTATTATTTTTGATATTTGTTTTTATAATTTCTTCTGTTGTTATTAATTATAGTATTAGATATATAAATTCAGAATTAAATTTGAGTCGTTTTATTATTTTAGTTTTATTATTTGTTTTTTCTATAGTTTTATTAATTATTAGTCCTAATATTATTAGAATTTTATTAGGTTGAGATGGTTTAGGGTTAGTTTCATATTGTTTAGTTATTTATTATCAAAATATTAAATCTTTTAATGCTGGTATATTGACTGCTTTATCAAATCGTATTGGGGATGTTTGTATTTTAATAGTTATTTCTTGAATGATAAATTATGGTAGTTGAAATTATATTTTTTATATAAGTTTTATAGAAAGTGATTTTTCAATGATAATTGTAAGTTTATTAATTATTTTAGCAGCTATAACTAAAAGTGCTCAAATTCCTTTTAGTTCTTGATTACCTGCGGCTATAGCTGCTCCAACTCCTGTTTCGGCTTTAGTTCATTCTTCAACTTTAGTTACAGCTGGGGTTTATTTATTAATTCGATTTAATTTATTATTAGTAAATATGGGGGTTTTAAAATTATTATTATTATTATCTGGGCTAACTATAATAATAGCTGGAATTTCAGCAAATTATGAATTTGATTTAAAAAAAATTATTGCTTTATCTACTTTAAGACAACTTGGATTAATAATAAGAATTTTAAGAATAGGATTTTCTGATTTGGCTTTTTTTCATTTATTAACTCATGCAATATTTAAAGCTTTATTATTTATGTGTGCGGGGGTAATTATTCATTTAATAAATAATATTCAAGATATTCGTTATATAGGGGGGGTAAGATTGTATATTCCTTTAACTTCTTTATGTATAAATATTTCTAATATAGCATTATGTGGTATTCCTTTTTTAGCTGGATTTTATTCAAAAGATTTAATTTTAGAATTAGTAAGTTTAAGAAGTTTAAATTTATTTATTTATTTATTGTATTATATTTCTACTAGATTAACTGTTTTTTATAGAGTTCGTTTAACATTATATTTAATAGTTGATGATTTTAATTTATTAAGAGTTTATAATTTATATGATGAAGATTATACAATATTAATTAGAATATTTATTTTATTAGTAATGAGAGTAATTAGAGGAAGATTTTTAAGATGAATAATTTTTTTATATCCTTATGTAATTTATTTACCTTTAAATATAAAATTTATAGTATTATATATTATAATTTTAGGATGTTATTTAGGGTATTTAGTTAGTAATATGAATTTATATTCAATTAATAAATTTTTATGTACATATAATTTAAGAAATTTTTTAGCTTTTATGTGATTTATACCTAATTTATCTACTTATGGGTTGAATTATTTTATTTTAAGTTTTAGTAAAAATTTAATAAAAAATATTGATATGGGTTGAAGAGAAAAATATAGAGGACAAGGTATATTTTTTGTTATTAAAAAATATTCTATTTTTTATTATTTATATCAAATAAATAATTTTAAGATTTATTTATTTAGATTTATTTTATGGATGTTAATTTTCATATTTATTTTATTATTTATATATTTAAATAGCTTATATAATAGAGTGTAATATTGAAGATATTAAGGAGATAGGTTTTAGTCTTTAAATATTTATAAAAATTTATATTTTATTTTTACAATGAAAATGTAATGTTTTGGATAAACTATATAAATTAAGATTAATTTAATTGAATAGAAATATTAATGGAATTTAACCACTAAAAATTAAGTTAGCAGCTTAATTTTAATCTTTATATTTCTTTAATTGGAATTTTTATTCAATTTTATCATTAACAGTGATATACCTCTATTTGGTTTCAATTAATAAATAAGGAGTTAAATAACTCTATCTTTTAAGTCGAAATTAAATGCAATTTGCTTCTTATTTAAGACAAATTAATATTTTAATATTTTTTGAATGCAAATCAAATGTTTTAAAATTAAACTATAATCCTATTAATAATTTTATATAATTATATTAGTTTGTTCAATTTAATATATTTTGATTTCATTCATGATAAAGTCCAATAAGAAGAACTGTTAAAAAAAATAATCTGATTTTTAATCAGATAATAAAATTTACTATTTTAAATAAAGGAACAATAGGGAAAATCAGAGCAATTTCTACATCAAAAATTAAAAAAATTATTGTGATTAAAAAAAAATGTATAGAAAAAGGAATTCGAGCTGAAGATTTAGGATCAAATCCACATTCAAATGGGGAATTTTTTTCTCGGTCTATAAATGATTTTTTTGATAGAATGATTGATAAAAATATTAAAATATTTGAAATTAAAATTAAAATAGCAATAATTAGAGTTATTATAATAATTATTTATATTAAATAAGGTTTAAACGTTTTGATTGGAAGTCAAATATACTAAATATATTATATAAATAATTAATTTCCCCATCAATAAATAGAAATGTAAAGAAATAATCATACTACATCAACAAAATGTCAATATCATGCTGCTGCCTCAAATCCAAAATGATGATTTTTTGAGAAGTGATTATTTTTATGTCGAATTAAACATACAAGTAAAAAAGTAGTTCCAATAATAACATGAATACCATGGAATCCTGTTGCTATAAAGAATGTTGATCCGTAAATGCTATCAGCAATAGAAAATGGAGCTTCGTAGTATTCATAAGCTTGTAAAGTAGAGAAATAAATTCCTAATATAATTGTAATTAAAAGACTTTTAAATACTTGTGAATGGTTATTTTCTATTAAAGCATGATGAGCTCATGTAACAGTAATCCCAGAAGTAATTAAAATAATTGTATTTAATAATGGAATTTGAAATGGGTTAAATGGAGTGATTCTTGAAGGAGGTCAGATAGTTCCAATTTCAATATTTGGAGAAAGACTTCTATGGAAAAAGGCCCAAAAAAATGAAATAAAAAAAAATACTTCTGATACAATGAATAAAATTATACCTCATCGTAGTCCTTTTAATACTAAAATAGTATGATTTCCTTGTAGAGTTCCTTCTCGGCAAATGTCTCGTCATCATTGATATATAGTTAAAATTGTAATAAAATATCCTAGGATTAATAAATTTATATTATAGTTATGAAATCATTTTACTAATCCTGAAACTATTGTTAATGTTCCAATAGCTCCTGTTAAAGGTCATGGTCTATAATTTACTAAATGATATGGGTGGTTAGAGTTTATTGACATTAATTTACTTCTCTAGAATATAAAGTTCTTAAAATAGCAATAACATATGATTGAATTACTGCAACTGCAGATTCTAGGATTAATAATAAAATTTGAATAAAAATTAATAAAGAGATTAATAGTATTGGAAAATTAGGACCAGTTCTTCTTAATAAAGTTATTAATAAATGACCAGCAATTATATTTGCTGTTAAACGAACAGCTAATGTTCCTGGACGAATAATATTTCTAATAGTTTCAATTAACACTATAAAAGGTATTAAAATAGAAGGAGTTCCTTGAGGAATTAAATGAGTAAATATATGTTGATAATTGTTAATTCATCCATATAATATAAATCTTAATCATAAAGGTAAAGAAATAGTTAAAGATAATGTTAAATGACTAGTTCTGGTAAAAATATAGGGAAATAATCCTAAGAAATTATTAAATAAGATGAAAGAGAATAAAGAAATAAAAATAAAAGTTGAACCATTTAGTCCATTTTTACCTAATAGGGTTTTAAATTCATTATGAAGTTTAATAATAATAAAATTTCAAAATATAAAATGACGATTAGGAATTATTCAGAATGAATAAGGAATAAATAATAAACTAAATATAGTTCTTAATCAATTAATTTGAAAGTTGAAAATATTAGTTGAAGGATCAAAGATTGAGAATAAATTACTTATCATTTTCAAATAAAAATTTTATTAGTTTTAATTTTTTTGAAAATATTTATATTTATTTTATAATTAAAAATATAATAATTTATAATATTAAATAAAATAAAAATTAATAAAAATAAAAAAAAGGAAATAATTCAATTAATAGGTGTTATTTGAGGGATAAAAGAATATTATTTATATAAATAATAATTTAAATTTGACATATTTATGTTATAAAATTTAACTAATTCTTTATATTTAATTTCATTAGAAGTAGGTGCTAATTTACTATAAAATGGTTTAAGAGACCATTACTTGCCTTCAGTCATCTAATGAGGAATAGTTATTGATTCAGTTAATAAAATTTTTAATAGAAATTCTTTCAATTACAATAGGTATAAAGCTATGATTTGCACCACAAATTTCTGAACATTGTCCATAAAAAATTCCTGGACGATTTATATAAAAATTTGTTTGATTTAATCGTCCAGGATTAGCATCTACTTTAATTCCTAAAGAAGGGACTGTTCAAGAATGAATTACATCAGTAGCTGTAATTAAAATTCGAATTTGATTATTTATTGGTAAAATAATTCGGTTATCTACATCTAATAGTCGAAAATAACTTAAAGGTAATTCATTTGTAGGGATTATATAAGAGTCAAATTGAATATTAGAAAAATCAGAGTATTCATATCTTCAGTATCATTGGTGACCAATAGTTTTTAAGGTAATTAGAGGATTATTTAATTCATCTAATAAATATAATAATCGTAGTGAAGGTAAAGCAATAAAAATTAATGTAATAGCTGGAAGAATAGTTCAGATTAATTCAATTAATTGATTTTCTAGTAGAAAACGATTAATATATTTATTAAAAAATAAATTAATTATAAGATAACCTACTAAAATAGTAATAATAATTAAAATAATAAGTGTATGATCATGAAAAAAAATAATTTGTTCTATAAGAGGAGATGTTCCATTTTGAAAATTAATATTAGATCATGTTCTCATTTCTGAAAAAAGGATAATCCTTTATAAATGGGGCTTAAATCCATTACATATAGTCTGCCATATTAGAAATTTCTTAAAATAGGTAATTCATTATATGAATGTTCGGCAGGAGGTAAATTTTGGAATCATTCAATAGAAGATGATATATTTAGGGGAAATAAAATTATTCGTTGATTTAATATTGATTCTCATACAATAATTAATATAAGTATAATAGCTAGAAGAGAAATGTAGGATCCTAATGATGAGATAATATTTCATGAGATATAAGTATCAGGGTAATCGGAATATCGACGAGGTATACCAGCTAAACCTAAGAAATGTTGAGGGAAGAATGTAAAATTTACTCCAATAAATATAATAAAAAATTGAATTTTTAATCAATAAGAATTTATTATTAATCCAGTAAAAAGAGGGTATCAGTGAATAAATCCTCCTAAAATTGCAAAAACAGCTCCTATAGAAAGGACATAATGGAAGTGTGCAACCACATAATATGTATCATGTAATGATATATCAATAGAAGAATTAGCTAAAATTACTCCTGTTAATCCTCCTACAGTAAATAAAAAAACAAATCCCAATCTTCAAAGAATTGATGGGTTAAAATTAATTTTAGTTCCATGGAAAGTGGCTAATCAACTAAAAATTTTAATTCCTGTAGGTACTGCAATAATTATAGTTGCTGAAGTAAAATATGCTCGAGTGTCAATATCTATTCCTACAGTAAATATATGATGAGCTCAAACAACAAATCCTAATAGTCCAATTGCTATTATAGCATAAATTATTCCTAAAACTCCAAAAGTTTCTTTTTTTCCTCTTTCTTGAGAGATAATATGGGAAATTATTCCAAATCCAGGTAAAATCCTAACCTAACCTAACCAACAGTGCTCTCAGACGCCGCAGAGAGCACACGCGCCAGCGTCGTACGCTCCCGGCAATTCGTCGTTCGTCGTGAACGACGCCTCATCTTCGTCGCAAACGACGCCTTCGTCGCATCGTCAAGTTTGACGCATCGTCGTCGTCGGAATCGACGCATCGGCGATCGTCATTCGTCGCAATCGACGCATCGTCGGGCGTCTGAATTGACGCATCGTCACCGCTTTTCGTCGGGATCGACGCATCATCGTCGCCATTCGTCGAAATCGACGCATCGTCGATCGTCAGAATTGACGCAACGTCGCCTCCTTTCGTCGAAACCGACGCAATATCGTCGTCGTTCATCGAAGTCGACGCATCGCTAGTCGTCAAGATTGACGAATCGTCGCCATCGTTCGTCGAAACTGACGCATCGTCATCATCGCTCGTCGAGAGGGACGTATCGTCGGTCGTCGGAATTGACGCACTGTCGCCGTGTTCGTCGAGACTGACGCATCGTGGTCGTCGTTCGTCGAGATTGACGCATCGTCGGTCGTCGCTTCTTGTCGTCGGCGCGTCGAGTGAAGACACCTGCCGGATTTATCACCTACATTTGTGGCGTGCATTGGGGCCGCCACCCCTGCTATTGCTCTCTTGTCCTGATCAAGAGTGTGAACACCTACAGTTAACTGGGCCTGAAGCTCTCTGCGTCCCGTGTGGCGCTACCTGTGTGCCTCGCGGGGACCGGTGCGCCTTTTGCATTGTACGCCCGCGCCCACCCCCTGACTGCGATCCTCCAACTGCTGCTTGGGAGTGGTGCTGGGCGACATCGCCCGCCCCTCCTACACCTCACCTGTGACCGTGACGTGCCGTTCGGTCCGCCTATTTTTCTTCCCCTCACTCCTCATCAAGCCATCTGAATCTCCGGCAGCTGATTTGAGACTTGTTAAGTGGCTAGGTTAAGTTTATAATAAAGATTTGTGTCAACTGCGTGTGCGTTCGGTGCAGTGTGTTGTTTTGTGAAGTGTTGTGTCAAAACGGCTCAAATATGAGCTCGCGAGCTGATGACTCTGGGGAAGCCGGCTCCGACCGGCTACCCAGGCAGGCAACCCAGTCGCCTCAAGCTCAGCCACATCAGGACCCAGGTAAATCCACCGATCTTTATTTCAGTACTCCCGTGCGTAGAACTAAATTCCGCGACCCCGCTGTCGATCAACCCCTCAACTCCACCCCAATCCCGGAATCCCTGTATGACATCCCCGAATCGGAGTATGTACGCGTCAACAGGACCACCCTTTCCGAAATAGTCACGAGCGCGCGCGAAATTAAATTTCTAATTAACGAGCACAAGAGCCTGACAAAAGTGAACAAGGAGGCTGCTAATAAGCGCTGTGACGCCATAGTCCAATTAGGCCTTGCTGTCTATTCTCCCATTTATACGGAGCCTAGCCCTTCCCCCCCGGTTTGCCCGGATCGGCCCGCTCAGGACGCAGACATTGCAAAAATGTTTGACCTGTTAAGCCACATGAACAAACAGATCCAGTCTATCGCAGCTACCTCTCCCCCCTTAAGCGCTGGCACCGCTTCTGCTACCACGCGCACCTATTCATCGGTGGCCTCTAATGACCCCCCCTTGCCCAAGCGCCCGAAAGTCATACCCCATAAATCTACGCTAATTGTGGCTCCCCGGAGCGACTCCGACTCAGCCTCATCCACCGAAACTCACGCCATGTGGAAAAAAAACTCCACAACATTCCGCGAGACTAACTTCGCTCCTATTGGTGTAAGGCACATCTCCGGCAAGCGCATAGCAGTCGACTTTCTCAACGACCAGCACAGGCGGGTCGCCCTAGAGAAAGTCCATGCGTGCAATCTCCCCATCAGTGCCCATGCTCCGCAAGAACTGAGACCTATGTTCATCCTCAAGAGGGTCCCAAGGGACATCCCCACCGACCAACTGGCCGACATTATTACTCATCAGAATGATCCCATCAGAGCGAGTGTGGTCGTCCCCTCCGATATTACGTTCAAATATTTGAGGTCCAACCGCAACCCCCAGCTCTGTAACCCCGTATTTATCACCACCCCCACCGTTTGGAAAGCAGTGATCGATCTTGTAAAAGTCAATCTCGAGCACCAGCGCGTGCACGCCGACAACTACGTCCCTCTCCTTCAATGCACCAGGTGCCTTAATTTTGGCCACACGAGGAAGAGGTGCGTCAGCAAAACGGTCGCGTGCGCGCGCTGCGCCTCGAGCGAACATGAAATTAAGGACTGCCCCACTAAGGGCGATCGCAGTGCAATCAGGTGCTATCACTGCTCCAGGAGCGCCGATGCGCGGGCGGGGGCGGGCACGAGTAGTGGGACTAACCCTCACAACCCTCACAGTTACAACCATCGAGGCGATTCGGACTTGTGTCCAAGGGTCCAGCGTATGGCTGACGGCATTAAGTTCCGCACCGTCTATGCATGAGTGTGTCTACCACTACGCAGCATTTACCCCCCCCTTACCCTCCACCTTTCTTGGTTCTTCTCCACCCCTCACATTAACACCCCCACCGCGCGTGTGTAGGGGGTTGGCTGCCGGTTGGTTGCTGGTTCCCCCCCCCCCCGCCCCCCCCCCCTTTCCCTCAAACACCTCACTTGTCCCTGTGGGTTGACGTTGCCTCACTGTAGCTGAGCCCCTATACAATACTCCATTGTTTACATCACTTTTCATGCAAACCTATTCACTCGATTCACTCCAAAGTTGATATAGCCAATGTACTAATCCCCATACATAATTCTTTCATCTTTTATCTAAACCATCTTTTTCTTCACATGCTTTAGAGAATATATTTCTTTTGCCCCCAGAACCCTCTGATACAATGCCCCGCGGGAACCGCATACACAAATCGCCCCCCCCCCCCCTCTAATCAGGCGTGTGCGGGCTGTGAGCGCTGGAGGAGAAGAGCACGCGCACTATGGGCGCATAACATGCGACTTCGTGGTCGGCACTAGCCTGGGACTTTGGATGAGGATGTGCGCAGGCTTGCCTGCACCGCCAGCGAGGCCCTGGGCTCTATGCGGCGGGAGATTGACACCCTCAAGGCGTCTAACGACCGCCTACTGCTCATTTGCGCCAACCTTTCTGGTGCGTTCGGTGATGGTCGGGCACCCGATCTCCTTGTGCGACGGGAGGCGAATGTTTGTGCGACGGGAGGCGAATGTTGGCGCCCAGGGGCGCCCCCTGCCAAGCCTTGGCGACGGGGGGGAGTGTCGGCCGGCCTCGGTCGGCATGGTTTCCCGCTCGTGTTCGCCCGTACTTCTGCTCACTAAGGGCGGGGGCGGCAGCGGACCCATCTCGGAGGCTCCCATTGATCTCTCCTCTTCCGCCGCGGCCGTCGGGTATGAGAGGCTCATCACTGAGCTCGTCTCCCCGGCAGCGACGGAGGAGGAGGACGGGACCGGGCTCAGCGTGCCGGATGGGCCTGCTGCTCCCCTCGACCTGTCTTGGCAGCCTGGCCATCTCGAAGCTCGTCATACCTCGCCGGCGCCCGGATGGCCGGAGGGGGTCCCTCGCCCCCACGAGCTGCTCCCGCCTAAGCCCGTCTCTCCATTGGGGCCCACTCCTCCTGCGTCGCCCGCTCGACACGGGTCGACGCCCCTCCCTGCCCGGGCGTCGCCCGCCGCCACTGCAGTCCTCGCCGACTGCTCAAAAACCTGCTAGGCCATCAGCTCTGACGCGGAACTTATGCCGCCGCCGGTGTTCCCTCCCATTACATCCGGGACGGAACGCAGCATGCCCCCTCGGCTGACCTCTGATTTGCTCTCCTCGGCTCCCGGATCGTCAGGGCAGCACCTCCGCCCCTGCTCTCCGGTGGGCTCCCCCCAGCGCGCCGCAATAACAACAGCAACCCACCATTCTCTCCACGCCTCACTCTCTCCGTCCCATCAGGCGCCCCCTTATTATCATAGTCTCCAGCCGGCCACCTCAACAGGGGTGCAACTGCGATGGTCGCATAATCCGTACCTTCACCCTCCTTACTCATTCCCTCACCCAGACTGCAGCTACCCCCCCTCTGCAGCTGCAGCCCCGTCAGCTGCTGCCGCTGCTGCAGCTCTTCCCGCCGCTGGTTACACACCATCGCAACAGCACATCGCGCACCCTCATCAACACTCCTCCCCCCCCAAATTGCAGGCCTCCGAACTCGACTTTGGCTCCCACAGCTCCCACACTCCTCTGGCCCCTTTAGAACACCCATCCCACGCCCTGCACCCCCAGGGTCAGACAGCCACTGCATCCCGTGATAGGGATCCAGTCCGAAATCCACCCACCCACTCGGCTCTGGACAAGGAGAATTGTACCCCCCCACACCAAACCAAAGCCAAAGACAGGCTCTACAAGCAGTGCGTCCTGTGCGGGTATGCGACCAGCGCCAGGAACATCAAGCGGCACTTTTTCACTAAGCACCAGGGATACAGGTTCGGGTTTGATGTCAACGACCCTGGATACCCCAACGTCTTTTACTTTTCCACCCATACCCCGCGGCCTTTTTGCCCCCCCCCCCCACCTTGCCCTGTCTGATGAACAGATCGGCCGGGCACAGGGCGTGGACTTTGGGTTTCTACGAGGCGGTAAATGATTCCGTCCATCGTGAGGTTGGCGCCTGTGATCCTGATTAATCTTTGTACTAGAGTAAAATGTAATTGCAAATCAATACTCAACACTACTGCTCTGATTGTGCATGCTACCTTTATTATTTTACTTGTATTTTACTGATCAGGTGTTATTCTATAAACTGTATGTTTTATGGGTGATTTTTAATGTCTTTTGTTTTTCCATCGTGTGCATGGGCTGAGGCGTCTGAGCTGCAGATGAACAAGAATCAGCTCGACGCTATTCAGAGAGGCTTCATGCAAAAGATCTGCAGGGCGTACCGCACGGTGTCTCTAACATCGGCACTAGTTCTCGCAGGCATACTACCACTGGATCTCAGAGTCCAGGAAACCGCAAACCTCTACAAGGACAAAAAAGGCCTCGCCAAAGGCTACCTCCCAGCAGGAGGAGAGCTCGAAGAAAAAGTCAGTTATTTGCACCGGACTCACCCTTCACAATTACCAGCAATAGACTACGAGCTCTTAGAAAGTATAACTCCCGAAACTTTTGACTCCTATCACATTACTGGACCGCAAGTCTACACAGATGGAAGCAAGACCGAAGCCTCTGTCGGAGCGGCTGTCACATGGTGGGAGCAAAACAGAGAGACTACTTACTCTTCCTACAGTCTTGAATCTTCTTTCACGGTATTCCAAGCGAAACTATGCGCTCTACAAGGCAGTACAGATGGCACAAGCAACCATGAGCTAGCACCAACAAGTTAACATATTATTTAGTGTTTCAAGGTCGTCGCTTGACTTGCTCAGAAGTCCCAACTGGTGCCACCCTATTGCTGAAAAAATTGGAGAGTGCATTAGAGAAATAAGTGCAGAAGGAAGGCGGGTACGGCTCTTCTGGCTTCGAGCCCACGTGGGAATACCGGGAAACGAACGAGCGGACGAGCTCGCAAAAGCAGCAGCGAGCAAGCGAGCTACAACACTGGACTACGACCGAGTGAGTACCCTTGTCTTCAGTCAGAAGGAGTATAAGAGAAGAAACAATATTAAAGTGCCAAGCCAGATATCAATCCTCAAAGACGGGTAAAGTCACAAAAGTTTTCCTCCCAGACGTGGAAAAAACATTCCGGCTGGTGAGGGTGTGGCGATGGCGACGTCGCCACGACTTCCGATTACGGACCTGGCGCGAGTACAGCCCTGCGCGCGATCTTAGCGTGCGGCTGCCACTCTCGCGCCGGCCGTCGCACTATACTGCTAAACGCTTTCGAACTAGACGCACGTCGCTTAGCCACGTACTTACCTTCGCTTTGCTGTGTTTGTTTACGTAGTGTAATATTGCTGTATCACGCTTTAATAAAACTTCAAATCATATTCACTAGAGTAGTTTAATATCATCTCTGCTTAACGTTGCCTCTACAGTGAAACACTACAGTGGTGAACCCGGTAGAACACGTCTAAAACTTGTTGTTTGAATAACGGTTTTGCTATGTATATTGTAAAGTAGAGGGCAACACTAGCTCCCGCGTTTTTTAGCGAACAGTTAGTTTGTATGGGTTGGTATTATTGAAGAAATAAAAAGGTGTGTTTTCCAATACTTGTGTATTAATCAATTACATTTAATCACGATATAACATTGGCGACGAGTACGAAACGAATACCAGTTATGTGCAACTACAGCTATAACAATATTGACTATGGTTCCATAAAATAAAAAATAATAACTATTATAACCTCAAAAGTGTCGGCGTGTTCTGTGTTGGCTGGTGGCGTTTAATATTAATGGATTTAATTGAACAACTGATTAAACAAGGAAGAAAAGCGTGGTTACAGGAAAAAACTAAAGAAGAATTGATAGAAATTGCCAATAAATTGCCATAAAGAACATTATTTTTAGAAACACATTCTATCGTTATTACTTTCATTCGTTATTACGTTATTACTTACTTACTTATATAACGGAATTACTTACGCGAATACATAGATAGAATAAAAACCGAAAATACTTCACCTGAGATAATCATGGCCTCGATCACTAGTTTAGAAGTATTTAGTGGTGACAACTGGAACGCATATCAGCAACAATTTGAATGTTTTATCCTATTGAATGACGTGACTGAACAAAAAAAAGTGCCGTTACTTATCACGAAACTGAGCACAAATGTTTACGATTTATTGACAACATTGTGCACGTCGATATTACCAGTCAATGAAACATACGAAAAGATATGCGAAAAACTGAGAAAATATTATCATCCTGTGAAAAACTATGCATTACACCAAGCAGAATTCCGAAAACGATGTCAAAAACCTAATGAAAGCATAGAACAATACATAATAGAACTAAGAAAAATATCCAAAAACTGCAACTTTAAGAACTTAGATGAAGAATTTAAGGAGAGATTGTTGAATGGTACTTATTGTGATTCAGTAAAATTTGAATTGCTGAAGCAAGCTGAGCAATCATTAGAAATTTTAACTAATATCAGAAAAACAGTGGAAACAGCTTATAAATTGGCTTTCAACCATGAAAAAGAACCAGAACAAACACAAATGTTTCAATTACAAAGAAAAAACTTCAATAGGAACAGAAATATTAATTTTTGTGCTAACAAAAACACTTTTAATAGGGTACCATTAAATAAACAAAGTACAACATGTTTCTGCTGCGGAAAGAAGGGACATATAAAAGCAGAATGTTCGCTCCGTGAAAAATTCTGTAGTGAGTGTGGCATTAAAGGACATATCTTCAAAGTGTGTGTTAAAAATAAGACTTTGAAAGTGAAAAATATGAATTTAGTGGAATTTACAGGTTTAGGAGACAGTGACACCCGTGAGAAAAATAATGTGGTGACAGACCCTGAAATATTTGATATTTTTTATTTTAGCGGTGTAAAAAAAAATTCCATCTGCTATATTGCAGATTACTGTAAATGGAAAGGTTGTAGAATTCGAGGTTGACACTGGAGCAGACGTGAGTACAATTACTTTAGCTGATAAACAGCAATACTTTCCAGAGTTAAAAATTAAACAGCGTAATGTGTTATTCACTAACTTCGAATTTCAAAACCATTAGGTGTGATTGAAGATTTAAATATCGGTTACGAGAGTCAATGTAAATAATCAAAGATTATTTGTGGTAAAAGATGGAATGCCAAAAATAATAGGTAAGGATTGGCTCTCTTTGTTGCGATCATGGGCTCCAAGATTTGAGCAAAAAGTTTGTGAAAGCGTTTCTAAACATCAATTAATAAAAGACATTAAAGTGAGTATTCCATCTTATTTGAACCAGGCATGGGTAATTTCAAGGGAGAGGCAATCCATTTATCTATGGAATCAGATGTAAAGCCTATATTCATGCCGGTCAGAACCGTTCCATTTGCATTAAAAGATAAAGTCAAACAAGAAATTGAAAGATTAGTTACAAATAAACGAATTGAGCCAGTGGAGTATTCAGAGTGGGGTACTCCAGTGGTACCAGTTCTAAAACCAGATGGAACTGTTCGTTTGTGTGGCGATTTTCGAATCACAATAAATAAGTATTTACAGATCGATCATTACCCGTTACCTACAATTAACAATATATTGATTAAAATGCAAGGCAACAGTTATTTTTGTGAGTTGGACTTGCAAGAGGCCTATTTATAAGCCCCGTTAGATGAAGAGTCTCAAAAACTAATCACAATAGTCACTGAACTAGGTACCTACAAATATTTATACTTGGCTTTCGGTGTGAGTACAGGCCCTGGCTCATTCCAAAGATTAATTACACAAAAATTAAACGGTTTAGACATCATTGTATATATAGATAACATATATGTATATGGAAAAACGTTATCAGAAACAAATGAGAAATTAAAACAGGTATTACAAAGGCTCAAGGACTCAGGATTAAAATTAAAAATAAATAAATGTAAATTTTTTGAGGAGAAATTGAAGAAAGAATTGTTTACCTCAAATCCAAATATATTTGAGGTAAACAAAACTGGTGTAAAAATTATAAAAAGTAAAATCGAACCTTTGCTGTCACTGCCAAGCCCAAATAATGTAAAAATGCTTAAATCATTTCTAGGAAAAGTTAACTACTATAACAGATTTTTAAAAGACATGGCAATAATATTAAAACCATTGTATTATTGCCTAAAAAAAGATAAATTCCAGTGGACAGAGGAATGTGATAATTCATTTCAGGAAATAAAAAAAACTCTCGTAAACACATCCTCTTTATCGCATTTTGATCAAAATTCAAAAATTATTTTAACTTGTGATTCTGCAGATAGTGGGGTAGCTGCTGTGCTGTCTACAAAAGACAGTAATAATATCATAAAACCAGTAGCATTTGCAAGTAAAAAATTGAATAATACCCAAATTAAATGTCCAATCTTAGAGAAAGAAGCTTATGCAATCATTTTTGGAGTGAGTAAATTCTATGAATTTTTATTTGGACATAAATTCATATTGCAAACCGATAATGAGGCATTATCAAGAATATTAGGACCAAAATATGGCATACCAAAAATGGCAGCAAGGCGGTTACAGTATTGGTCAATTTTCTTAAGTGGGTTTGATTATGAAATTCAACATATAAAATCCAAAAATAATCCAGCAGACTATTTATCACGTGTAGTCACATTAAGTAAAGACAAAAGTTTTAAAAATAATGAAAGCATTGAAAAAAGTTTTGAATCTAACACAGTAAATTACATAAATAAATCAAATTTTAATGCATTGAATTGGCAAATGGTTCAAAATGAAACTAAAAAAGATAAAATTTTATGTGATGTTTTGAGACACTGTAGAGATGGCTGGCCAGTAAAAAATGATTTGGGCGAAGATTATGAACCATATTTTAGAAGAAAAAATGAAATCAGTGTGGAGAAAGAATGTCTATTATGGGGATACAGAGTTATAATACCTAAGAATATTAGAGACAATATAATGTATGAGTTACATGCTAGTCATTTGGGTATAACGCGCATGAAAGAAATATCAAGATCATATTTTTGGTGGCCAGACATCGATAAGGAAATAGAAAATATAACAAAGAATTGTATTAACTGTTTGCAAAACTATAAAAATCCAGAAAAAATTAAATTAACAATGTGGCCACAGCCTCCGACTGTTTGGCATAGGTTACATGCAGATTTTTTGGGCCCCTTATATTCAAAAATGTTATTAGTAATAGTAGATGCCTACTCTAAATGGCCAGAAGTATTTGTCATGAGTAATATTACTGCACAAAAAACAATTGAAGTATTTAAAAGCGTTTTTGTACGTTATGGGTACCCCTTACATTTGGTCACTGATAATGGTCCTACTTGGACTAGTGACACAGTGCTTTATTTGCTATTTATAGTGTGACTATTATATTGCGAAGTGTTAGAATGCCACATGTACTTTCTTGCTGTGTACGGAAAGTGTATACCGTAAGTATTTTATATTTCATTTACTGTTTGCATTGTTCCCAGTGCTACGTGAACGTGACGTCCGAACTATATTACCCCAATATATCCATAATAAGTACTAAATCTCATATAAAATTATTTTCACTTGAAAATCTCAAGCACCTGTTGCTATTTGTAATTTTTGGCTATTCCTATAAAAATACACATCCAATAATTGCTTACTGGCTTGATGGGTTTCCTATAATATATTATAATAAACACTAAACATTCGGCAACACGTTCGCTGCACATAAACAGGACTTAACGGTTTATTATCAAAACTGCTGCGGTATCCGAACAAAATTGAATACACTGTATATGAGCATATTATCTTGTGCCTTTGATATAATAATCTTAACCGAAACTTGGCTAATACCTAGCATCAGTGAGGGCGAGTTTATAGACGATAGGTATAAAGTGTTCCGCTGCGATCGGGACCGAGCGGCGAGCGGGCGGTGGGACGGCGGTGGTGTACTGGTGGCCGTGCGCCGCGAGCTGCGTCCTACCCAACGGAGCTGGCCAGCGGCTGCGCCCGCGCCTGCGCAGCTTGCGCACGGTGACGGAGCGGCCTGTCCGCCTCTGCGTCCCGCCGCCTCCTCGCTGCTGGATTATGTTTTAGTGGACTTACCTTCAGGGGACCGCTCGCGCCCGCATCTTATTGCCGCCGTATACATTCCACCACGTCAACCTGTAGACACTTACATGTGGTATTTTGATACTATCGGTGAGCTTATTACTTCAGATAACATTGACAAATTCTGGTTAGCCGGCGATTGTAACCTGGGTCAACTGGCGTGGGATAATAGTTCTGGACCTAGATGTAGTCCTATCATTTACGATCACACGTGTTCTACTAGTAAGTGTTTGCTAAATTTCCTCTCCCTATGTAATTCTTTTCAATTTAATTACCTAAAAAATGACAATGATAGGACTTTGGATGTTTTTATTTCAAATACCGACTGTTACCTAACTGGTATCTCGGATCCTTTACTCCCGCCCGACCGGCACCACCCGCCTTTCACCACACTCACGCAGCTTGACACCCGGTTAGAACTGATGCCTAAACTCAAACGCTATAAATATTGTTATCATAAAGGGAACTACACCGCATTAAATCATAGTATATCTGTTACCGATTGGAGTGCGTTACTGTCGGAACTATCCGTTGAATCCGCAGTGAACTTATTCTACGAGCAAATTTACGCTCTTATTAAACTATATATACCTAATATACCTGTACGTAATAATAATGAGTATCCCGTATGGTTTACACCCGCACTGATTCGTATTCATAAATCCAAATCTAAATATTGGATTAAATGGAAAAAATATAACAACATTAGTGACTATGAGATATTTGCTCTTTTCCGTGATCGTTTTGAAACCCTCTGTAAGGCTTGCTATGATTCTTATACAGTCTCTGTTGAAAATGGCGTTCATAAAAACATGAAATATTTTTGGAGTTATGTTTCGAATCGAAAAGGTAAACAAGGAATACCAACCACTATGTTTTATGAAAATAACCATAGTAATGATCCTAAGTTAGTCTGCGATATGTTTGCCAGCTTTTTTGGCTCTGTGTATGAAGATTCCACGTTAGACATGGAGAACTGGACTCCACCACCTGATCGACTAGACCATAACGTTCACATCAACTTAATTTCATTTTCTTTAAATACCGTGCTGAAAGAAATTAAAGCTCTCGATCTGACAAAAGGCGCTGGTGCAGATAATATTCCACCTTCGTTTTTAAAGTACACTGCTGATCATATTTGTGTTCCACTGCAAATACTATATAATAAATGTATAAATGAAGGATTATTCCCAAATGTATGGAAAATAGCAAATATAACACCAATATTTAAAAGCGGTCTCAGATGTAATATAGAAAATTATCGCCCCATTTCAATTTTATCAACCATGTCAAAACTTTTTGAGAAACTTGTGCATGGTGCTATTTATCCATTGATTCATAATATTATAATTCCAGAACAGCATGGGTTTGTTCAACGTCGTTCTACTGTTACCAACCTATTAATATTTACCACCCATCTATTTGAAAACATGGATAAACGCATCCAAACAGATGCCGTATACACCGATTTTAAAAAGGCATTTGATAAAATTGATCATGAGCTTTTGTTGTCCAAAATAGCTTACAACGGCATTAAAGGCAATTTGTTACGATGGTTCTCCTCATACATTACACATAGAACTCAACGAGTGGTTGTCAATGGCTATGAATCTGAAGCTTTTATAGTAACTTCTGGAGTACCCCAAGGATCCATCTTAGGACCATTATTGTTTATAATTTTTATTAATGATATTAACACCTGTTTTCAAAATAGTAGTTTTCTTCTGTATGCCGATGACCTGAAAGTTTACTCAACAATAAACTCGGTCAAAGATTGTAAAAATTTACAGGATGACCTTAACAGACTGTATGATTATTGTATTAATAATAAACTCTCTCTTAGTCTGCCAAAATGTAACAAAATAACATTTACAAAAAAAATTAACAATATAGCATACAATTATTCACTAGGCGGTGTATCTCTCTCATCGATACAGTCTGTTCGTGATCTGGGTGTTCTTTTAGATTATCAGCTTCACCTTAGTAGCCATATTGACAAAATAATTAATAACGCGTTTCAAATCTATGGTTTTGTGATGAGAACATGTCGTGACTTTAGACGACCATCTACATATCTACATTTATTTAACACACTCGTTCGCCCTCATCTTGAATACGCTGCTCAAATATGGAATCCTTTTTACAATAAATACAAGGAACAAATTGAAAAAGTTCAAAGAAGATTTCTTCGCTCTCTGCGTTACAAATGTAGGTTACCTAAGTTATCATATGCTAAATCGCTTAAAGAACATATGCTTCTACCTCTATTTGATAGGAGAAAACTAATTGATGTCATGACACTCTATAAAATATGTAACAACAATTTTGACTGTATCAACCTCACACGATATCTAACTTATAATATTCCTTCTCGGATGCCACGTGTCTCAAGCTGCAGGAAACTCTTCTATACGGGTATATGCCGAACAAAGGCTGGTGTTCGATCTCCACTGAGGAGATTAGCTACTACTTACAATGAAGAATTTTCTCAAGTAGATTTGTTTTCACTATCTTCTCTTAGATTTAGGGGTATGATTTTGGACTATTTAAAACAAGACATCTGATAACTATTGGTTCACATACAGAATTATTTTAATTTTTCTATTAAATGTTTAAAATCTGTCACTACAATATTATGTAACTAACATGTGGATTGCGATGTGGACTATGTACATATTTAAATTTTGTTACTTAATACTGTAATATTAAGCTATGTAACATAGTTGTTAGCTTTCCCAAATAAATAAAAAAAAAAAAAAAAAAAAAAAAAGAACTTGAATATGCTTGTAATTTATTTCTTTTTGATTATAGATGTACTGTCCACAAATCCACAGGCAATAGTCCAGCAAAATTGATGTTCGGAAGAGAGTTGAGATGTCGTTTCTCTTTACTGAGGCCAAATCCAGTAAATGATAAGATTGATTTTGAACAAATTAAATTAATAATAAATAGTAAGGACAATTATAAATTATTTTCAATTGGAGAAAAAGTGATGGTGAAGGACTCAAGAAAAAACAACAAGAATTGGTCATTAGGTAAAAATAGTGAAATTTTAGTACCAGGCGTAACTTATATAGTAGAAGTGGACGGACTTCAGTGGAAACGACACGCCAACCAACTATTTAAATGTAGTCAAGATTTATGATATTATTATTATGTTATAAGTTTATATTTTTGTTTAGTTATGTACCTAAAGTAAGGTTACCGAGAAAAATGTATGAGAAAAGTTTTGTTTTAGTAGTTTGTAGCAGTCATATTGAGTCTCCACCGACAGGGAGAACAATAACTTATAATATTTATAGATGCATATAAAAATAAAGCATTCCTTGGTTAACCTAATTGTTTACAAACAACATTCACTATGACAGACGGACATGAACAACGTAGACCAGTTGAGCTTTCTTAAATCACGTTTGAAGCATTGACCGTAAGCCTTTCAGCAGGAATAAATTTGTCATAAATATAGTATCTTTGAGTATTGAGTGATATTAATGTAAAAATAACAAACTACGAATTATCTAGACCTCCTTTAGTAATATTATTGTTAATAATTGGTTTGTAAATAGAACTTTCTTCAACATTCTAGAACACGCACACGGCTTCGATGACAAATGTACCGTTGGTCTAGATTATCTATACTTAGGAATGTGGATGTAAAGATATTTTCGATAAACATATCGATAAACTCTAAATATGTAGCCTTTGCTTTCTGATGAAATAAGCTCTAAATTAATGAAATATTAGGTCTCTAGTTCATAAACTTATTAGTACGAAAGAATACTAATAAAACTATAGTTGACATAAACGTTATACACTTAGAAAGAATTAATGAATTTTATCGACTCGCTGAGTAGGTGTAATTTTAAATAGGGTTTGTCGACCACTGTCTCTGCACTAGTTGTTCCAGGAGTAGGAGCATAGGTGACCTTCGTCATGGGGTATAAAAAGTGTCTCGTATTCGACAGCTTCCTTTTTCTTTTCTCTCTGCTGCGGGACAAGCTGCCTCATCAACTCATGAAGAAACTTAGAGTTAGGCCACATGTCGCCTAGTATAGTCTTAGCTGTATTTGTTGGGGAGTAGCAACCCCGATTAGAAGTAATGAGTAATTAAGTTAATAATATGTTAAAGTAGTTGAGGTAATCTCATGGTGTATCCCATGGTGATTACTATAGCTGTAGATAAGGGCAAGCTATGATGATAGGACTAGGGAATAGGATCCTAATGTCTACATGTGCTTGTTACAAAGGACACCTATATAAACCAGATGGACCTCCTGTCCCTATACGTAATGAATACTTTGGAATAGTAGTAAAATCTATTCAACATTCATCTAAACTTCAGTATGAACTAATCAAAATAGTTCTTAAATGTCTTCTTCACTTGGGTGCTATATCGAATTTTTAGGACCGGGGCATGTGGGTGCTGTGATGTCAGTAGATGTTCGATAAAGGGGAAGACTGAAGAGTAGGTGCAGTTGGTGGATGACCAACTCCTTCTTTAGATTGATCAGTGATAAAACTCTGCTTGTAACTAATAAATGATTCTCTGTTAGATATTAGCTCCACATAAAGGTATTGTGTATCTAATATATTTTTCTCTGTGAAATGAAATACTGATTAATAAGGTATAAAATGTACTTGGGTTTATGTATCTGTACTACTAAGAATTTAAATGCAGTACATAAACAAGGTAATTGTGTCTAAGTCTTTATAACTAGGTATACTTCTCTTTAATTTAAGATAACATAAATAAATTATGTTGTTGTAACTATAACAAGTAATATTTGAGCTCAATACTTGTAAACCTTTAATACTAATCAATTATTCTGTAAACGAATTAATATCTAAGTGCTGTTAGATAATAGATGTTCTTATTTAACATATATGATAATAAACAGGATAATGTTGTTTAACCATAGCATTTAATCTTTTAAATTGTTATTAACTTTTATAATAAATACATAGAGAACTGATTGAATCCACTATAGAGATTGTTATAAGAAATAAATGCTGTTTCTTCGTGTGATGTTTTTCTGGTGTTTAATTAATTAACTTTCTATAAATATCCCATTAGATGTCGATTGCTGAGGTGTACTAGGCGCCCTTAAACAAATTAGGTACACCACTCTCCAGGTGACAGTAATAATAACATCATCAATTACTCAACCCACACCTCACTCTGCCGGCCTGAGCAAGCCACGTTGCAAGTTTTGTTTTAGTTAAAACAAATTTTTTTTAAAGTGGGGGAGAGTGCTATGTATATTGTAAAGTAGAGGGCAACACTAGCTCCCGCGTTTTTTAGCGAACAGTTAGTTTGTATGGGTTGGTATTATTGAAGAAATAAAAAGGTGTGTTTTCCAATTAGTGTATTAATGAATTACATTTAATCACGATATAACAGGTTTGATTAGTGATTAAAATTTGTAGTTATTTTTATTGAAATGTCCAACGACGGCGGTCACGGGAGCAGTAACGGCGGCGGTTATATGAGCTCTGCAGTGGACCGGGTGGCTATTCGCCTACCCTCGTTTTGGGCGGAAGACCCCGAAATATGGTTTGCTCAAGTTGAGGCGCAATTCGAGTTAGCTCAGATAAAACAAGACTCAACAAAATACTATCAGGTGATACGGGAACTCGACTACAGGACTTCTAGTGAGGTACGAGATATAATTACTGATCCTCCCGCCACCGGCAAGTATGAAAAACTTAAGTCCGAACTTATTAAATTATCTGTTTGCCGTCAGCACAATGTTTATGAGGACGCTATGCGGGTCCGTATCCTCATGCCGCCGCCACCACTACCGCCGCCATTGTCAACCTCCTCGAGGAAAGCATCAACATCGTCGGCCAATGTCCCTCCTGCATTTGACCCCATACCGCCTCATAATGAGAGGCGCGATGGCGGCGGCGGTCTCGGATCGGAGTCCGTGTTGATGGGTGACCGTGCGGGGAATCAGGCGAGTGCCGATCATCGGCCTTTTCGCCTCCCTGAGACTCCCCCGAAGTGGACGCCCTCCTGGGATTGGTTCTCGTGCGGGTTGCTCCGCATCGGGATGCCCTCGGTGGTGAGGGATTGGAACCCATTCACACAACTTCTCTATCCTTCCTTGCACATCTAAATCTTCTCAGTGGGCGCCCGTCGCCGCAGCCTTTTCAGTCTCCCCAATCCCTACACCAATCCCCCCTAGAAACCTATCCCCTGTGTGCACCATCATTCAGTCAGAGCGTCTGTGTCGCATGCCCCACGCAACAGTGGCCTACTTATCTCGATATAAGTCGTTACTATCCGCCCGATATGGGGACTTCACCGGTTGACCAACTGCCAACCACCCAGGGACCTTATCCCTACCAGCCGCACCGGCGGGGTGAGGGTTGCCAACGATGGGACGCGGATCCCGGTGGCGGCGACGCATACACCCCTCTAGAACTGCTATCCACGCCCTCTGACTCCACATCCACTCCACATCTGCCTCTATATCGGATGACAGTCTTAACGCAGCAGCAAGGGTCCTCCTCCAAGACATATCAGCAGTGCGTGCTATGTGGATATGCTTCCCGCAATATCAAACGACACTTTAGCAGGAAGCACTCGAACTACAGATACGGGGTCAGTCGTCGGGACCCGGGATATCCTAACGTTTTCTTTTTTAATACCCCACGTTGTAAAGGTAAACACAATTAGCGAGATAATGGAGGATAGTAACATGAGGGTTAGCTTTGTGAAGTACTGCAAATTGATAGCGAGAAAAGTGATACAAAGAAACAAAACGCTAAAATAATATGGCAAATCATTCAAGGATAAAATTATTAATAGCAGATAAGAAATGTTGCGAAATGTGAAGTACTACCGTTGTCCAGTAAGACTCGGGCCGTATGAAGTCTTCCATTTATGTCAACCACCTTCACCAAGGCTGTGGATAGCAATACATGTGGCTGGTTACTTTGAACGTGTGTAGATAAAGCAATAGTGGTGTTTTGAGTTTCTGTGTTAATTTGTGGTTCTTTATGTAGTAACGTGTTATGTTTTTGTTTACAATATTTACAGTGAGATAATCTACAATACTTTTGATTATGACCCGGTCTCAAACAATTGTGACAAACTTGATAATTAGTTAATTTCTTTAAACGTGTTTCGATATCTAAATTTCTGAAAGACTGACAATTGAATAAATAATGATTCTCTTTGCACATAGGACACATAATTGTTTTGTTATTCTGTAAATTATTTGTAACTACTGAGAAATTTTTTGTATGCTGTGTTATATGTCTACTCTCTTGTAATGTGTCTAATAAATCTGCTCGACTATTTAAAAATTTCAGAAAACGATCAAGAGTTGGAAAACCTGCTGTTGAGTTATGTTGTTCTTCCCAATGACGGTAAGTAATGTTATCAAGTTTTTTAGACATAATATGTATGATTAATGTGTCTCAATGTTTTGTCGGTTGTCCTAAAGTTGCTAGGGCACGTAAATTTTTATTCCTTGTGTCAACTATGTTTCGTAACGAACGACTAGATTCCTTTTGTGCAGATTCTAAATTAAACAAAGCGTTGATGTGATTGTTTATTAATAATCGTTCATTATCGAATCTTTCAGATAATAATTTCCAAGCTATTTTGTAATTATCGGCTTTAAAATCAAGGCTTTGAATGACTAATGATGCGTTCCCTTTTAAGGCTGCGCGAAGATAATGAAACTTATTTATGTCGGTAATACTATTATTATCATGAATCAATGAAATATACGTATCTCTGAATTCGAGCCAGTGCTGAAAATTACCGTCAAAGTGAGGTAAGTTGATTTTCGGCAGTCTCACGAAGTCTTGGTGAGAAGCTTCCATCATTCCACTCGCCACAGAGATTCGCTGCGGAGACGACGTATGCCGCATTGAAGTTAGCAAGGTACGCGCAAGTGAAACTAAGGTATAGTATTCATTTTCGAACTCTTCACGTTCCGCAAACAACGTTTCTTGTTCCTCTGACAACGACTCCAACTCTGTCTGTAACTGATCGTAATTTTCATATAAAGCATCGATTTTTTGAAGACGACACTCTAATTCGGCGATCTGTGAATCATTCAATGTAGCTAAGTCCTTTATAACATCTATGTACTTATTAAATTGCGTAAGTTTAGCTTTCATACTACTGCGTTTTTTAAATAATTCTTTCATATCTCTTTTACTCATGTTAACAAGCCTTTTTTAATGTATGTAGGTATACAGAATGAAATTAAATGAAATAAAAAAAATACGATTTTATGTGAAATAGAAAAGTGTATAAGCTAATAAGCTAGCTATCGGCTAATCGTTGCAGCAATGTAGGTACAAGCACCGTCTCCGTATTTGCGAGAAATAATGCGTAAGCGAAGTTTATTATTTAAATACAATACAGATAAATAATTTTTATATAAGTGATTCTTACGATTGTACATAAAATGAAGAGACCCCAATGTCGGGTCCAAATATGACTATCTCGAAACGAAGACCTGGAAATTGGAAATAAGCGTTATATAAAAAGGAATTGGAACGGACTCACGCAATTTTACTTTGGTCGATGTCCTGTGATGACCGCCCGTCCATATGTCGGCGAGCGAGAGGGGTCCAAAGTTCAACTTGCAGCGTTTCAATAATTTATTATTTGTTTTTATTTTGCTGGTTATCTTGACGGGTGAAGGACCAAACTTGTATCGGCGCGTTTTAGAAGGCACTTATTTCTATTAAAACGACCAGGAGTTCGAAATAATAACTATTATAATAGCTATAAACAAGTGAACAAAAAATGTGTGCGCGCCGTGTCAATCGTATCGTAGAATGCTATTAAGGTCGCCGCTGTCGCTGGTCACGTACGCCACCGTCCGCAGCCGTCCGCTTTCCCCGCACACCGCACCAGATAATACATGTGTGTAACAGTTACTAAGGACTACAGGAGACTTGAAGAAGTCATCGTAGCGGTTTTGGAAGACAGTGATGATGACCATGAATATGATTGGGCTATTTGCCACCTGATCCTTGTGTAGTTACTGACAAAGAAGAAGGTGCTGATGATGACATAGGAAGTCAATCATTGCCACGCGATGTTCCGGGAAGCATTGAAGTAATTGTCAACGATGAAGAGATTTTATTAGCGACGATGAAGACGACAGTGATGACAAACTGCTGGCTGTAAAACGGTCACGATAACAGCAGCAACAAGCTCTCATTTTGCGAAAATGCTCTCCTTCATACTCGAAAATAGCTCAAAGAACACCTGAAGGACAACAAAAACAGAATGCCCGTAAGAGAAGAACTAAAAGACCTCAACCCTATTCATATTTTTGAAAAATGTTTTGATGAAGAAGATCTTGAGCTTATTCTGTCGAACAATGCCTTATATGCCAATCAAAACAATAGACATTCATTTGAACTGAATTCTTCAGACCTAAAAAAGTTTATTGGCGTTTTACTTATAATTTAGGATACTCTGCTACTGGTATTGTTCGTGATAACCGCACAAAAAAGTGTAAATTTGTTGAATGTAAAGGAGATGAAGAAGAAAGATAAAGCTACATTTTACCACAGATTTGACAAGATTAATGAATTTTTATTAGTAAGATGGAAAGATAATAGTGTGTGCACAGTGGCAACCACCTACGAGGACATCAAACCCATGGGTACTGTAAAACGTTAGTGCCCTGTAAAAAGAGAGAAAGTAGATGTTAAGATTCTATTACAGTTTCAAAATTATAATAAGAGTATGGGTGGTGTAGAAGAACTTGACCAATCTATTTCCCTGTGCAGAATCGGCATTTCTGTGAAAAAATGGTGGTGGGTTTTATTTATGTACATGATCGATATGGCTGTTGCGAATGCTTGGCACTTCATGAGCAAAGAAGAACCCATGGACCAACTTCTGTCTCGACGTAGTATCACTAGATATTATTTACGGCAAGAGTCGCGTAAAACAGCTCGATCATCTTCTTCAACAATCGAAGGTCTACCTCAGGATGTCCTTTGGATGAACCATTTTGCAATTCTTAATTTTATAAAATCCTGTTACTGGACACGTGTATCAAATTGTGAAACGTTGCAGTTACAATTAAAACAGCGATTGGTTCTTTTGTTAAATCTCGCCAACGGTTCCTACTCAACAAGTGAGCCCAAATTCGATGGGTTTAGCTTGTTTAGTTTAGGAGTTCCTATGGCCACATTTCGACTCCATCATCAAACCAGCTTCATGGTACCATGTTATTGCATTGTCACCAAAGATACGCAAGTATACCAAATTTGAGCCCAATAGAACGTTAGAAAGTGGTTGCAACTTAGCTTTCCAGATTTGACCCAAACATATGTACTAACACGGCACGTTAAATAAAAGCTTGTAAAATAGTACCTGTTAACAAATTTCGTGATGAAAAGCTTTTTAAATTCTGTCCAGCGGGGTTATTTACAAACGTCGGATACTGAGCTTTCCGTATCCGACAGGAACTTTTCGATGATTTTGTCTATACGCGATTCACATATCCGAAATCATATTATATTTATAATAATAATAATGATAATGTACTCAGACATATATTTATATTATATATATATCATTTTATTTAGAATCATATTCACAAATTCAAGCCGTCAGATTGAATTTATGCTTTACGACGATCGGCCTTTTCGCCACGGAAAGTTTCCGACGTTTGTCAATAATCCCCCAGATCATCCCCGAATTTGCAACGACCATACTGACGCGACACCTTTTAGCGTTTTACTAATCACCTGCTTTACTAAGGACCTGTGTACTTGAACTGGGCGATTGTAGTGATTAAATGAGCACTTTCGTTTTATTATTTTGTATCTCAAAAAACTCAAATCAACATTTATCACTCTTGAAGTTTCATTAACGCGGTTACATCCCACAGGGTCAGGTATGGTTTGTCGACGACCAGGATAAGGTTATTCAAAATAAAACTCTTGATAATCACAGTATTTGTTTATTGTTCGAAAAGTTTAAATTAATCTCTAACAAAGAGTTTAGCAGGAAACGCGACACTGTTTCGAGGAAGCACAATAGTCCAACACGAAGGACACACTGAACAACTGAAATATAATATGTCGCCTTCGACCTAAACTCTGCGTAACGCCGCCAAAATGGGGTTTGTGCTTCAAGTCCGTTTCCCTTCGAGAAACTTAACTGTAGATGGCGTTACTATGGCGTTACGACTTCATGTTTCAGATCTACTTGTGTATACGATAAAAATTGTTTAAAGGACAATTTTGACATCACTGTCATGTGACATAATCATAGTATAATAATACAACGAACATACTCACTTCGTCCATTTGTTTAATCGGTGAAATGGCGTGTACAGCACTCGACAACAACAATTATTATGTAACTTAGACAATATGAATTACAACAATCACAGCTTCTCTAGCTAACGACATTGTCTGACGTTAATGACCAGTTGTAACAGACGAATATGATTTATTGGGTTGTCCAATGATATTATAATACAAAAGAGGTAGATAGGTTACCTTAGTACTAATCCAAGTAAAATATTGTCCCAGTTACAACCTTAAAAAGTGAGACAAATATACATTGCACTGCTTCGCTATGCAATGTAAAACATAATTGCATTTCAAACTAACAAATCACATAGCTCTCTAAATCATTGTGATTGGTCAATTTCAATGTCTTACTACATTTTAAGCGAATCCGTGACTAATTCATAGAATATTAGTAATTAATTCCACAGAACAGACATTTAAAAAAAATATGATTGATACCTAATGGGATTAGACAGTAAAGAATGATGTTTGCTTTTTTCGAATTTCGTTTTTCTTGAATCATGTACATGAGAACATATTTATTTAAAAAGATCGCCAACATTTTTTAATTATAAATTTGAAAATGATGAATTTTATGTTATTTATTTTAATAAATGTAAACTATGATTAAAATTGGGTGACTGCGTCATCACATGATCGTGTATATTATAAAAAACGTTTGGATTATTAAAATATTTTAGAATGTTGAATGCGCAATAGGCATTGCATGACATTGTTGGTTCTGTAACATTACTTTTCATATTCTTTGACCAAGTCCGGGTTGGCTAATTAGCAAAGTTTTGAGGGTGCCACTTTTCGCGTGCATATAACCTATCTACCTCTTTTGTATTATAACATCATTGCGGTTGTCGCATTGAAGCGTCTGACCAATAACAACAGTTTATTTGTGTTTATTTCATCGAAGTGACGTCGGTCTGCTCTAAACAATTTTTGTTCTGTTTATGTTGGTAATATGTACAATATTTATGTATATATATACATATTTATGTACTATATATATGTACGTAATATATACTATATATACGTAATATTTGATATCACTTTTTCGAAAACGGCTGTAGCGATTTCGATGAAATTTAAAATATAAGGGTTGAGGAAGGCGAGAAATTGATTTAGCTGGTTCAAAATTATGGGAAAAATCATTTTCTACATTTTTCACAATTTAAAACTTCTATACTGAAAACTTCTAATTTGCGCGGGTTCGAATCCTGCAATATGATCAGACCTTTTTTTGTTTTTTATCTTAAATAAATTGATGTAATATATTGTAGTTCAGTTTGCAACAAGTACCTATTAGACATAGACATAGACAGACGTTTATTTGGCATCACTCACGCATTATAACAATTTAAACAAAAACCAAAATACATCGACACAGAATAACATGACTTATACAATACATACCTAAGACTACATACAATTTACTTAGCCCATGAGTGATGTGATGCCAAAATTGGACACCGACTCAGCATAAGCTGACGCAAGCGCTACAGCACTGATTTTCAGCGGTGCCCGCTAGAACATAATATATATAAAATCAGGACATGTTGCTCACTCCGTATAAAATATAAACATAAACATAACATAACATATCTTCACGCTGTATCCCCAACGGGGTAGTCAGAGAGGACGGAGCGCCAGGAGTCGCGGTCCTTACACACCTCTTTCGCTTCCTCAAAATTCATCATTCTCTTCACACATTTTCGCCTAGGTATGCGAGTGCTTTTGACATTTCCTTCTGCTAACACTGGCTATTTGATCTTCATAAGTCAGCCTTGGTCTTCCTTGGCTTCTTTTACCACTCGCTTTCGCTCTGTAGATTTTCTTCGTCAGTCTTTCATCACTCATTCTTTCCAAGTGCCCGAACCATCTAAGCATTCCTTTCTTCAATTTTTACAATAACACTGTTGTGCAACCCTGTATAAAATATAAATTCATAAAATTGCTTGATATATAGTAGAATATGTTATATGACATGAAAAAATAAATAATAAAATAAAGAAAATAAATATATTTTATGTAAAAAATTGTAATAAATATATATGTAATATATAATAAATGTATTATATAATAAATATATATAAATAAACATTTAAAATCTAATATATAAATGTGGAATAAAAAATACAAAAATAAATATCACATAAGTCTTTTTTCCTGGTGGAGTAGATGGTTTTTCATCTTTACTTTGAAAGTACCGATTATTGTATTAGTGTAATAAAAATACACTTCAATAATGTACTTAGAATAAGGAAATAAAATAAAAAATTATAATAAAAGCATAGACTTCACAACGTCAGACTGCCTGTCCCGTACTATGAAGTGAGGCAAATAAAATTAGATAAAATGTGTAGGTGCTGTTTTCTAACGAAATGGCGATCGATCAGCTCGTCTGGTATCAGGTGAGTCAGGTTATCTGATTTAGCTCAGCGTTGCTGCTCGGACACAGCGTCTGGCTTTGGAGTTATTTATAAAGTCTATGGTTAAAAGTCAAGTAGAAAAGTCTATTATTTATTTTCCTGACGACTGAATTGAATGTTAAATGTCATGGGCTTCCTTTATTGTAAGATATTTAGAAGAATGTTATTATAAAGAGTGGTATTATACGAGCAATATTTGTGTATTTGTAATTGCGTACTCGAAAATGATTTTTAAACATTTAAAATTTCTAAACTCTAAATTCTTCTAAATTTGCAACAGAATTTATTTTCTCAATAGAACAGTAGCCAAAACGAATTTTTGCCGCGCTGAAATTCACGGGTTCAAATCCTGCAATGTGGTCAGACTTTTTTTGCTTTTTTTTTTAAAAGCCACCGAATGAAACGCAGTCGCACAGGTACCGTATGTTTATATGTAGATATTTATTATTACATAGATTTAGGTCCATAATATAGGATTTAATATTTAATTTAAGTAAAGAAGCTAACTTACTAAATACGTAAAATAGTTTATGATACAAACATATTATCATGATTACATTTTTTCAATTTTCATTTAATACATTAAATATTTTATTTTTTTTCCTGGTAAAATGTGACAAAATGAGAAAAACTTCGAGCGCGCAACTATTAGGCGTAAAAGTCGTTAACTGATATTCTTGCACATTGGGCATAACGGCCCGCAATGCATTCTACTTCCGCCCCCGAACCAAGGGACAACACTTGGATTCAGTAATGAAATAGAACACTTACATTTTCATACAGACTACTGAGTATCTACAATTTTGAGAATGTGTGGTGCGTCACCAAAGGTCCTCGCCAACAGGTACTAGCAATCGCTTAAAATATCGGAAAAATAGGGTTTCCAAATTCGAATCAAGTAGAATGAGATGCACGTAATACCAGTTGCAAGTGCGAGAGCTCGCGTGCGGACAGACAGGCATATACGACTGTAACAGGACTCGGTATGAATTGACATGTTATTAGTTCAACATACACTGTTCCTCAAAGTTTTACAATGCTAATTTGTTTGAACATCGATTTTTGAAAATGTTTGGCCATTTATAAACCAAAATAACCAAAGAGTAACCAAAGATAAATTGAGAAAAAAAAGTAAAGTATCAATTATTTTGAAGAATGAAGTAGATATTAGAAAATAATTTACAATGGGATGCATTGAAAAAACTCTAAAATAGGGAGTGATTTAAAAAAAAACTATTTATCGCTATAAAAAATATAATGACCTGTAATAAAATGTCACAATTTCATTAAAATACAATAATTTAAAAAAAAAAATACAACGGTGCTACAAAATAATAATAGGCTGTTAAAAATGGAAACAATATAAAATAATTTATGAGTTAGGTTAAAAGTAGTAAATTAATTATGACAACTGTTAATTTTAAATTTTAGTATTATTTGACAACGTTACGTTTGACAACGTGTACTACATTCTAATCTCTGCCAAACTGTAATACAGTTTATCGGCAGCCCGAAATTCTGTTAGTAATTTGTATATTTCTTATTTTCTACAATTTCATTATTATAAGATATTTAGATATAAAATATATAGATTTTAATTATTATACGACAAATAAATATTTTTAATTTGTAAATGTTTTAGTATACTGCATTTATATAATGTGTACCTACTTGTAATAGGTCAATTATGGTTTGACCGCTAAATTAATGTTTAAAGCAATACAACTTTTACTTTTGAAATACAGGAAATAATCCTTTGATAATCGGTTAATACTTGGAACACTAAGAGAAAAACAAGAAAAGTTAATGTCTACCCTAGTATGTAAAAGATATAGTATTGTTTAAGATTTTAAATATAATTTTTGTTCTTCACAAAGAATGTATTGTGTGTTCAAATAAAAATGAAGGAAAGTTTGAATTTTGCTATACTAAGGTAATACAACAGCGCAAATCGTGCCTCTCGTGTGCGCGTGGCCTAATCTAATACGTGAGCCAAATCGTCAACAGCGTGTCGCGCGACACACGCGATTTGTAACCTTACCGTCTACTCAATACAGGCCTTTACGAGCTATGCTAAAGTATTCACGTAAGGGATCACAAATAAATATATAATTTTTCAGTAATTACCAGAGATAATAGGGGTGAAAAATGTGCAGAAAAATAATAATAAAAGAACATGTAACATATTTTGGGTTCTATGTGCGAATCAAACTAGCTTTTGACAAATATTTAACTTGAAGTAACTGTATGTCTGGCATGGTAATGTTATGTGTCTAAATATTATAGTTACAGAAAAAAAAGACAAAATATCAAAAGATAGATTGAGGATCTCACAAAACAATGGAAACCAATGACATAGGGCCAAGCTCGCTAGAAAGCTTTGGAGGCGGTTACATTAATTTGCGCAATCTACTTTGGAGGCGGTTACATTAATTTGCGCAATCTAACTTTAGAGCCGGTTAGATTAATTTACGCAATCTAACTTTGGAGGCGGTTACATTAATTTGCGCAATCTAACTTTGGAGGCGGTTACATTAATTTGCGCAATCTAACTTTGGAGGCGGTTACATTAATTTGCGCAATCTAACTTTGGAGGCGGTTACATTAATTTGCGCAATCTAACTTTAGAGGCGATTACATTAATTTGCGCAATCTAACTTTCGAGGCGGTTACATTAATTTGCGCAATCTAACTTTCGAGGCGGTTACATTAATTTGCGCAATCTAACTTTAGAGGCGGTTACATTAATTTGCGCAATCTAACTTTGGAGGCGGTTACATTAATTTGCGCAATCTAACTTTAGAGGCGATTACATTAATTTGCGCAATCTAACTTTAGAGGCGGTTACATTAATTTGCGCAATCTAACTTTCGAGGCGGTTACATTAATTTGCGCAATCTAACTTTCGAGGCGGTTACATTAATTTGCGCAATCTAACTTTAGAGGCGGTTACATTAATTTGCGCAATCTAACTTTGGAGGCGGTTACATTAATTTGCACAATCTAACTTTGGAGGCGGTTACATTAATTTGCGCAATCTAACTTTTCGTTGGTCTCTCTCATACATTACTACAGTTATACATTTCATTTAGCTACCATAGTATTATAATGTAGTGAATTTTCACGCAGGTTATACCTTATTTATATCATAGCTTTTAGTCTGAAGTACATTTGTATTTGACTCATTATTTAGCAATTTATTGGGAGCAAGAGATTGCTTGATTAATTTAGAAGTAATTCTGATCGTCGTAAAATCAATGTCCCTCGCCCCGATAACGTCCTTTTGCTTGCTCTATTTCGTGTTGACATATTAAAATCGTACTTCAATGAATCCGTATTTCAATCTGCAGCCAGAAGTTACATTTAAATGGGTATATATACACATATTATGGATCATATTCAATTAAGTTTCTCTTTTAGTCTGTCAATAGCACAAAGCGCTATCACCACGCCGCGCCGATGGCGAGGGGTGGACGGAGGGAAATGCTATTGACGAAAAACCAGACGAAAAATTGAAATTGAACGATGTATAGGCTGTTAAGGCATTAACGACAGTTGTTATGATTGTATACATACATACATATGTATTTGTATTGCTATACAAGTGTGTGTTTATGGCTTTCCATAATTATGTGCTTTGAAAATTGGTCTGTATGAATGTTTCTAGAATCAAAACGTTTACGGATTGCTTGTACAGTGATATTTAATGCGATTAACATTGAAGTTCCACGACGTTTATTCAAAATGGTATTTTTCAGTCAAATGCATAAATAAATAAAACCTGCAGATATTGATAACGTAAGAAAGTCAGCTACTATTTTTCACTGTTCCGTTTTCAAAATTGGAGAAACAGAACAAGTGTCCGTCTATTTGTTACTGTCACAGTTTTTTATCAAAAACTATGCAAAGTAAACAGCTGAAAGGAGTGTTTATATTAAACACTCCTTTCAGCTTGAAAGTTGAGTATTAAAAAGTTAAAAACAATTTTTTAAGCGATTTCAAAAATCTCAACTCAAGGAGGAGCATCTCAATATGTCGGATTTTTTTTATTTCATTTCATTTTATTTATCACCGATTTTTCCCCCATTTGTCAACCGAATTTAATAATTCGTTTATATTTCAAAGATTATATGTCTAGAGTGGTTCCTTAAAAATGTAGTTAGGATCTAAGTTAAGTCTATTATTTAAGATAATGTTTAGTTGTAAGTTTGTAAATATTATAATGCATATGCGTATCCTGATTTAAATAAATGAAATGTTAAGATTTGATGATGGAGTACTGCTTTAACAAAAGAAATCCTCGACGATTTATATATTCTGATGGTCCTTTTATTCAATGGTCCGTTCCAGACTTGGACACGGTTGTAGATCTACCCTAGATATTTATTTAGGACAAGGCCACTCAAAAGAAATAAATGGATGTCTTTTTAAGAAATATAATTATATTTCTTAATTTAGATTTGAATTTAGACAATAAATTTAATTTTAAAGAAATATAATTTAGAAGTCGATTTAATTAAACCGACTTCTAAATAAAAACTCTGAAAACTATAAACAATTATTTTGTAAACTATAAAAGCTAAAGCACAAAAACAGCATTACAAAATGATACAAATACCTACATAATTACAGAGTTATTGAAGTCTGCGCTAAACCAATGAACATCATCAGAAACTCTATTCATAAACTTTTAAACTTTCCCGTTGCATTATAAAATATTTAAAACGGAAAATTTAACGCGATTACCTTTTATTTTGGCTCGACTGTTAAATGGTTAAACTGTTTACTGTTTGCTTGAGACCACGGCCGATGCAACTCGGTCGAAACGTAAAGCTAAAATAAAAGGTAATCGCGTTACAATTCCCGTTTTAGACATAATGTTTATTTGTTTGGTAGGCTCGGATCGATTTCATATTTCAGTGACTGTTGAATGTAAATGTGTAGGTATTTATCATAGTTATGAAGTTATTTTGTATTTGAGAATTGATTAGTATTATTTTGTACTTTTCGGTGTTTTTATTGTAAAGTCGGTTTCATTTCTTTCGCGTTTTCAAAGATAAATAGATAGTTTAAAATTTCCTTCTCCGCACTTGCGTTTACTGATATTATGAATATTATATTTTAATATACAACAAAATGATGTGGCTAAAATGACACGTGACTGACTTTCTTGCCAGTTCTTCTTAATGTCGGTTTTCTCCGAACCAATGGCAGATCTGGGGGGTAATTCACAAATGTCGGAAACTTTCCGTGGCAGACAGGCTGATCGTCGAAAAGCATAAATTCAATCCGACAGCTTGGATTTGTGAATACGACTATATATAATATGATATATATATATATAATATAAATATAATATGATTTCGGATTTGTGAATCGCGTATAGACAAAATCATCGAAAAGCTTCCTGTCGGATACGGAAAGTTCAGTTTCCGACGTTTGTGAATAACCCGCCTGGTCTTCAAAATACCTTATTACGGGGTAAGATTGAAAAAATTATTTAAATTTGACTTTGTAGCCTACCTAAGTGCAGACACGCTTGATGTGGATGTCATTGGATCATCGATCCAGTACGAGACTGCATGCTACATTGCTTAATCTCAGTGATCGTATCAAACACTGAAACATCGCTATACTCTGCGCACTTCTTGACTGTACACATTAGGACGCATGGTAGACAATATTGTATACCATACGTATACAACATTATCTAGATTCTCTATATTTTATGATTATGACAATATATATGATTATGATATAATCCACATCGAAATTGTGTGATACCAGGCACTATAGTTATAATAACATGCTAAAACACGAACTTTATTCGATTTCCTTATTCTATTTAGCATTTTATTCTTGGCCGGTCTCGTTGCTATAAAGTTTGCAAATTTGCTCTTGGTTCATTAACGAATTGACGCAGTGGCTTCGCCGTTGTTGTATTTATTATCAAAGTTTGCATAAATGGAAAATGTTGATTGTTTAACACTTACACTACAATGTTAACGAAATGTGTGTTCGCTCGAGGAGAAAGTTGCTCAGCGGTAAACCTAATGTGGTGGTTAAATATAGGAAGGTTTACGTAAATATTTATAATTACTGTTCACAGTACACACACACACACACACGCACGCACGCTCGCACGTAAACACGCACGCACGCACGCACGCACGCGCACACACACGCACGCACACACACACATACACACACACACACACACATTGTCGTGTCGGTGTCAAATCAATGTTCGACAACAGAAAGTCTATTAGTTTAGTAGGCATAGCACCGACTTCAGTAATTGTCAAATTTAATTATATGGGTATTTGTATCGTATTTATTTTTGTACTTAAGTTTTGATTAGTAAAGGATAGTTATTTCATACTTTTCAGTGTTCTTTTTTGAAGTCGGTTCATTTTTTTTTTACAAATTTTTTTTTTTGTATAACAATAGATAATAAGTTACAGTGGACCATATCGGGACTTTGGCTAATAAGCTCAGGTCGGCAATATACGCTATTAGATGCATTAGACAGTTGACAGATGTGGCTACGGCTAGGCTGGTGTACTAAGCATATTTCCATAGCCTTATGTCTTATGGCCTGATACTGTGGGGATCAGCGGCGCATATGAAATCTATCTTTATTTTACAAAAGAAGGCAATACGTGCCACCTACAGTATGAACTCACGAGTTCTTTTATAAAAACGCCTACGTCTAACTTATGTCTGTTTCCATGTGCATATTATCTCTGTACCAAATTTCATCATAATCGGTTGAGCGGTTAAGTATATCGCATTCAAAGTTTCATCCCCTTTTCACCCCCTTAGGGGTAGATTAACCTATGGCCCATCCCCTGATGTCAAACTGGCGATTTAGCCGTTAACACATAACAGACAGACTTTCACATTTATTAAATTAGTATGGGTTATGTACATTGTAAATTAGAGCGCAGCACTAATCCCCACGTCTTTTACTGTAAAAGTCATCAGTTCGTTTTTTTTAAATAAAAACGTGCTTTCTAGGTAATAAATCTGGGAGTATGAATGAAATACGTAAGCACAATATAATATTGGCGACGAGGATGGTATTTGAACAAAATCGTGCAGATTACATTGTACTAGCAGTTCAATATAACAATAATTAATTACATTGAGGCACGATATAACACAAAGTTATAGCACAAGAAAAGTAAATAGCACAAGACTTATAGAAAAGAACGTGCATAAGATAACAAACTGGTAGTTAGTATTGATCTCTGATATCCAAGATGAGATTCAACTTGTGCTAGGGGTATCAGTGCTCTCACAAATTTGACATTTAATTAACAAAATATGGACAAAAAGGAAAAAGAAAAATAAGGCACATTAATATTGTGTTTTAGGTAATAAAATTAACAATTGATGTTGGATGAAATAAAGACTCAGCGTCGTGATAATTTAATGTTTGCAACCATTTTTGAACTTTGTGACAGTCATACTTATTAGAGGAGTGAATATTCCTAAGTTTGTTGGCAAGGTTGTATAGGTGATTGCTGATTATATAGAAATGTTGTTGAGCAAGGGAGGTTCTATGTTTTTTAATTTCACACACTTTATACGAGATTCCTTTTTATAGTTTGTGAAACTTCAAAGTGTTAATATTGTTCGTAATATAAAAAGCTGTTTAGCCGTGAGAATCTGACATTCCTGGTATAATAAGTCAGTGGGATAAATATAAGATTTAAAAGTTAATACCTTAACAAGAACCCTTTAAGCTCGCTCCAAAGTTATAAAGTAAAGTTATAAAGTCTCAATGTTCAAGAGATCTTCAGATGTTTATTGGTGATGTTTTCGACGATAACATGAAGTCTGCAATTTTGAAAAAAAAAGTTTATTCTGTTATACAATTTTGAGTTCGTGATTTACAGAGTTTTCTTCTGTTCATACTCCAAATGGTGACCCTAATAAAATGCGCCTTTTAAATGTCTTCCTCAACTCAACCCTCAAAAGTAAAAAATAACTTTCAAAGTAACGTCTGTCTTTGGGCCATTGCTGAGTGTAATTCAAGTTTTAAATTTGAGTTATAAAACCATAAAATAAACACCGTCAAATATGGTTATGACAGACAAAGAACATCGAGGTTATTCCAGAAGTGTTAATTTTTTCCAATTTTGGACTGGAATTAACTGTTGACATTGACTGGTTGTTAGCCCATTCAGTACCTGTTCCTTACGCTAACCTCCATCACTTCCTTACGTCCTTGACGGCCAATAGTATCTGCAGCAAAGGCAATATGTAAATTTGCATTTCACATTTTTTTTAACTCACACCAGCATGAAAGGAATAATATTAATATATTAAAATATAGTACGCAGTATATCGATTGTAAAAAATATGGCACAACCCAAATTACGTTACGACGTAATTGAAACAAATTACCGTCTCAGAAGAACTGTAATTACGACGAGAGACAGAACAAGTAATGTAATTAGCGTGTACTTCTGCGAGCGGCTGCCCCGCATTTGACTACCGCTTAGAGATGGGGAGCCCCAAATAGACATGCGTTCGCGAACTTGTATCCGTTGTGGTACTGATAGATAAACGTACAAGTGTAAATCGTATCGATATGAGAAGTGTGACGGCGGAGTGTAATGGAAACCGTGTGAATGAAAGTGTGATACGTGTGCACGCGCCATGAGCCGCGACGCCATGAGCCGTATTAGATTCCTCTTCGATCGGGCCTATACAGGTCCACGGATAAAGGACCTTGACATTAGTCCGCGGAGCTCAATGTACATCCGGAGCCGATTTCTTTAAAATATCAGACTTGTCCATAGCTATTATTGCCGAGTTGTAATCTCGCGATATCTACGCCGTGTCAGAGTTGAGCGTGAGGGAGTGAGTGACAGTTTGAAGCTACGGACTCAGTAATCGTATTAGGTAAAATGAGGGAGTTCACGAACATTCACCCCCTCGGAGCGCGGGGTCACGTTGCACTCCGTATGCCAGTTAACAATAATATTCAATTTAAAAACAATTAATTAACTTGTACCTCATATTTATTTGGCGATCTCCTCGTGGCGCAACGGCTATGCGCGTCGGAAAGTAAACGGGGGTTGCGGGTTCGATTCCCGCCCCTAGTCTGGGTGTTTATGTATAATATGTATTTATTTACAAAAGAAAAGTATACAAGTAGTATATCAGTTGTCTAGTACCCATAACACAAACGCTGTGCTGCTTACTTTGGGACTAGATGGCGCTGTGTGAAATGTCTGAGTATATTATAATATTATTAGAATTTCGTAGCCAAATAGTAAAATTGAGATTCTTGTAAACCCTGTCCGTCTGCCCGTCCATCTGTCTGTCAGTACCATATGTATGTCAGTATGTATAGTTCTTTTGTTACATTTATTATATTTACTTACTTCATACATTGTACCGTGCACCGTATGTTGTGTTTGCGAATAAAATGCCTGTCTATCTTTTTGTTGCATTAGTTTAACATTAAAGTACTCGTAACAGTATTAGAGAAGGAAAAAATTGGATACTCTATCTCGACTTGACAGTTAATACCCTTATTTCTCATTGTTCTCAGGAACTACCGGCAATTCCTGAGAAAATGGGGTTAATTCTAAATTCAAAAACTAGAATTTTAAACATTTCAGTAAATTAATGTTAAACATGATTTATAGTTTACTAGAAAAATAAGTAAAACAAAAAGCTTAGATTTTATACATTCCCAAAAATTAAGTTCAGACATTAATCACAATTGTATGCGACTCAGATTCTAATTTAATCAATTTATTTATAATTTTAATGGAATATGCGTTTTCATGAGTTTTATTTACGAGATTAGACGATGAATATGGAACAACTATCGTATTATGTTATTTATAATTCAATAGTGGTAATGTGAGGCGTCAATAATCAAGGTTTGATTGTTATATCACAAATATAACGTTCTTTAGATACATAATTGTTACGTAAGCCGGGAGCGGACCACGAGCGGACGGCCGCGCCGCGCCGCACCGCCTGCGGTAATTCGATAATAAATAAACGAGCGGAGACGTTACAGTCGTTATTAACAGTTAGTCAACTTGAAAGCGGTGCGGTTACTGCAGCCGTTTGGTTCATTACAACGATTACAAACAAAGAGATAATTTCTTTGCCAAACTTTTTGATTAATTTGAAAGGGCAGCATTTGAGGTCGGCAACGCTATTCCGCAAGTATATTTTAGAGAAATATACGTAGTAAATGAACAGAACTCATAATTCAAACTGCAAATAAGTAAAATTAATAAAATTCGTAGTCTCAGAATAAATATATTTATAGAGATAAATATACTAATTCTGACTTAAATAACTTGTAATTAAAGTTTCCACAACAAATTTATTACTTTTTAACCGACTTCAAAAAAGAAGGAGGTTCTCAATTCGTCTGTGTCGTTTTATTTTTATTTTTGTATGTTTGTTACCTCTTAACACCGTCATTTATGAACCGATTTCGAAAATTCTTTTTTAGATTGGTAGGTAATACTTCAGAAGTGATCCCATTTAAATTTCACCGATATTGGAGCTAGGACTACGAAGATACTCTAGATAATACGACCTGGTTGTAATCTTTATTTATATTGACGATTCTCTTGAATATCGTTACGCTCCGGAATTAGAATGAAGTTAATCGCAGACCTGCCCTAGATATTTATTTAGGTCAAGACCACTAAAAAGGGAGAAATAAAAATTTTTTATGAAAAAAAATTAAACCGCCTTCAAAAAAAACACTGAAAAGTATAATGTTAGCACTAGCAATGTTTAAATTTGTTTCGGTCATAGTGATAATAAGGTTTTAGAATGTCACGGCTATTAATTAGATTACACTATTACAATCGTCGCGCGTACGACATGAAATAAAATTTTCAGACTAGGACCGTTAATTATAACCTCCCATGATATTTGCTCGGTGCTATACACACCCGAATCACCAATGCAGTAATATGATCACTAGAATCAACGGACAGAACATTCGCCTCTATCATAATAAAATGGTTAGGACTCATCGGGTTATACCAGAAGTTAATGTACTCCTTCCATTCCGCGAGTATGGGTATTAAATTAATTATAATTATTAAATTTGACAGTTATTGAAGTCGGTGCCAAATCAATGTGCAACAAAAGAAAATCTATTAGTTTGGTAGGCTTGGCCCCGACTTCAGTAACTGTCAAATTTAATTATATAGGTATGTGTATCGTATTTATAAAGTTTATTTTTATTGTACTTGAGTTTTGATTAGTAAAGAATAGTTATTTTATACTTTTTAATGTTTTTTTTGAAGACAGTTTAATTTTTTTTAATAATCATTTAAATAGAATTTCGTTATGCATTACCCATAGTATTAGCTTAGTGTAAGCACTAAGGTATAGGGTTGCAAAACTGATGTATGGATTGGAGTATTTATTTATTAGTATTTATTTTATTTTAAATCGAAGTGCAGTACACAGGAAGAAAAACTTCACGTAAATATACCGGGTTGGTTGTTCATTACATACATGACCCAGTTTTTAAACCTGGTTAACACGACCTGATTGCGGAGCGGGCGCGGGACATGGGACCTCGTAACTCGGCCGGCTTATAGCCGCATAAATTCGCTCCACTCGCTGCCAGAACGAGGACAAACTATTAAACAAGGCTAGCTCAACTTATGAAAACTTTAAATGTAGAGTTTGGATTGATAAACGTTTTGAGAATATGCTCCTTTGCGAGGTTTCCACAAAAATGTATATAAATTTACTTGTTCAATAGTAAGAGCCGTAACGGTAAAGGCAGCTCTATAAAACGCTGTCCAAGAGTGCGTTGGCTCGAGTTCAGTCGCACGCTGCGGACGAAGGGAGGCGGGAGGTGGCGTGGTGGGGAGGGAGCGTCTGAGGCAAGACGAATGATGTTTGTCAGGATCGACAGCCAGGGTTTAAGGGTTTCGGGTCAATTCGGGGGAAATATCGTCGTTTTGCATTGCAAAGTGGCTGTACAAACTTAGCTCATGAGTTGAATAAATACAAGTAATATTACGATTACAGAGACCGACATTTTTTATTACCTATTTCATTTGTAGGACGCTTTTTGTTAGTTGCAAATGCTTATCTGCGTTTTGCTAACTTGTAAAAAACCATATAAGCATAAGAAAAGCAGGAAAAGGCCTTTATTTTGAAATTACTGACAGACTTTTCAATTTTATTTATGTGTATATCAATGTATAGATCGTGTACCCATCTGGATTATACTTATAGCAACGTATTTATACACTCTACATAATATTATTTTACATTGCGTCACGTACACATTGAATATTTGCGATGGGTTTTCACATATTATGTCTATGAATGAAGTATTGATCTGCAGAATATTGTTAAGACGTCAATAGCTATCAACAAACGTCAATAACTGTCAACAAACGTCATCATGGTATTCTAGCATGACCGCCATTTTTTCAATTATTATTCAGTAAGCAAACATTTAACACAATCACATTCAACACAATCGTAATTACCACAAGTTTCAATCAAGAATCAAGACAGCTATTCATAGCGGATCAAATCCCATCAAATATAATGAACAATAATTTCGGATAAGGACAGATGCAGTATTGAGAAGGGAATAAATGAGGTTATATTTTTAAGATTCATCTTAGTCGCGATAGTTTTATTTTCAATTGGCATCTAAACAGTTAGAATAGTTATATTACTCGTATAATTACTATAACAGTTGTGCGATTCCAATAAGCACTTGCACTATAGAAACTAGAAACAGGACGAACTGGGACAGCACTCCGAAGGTGGGCCGTTGACATTTTCGGCGTTAACGAAACGTAACCGTTCATAGTGTATTTTATATATTATTATCAGCGAACCCGATAGACTTTTTCCTGCCCAAACGTTGTAATATAAAAAACAATTCCGAGAACCCGACTGCAACGCCATCTACCGGTCCAATTGTGAATCTAAACCATTCGGATACCCACTCAAACACACAAAAATTTCATCGAAATCGGTCCAACCGCTTAGAAGGTGTTTAGTGACCTACGTACGTAACGAACCACAGTATATAAAGATAAAGATATTAGGATTTATGAGCAGTTAGAGAGGATGGAACACAAAGCGTCGGGGTCCTTATATACTTCTTTCGCTTCCTCAAATTTCTCCCTGACTACCCCTTAGGGGTATAGAAGATATGTATGTATAATTTATTATAAGGGTGGTAGTGTTTGTATTGTTGTTCTCTGTTCTGGAGGATAAGACAGCCGTGGAATTGGCACAAGAAGTATCCCTCAGACTCGTCAACGCATTGGCAATCTGAAGGTCTTTCTTAGCCTTCATTTTGTATTACATTCAATGGAAACCACCACTTGTTATCGAGTCTACTGCTCATTTATCTCCTTCGTATTATTAAAAAAATGTTGAATCGTCTTCTGTTGAGAAATATTAGTATATTTTTATATTTTTTCAACTATTTGTCAATATCCGTGAAACAACTCGTCAGCGGATGAGCTGATCAATTATGTATGTATGTTCATTTCATTTCGTTAAGAACTTGGTTACGCTTCGTTTCATTTCGTTGAAAAAACAAGTTAATCTTTTAACAAATTATTTTCAATTTAAGAATGAAACGTTTGATTATTTTACTGATGATCAACCGTTGATTAAATTAGTTAATTGAATTAACGCTGACCTCTAGAACGCCCAGTAACAGAGACTATATAACTACACAGCAGGCGCGGTCGCGACCAAAGACTTTGGCTGGGTTACGTTAGAGGTTAATATAAATAACTTGAGCGAATGAAAATTTTTTACGCAAAAAAATATCAGAAATTAAATAGACATTTCGTTTTGACGTGTACAATTTTAGGGGTGGGTCATGACTCCTACGAATGAACTGCAAACCAGCGCTATGTAGATGAGCTGCTGCGCTGCTGCAAAGCTGGCCACTCGCAGCATTGCTGAGTTCGCCTTTTTGCCTCATAGACGTGAATTTTAAATTTTTATATTGTCTATTCGTATTGTGTTTTTCCTTCTTTAATAATAATTATAATATATGCTTTATCCATCATTCGTTATCACAAGGTTAGATAATATTTAAATTGTGTATATTATGTAACCTTGTGTATGGAACTATTGTTAACGTGGCAATAAACCTATTTCTATCTCTCTTTCTTACATGTATGCACATATCTTCACTTGGTATCGCTAAATGGGTAGATAGAGCACTAACCATAAACTAGCAAAACCTAAAGCACCGTTTATTATATTATGTAATCGGGTTCTCATTGTTCGTTTATTTTGTTTATTTTCAATATGCATACATATATTTAGCCTGTGGGTAAAACTGTATAGATTTATAATTCATATTGATACATGGAACATTTACGGACCTACACATTTGCACAGTATTGATTCACTGTCCGAGCCAACGCTTCGGTAAATCCTATTAAAATAGAGGCTTGGTAAATCTGATTAAGCTTCAATAGTATTGAATTACGAGCGATTACACAAGCATGCGCATACAAATAATTATTAAACGAAATTTGAATACATTCGTTCTATGAAGTTGATAATATTTCGCGGTTCAATCGTTAATTAAGTGAAAGATTTCCATTAAATTGTGTTTATTGTCTTTCTGTCTCTATCGCTGGTCCGATTCTCAGTCAAGGCAGTTCTTCCTTCAAAAAGGCGCGCGTTTGCTTGGCCACTTATATCAGAAGAACTAGTCGATAAAGGATACACAGAAAGCGATTTGAAACAGTTGTAAGAACGGTTCAGAAAGATGAAATAAGTGAAGAAGATGCTAGAATAAAAAATGTAATGAACACTGATGAATTTTCTTATTTATATTACCAGAAAGACAAACATGAGGACCGTCTAATGCCCACCTTGTCATGATTGTCATGTCGCAATTGTCATGAAGCGTCGTTTGGCATGACATCCCTACAATGCCACACGCGATCAAATTTACGTGATGTAACCCCCGCTTCATGCAAATTGGTCGGGCTTGATCATGCATACTTGATCGTGTGTGGCGGGCATAAGACAGCACTTTGTATTGCAAATGCGTTAGCAACCCTGACGACTAAAATCTTGTGCCGCTTTTGTAAGAAATATCATGGGCTGTCTTACTGTTCAAACCATAAAACAAAAGTGCACCGCTGCTTGACGGCATAAGTAGCGAATAAGGTGGTGGTAGTGATCAGGACAGATTCCGCACAAGGTGTTATCAATTGCAGAATATTCGACATTCTAATGATCTAAAATTAAGCATGAAGACAAAAATGAAGAGATACATATTTACGCAATATGAAAGTTTGCACGGCAGTGTTATTGTAAAAATGTAGAAAGGGATGCTTAGAAGATTCCGGCATATAGAATGACTGATTTTATTATTTTTGATGATTTATCCGAGTCTACCTTATATTGCGTATCTCTTCTTTGCTTACTTTCTCTGTTGTATATTATAATGGCGACGACTTCGTTCGCGCGGTCTTCAATTAATTATAATAAATTAAATAACTCAGAAACATTCGCGGGTGTTCGCAGAACAACTCACCAAAGTTTCATCACAATCGAATGAATATTTTAGGTACACATAGAGGACAGACATACAAAGAAACACTCATTTTTATTTATAAGAGAAGATTAATATAAAATATTACTTTATTATTCACCGCTCATTGATTTCGTTTGACAATACGTTCCTTAACTCACGCGAACTATATAATAGCGGTTTAGAAGCGCGCGTAAGCTTAATAAAACCAATTACTCTGTTCATTCAGTAATCGAATTTCACAAATAATTTGGTTCCACTTTACGGCATCGTTTAATTCGTCATTTAGTATTCTTTTCAGGCGCGACTCCCCCTCTCCAAAACCACCCCTGCGCCCACTCCCTCTCTGTCCGGTAACAAGCCTCCACTAATGTTATTGGCGATATTAGGCTTGTAATTAAATAGATAACTATTGTATACATGCTATTATTTAATAAAAAATTTATCGGTTTAGCAACGACATTATTAATTTTTATAAATGTTAGTAAGTTTTATAAGTTCATTGGTTTGTTTTAGAGTTCCAAAAAGGCTAAAACGAAATCCGTTCAGTTTCACTTTGTCTGTTTGTCCGATTGTCATAGCGGGTTTTCGTCATTACTACATCCCCCTACCTTAAAGGCACAAAGGCGTAAAATGGTAAGCTGAAATCAGAAATAAGAAAAAAATTATTAAAAATGTGTATTTCACACTCTAAGTCATGCACATCCATCACGTTCTTAGCTAGTTTTTTTATTCTGATAACGTTGGCATTACTGTTGAAATCGATTTTTTGACATTATTATTAATAATTAATTATTTAGCAAGAGTGGTAGAGCTATGCTGCATTGCAGCACGAATCGGGCCGGCTCGCTCGGTGACATACCACGCTCTCACAGAATATCGGGGTGAAATAACAGCATCTAATGCTGTTGTGCTCGGTGAGTGAGAGTGCCTGTGGTCCATCATCCCCTCCCCTTCCTCGCCCTCCTTTCCCTATTTCCCTAAAGGCCGGCAACGCACCCGTGATTCCCCGGACGTCGCGGGTGCCCATGGGCGGCGGTGGTCTATTTCCATCAGATCACCTGATTGCTCGTTTGTCCCCTCCTTTATAAAAAAAAGCATTTTTGTGTTATAAAAAGATATTTTTTTTTGTGTTATAAAAGATATAATTTTGTGTCACAAAAAGATACTTGTATGTGTTATAAAAGATATATTTTTGTATGTAAATAACAAGAACTCACATATAAAAAATTAGCGGATTTGAAAGAACGGTTCCTTCACATCTCACATAAAATAAAATAAAAACATAAACATTCAGATTTAGAGATGATGATTCTGAGGATGACTGAACCTATTTCAACCAGTTTAAAAAAAATGCATGCATGTCGGTTTATCCTCTCAAGGGCTACAATTCCACAAACAAACAGACCGACAGTAAATATCAAAATAATAGCGCCCCCCTTTTCCGTCAAAAAACGTTATGTTTATGACAACCTTCACTAGAATATTATTCGAGATATATAACTATAATAATGCGTATATCGACGCGGTTGTGAGGCATTCATCTTTATGCTATGCTTGTCGTATGCTCACACAGTTTGGCATACTGCTGGCACCGATGTAGGCTGGCGTTGGACACAGAGGGCAGGCTGACGTTCGATGGAGCCACTCGACCGCACACTCGACCGGGCAAGCACCACTCGACCCAGTCATGCGCTTACTCGCTGCGAGGGTTTAAGCTCGTTGTATGTCAACCGGCGGCACCGATTTACGATAACTAGAGATCGCTCGGTGGTCGAATTTCGACCGTAAATATAAATATGAACTTATAATTTATTTGGCGCCAATCTCTACTTTGTGTGACTGTTTGATCCAGGTTATACATATGTGTATGATTATAAACTATTATGAGATTGACATTGACGGTATTTTCGACATTGGCAGTATGAACGTAAGCAATTAGTTGTATTTAATTTAATGCATTTGTAACACGTTATCAAAAAATTTTAGCTTTCTGCACTTCTTCTCCATGTAGACTTCAACTATACCAAATCTCACACTCCTCCGTGCGCGCAATATTCTTAAAAAGGGATCGGAAGTTCTTATTTCACGTGTTAATATAATAATGATATTGTTACGGTTGGACCTTTGTCCAAGCAATAAGGTCGATTTTTACATGTCACGAGACACGCATCTTTTAATGTTTATATCTCGAGACCTATTCTTTGCAGAGCTATGACCTAAAAACGCATTGCTAGGTTTAAGGTCTACTATCGAATGGTATGAGAAAAATTAAAAAAGAAGAACAAAGTTCTACTTCGAAAACTTTGGAGCGCCATATATGCAAACAGGCGGCATCGAGAACAATGTCATATTATAGTTAGCGAGTTGGCGAGCGTAATTAACTTGAAAGTTCCACCCTCTTTATTTCTATAGTTATTATTACTAGCATTCGGGTTTGCTCTAGAAGTTTCCACCACCATTTTATCGGACTGTAAATAGAGCTACGTGTCCGCCGCTGAGTCAGTTTTTCAACTATCGTTCGAAGTGATACGTCGATGCGACATTAAGGCGAATTACGAAGACCACTAAGACTATTACTGCGACGACCTTGGATAAAAGACTTCTGCGATTCGGGAACGTTGTTTGCGTGTGAAGCGTGTACTTTCAGTGACTACTACCCGAGTACCAACTTCGAGGGGCGACTACGAAGACTAGGAATCGCCGTAATTAATTTCGCGTGTACTTGATATCTCTCTGTACGAAGGAAAATAAACTCTTTGCACCCTTAACCCGCATTGGATTACCCACAGCTCGTAACAATATAAATAAGTAAAACTATCAATACTTCTGATATTTATTGGTATTCTTTTTACGCAAAATCTGTTGAGAGCTCGTTACAGTGTCTAACTCTTGGACTTTTATGACACTAATAATAATTAAATAATAATAAATATGTATTTTTGACAAATACATTAATTGTGTGACCCCCAGTAACACCCGGACTACAGTTCAATTTAAAAAAATTCCGTCCCTAAATTAACCTGTCAATTTGGAAATAAGTAGCCCTACCACCACGCCAACTGGGTCATTCAATATAGTGTTTGTTATCATAATTTGTTATCATTACAGTAAAATATACTTTTTGTCTGTGGACTCGTCCACATGAAAGGGACCGGCTTGGTTATCACGTAAAGAACTGCAGACAGCAATAGCTGCGCTGTAATTCGTAAGACAACCTCGTTACCAATTAAAAAACTGGTTTTAGATAAGATCTTGTAATTGCCTATCTATTTCAGTCAAAATCTTTTAAAATTGTGTAGAATTTCAGAGATGCAACTGAATCTTTGTGCAAAACAGGATTTTTTCTGGATTTTTTTATCGAGATTTATCCAATCATGTCTTCACGTTCAATGATTTCAAGATAAACAGTTAAAGTTGTACACGGAAGTCTACATAGGCGGATTCTTATTTGCGCGATTACGGTGCCAAGCGGTAAAATGTTTTTATATAGCATATAACTAGGTAGTTAGTAGTAGTATTTAGTTCACTGATTAATTAACAGAGGGAGTAATAGCGTTTCGCGACGTTATATCGTGCTCTATTTAACAACATTAACGCGATTGATCGCGTGTATTCGGCTATCGTTTACTGGCTGCAATTACGTAATATAAAGTAGCGGGTTTGACAAACTGAAACGGTGAGCTGGACTCTTGGTTAAATTAACTCTGCATGGAATTTTAGCAAATCAAAATCTAAAAAACAGTCTTTTCTGATGAAATCTATCAATTTAAATTATTTTTCATTTTTATAATTTAAGTTAACATATTTGTAATAATGTTATCTCTCGTATATGTCTGTTACGCAAATAAATAAATAACTAAGCTCAATAGTTTGTATACAGCTGTTTAGTATCTATGGCTGAGGAGCAACGCTCCCCCCCTCCTTTTCGACATGGCTTCCAGACCGGCGCTCACTTCATGTCAGTCTTACTTCACACCACAGAAACGAAAAAGTTATCGTTACGTATCGTTTAATTTTGTAAAAACTGTGATGAATTTTATATAAGTAAATGCTATTTATACAACGAGTGTGAGCTTTATTGAAGAGTGTCCCTATCTAAACATAGCCTTATGGTAATTTAAAATAATGTTATAAATAATAATGTATGTGGTACAAGAGTGCTTATATTAGAAGAGTCCCATACAATTTACGAAGCGGAATAATCAGATGTCGATCACGAGGTGAGTGCTGTTTGAGCACTCATTTATTTCAGTTACTAGCTGTACCCGCGACTTCGTCCGCGTGAAAAAATGTTCCTTGACCTCTTTAGGTTACTGAAGTTACCCGAGGTACTCATATTGTTGGTGTTAAAAAAAAAGTTATTCTCTATAATGGAACATCTGCCATATTCTTTTGCATATTCCATTACATTTGATACCCATATTGTTAGTGTTGGATAAAAAAGTAATTTCTAATTATGTAACATCCGCCATATTGGATTTATGATGACGTCATATACATAGAAACCTTCCCCTGCGTATTCCATTTCATTTGATACCCATATTGTTGATGTTGAACGAAAAAGTTATTTCCTGCTATGGAACATCCGCCATATTGGATTTATGATGACGTCACATGTCCAGAAACGATCCCCTGTGTATTTCATTTCATTTGATACCCATATTGTTGGTGTCGAACGAAAAACTTATTTCCTATTATGGAACATACGCCATATTGGACTTATGATGACGTCACATGTCCCGGAACCTTCCCCTGTGTATTCCATTTCATTTGATACCCATATTGTTGGTGTTGAACGAAAAAGTTATTTCCTATTATGGAACATCCGCCATATTGGATTTATGATAACGTCACATAAACCTTCGTCTGCGTATTTCACTTCATTTGATACCCATATTATTGGTATTGATCAATACCTCCAGAAACCTAGAACATGACACCCATGTAGATCTATCAAAAAAAAAAAAATTCGCCATCTTGGATTACAAAATGAACGTCATTTTCGTAATCAGCACCCCGAGGTACTTAGAATTTGACACCCATATCGATTTATCCAAAAAAGTAATACTCGCCATCTTGGATTTAAAAATGGAAGTCATTTTCGTAACCAGCACCCCGAAAAACCTAGAATTTGATACCCATATCGATTTATCCAAAAAAAGTAATATTCGCCATCTTGGATTTGAAAATGAATATCATTATCGTAATTAGCACCCCGAGAAACCCAGAATATGATACCTATGTCGATTTATTCAAAAAAATAATAATCGCCATGTTGGATTCGAAAATAAACACAATTTTCGTAATCAGCACCCCGAGAAACCTATAATGTGACACCCATATCAATTTATTCAAAAAAGTCATTTTCGCCATCTTGGATTTGAAAATGAACGTCATTTTCGTAATTAGCACCCCGAGAAACCTAGAATATGATACCTATGTCGATTTATCCAAAAAAAATAATAATCGCCATCTTGGATTCGAAAATAAACATAATTTTCGTAATCAGCACCCCGAGAAACCTAGAATTTGATACCCGTATCGATTTATCCAAAAAAAGCAATATTCGCCATATTGGATTTATGGTGACGTCACATATGTATCTAACTTCCCCTGCGTATTCTATTTCATTTGATACCCATATTGTTAGGGTTTAGCATTATAAAGTTCCCCTATGAAGTTTCATCCCCTTTTTCACCCCTTTAGGGCTAAATTCTTAATAAAAAAAAAGAAATTTGTTTTTTTAATGGAAAAGGTGTATCTCTGTACCAAATTACATCTTAATCGGTTCAGCGGTTAAAAATTTCCCATACAAAGTTTCATCCCCCTTTTTACCCCTTTAGGGGTAGATTTTTGAAAAATAAAGTAGCCTATGTTCACCCCTGGTGTCAAACTATCTCTGTGAAAAATTTTATCAAAATCGGTAGGGCGGTTTAGCCGTGAAAACGGAACAGACAGACAGACAGACAGAGAGACTTTCGCATTTATAATATTAGTATGGAAGTATGGATATGGATGGATTGTAATATAACGGTGCACGCGAATAAAAATATACGATAAAAGAGAGAAAAAAACGGTTAAGTGCAAATGAGCTCACGCAATTCGTGTTCTGTGCTATTATTTGTTATTAACCACCAATTATAACGTACAATTCGTCTCGGAGTTTTATTTCAATATTTTCCTTTGATTTTAATTGAAAAAAAAAAAAAAGTATTTAATAGCAATCTCGAACAATTTTTTTTCACCTTTTCGCTCCTCGTTCTCAATGTTCATTATATTTTAAATTATTTTGAGAGACACTTTTGGAGTTACGGTGGTGGAACAGTTTTCAGGTATAAAAAATATACATAAATGAGTAACAGAATTAGTATTATTAGTAAACTACGATTTAATTTTGTGCGGTGTCACCCTTGCGGACAAAATAAGCAATGAATGAATTATGGCAGGGTTGCACGACAGTGTTATTTGAAACGAATTTGGAACGATTATAGTAAGTGCTGGCCAAAAACAGGCGTGAACTTCAAAAATAGAATTTTCACTTCTGGGGTATAATTTAGGGAGCGCAGATAGAAAGCTAAAAAAAACTTTTTAGGTCAGATGGAAGGTCTTTAAACCACTAGTTAAAAAATGTGTAACATTCAAATTAATTTCCAATCCTATTAATAATATACGAGTAATAGAATGAATGATTAAGCTAGACCAAGTCTTATCGTCCCTTAGCCAACATTTACGACTTGCGCGGAACGACAAGCAGTTGATTCTTTTCTTGCAGATCCGCTTCTAACAACTGTAATAATAATTACCATACAAAACCCAAGACCCGTCAACAACTTGTATGTAAAAAATAATGAATCATTGCATTCATCACTAGATTCGGAGGCTGTTATGAACAATGGAAAGGTAAGTATAATAAACACCTTTTAGATACATAAATTAAATTGCTTTAAGAAGTCAGAGTGAAAAATGTTGTACATACATATTCTCACGCTATACCCCTAACAGAGTAGTTAGAATTTAGAGAGGATGGAATGCCAAGGATCACGGTCGTTACTTCTTTCGCCTCTTCAATCCTCATCATTCTTCTTACACACTATCGCCTAGGTATACGTGTGCTTTTGACATTTCTGTCAGCTAACACTCTGGCTGTTTGTGATGTAGTCTGGGTCTTCCCCAGTCGGTTGCGTGGTACCCATGGTACCAGCTTAATGTTTACTTTGGGTCCAGAGTATTTATTACATATGTATGTACCTATCTTAATACAACCGTTGCTGTGTCTGATAGTTGTAACTAACGACTTACTCTTGATGTGCGGTGTCACCCTTGCGGACAGGATAAGCAATGAGGATATACGCAGTATGATAGGATTGCACGACAGTGTTATTGTAAAAATGAAGAAAGGAATGGTTAGATGGTTCGGGCACATGGAAAGAATGAGTGATGAAAGACTGACAAAGAAAATCTACAGAGCGAAAGCGAGTGCTAAAACAAGCCAAGGAAGACCAAGGCTGATATATGAAGATCAAATAGCCAGAGTGCTAGCAGACGGAAATGTCAAAAGCATTCGCTTTCCTAGGCGAAAATGTGTGAGGAGAATGATGAGAGTTGAGGAAGCGAAAGAAGTATGCAAAGACCGCGACGCGACGCTCCGTCCTCTCTGACTACCTCTTTAGGGATACAGCGTGAAAATATGTATGTATGTAAAATTTAATATATTTAAAACTAACAGTTACCCATTTTTAACATCATCACCCATACATCACCCATAAATTTAATACATCTGATATTAATCAAATGTAATTCAAAATTAATATTTTCCACAATAAATTTATTTGTTATAGCCATTAGATTTTGTAAACTTTAAAAATAAAATTCTAACAATATGTTTTTTAACTTCAATGATATAAATTGCAGGCAAATATCACTGTTAGGCCGCCAGCAAAAATTTGGTAAATTTGGTTTGATGACAAACCGACGAACAGTTCACCGGATGGTAAGGGGATTAAGGCTCACGGATATTTACAATTTCACGTTAAAGGAAGCACTTATAATTAAATTCGACAGTTATTGAAGTCGGTGTCAAATCATTGTGCAACAACAGAAAATCTATTAGTTTGGTAGGCTTGGCACCGACTTCAGTAACTGTCAAATTTAATATATAGGTATTTGTATCGCATTTATGAAGTTATTTTTGAACCTGAGTTTTGATTAGTAAAAGATAGTTATTTTGTACTCTTCAGTGTTTTTTTTGAAGGCGGTCTAATTTTTTCTCAAACATTTTTTGTTGTCCTAGTTTCTAAAATTGTACCTACTGATGTGCGTGACTAAGGAAGGGTACAACAATACGCAGCTGAACATGACGAATTTATATTTTTGTGAATATTAGTGGCAAAAACACTTAAGATTTACGAGTATTTTACAAATAATTGGTACTGCAGTGGTCGCGTCAGGAAAGTGCGAGGTTGCCACACGTACTATAGCTAACTGTTTTACTCATGGTTATGTCCAACGAGACAGACAGACCGAAACGAAAATTTGTTGAGGTGATATAAGTGGTAACTTACTAACCAGCATAGCACGAGAGGCGGTTGAAATCAAGAAATACCATAATTTCAACCAGGAAGATGGATACCGCTTATCAACATCATGGAATCCTGTCATCAGTGAGTGTGTCCGGAGCCGGAAAACCGGACGTCGCCAGTGAGTAGATGTCGTTAGTGTAGTGTGTCGAAGTACCGACAGTGACAACAACAAAAAGTAAGAATGCATTGAATGAGTGTGGGTAGTTGCAAAAAACCGCACGCTACGAAACGTCATTCATCCTCATCAGTCTGCCCGTGACCACGTTCGGTGCAATCCGGTCGAAACGTCGGGATAAAATAGGTAATTAGCCTTAAAGTATAAACGCGACAATAGACTCATTAGTAAATATTGTAAAATGGTAACTCACTGTTGCTCTGTGATTATTCTTCCATTTAGTCTATAATTATTCTTGGTCCGAGATCGTATTCCATAGTTTTTTTACCAAAAAAAAGTCCTACGACAGTTTTTGTTCTGTCCTTGGTGGTTGGCAACACTACCATAATTACGCAATTACGACTTGCAATTGGGTGATTTTTTCAATTGTTTTCCAAAAACAAGAAAAATTAAGATTTTCTCATGTTGTAACAAATGCTGACAGTAAGCTGATCTCTTATATTTTTTATTTTAAAATGATCAAAAGGCGTCGCGGCTGACGGCTCAAAGCGGTGCGTAACGGCTGCGGGCGTGTGGGGGCACGTCCAGTGACGAGCGGAGCGGGCAGCGGACTCATTGTTACTTTAAAGATAAATCGATTTCTTCATGAATTGGTGTGCAGTGTGACTATGTACATATAACAAAAATAGCCTGTATTTATTTTTCTTTTTAATCCACAACGGCGAAACAAAAAGGCGAAAAGGGGCGAAAAAATAGGGTTGCGATTGAAACAACGTATATATGTATTGTATATATGTATATGTATGTTCATCTGTTCTTTCACAATCCAAAACCAATTAGCCGATTCGATATATGAAGTATCATTAAATTCGTCTCAATTAATCACGTGTTATATATGGTTAAAAGGTAAAAAAGTAAATTTCAAAATATATAGGTACATATACATGGTATATACATGGGCATGATGTAGAATTATGTTTTTCGTAATTAGTTAATGTTAAAAATTTGTAGAGGAAAACAAATCACGAAACTGAAACTCGAAAATAAATTAAATTTAATATTTTTATTTTTTATATATAAATTAAATTAAAAAACAAATGAATGAACAAATTTGCTCATTTTTTTTTCCGTACAATCGTGTTCATGCGCCAGTAAACGCAACCTCTAGCGCCCTCTAAAATAGTCAGCATGCGTGGATGCCGACCGGGAGACCGGAAGAGAGAGGATATCAAAAAAGCTAGCTGGTAAATAGATATTGGTGACTAGTATCAAGATTTTATTAATTATTTATAACTATTGTAACTGCGAAAATTTGTGACGAGAATGATGAGGTTTGAAGAAGCTAAGGAGGTATGTAATGAACGCGACGCTTGGTGCTTCGTCCTTTCTGACTACCCCGTTGGGGATGCAGCGTGAAGATATATATGTATGTATGTAAGTATGTATTATAACTGATCTGCTCTCTCTATCCAGATCTGCCAGATCTGGTTACAAAAGTAGCGCATAGATATGATTTTCCCGCATCTTAATGCTCTGACCCTCAGTCTCCTCAAATAGAAAACGTTACATTAAAAAATAAACCAAATTTAAGGAAATTGTTATTATTAAGTTATATACTTCTTGATAATATTTGTGAAAAGATGTAAAGAAATCGATTAAAATTGTATTAAGTATTTTATTTACTTTCATGATATTGCTTAGACCCGTTTATACATACATATGTTATATAAACAAACCTAATATGAAACGAATATATAAAGTATAAAATATGATTACTAAGTACTCACGTTCCTTCCATGAAGTATAAGTTCTATTAATTGCCACCATCGAGTCACTGTGAGGGCTGAGCCTTAAATAATATATAATAAACCAGTAAAACAAAGTGGGGAAACTGACAAACTAATATTACTGATGCTAACATTCACTTGCAGGCCGTTATCGTCCCTAATATAACGTAATAAAAACTGTCCAAGAAAGCATCTGACTTGTATTGACGTAGGGTTCAGTAGCAATTTCCGATAATATTTATAAAAGTTTAACTTGATAAATGAATGTTACATTAGAAAAAATATACTCCTATGTGCTAAATTTCAGCTCAGAAGATGTAAGGATGATGGTATAAAATTATCGTGACATAATATAAACATACTGTAGTCTCTAATTAACTCAATTAAAAACGTACCAAAAACATTTCGGGTTTACAGTTTTGAACCTATTGGACAAAGTAAAAATTTAATTAACTAATTGATGTGGAATTAAAATAAGGTCCACAATCTGGTTACTATTGCTTTATTTTATGGTTATGGGTTATCAGTTTACATTTTTGTGCCACACAGCTCAGCAGGTGTGGAGATGACAAAATATATCGGTTGTGAAATACGGACAGACAGACTGGTATCAAACAGACATAACCAAACTGTAAGGGTTCCGTATTTGCTAATTTGGCTACAGAACACTAAAAAGTGCAATTTATGTTTCGCGCTATTTGAGATTACGTCTTGTCGTTTATTTGCCTTCGTTTAATGTTTCAAAGGAAATTTAAATTCAAATGCGGAAGGGAAATCGTTTCAATTCAACTTTATTTTTAAAATCGCCCTACGTCGAGGCGAGCGGCGCTGAAGACAACGGAGGGTGCCTGCAGAGGGCGCGCCCAGCGATTGTGGGCATAGTTGGAGGTATCGACGTACAGAGTTATGTTAAATGGGCTACACGCGAAATTGGAAGACACTTTTTTGTAATGTTTTTCCATTATTTATTTATTTGAGATGAAAGGAGGCTGAGAGCTGTGATAAATTGCACCCTCTGCGTAATACGATATCATAGGCGATGCTTCCTGGAAGATTAATAAAAATATTCTTCGAAATTCCTTGTAATTTCGTGAAGACATATTTCGAGTGGTGTAATAAATAATAATCAATTAATATCGGTGTTTCTACCCGCATTTAATTGCCACCAGGGCTCGTACATATAAGAGTACTATTAATAGGGCATGGTTTTGTATACTAGGTACTGGGAAGACAGACTGTATTCTCATGCAATTGTTCATCTGATGATCAGTGAGGCTCATGGACATTTACATTACTGCTATATAAAGCTGTAGCGTCTGTCTGTAATTGCAATAATTTAATGTCAAATTTGGTGATATTCACTGACTTCGATTCTACCGTTCTTTAAATTTTTGTCTGGCTATCTGTCAGTCTGTTTGTATGTCCTTTTATAACTCAAGAACAGCTTGACTGTTCATAATGAAAATTAATACATCCTAAAAATAAGTGATTACGCAAGAGTAGGCTACTTTTTATCGAAAATCTACCTTCAAATGTGTGAAAAGGGGGAGGAAACTTCGTATGGGAAATACTAAACCGCTGAACTGATTATGATATGGCATGGAAATAGTTTAACACCTGAGAGGGTGAAAAGGGGGATAAAACTTCAATGAGAAATGCTAAACTGGTGAACCGGTGATAGTATATGCCAAGAGGCAGATGTAGGCTTCTTTTCAAAAATATTTTTTTGTAGATATGTACATTGTACATGTAATCTAAACTAATCAAGGAAAGCCTGAATTTTTTTTTCCGTGCAGACGTAGTTGCGGGTACATCTCGTATTATATATGTATATATACTCAAAGTCAAAGTCAAATCAATTTATTCAAGTAAACCCAATTACAAGGAATTTTTGAACATCAAATCTACTTTAGTTTGGTTCAAAGAGAAAACCTGGACACAGAAGAACCGACAAAAAACTCAGTCGGGTATCATTTTTTCAACATCATTCTAAAAAAGGTTTATTAAAATACAATATTCAGAGAGCCAGTAAATGCATGTAGAGAGAAGATCATTTCCAGACTATTGTTTTTTCTTCGACGAAATCGTTTATTTTATAGTATGATTGTCTAATCAATGTACGTTTTATAATTAATCTAAATCTATTTTCTTTTAATTAAGTGACTTCTTGAGGAACTTTATTATAAAAAGGAATGGAGTTACCCAAAAATAAAACACTTGACTTGTGTAATTTAAATTTTGTAATAACTAATTTATCACGACCCCGGGTTTCCATACCACCAATATCGCCTTTCTTTATAAACAGATCTATATTTTTCCTCATATACATAATAATTTCAAAGATGTATAAGAACGGCAAGGTGAGTACATCATTGTCTTTAAAACGATCTCTTAGTGGTTCTCGTGCATTCCTACTGCAGATGGCACGTATCGCTCTTTTTTGTAAATAAAGGGTATAGGACATTAGGCTATGAAAATATGCGAAGTACTCCAACCTAGCCGTATCCACATCCATTAATTGCTGAATGCGTCTAATGCCATATATCGCGGAACCGAGCTTACTAGCCAATACTCCGATATGGTCCCCACTGCAATATATTATCTACCGTTAAACCAAGAAACTAGAGAACTAACTACTAACTACTAATTTGGTTGAGTAATCAGTTGTAATCAAGCCAGTGTTGCCAATGACATTGAAAGGCAGCAAAATTGTGACTCCAAAGGGAGCCAATTTTGTTTTATTTATTTATTTGTTTTATTTTATTATTATTTATTGATATACATACACATATAAAAAAGACATGAAATGTAACCTATGTACAGAGGTACTGCTTATTTCAAAATGAAATTTCTTCCAGCAGACCTATGATAGGAAAAGTTTCACAGTAGCAACGTTTCACGTGTATGAAGCAAAGAAAATGTATTTATGTACAGGTATGTATTTAAATGTATCACATACATATTCGTACATAAATACCCGCATATAAACACACACAGACACACAAACACATACGCGCGCGCACACACACACGCAAAGCCAAACACACACATACACACACAGAGACATACACACACATATATATATACATTTAACATATGGTAAATAAAAATGTAAAATTAAATTTTAGAGGTCAAGACCTAGAACTTTTATCATATTACATACATAAATACATATATATCCTTACGCTATATCCCCAACAGGGTAGTTAGAAAAGTCGAAGCGTCAAGTATCGTACTTTGTCGCATTTATCCTGTAAATTTAAAAGAAATCGATGTACTACCTAAAACTTTAAGTTTTATATCGTGTAGTTCCGGAGATGAGGGGGATAAGAGGAATAGTTAAATCGATTTGATTTAACCCAATTAGTCCCATCTCTAATTCTATAGTGAATGTATTAAAATATTAATTAAACCAAAATGTATAGATTAACAAGACGTATAATTGTGCCAAACGAAATGCCATAGTTTCCAAGAGTTCACGTCACATAATTTCCAAGAAATTTGATTGCCGCGGACGGACGAATTACTTTCGTTTTCCGTTGTAACGACACATTTCGTTAAGTGGGCAAGTTTGTAAGAAAGCCGAACGCGGCTCACCGCCGAGTCGACAGAGTTTCTCTTATCCACCTCTAGTGGCATCGTGGCGTGATATTTTGTTTAATGCACTAGCAAACGAACACGTATGCTTTAGATTAATAATTTTAAATGAATAATTAATGTAAAATTATAAAATTAATAAATGGTATAAAACCATATTATATAAACTTTTAAACTTTCGCGTTGCTTTACAAAATATCTAAAAACAAGGGAAATTAACGCGAATACCTTTTATTTTCTTTAAACTGTTTAGTTTTTACTGTTTAGTCGAGTTTATTTGAGACCACGCCCGATGCAACTCGTTACTTTCCCGTGTTTTTAGAAACCATATTACATTAGTCTCAATTAACTTACTTCGAAAGAAGAACACTAAAGGCATTAAGAAAATATAGCATGCTTAAAGTTTCATCATAGTAGCAGGCGTCACGTGGCAGATATGTACTAGGGGCGTTCAATAAAAAATGGGAATGGGTATGTTAAAGGCAATATTTATTAAGTGTTATTTTATTTTTTAACATCGTCTTTCAGTGGCGAAAGTCTGACGGAGAAATTCTACAGAGCGAAAGCGAGTGGTAAAAAAAGCCAAAAAAGACCATTGCTGAATTACGAAGATCAAATAGCCAGAGTGTTAGCTGACGGAAATGTCAAAAGCACGCGCATGCCACGGCGAAAATGTATGAGGAGAACGATGAGATTCGAGGACGCGAAAGAAGTATGTTAGCACCGTGACGCTTGGCGCTCCGTCCTCTCGGACTACTCCATTAGGGTTACAGCGCAAAGATAATGTATAAACAGAAAATTTCTTTCTTAAAAGTTCCTGTACTGCAATGGCTGCTGCCTAAAGTCTTCTAATTTTATTCTCTTAGATGCTCCTTCAACCTCGGAAATACATAGATAGAACTCAGTAGGGGCAAGGTCTGGTGAATATGAAGCATATTTAAGCATTTCAAAGCCAACATCTCGGATTGCAGCCATTTCAACGACGGACTTGTGAACTTTGGGCATCATTATCTCGATGAAACAAGACATGTTCACGAGTTTGTCTCGTCGTTTTTCGTGGATTTCGTTGGGCAATGTTTTATTTGTTATGCGTACAACGTGTACGTAACTGTAGCTTCATGATCCAGCTATGTAATCTTTACCGCCCCTTGACTATCCCAGAATACAGAGCCCATGATCTTACCAAGGGAAGGACTCATCTCTTCTCAGAAGTTGGAGATTATGGTCTTTTCCAACTCATAGACTATAATTTCGTCTCGGGATCATAATGGTGAAGCCATGTTTTGTCCATTGTTATAAACTGAGCCAAAAAATGAACAGGATTTTGTTGCAACATTTCAACAGGAAATATTAGTCTGATTTGAAAAAAAACGATAATGTGCAGTTTTAAGCTTGTAAATATTAATATATTATGTATGTACTTTTTTGTTATTAATAAAGCTATCAAGTCTGATTTGTTTTTGCGCATCGGTAAATATTCTAGGTATCCAAAGCACGGATACTCTTTTCACCTCCAACCATTCATGTATAAAGCTATGCACATTGCACACTACCTTTCTTCAGCAATAAAACATACCGTGACACGACGGTCTGGCAGTTACATTTTTTTGATAGCGATATTGTGTTGGCGGATGTTCTTCCACATGTAAAGAAGTATCAATCAAAACCTCTGCCTAATGTATCCCGTAAATCTTGATTGATGTATTCTATAGAAAAATTTTTCAACCACAGATACTATTTAGAAACCACACGTACTTCAATTTTTGTTATTTTTGCCAACACTACAACAAACAGCAGTCAAACGACTCCTAATTTAATCAAAATTCTCCTAATTTTTTTTGTTTTAACTAATTCTAATTGGATAATGTAATATAAGATTCCAGCTTTGCCAGCTAGTATTTACTTTTTTAACTTCCAAAGAGTTTGTACCGCATTCTGTTTTTTTATCGAACGCCCCTTGTAGATATATATTTGTTAAAATACTCGTACTTGTGTTTGTAATAACAGTCGTCAGCTGGTCGAGCGTAGCGCAATGAGCGTAGCGCAATATTAAAATAATAAACTTTTTAGTCTTCGAAACGAATATGACAAAAACAGTCAGCGCGAGTTTTATATTTACTTGAAGGGTTCAGTAGAATATATTAATATTTATAATATTTGTTTGTTGTTTTGTTCTTAAATTATAAGTATTCATATTTGATAATACCTAACGAAAACGCCATTTTAGTTACTAATTAAATTTAAAGAACGCTAATTTTAATTTATGTGATGTAACAAACATTTTCGTGTTATTACGTAATCTGTGGTGATGTTGAAATATTATATTTTATTGTTTTATATCTGTTCTTGAACTGTAAAAAAAAAGGAAAAAAATTGGAAAATAATAAATATTACCAATGGCAATGAATTTCTGTACGAAACTAATAAATAATCTGTGGCGATGTTGGAGTATATTATGTTGTTTTAGATATGTTTTTAAACTGCTTAGATCACAGTATATTAATGGATTGGATTAAACGGATTAATCCGCGTCGCAAGTAAGAGTCTCCGTAATGTACTATTATACGGTGTAGACCTGTAGACTGTACATGCTCCAGAGAGGAAAATTTACAACAGCTGTTTACTGATGTAATAAAGAAACAATTACACTACAGAAATGACAAAAACAATATAAAAAGCAAATTTGTTTAAAATCTAAATACCTACCCTATAAGTCTACAACAGGTTGAAGTGGATGTTATTAATGGTTGTCTTTGCTCTCTTGTAGAGTTCGTTACGAAAGATAATTTCCGGTGTCCCAAAAGACTGCACATAGTTCAAAACATTTTTGATTAAGTATTTCTTTTTAAATTCAATTGGTGGTCAGTTACCTTCGATTTATAGAATTAAGATGATCAAAGCTATTTTAGGAGAACATAACATAATAATTTCTTCGTCTAAAGATATCCGTATCCTTCGCGATACTTTTATTTAGCGATAGATAGTCTAATACCTAATTGCATTAGTTGCGTGACCCCAAACTAAAGACAAGGTTTTTACTATGAGTACCACGCAACAGTTCGTCCCTAAAGAACTGATTTTTAATCTAATTCAAAACCCTCGGCTTGGTAAGCTAATGCACTAATCGGACCAATTAAAAATGTTTATTAGCTGAAGTGTAAAACAACAAATAGAAGTAATTACATCGTAATACAGTAATTATACGAGAAGCGCTAATCCAACGAGTTTTATACCTGCCTGAGGGCCCCTAATAGCGCCGGGAGTGACCAGGATCGGTCGGCGCGCCGGCTGACGGATGACGCGTCACAGACACGTGCCGCCCGCCCTAGATAAACGGAGCGTAGAACCACTAGTGAGGCGAATAGCTACGAATACATTTTGTGAAATATTGTCCATTTATGTATAAATGTATAAAAAAGATTTAGAAGTAGATTAAGAATCTTTATCTCCAAAATCCACGCTTATTCATGTCACGGGCAAAATCTATAATGAAAAAATTTAATCATTACTTTTTATTTATCAATTTCGGATTTATCAATGTATATACGAGGTTATTTCGAAAAGATGGTTAAATACGGAAGGGTACAAAAGTACCCATGACAACAGAAAACATGCGTTCCACAACTTCGCCAAAAGTCAATAGTTCTAAAATAAAACCTCAAAGTTTAAACAAAAATAAAGGTGAGACATCCCTAATATCAGCGTTTTCCGTCGCTAGCTAACATATGGAATATAGGGCATAATGATAGGGTTGTACATTTTTTTTCCATTAAATGAATGTTTTTTTTGTATGCAAAATAAAATCAACGTATCCCGTAACGGTTACATCTGCAATATAACAGGCAACAGTGACACGTTGGGACCCCGGTGGATTTATACCCCTAATCACAATAACACATAGAAAGAACGAGTGATGAAAGACTGACGAAGAAAATATACAGAGCGAAAGTGAGTGGTAAAAGAAGGCAAGGAAGACCAAGGCTGACTTATCAAGATCAAATAGCCAGAGTGTTAGCAGACGGAAATGTTAAAAGCTCTCGTATACCTAGGCGAAAATGTGTGAGGAGAATGATGAGATTTGAGGAAGCGAAAGAAGTATGTAAGAACCGCGACGCTTGGCGCTCCGTCTTCTCTGACTACCCCGTTAGGGATACAGCGTGAGGATATGTATGTATGTATCACAATAACCTTGTACTATATGTATTCTTTATAAATAATGTATAGAAAGCCAAGAGGATGTCAGACGCGTATCGACTTGGAATAGCAGTTTCAAACATGTAGAAGTATATTTTAATAAATTCACTTAAATTAAAAAAACATGAAAATTTAGGTTCAAATTTTATCAGTTATTTCATTTTCATAGACATATTATTAAATTGTTGCAATATCGTCAGCGTTACTTTACCTGTAGTTGTAACAAACGACCCGACCCGGTTTCACACGGGTAGAATTTTTTTTGAAAATATTGTAAAATACAAACGATGTTACTCGCTAATAATTTATCTTTCTACAGGTGAAAGAATTTTTGAAATCGGTTGAGTAGCTTTTGTTATCCATTACATACAAACAGACAAAGTTACTACTTTACAATATTACTAGCGATCCGCCCCGGCTTCGCAAGAGTACATATTTTTTTTTAAATAAAATATAGATCATGTTACTCGCGCTGATAATGTAACTTTCTACAGGTGATAAAATTGTTTGAATTGATTGAGTTACATACAAGCAGACAATATTTACCTCTTCATAATATTAGTTAAGATATAGATAAATGAAATAAGTTTTCTTGTATTAAACTTTGTAACAGACAAATAAATTTTCATATCTCCTTGTGATATTTTTATTTACAACATCAATGTATCGTTGTTTTAGGGTACCGAATATCGATGTCAAAAATTCAATGTTTCGATAATATCGATGAATATCAATCATTCCCAAAATAAGATGAAATAGCAATAATTTGTTGAATTCATTGACAATAATTGTTAATCCTACAAAAATATGTAAAGTACCATGCACTCATATGTAAATACACCACTGAAATCATAACCCTCCTCATTGCTTTTTCACAGTAGGGTAATAAAAAAATCGTGTCCCCTCTATCACATATTTATATTCTGTGCTCGGGTCACTTGTAAGTTTCATATCGCATTATTTGCGTCACCTGCCACCGCTCGCCGACGAGATTAATGAAAGTCGGCCGTCGGACCGTGCGATCCGCCAGCAACAAGTACAACAACAAACGACACCACGTCCTGCCGGTGTACCGTCGCTTTATTTTCGAGCGAGGAGACAATTAGATTAAATCGTCGTAGCTACTTTTATTATATTGTAGACCTGTTTTAAAGGACAGGCGATATTAACGGTTTGGAAACCCGAGGTCATGATAAAACAGTTGTTCCCAAATATTTACAAAAGTCAAATGGGGCACTTTTAGATAACTGCTTTCGTCTTTTTAAACAAGTAGATACTTACAAATGACATCTCGTCCTGCCGGTGTACCGCTGCTCACGAGAAAGAAGATAATTAAACTTTTTGGCGGCAACGGGAGAAGTGAGGTTGACATTTTGTTTAGATTTTCTGTTTTTTACATTTTTGGGAGTTTTAAAAGTACAAAAGTTATAGTATATTGTGTTATTAAGTTCCGTATAAGTGAAAAGAATGGAGTAGGTCTAAATAAATATGTGTAGTCCTTTAGTCCGTAAGAAGTCCTTTATACATTTGGTAAAGCCTACTATCACTATACTGGAGGAGTTTTAAGATAAGAAAAAACTAATTCACTTGTGATTCTACTTATTCATACGTGACATTGGCAAATGTGCTAAACTGTGCGCCATGCCATAAAGAATGAAAAGAAAAGAAGATAATTAGAATCACTGTGACTGCTAAATGGACTGCATCATTTTTCATTTCTTTTAATTTCTATTTCTCAATTTTAGGAGGTCCTAGGTCCTATGCCCATACAGCCAACGTCTTTTGTAAATATTTTATTTCAAATGCCGAGATCAAGTCTGATTTTAAACCAAACTATTTATTTAACAAAATCCTTGAATTTATTGTGGAAATTGGAGGCCTATTATATTTATTCATCGTTCCCTTTGTAGTGGCCTTCGATTAATAACTTTCAAATTTCATGGTGATTGCCGATGTGTACCGTTTTTCCAACTTTGAAATGGAATAATAAAAATCTAATCAACGTTCTATTGTAAGACGCTGATGAAATCATATCAGACTGAACTTTTGATAGTTAAACTTTGACTTTGAAAAATATCTTCAAATGGGATTTACTTAACTTGACATTTGGATGGATGGATTTACTTAATTCGATATTATTAAGTAATAACTGCCATTATATAAAAATATATTTATATAATGTCATTAGATAAATAAATAATAAAAAATGCGCCAGACAGTACACACCAATCATCTGGTCTCAAACTAGGGCATTCCCTGTGCTCTGAGAACCGGACGATGACTACTAGGGACGTCTGCCAGTACACCCAGACCAGAGACAATCTAGAAAATTTCGTTTCCTGAAATGATCCGACCAGGAATCGAACCCGGAACCTTTCGTGCTTAGATGCAACACCTAAACCACTGCGCCGTCGAGTCACTCAAACTGAAAGATATGAACGGAAGGAATAATAATTATTTATTACGTGAACTGAAGGATTATTATGGACGAAATTATAGACTAGTATCAAATTTTATAAAATTTAAAACAACTCAATACTTCTTTTAAATTTTACATTTAAGTAACTACGTATTATTTTGGCACAATATCATTGGTTAAATAATTGACCTTTAATTTACTTTTCTATTATTAATGTATTGATATATTTATGTATAATTAAATGGGAAAAAGATGTTTTTTTCTTTTATTGTAACGTTCTACAAAATCCACTAGTTCGAGTATTAAATATTTGCATGCTGTCTTATATTATATAGTAGAATGTGTAAATGAAAACTTATTTATATCCATCTGTGTTTTGTTTAAGTAGGAAATGGCATTCTAGCAAATACATTATTATTATAAACATATTTTGGATTTGAATTAACACATGGACTTTAAATTCTTTTAAATATATATATATATATATATATATAGTTAGAAAAGGAGGATGAATATGATATTACACTATAACTTGAATTTAGTAATGTATTATTTACGAATAGCGGTTTCTCCAGAGGATATTGTATATGGCTGCAGCGAGCGAGAACCAGATATCTCCCACGACGCGCCGCGCACACGTGGAGGCACTGTCGAATGTAATTTATATATAAACGATATGTTATATCTTGTCAATTTACCTCTCCGTAGATTATCCTGTTTCTATCGAGGTCAGCTATCTGGCCTAGGAAATTGCTTGGGAAACTAGACTTTATATAAAGTGTTGACTATCTGATATTTGTAAGCGTGAGGGAAACTGGATATTTCTTAGGAAATAGGCTTTGTGGGATTAGCTGTTCTTAGCATTTGCTGCAGAAAAATTAATAGAGCTAATGCTTAAGTTCATAACTCGTAATAACTATATGAAAAGTGGTAATTAGTAATCCAATGAGTTTTATATCTGCTTGAAAGCTTCTTCCAGTACTCAGAGAGGCCGGGGTTGATCGGCGCGCCGGCTGGGAGTCAAAATTGGGGTTCTTGACTTGAAAGTCAGATACACTAGCAAACGCAACAAAGAGCCACAGTCTTTCATCTCTATACCATTAATTATGTTTAACTATTATTGTAAAATTATAGTAATCGTATAACAGTCTGTTTAATTTACGAGAAGCCCAAATTAACATGTTACAAACAGTTGCCTGCCGAAAATTGGCTCGCTAGAAGGCGTAGAAGTCAAGCACCTATCACTTTAATTCACATACTTGCAGAGGTAATGTAATTCAAGCATTGTAGAAACTGTAGACCCATTCATTTTTGATTATAATGTTTATCACAACTGTTTTAATTCTCGTTGTTTTTCGTATTTTATTCTTATAGCGAAATCTTTAGAGAATTAATAAACTCCTGTTTTTTATGATGAGCATAAATATAACAATACATGTTATAATGAAATCCGAAAAATACAATCTTTTCATACAATGTAATAGTTTTTTGGCATCAGAAAGTTGCACCTACCACTGACAGTTTAAACAACGTCTGAAGAAACATTGTCTGTCACTGATGTTGTTATTACTATATGATAGGTATATATTTTATTTGCATGTATACTTTATGTATTTTATATTTATATATTATGTATATGTACTATTGTAAGTATGTATTGTTGCATTATATTATATTTTGTTTTACATTATATTATACGTTAAGTGTACTATTTATGACGATATTTCTATTTATCACTAGACCAGTAAGTACACCACATACTGCCTAAATTTTATTTTGTGCAATTTTCATCCTGAGATTTTCTGGAAGAAATCGCTGAAAGCGATAAAACCGCCAATTGTATTACATAAAATTGTAATTTTTTGTAATCTTTTTTGTATCTGTATTAGGAGTATGGTGTACAATGAAGAATAAATAAATAAATAAACAGTTCGCGTCCCCATTGAAGTGTGTGAGCGGATAAAATTGTTATCAACTTGGTAAGGTCATCATAAATGTCAAAAGTAATAATATCAGGTCCTTTGATCTGTGCGTAGACTGCATTGAAGAGATATAACTAGATGCGGGTCAGCGAGCACACGATGACGGTAAATCACAATAATTGCCGCGCTTCGTCCCGCTTCAGCCCGCTCCGGCCCGCTCCGCGCCGGCCACGGTCGCTCTAGATCTCATGTTAAATTGCGGTGTTGCTGTTTATCGGCGCGAGCTTTGTGTAATTTATTACAGTTAGTAATTCATCTTCATTAAATATAATTTATTAACAGTATGCGGATTCACCGTTTTATTACAAGAACTCAGCAAAAACCTAACGACGTTCAGCGCACTTCGCATGGACACAAAATGACGTGAAATACCTCGAGGTATACAGTTAACTACTAAAAGGATAGATTACGAAACAAGATTTAGCTCTAATAAAGAATACTACTGCAAACAATATTGCAAATTCTATAAGAATTTCTGCTTTATTACTCCGTTGACTATGATAACGGATTAGTTGAAGATCGTAGACTTTATAAATAACTTCAGATGTTGTGTTCGAGCAGCAACGATGAGGTAAATCAGATAAGCTGACTCACGAGTACATACGATACACATTTATTATTTAGATAAACTGATCGGCCGCCATTACGTTACAAAACGCACCCACACGTCTATATTTCACAAATGAAATATAGACGTGAAATTTTATAGTTAATAATAGTTTAACATTTATTCTGTTAAAGTAATCGAGAGATAAAATCAAGAATAAAATTGTTTCTTAAAATAAGAAGGGAAAATAAATACACTTCAATAATGTTAGTAAATTGTTTCTTTGTATTTAAGTGATTAGTAACAAAAGATTACTCAGGATAGTAAGTTACCACCTAAGAAGTCTAGAAAACGTAATCAAATAGCCAAAAAAAAACATTTTTTTTTTATCTCATTTCGTAGAGGCTGTCTGGACTTATAAAGTCTATGATGAAGATATATAGACAAATACATAAATATCTACAGGTGATATCTAGCAATTGCTATTATTAATGAAATTATTAAGGCAGAAATATTTAAGGAATTTTTAATATCGTTTATACTAGTATACCGAAAAGTTTAATCTTGTTTCGTAATCTAATTAGGAATTCGTAGAAACATCTCTAAATAGTAATTTCATTCAATTAAAATCAAATTACAGGCAAAACGATTAATGAAGTAGATTTTCCTTAGATACTAGTAAAGTTAGGCGTACAGGGAGTTACTTGAAATAAGTAATTATGACTACGACTGTCAATACCATGTTCGAAGAAAAACGACAACATAATGCTTACTCACTCACATTGTCATATTACTGGTTTCGTATAATAAGTGCGTTTCTTCGATTTTTGTACCACTTTTATCTAAACGAAACGACTAATAAAAGTCACGCTCGGGACCGTTTTGATGTTACCGTGTGGTTAAATCGATATAAAAAATCAGTCCGCGTCCATGTGATATCGGCGGAGCGGCGTCGGGCGGGCATCAGCGGCGATAGGGATCGCGGCACCTGCGCCTGTCGCGGACCGCTGACGCCGCGGTGATACCGCCATCGCTGGCACACTGCTGCGGGCCACGGCCCATGCATACAATTATATTCTCTCTCTCTCTCTATTTATAAAATATATCATTTCATAAATATCGCACGTGTATCTATTAAATGATTTTTTTTTATAAAAGAAGGGGCAAACTGTAATGTTGGCTAGGTATATGTGAGATTTGGAAATGGAAGTTGTTATTATTCGGTATGCATGAGATCGTAGGGTTCTTGGTTCTTGGAGCCCACTCTGGAGAGAAATACAGTATAAATTTCCTCAACTGTATTAATTAAAACGATTCCAGTTGTGAAATAAAATGAAGGTTTGACAGTCTTTTCATCAGTTTATTTTAATAATAAGTACATGTTAACTTCCCTGATTAACCCTATAGGCTTTGTATATATAAATTATATAATAACATCCGCTCGTTATTTACAAAAATAAAGCTAATAAATACTTTCAAAATAATCCTGGAGGCTTATAACTATGACTTGTACAGATATATTTTATTACATTTCAAATTTTATAGTTAATAATAGTTTAACATTTATTCTGTTAAAGAAATCGAGAGATTAAATCAAGAATAAAATTGTTTCCTAAAATAAGAAGGGAAAATAAATACACTTCAATAATGTCAGTAAATTGTTTCTTTGTATTTAAGTGGTTAGTAACAAAAGATTACTCAGGATAGTAAGTTACCACCTAAGAAGTCTAGAAAACGTAATCAAATAGCCAGCCGAGCTGTCCCACCATTGGTTCAAATATCCAAGGTGGCCACGATGCCCAAAGTGACTGCCTAAATGATGAGATCCCTCAGCCAGTCGAGCAGTTCCTCCAATGGTCTTGACAGATATCCAATTAGTCCACATTAACCGAATCTAACTGAATGAACCTACAAGTCCAGGAATATCACCGAGATGGTAACATATTAATATATAAAGTGACTTATAGAAAATGGTAGTAACACGATCTAAGAAATAATCTTGTATATTTAGAAGCCCAAAATAAATATCACTAAAATAAGAATAAAAAAAGAGTTAGCCTGAAGTTGAAACATGAAATTGGATTTATATAGGGGCAGTACAGCTTAAAATTGGAAATGTTTAAGGGGATTAAAGCCCTAAATTAGAATGAACTTGGAATAGACATGGAATAAACATGGAACCTGAAACAAAATTTATGGGGTTAATCCACTAGAATAAACGCAAAGGAAAATTCTTTAAAAGAAAATAACAAAGTTACACCGGCTACTTACCATAAGGCCAATCATGGGACATCTAATTTTGTAGTAAAACTTTAATTAAAAATAACCACAGATACCTCATATTGAACTTGGATGGCTCTGGGATAATAAAAATGAATATTTTAATATGAATATAAATAACAACTTTAGAAAGCATATCCTAAGCTTGTCTTATTTATAATGGCCGTACAGCCACCACCAAAAACATAGTAGATCTTCCATGGCTACGTCTTCACGATAAAGAAACTGAAACACAATAATCTTGAAATTAAAGAGACAACTAGCTTCTGAAAAGATATTGACCAATTAGAAGACTTTGAAAATTGAGTAGCGAAAGAAATACTAATGTCACGATGACAGGTACACAATAGATTTAGAATGATCTGACAAAGACAACTATTGAAAAACAACCGCAAGAGATGTGCAGATTAGCCAGAACATTCCAATAACATACCATTCTACTTGATCAGTGGAGGTGAAGAAAGTAACAATCGATTTCGTCAAAAACGAACGATAATTGTGAAATACTCGTATCACTAATTTTAAATGAGATTCATATCATATTATTTTGTTTTTGAAATTTGGCAATATCGTTGGTTTGGTTTGAGTTTGGTGTATTGTATGGTGTGGACACATCATACAATACACGAAACTCGCTCACGTCGACACAAAACATAATCAGGACCGATTATTTATCACCAAAAATAGCTAAGAATATCACAACTACATCTCTCGATCAAAACCAACCGCACGCGAATCAATTTATCCTTTCAAGGCTCGATGCCACAGATAAACATACAGACAGACAACAAATCTATAACTCGCCTTATTTCCATCGAAGGTCTAAAAATAAAGTAAATGCGTTTGCGGGCCGCGGAGGAATGCGGCGTGAGAGCCCCTGGCGATAACGCTAGCGAGGAGCACTTTACGAACCGTGCATTTACCCTCGTTACTGTGAACCGTGCGACCTCACCGCCGTTGATACGTCGAATTACCATACTACTTAATACACTGGCAAAGTTTTCTATATTCTGTAGAAGTTCTGTTAACCACTTCGAACGTTTTCTAAATATACCTTTACATATATAATATTCAGTCCGTCTGTTAGTCATCGTGAAGCTTCTGAACGACTCGACCGATTGAAGTCTCTCTCACAATATATATATTCTCAATATATATTCTCACAATATATTTGTTTTGGCGAGACAATGATTTACAGCTATCTGTATTAGTAATCGATAGGTGTCGCTGTAGTTAAGTTGCTGTAACCAAATCAAATTCATTGAACTACCTACCAGGAAGGGTAACACAATGTCTACCTGGTTAGCTGTAAGAAATTTATAATTCATACCATTCTGGCAGAAGCCAAGAAAGGTCAAGCTGTCTTACGAATATTAAATAGCCAGAGTGTTAGCTGACGGAAATGTCAAAAGCACTGGCACGCCTAGGCGAAAATGTGTGAAGAGAATTATGAGATTGGAGAAAGCGAAAGAAGTATGTGAGGACCGCGACGAGACGTTGGCGCTCCATCCTCTCTGACTACCCCATTAGGGATACAGCATGAAGATACGTATGTATCTTTACTTTTTTATGTTTTTAGTATATAGTGATATCTTTAATTTTTTAGGCTGTAAGGTTTTAACAAAATCCGTCCTTGTGTTTGTTCGCTTGACTGTCTGTTTGTATGTAACATAGTAACATACATAATGTTACACATGATTTATTCAGCCATTTTTACACCCATTGAATGAAATTTGTTATATAAGAGCACAGTACAAGATAAGAGTAACAAATTGGTAACCTAAACAAAATATTAAATGATAGATATTTTTTACCGACTTCAAAAAAAATTCAATTCGACCCGTATGTATGTAATAGTGTCAGAATTGCATAGTTTTTGTACGTATTGTACCAGCTTCTAAACACGTATGTCAAATTTTATAAGTGTATATACGTATGTATGTACGTACATTTGTATGTATGTTTGTTTGTATGTTTGTATGCCCATATCTCAAAAACTGTAAGTTAGATTGCAAAAGTTCTTTTTTAGTTGGATTAGATATAATTCAACTTAGGCAACACTGTAAATTTTATCAAAATCGGTTTGGTAGTTTTTGAGATAGAGAGTTAAGTGTGTATCAGTCACTAGGAAAACGTGTCGTTGGCTTAGCAGCGTAATTCTAAAATATTTCATTATGGATGTTGTTTTTTTTTTCAACGCTTGCATGCAATTAACTAAAATAAAAAAAAATAAAAAATAAAAAAGTAATTTAAAAAATTAAACCGCCTTCAAAAAAAATACAATGAAAAGTACAAAATAACTATCCTCTACCAATCAAAACTCAAGTACAATTAAAATAACTTTTTAAATACAATAGACATACGAGTATCTGTATAATTAAATTTGACAGTTATTGAAGTCGGTGCTAAATCAATGTGCAACAACAGAAAGTCTATTAGTTTGGTAGGCTTGGCACCGACTTTAGTAACTATTAAATTTAATTACATAGATATATCGTATTTAATAAGTTATTTTAATTGTACTTGAGTTTTGATTAGTAAAGGATAGTTGTTAATTTTTTTTATTTTTTTTTAACTTCTGCTTTGTGTGCTATTACGAAAAATAAAGTTTCGCTCATCATGCTCTTAGTTTATTCGTTATCTTTGTCTATCCGTTATAACTTAACTCGCAACAGAGAGAAATTTATGATTAGGTAATTCTATAAATTCCAATTGATTAAACCACAAAAGTTTAATTGCAAAATACTTTTTAATTTTCGAAAGATCTTGTAACGGAATATTGGTAACGAAAAAGAGATTAAACATTACGGTTCAAAATACATCAAAGTAAAAAAGATACTGATAAATATTTCCTTTGTAAGATATTAAAACCTGTGCTCTACGATATACCGCCTTATTTACATTTTTACAGACTATTTCAGAAAATATTTCTAATTCATTTTACATGTATTTGCAATTTCAATAAGCGCTACATTGTAATTTTATGTAGTACCTACACTAAAAATATTGTTTTACACAATATTTTGTAATATAAAAATAAGTAATTATTTTATATCGTTATTATTATTAGTATTAATTTTGTTCAACCAGACATGGGTTCAAATTTCAAAGAACTCTCAATAACGGTAGGTAGAGATTTAAGCTCCAGTTTGCATTAAAGAAATCGTTATTTCACATGTTATAATAAATTAATAATGAATTGATGTGACTGTAGATTATTGCAAGTATATTTTACGGGAACAGATAGAATAGGTCCAAATTTTATGTGTAGCCCAGTAAAAACACATTTCATAAAAAAATTATCATAATAAGACGTTTCTTTTTATAATCATTAAAGATGTTACATGTTCTTAATAATGTATTTATTATAAGAATAAGCATCTGTTTTTAAAGTACAGAGTTCTGAAAATATCATTGAATACACAAAATTTTAAGAACAAATGTAAGATGTATTGATGCTCTTATTAAAACAGAAGCAGTACTACAAGTAGATAGGTAGGAAGTATTATAGCACGAAAACTGTTATGAAAGCATTTTCTATAAGAGAGTACTGGCGAACACGATACCACTTCAGCTACGATAAAATATGAAGTGTCGGACGTCCGTCTATCGCCATATCGCGTTTCAATAACGCCGGCGTAAATCAGATGCGACAAACAATGGCGCCGGTGATTTACTGACGCACCACGCACTCGCCACCGGAATCGAGTCGTTCGTAAACGATCGATCTAACGAGCGGTATCTTTTTATTGATAACGCAAGAGATACTTGTAGCACTAAAACTCCTGCAGTAGTCGTCTTCGAAGTGCTGTTGAGGGGCTCCAGGATTTCCTACAGCATGCACTGGAATACTTCTCACGAAAAAGACCACTTCTCAGGGCCCTCACAGTACTACGACAGTGTCGTTCTCAAGCGCTGTTGTCCTCGGGGTCGCATAGATGGCCAGACAGTCTTAAAAACAAACAAAAAAAAACTTATTTAAGCAACGCAGCGCTTTTTTGTCCTAGTGCGTGCACTATAACGGGAGACTTCGGGAAAAATAATAAAATGTTCTGGGAAAATATCGGACACAGAATCCAGTCGCCATATCCAGGCTACTGTGACCCTATACTATCGGTTATTACACCCTTTTGGCTACTTGTATTCAAAGCGGATATTCGAGGCAAGGCAGGTCTATGTAAAGTGGTGCAGCGATATCAATTTTACCCGGAGACTTATTGACACGGTGCTTGTACCTGGAGCTGCTGACGGGCGGCCGGCGCTATCATTCAGACCTTCGACTAGTCGGGTCCTGCATTTGGAGAAATCATTTCAGATTTTATGGTTCCACAATCTGTTGAAAAACGAAGAGATTACTTATACTACTTACTATATTTTTCAACTGTACAGAAGTGCTATATTCAATTAATTTATGTATTATGTATTCTTAACACCATTTCCCATTAGTAATGGGCAGAGCATCATCGCCCAACAAAATCATAAGTCGCTTCCAGGAATGTTGCTAACGGATTGAATGGTATCAGATAGTTCACATGTTGGTAATCGCCTATAAGGGTCAGTTATAACAAACCATTGGACGATTTTTTAAATTTGCTTGGGAATATAATAATAAGCAATGAAACAAGGAAAGATATTATATTTTTGTCATATGCATAATAATAAAATATGCTATAATAATAATAAATGAATTATTGTCAAAACATTCAAATTAATTCTTGTCTCCCAATCTGGGAAAACCTGTATTTTAGGAGATAGCCTTCTCCGGATCAACCCATAATAGTTTATCCATTTGTCATAAATATAGAAAAACAAAAATCAAAGAAACGTTTACGGTAAATAAAAACATAATTAGAATTAAAAGACCAATTTAAGTAGTAAAAAGTAGATTTCTAAAATATCAAATTAGAGAAAGAAAACGACGCCAAGTTATTATTGTTAGGGACACGCGTGAATGTATGTAACAAGTGTGCGTGTTTGTGTGTATTTGGATTTGTTTGTGTGAGTGTGTCGTATGTGAATGCAATATGTGTGGATGTGTACCTAGTGTGTTACTGTGTGACAATATTTTTTAAGGTAGAAGTATATCTAACCTATCTATCTACATAACCGTGAAAACCGAGTGTAACTGCAGAGCCTGCAAGTTAAGAATAAGAACCACATTGTGTTCATAGAGACCGTTTAAATTCTCATTTAGAAACGTCAGGCATATCGTGGGCGCAATTAGAAATGGCGTTACAATCGTGGAGGGAACATGGTGGTTAGAGAGTGAGAGAGAGCTTAAGAGAACTTAGAGCATTTCGAAGTGAGACATTTCAGTCAGTGAACTGGTCGCGCTGGCTCTGGAATCACCACGTTTCTAGCAACCTGATTATCAGAGCATCGTCATTGCTATATATGTTGTAAACTAGAGGGCAACACTAGCTCCAGCGTTTTTTTAGCGAACAGTCAGTTTGTATTATTGAAGAAATTAAAGGGTGTGTTTTCCAATTAGTGTGTATTATTTATTTACATTTAACCACGACACAACAGTCATGGCGGACAACAGGCGTTGTGACGCAACCTATCTGATGTAACCTCCGTTATATTATATAAGATGATAATGTGTTTTACTCAACCCATAATAAAACTGCAAACGTTAATCTGCCATATATGTATGTACGCAATTTATCTCTTTGTGAATTCATAGTGTAAGAACTTGCGTTACATTACCGAGGAATTGATGTTTGGTATTTATTTCTTTTGACGACCTCCGTGGCGTAACGGCTAAGCGCGTCGGAAAGTAAACAGGGATTGCGGGTTCGATTACTGCCCCGAGTCTGGGTGTTTATGTATAATATGTATTTATTTACAAAAGAAAAGTATATAAGTAGCATATCAGTTGTCTAGTACCCATAATACAAGCGCAGTGCTGCTTAGTTTGGGACTGGATGGCGCTGTGTGAAATGTCTGAGTATATTATTATTATTATTTCTAATCACTTGGAAAGAATGAGTGATGAAAGACTGACGAAGAAAATCTACAGAGTGAAAGTGAGTGGTAAAAAAAGCCAAGGAAGACCAAGGCTGACTTATGAAGATCAAATAGCCAGAGTGTTAGCAGACAGAAATGTCAAAAGCACTCGCATACTTAGGCGAAAATGTGTGAAGAGAATGATGAGTTTTGAGGAAGCGAAAGAGGTGTGTAAGGACCGCGACTCCTGGCGCTCCGTCCTCTCTGACTACCCCGTTGGGGATACAGCGTGAAGAATTGAAAGATATACGAAAATTGAAGGATATACGAATTATGAGATTATTTAGTCACCAACCCGAAATCTAGGTGTCCGCAATTAGAGAACTAGAGATTCCATTCCGCATTCCACGGCATTCCAGGAAAAACTCTCGAAAATAAATTCTTGGCAATATTCTTAAATATCTGGAAATTTACCAATAAGTTCCCACATTGCTTGTCGCTCGTTCTTTTTCTTTTGGAAATTTTCACATTGACAATCGTATTAATATTTAAAACCGAAAAAGTCGCCATCGCTAGCTACATATTTACCTATATCTATGTCTAGTACGATGTCACGAGCACAGCTGGTTAAGTTTAAATATGAAATATATCACGTTAAAGAAGATTTAAAAAATATACTTACTAATAATATGAAAAAAAAACATTCATAAAATACTCTTACCTTTAATGTAATATAAAAAGCACCTAATTACGTCAAGTAAAAAACCGGTGCAAATTACTTAATTAGCGTGCAAAAACAAAAATCCTTTTTTATTAAGGGCCAACAACGTCGGCGATTTATTGCCGCTAATTTTTTAACTCCTCCAACAGAGCGTGAGTGATGTTTGGTACAACGGAGCGGTGGAACTGGACTTAGAATTGTGCTTGGAGGACTTTCATCTGTTGTAGTGATGGGCTCATTCGATATTTTGAAGAACACGGGTATGATTGTGTACTGGGTTCGCGGTATTACAACCACGTTCAGTGTTTACGGATCTGTATGTCTTGACCACAAAGTACTTTATTAAAACTCACGAGGTATACGATACAAGTCATACTAAAGGATACGTGTCCGATAACACTGAATAGAGCACTCAACTTATAAGAGGAAGTGTCAATTATTTTGTTTGAAATCAATTTAGACCTAAAGACTGGCTCGGTTACTACACTCTGATTGGTGGTTGACTATGCACATTATTACAAGACCTAAACGCACGTACGAATAGACTAAGATAACGTAATATAGACTGCACCGGTGAAAGCGATATGCATAGATACACGTCATCGAGCACGTTAATTAATGCCCGGTTTAACTTGACCCGCGATAAAATGATTGTCAATTTGAAAATTGTATATTTACTGTTACTTGCCGATAAAATGAGATTGTGTCTGTTACTATATTTACATATGGTAATAACTTTGGAGAAGAAGCTAGCTACTGAAATACAGGCCATACACCTAGTTCAATAGTTAGAGATTTCATTAATATTGTGAAATTTGTCAAAAAAGAATTATTTATTTATTTGTTTATTTATTTATAGGTCGATTTTTGCGATTTTTGTCACACCACTGAATACAACAGGAGGCCATTATGTATCTAAATATCTTTCGGAATACACGGATATATACATATAAGTCCAATATTGGTTGTGTACCGTTTTAATACGAGCGAGAGTTGATATTTGTCAAGGAGACACTAGTCAAGAACAAACTAGTCAAGAAACTGAGCAGTGGTAAGTAGGAAAGTCCGATATTTCGGCTCTATATGTTAGTGCTCCATGACTTCAACATTATACTTATAGAATTTTACCCTAACCATCTGGAAATGACCTTGGATTTGATTATAACCATGGCTTTCACAGTCATTTCAAGGTCAGGGGTTTCAATTACAGATCACATAGCAAAATTATACAGTGAATCTTGCTAGCCTTTCGTCTACAAATACAAACAAACAGGTATAAGAGAAAAACATTACACACAAACAGTTGAGAGTGACTTAAGGACTCGGTTGGAATGGTTCTTGAAACAATGAGCGATGAAAGGCTGACGAAATAAATCTACAGAGTCAAAGTAAATCCTAGAAGTCACCAAGGAAGACCAAGGCTGACTTACAATGATCAAATAGACAATTTTAGGTGACGGAAATGTCGAAAGCACTCGCGCACGTAGGCGAAAATGTGTGCGGAGAATGATGAGATGTGAGGAAACGAAACAAGTAAGGAGCCTGTCGCTTGGCGCTCCTTTCCATTTGACTACCCCGTTAGGAATACAGCGTGAAGATTTGTATGTATTTTGAAGGAGAATTTAAAATTACTTTCGATAACAATACGGGCTGTCCATCCTTAGACTAATTTATATAAGAACAATATGTCAAGAAGCAACCTGCAATCACTATGGGACCACAGTACAAAGCAGCGTAATCTAATGTTTTTAAACTTTCACGACTTGTACACATCTTACAATATTTACTAACGGGTCTATGTTACGTTTATACTTAAAGGCTAATTACATATTTGATCCCGACGTTTTGACCGGATTGCACCGATCGTGGTCACGGGCAGACTTTCTTGATGTGAAAATAATGGTGAAAGATAATGGTACCTTGGCTCACACAGTATACAGAAAATCCACTATTACTCCAGAATAGCACGAGAGGCGGTTGAAATCAAGAAATATCATAATTTCAACCGGGAAGATGGATACCGCTTATCAACATCATGGAATCCTGTCATCAGTGAGTGTGTCCGGAGCCGGAGAACCGGACGTCGCCAGTGTGTAGATGTCGTTAGTGTAGTGTGTCGAAGTACCTACAGTGACAATAACAAAAAGTAAAAGATGCATTGAATGAGTGTGGGTAGTTGCAAAAAAGAAGAAGACGACGTCAATCATCCTCATCGGTCTGCCTGTGACCACGATCGGTGCAATCCCGTCGAAACGTCGGGATAAAGTATAAACGCGACATAGACCCAGATAAGACAGCGTAATCTATTCTCAGTTTTGACTACGGATCTCTAAAAACACTGAAGTGTTATTTACATACAGCAATTGTATATATTATTGTCACTTCGTGGGTCTCAAGTGACCTAGAAAGTTCTGAATCGCATATCAAATCCTGCGGCGAGGCGCCGGCTAGCACTTATCGAGTTGCGAAGGTGCGTCACGTCGGACCCTCATAAGCCGTCGCTCATCCGATCGTATTTTCCCAAGTTCGCAGAACACATCACAACATCCCAAATAGGCATCATTCTCATAAATCAAACAATACGATATCTTTTATGTTTCGTATGCCATTTCATCTCTTGGCTATCTAATTTCCTTTGAAATATGATACTTATAAGAGCGCGCAACAGAATTCGTAGAAATACTATTTGTTTAGATCTGCTTATTTTGGTAATATTCATATTACGACGAATTCTTATAAATTGAATCTATTTTTTTTCCAAAATCAAATCGGATTCGATCAGCTAACCAGCTGGTTAGCTGACCGAATTTAATCCCGAAATTTTTATTTTTATTTTTTTTTAGTTATATTTTGCTCGGGAAATTAAGTGATAGTTTAAGACTATACTATACAATATGATACAAGTATATAAGTACAGATAGCTACAGTATATAAGTAAAGTAGATAAATACAGATATGTACAATATTGTACAAGACGTAAGTCCAGATACTTTAATAATATACAACTGTAAATAAAGTAATACTAATAAAAAACCTCCGCCCATAAACAAAAATCAATTCGATTATAAATTCTTATTTAGTAGTACGAGAATTATTAATAATTAAGCCAAAATTTATAATCGAATTGATTTTTTTATGCTACTGTCATTGTTAAAATCTGCTGCTTAATGCTAGTAGTTTGTGATAATGAGTCGATTAATATGGCGGCCGCGTGGACGAGTTGTTGTATGTGGCAGCGATCATTCGTTTTCGGTTGTCTGACATCCTTGGCAAAGGTGTCCTTGCGTGACATCACTGTCAGTTCACTCCGTTGTCACGAAGAAGCGTGTAGGTAGGTAGGTTAGGTACCTCGGGAACAGATAGATAGGTAAAGTATAGGACTAGGGGTGTAGGTCAAATAGACTAGTTACATTATGTAGGCAGTTGGGTTTATTATCCAATCAATTCTCAATACGCCGCATAACTACGTCTTCTGTAGTTACGAGGGAGTCACTGGCCTAAACGTTGCGTTTTGGTAGGCCTGTTGTGGAATGATGTTGAAAGAGTGGTGCCTGGCTGAGTTTCTTGACGGTTCTTCGCGGTATGTGGGTTTTCTTTTCGATTCGAGCCGGAGTGGATCTGGCGTTCGGGAACGCCTTGTGGCTGGGTAAGCAAACCCAGCCACAAGGCGTTGGATTAGGGTGACTTTGACTTAGTTGGAGCTGGAAATTCTGATTAAAAACTTATTAAGCGAATGAGGTGTACGATGAGTGTTCAAGGGTAAACTTTAAGAATTTGAAGTATCGTGTACCCCACAAGTTTGCATAAGGTACCTAAAGGGAGTGAGGGACTCATGGTGACGATGAAATCACTATGTAGTCTGCTTCAGAGTAAAAAGAGTTCGCGTCGGCTATAGTGTTGTTAACGAGAGAGGAGTCGGTGGGCGAGATGAAGTCCGAGAGTGACGCGGTGGTCGTGGGACCATTCGGCGTGTGAGATGTTGGAGGTACGTTATGTAGCATCTCGTTGACAGGCTTGCAAGCCGCTGGCCTGCCTCGTGCTATATGCGCGTTGGTCCCCAGCGTGTGGCGCATATCTGTAGCGAGTGCTATACGCGTAATGTATGTGACGACGTGATGAAGGTACGTTAAGTAGCAGCTTGTTGACAGACTGCAAGGTGCAGGTCTGTAGCGAGTGTTATACGCGTAACTTGTATGGGGGTGTTTAGGGTGTTCGTCATTGGGTACCTTGTGTTAGCGTTTTCGGGGTGTTTGTGATTGCGTACCTTGTATGAAGCTGTTTAGGATGTTTGTGAAGATGTTTAGGGTGTATGTGAAGATGTTTATGGTGTATGCGAAGATGTTTAGGTGTTTGTGAAGATGTTTAGGGTGTTTGTGAAGACGTTTAGGGTGTCTGTGATAGAATGAAGAGATGTTTGTTGCAGAGAGTACAGATTTAGTTTTATTTCTTTTCGAATGAGAATGAGATAAAAAACGCACGAGGACGTGCGTTTTGTCAGGAAGGTCGTGTCGGTGAAAATAATAAAAGGCACTCATTTGACTATACTATGGCAAAGCGCGTCTTCTGATGACGCGCTAACGGAACGTCGAGGCCGGCGCTGAGTGTCAGTTAGACTACGGCGGCCGGTGCGATAGCATTTCTCCGACGGATCGGTTGCCATTATTAAATTTCCAATTACCTACGTAATAATTGTTACAAAGAGTTTTCTGTCGTTTGCACATTAATTTTGTCTTAACGTTGTATTTTATGGAGTAGTTCGCCTCTTGTAAGATTAGGTACCTATTTCTCATGGCTGAGTTGCAAAAACACGCATTGCCCCGTGTCTTTTCCGACAAATATATAAATAACGATAGTGATCTTAAAAGTGTATACTTTGGATAGTACAGTACATACTGTACATACTATAGATATTACAATATATACAGTACATACTATAGATATTACAGTACATACTGTACATACTATAGATATTACAGTATATACTGTACATGCTATAGATATTACAATATATACAGTACATACCTACCATACCATAATTATTGATATCCGTATTTTGACGTCGGTTTATTATTATTATTTGACATTTATTTGTATACTTATTTTGTTACAATTACTCTAGTCATGTAATTTAACTTGTAAGTGTTTTGGTGCTTACACTGTAAACTTGCAATGTAATTGAATAAATGAATTAATACCTACTATAGATATTATAGTATATACTGTACATACTATAGATATTACAATATATACAGTACATACCTACTATTGATATTACAGTATATATAGTATATACTATAGATATTACAGTATATACTGTACATACTATAGATAGTACAGTATACATATACTGCACGATGTACATACTATAGATACGCGCTAAGGACATATTTAACTTCTGTGACACTAATGTAGAAAAAGTCTATATTGCTAGGAAATCTGTTTATTTTGTTAGATGCTCTTAAAATCCTCAAAAAAATGAAGAAAATTTCTTGAGGATGATTCGGTGAGAGGCAAACACGTGGCACTTAACAAGATCGACATTTTGGGCGGAAGATATAACTTATAGTAATTCATCACACCAAATCAATTTCTGCAAAGAAACAACTGGAGCTGTACAACATATTATTCATATTTTAGGTACTCTCATACATATATACATACATATCTATACGCCGTATCCCTAACGGAGTAGTTAGAGGTGACGGAACGCCGAGCGTCGCGACAAGCTTCGCGATCGTTACATAATGCTTTCCACTTTTCAAATATCATCATTCTTCTTACGAATTCGCTTTCGCATGCGGGTGCTTTTGATATTTCCGTTAGCTAACACTCAGGCGATTTGATCTTCGTAGTCAGGCTGGGTCTTCCTTGGCTTCTACTACCACTCACTTTCGCTCTGTAGATTTTTCTCAGTCTTTCATCAATCCTTCTTTCCATGTGCCTAAAAATAGTCCCTTGTAATATTATCTATACGCATAACATCAAGCAAAGTCGAAGGCAAGAAATAGTTTCATTTATGGATGTTTAGTACAGATGAAAGTCTCTTTTTAAAACGTACGCTTATGGGACAATATTGTTACATATTCCATGCGCCCGCAGCGCCAACACGGATGAATGCAAAGTAGCGCGCACCTCTGATTTATCTCTGAAAAAGTAATAACGTGTAAGCTCCAAACTATTTTCCTCATCTCCATGTCAAAGACGTTTATCTACATAAATTACGAACGAATAAAGAAGTGCCGGGAATTCTCATTTCTCCCGTCGCGCCCGAGCTCGCCGGCCGCGTGAATGAGTTGGCGTAGCGCTGCAACGGACGGGCAAACCTATGAACGCTAACCATCTTTATACAATATACTAAAGTCAAGAGGGAAATAGCGCGACTATTTCCCTCTTGACTTTTGACTTCAATTTGAGTGGTCTGTTGGCGTGGTGGAAGGGCATCTGCCTTTTAAGCCAAGTCCCGGGTTTGATTTCCGGTCAGGTCAATTAAGGATACTTACTTTTTTCTAAATTGGCTTGAAGTCTCTCAGTTTGCTGTCTAGTACCGATAGCACAAACCACTTAATCTGAGATTACACAATACGTGTAATCGTCAGGAGTGTTATTGTTTTTATTTCCCATTTGAGGCGGACAGAGTATCAATGAGCAATAAAATCAATTCCGTACGTACAATCTAGGAGTAATTAATTCAGATAAATAAATTGTTACGTATCGCCAATACAAGTTCTTTGTAATAAATCTGGGTACGAGTGGAAGGACCTTGTGCGGGGTCCGTCGGGATTACTTCCAGAATCTTATTTAACTCGTTAATACTGCTGCCAAACAGCGACGCTTGCACTATCGTGTCCCGGTGTCGAAGGTAAGACAGCCGATGATATTTATTACATACATACATTTCTTCACGCTGTATCCCCAACGGGGTAGCCAGAGAGGACGGAGCGCCAAGCGGCGCGATTGTTACATATTTCTTTCGCTTCCTCAAATCTCATCATTCTCCTCACACATTTTTGCCCAGGTATGAAAGTGCTTTTCACATTTCTGTCGGCTAAAACTCTAGCTATTTGATCTTCATAAGTCAGCCTTGGTCTTCCTTGGTTTCTTTTACCACTCACTTTCGCTCTATAGATGTTCTTCATCAGTCTTTCATCACTCATTCTTTCCATGTGCCCGAACCATCTTAGCATTCCTTTCTTCATTTAATAATAACAATAATAATGTAATTTATTTTTCCGAAAAGAATAGGCATTATATAATGTATTAATAAAAATATTAAGACAAGAACAAAAAGGACTGTGGACTTAACTTTGGTTACTCAATTAACAGAAAATATATTCAGATTAGTTATCAAACGTACATTGATTAGACAATCATTCTATAAAATAAACGATTTCGTTGAAGATAGAACAATAGTCTGGAAATGATCTACTTTGCACATACATTTATTGGCTCTCTAAATATTGTATTTTAATAAATCTTTTGTAAAATAATGTTGAAAAAATTATACCTGGCTGAGTTTCTTGTCGGTTCTTCTCAGTTTCCAGGTTTTCTCTTCTCTTTGAACCGAACTAAAGTACATTTGACGTTCAAAAATACCTTGTAATTGGGTTTACTTGAATAAATTGATTTGACTTTGACGGTTGTAGAGACCCTGCAACGGCTGATTTATAGTCACAGCCTGTATTCGAGGGATGACACCTCGTGAACTGATATTTTTTGGCATACAAAAATACCTAGCTGACATGATATCATGTTCATAGTCAAAACTCTCAGTTTAGAAGGTATCATACCTCGATGAGCAACAGAAGATATACCAAACTATCTTAAGAGGCAGATGCTCATTCATATCGCACAATTCATTCATTGCAATAGGAATTCGAATTTAATGTGTAATAACTACAGAGAAGGCATTACGTATGCATCAAGTGAGTTTTTGTAGAGGAGTACCATAAAATTCTGCGTATTGTTGTGGAAGTAAGCCTTTCCTTACATTTGTGTCTAGACACTGCGAGAGATAAACATAATGTCGACTCACCATTACCAATAATGTCGGATTGCCAACGTATTTGCAATTTGCAGTGCTTTCTTAGAATTGACATTGTAAATGTCATGTGCGTCAGTCCACCTGTCATCACTAAACTGTTTATTTGTTTGGTTTTTTCCATAATATATAAAAAGAGAAAAATACTTGCTTGCCTAATCTTTCAACACGCGTCGAAATGATTGTCATTTGTTGACCGATTTTAACGACAGGACTGCGCTGAATGATAAGCACCTGCCACATTCTAATAGACATGGGTACTGCGGTACGCCGCGCAATTGCACCAACTCCATTCAGTGCACCGGATGCGTCACATCACTTATTTCAAGTCCGTTGGCGCACAACATGCTGCCTCTGCTACACAAGTCAGCCAGCGCGACATGCGATAGCGCGCGCTTAGCGAAACACGCGGTGCCTACTTGGCTCGTATCATTTTGCTGCGCCATGAAGCAATTTGGAGTTAACTCAATGCGCCGGCGCACTGAGATGCGCTTGAGTTACGTGCGAATCGTACTCCTAGACGATATCTAATACCTATTATATATGTATATTTTTGGTGGAAGTAATAAAAGGCACTCATTTGACTATGCTATGGCAAAGCGCGACTTCCGGTTTGGAAGAGATAACGCGCTAACGGAACAACAGACTGTTGTTTGTCTTAGCGTTATATATTTTATGGAGTAGTTCGCCTCTTGTAAGATTTGGTACCTATTTCTCATAGCTGAGTCGCCTGAGCACGAATTGCCTGTGTCTTTTCCGACATATATAATATTTATTGATATTTAACTAAATATTATTTAAATAAGATATTGTCTACTTGTGTGCTGTGGCCCTATCAATATACGAAAGTATCCACGAACTTAAGAAATGCTATACAGAAAGCAAACTAAAATCCCTCGAATAAATCCAATAGTTTCTTAGAAACTCGTAAACAAAGAACACGTTAACCTTTTCTCATTCGTGTAAATAGATCAGAATGGAACGAACGTACTCACGGCAAAAACGCTTTCGTATTTATTTATGAATCACTTCAACTTTCTGTTGAGACGGTTCAGTGGTTCTAAAAGAATTGCGGATTTAACGCGATGTGATAAAACTTGAAACGCAGAGTTGGCTAGTCAGGGATGTCATTCGGAATTTTCGTTTGCAGGCGAAATTCTGTTAAAGTCTTACAGGTTTTCAGTGTTCTTCATTCCTCCGAAACAGTGATATCGACTTCAGTGCATTTTCTTTCAAGAAACCGGCCACGTGTTAGTTGTTTTACGCAATTGGTGTTCTGTACTATTTGTTATTACTAATCGCAAAATAAAATTTGACATACAGCTTTTCTGATCATTTTCTTTGAATCTATACAAACATTTATTCACCTAATTCACCTATAGAAAGCTACATTATCAGCAAGTAACATGGGCTGTATATCATTTACCAAAAAATTTCTACCCGTGCGAAGCCTGGGTCGCTAGTGTTCAATATCTATGATTACTTATACTACTATATAAATCTCTTGCGTCTGTCTGTAATTGGAATTTTACTGCCCAATTTTGTGATACAAAGTCATTTTATGATGCACTGACTTCGATTCTACCATTTCTAAAACTTTTGTCTGTCTGTATGTCCTTTTATAACTGAAGAACGGTTCGACCGATCTTAATGAAAATCTGCACGTAGTAGAATCATGTGATTGCGCTCATGATACTCATTTTTTTTAGAAAATCTGTCCCTAAAGAGGTGAAAAGTATGGTACGTATGTTACCTTACTAATCTTTTACTACTAATTACCAGTACTAATCTTCTTCTATTGTATCCTAATCTTCAAACATACTATGTACATGTACATATAATCTAACCTAATCCGGGAAAGCCACGAAAAAACTTTCCGCGCAGACGAAGTCGCGGGTACAGCTAGTAGATAGATAGATAGATAGATAAACAGTTTATTACAGGACTACAACACACAAGGTAGGTACCTTTACAGACATAAACATTATTAAAACAAAGTACACAATAAAAAATAATAATAATAGTAACAATCTTAAAAGTAGCTAAAGATACACAAACAATGTTACAACGACATAAATATCAATGCATGTCCCATGCATGATGAACTGCATGGACCATGGACAGATGATTAAGTATAAGCAAAAGCCCAGGTGTGTTGCAGCACTGCAAAAGGTCATAGCTCAGAGTATAACATTACTCTAACAAGAGCAAAACTTTGTTATTCTGCTATAGCCTAGGAGCATTTGCGAGCTAAAAAGAAAAAGGAAAGCAAAAAGTTAATATAAATATTTGCTACGTGTGTGTTCAGTGTGCTTCATGTCGTGTTTGTTTTGTGTGTGGTTGCTCAATAAAGTAACACTGTAGTAATAATCTAAATACCACAGACAACACACGCCAATCATCTAGCCTCAAACTAGAGTATTCCCTGTGCTAAGAGAACCAGACGTCGACTACTATGGGCTTCTCTCTGTAAACCCAGATCCGAGACAATCTAGAAAAGTTGGTTATTTAATTGGCTCGACCGCGAATCGAACTCGGAACCTTCCGTGCTTGAACATTTTTCGGAAATCTGGTAAAATATGTTGTATAGTTTTTAATCGACTTCAAAAAAAGAGGTGGTTCACAATTCGGTTGCAATTTTTTTGTTTGTTACCTCAGAACTTCGGTATTTATAAACTGATTTAGAACATTCTTTTTTCATTTGGAAGGACATACTACCTAAATTGGTCTCATTTAAATTTACTAGTATTTGAGCTTGGACTTCGAAGATACACCAAATAACGCGAATTGCTTATAATCTTTATTAATTTATTTGATGATTCTCTTGTGCCATTGCGCTTCAGAATTAGAAAAAAAAGTTAATTGTAGACCTTCCTAGATATTTATTTAGGTCAAGGTCACTCAAAAGGGAGAAATAAAAAAATAAATTAAAAAAATTAAACCGATTTAAAAAAAAATCAGTGAAAAGTTCTAAATAACTATTCTTCAATAATCAAAACTCAAGTATAAAAATAACTTTAAAAATACGCATATAAATAAATTTGACAGTTACTGAAGTCGGTGCCAAATCAATGTGTAACAACAGAAAGTCTATTAGTTTAGTTGGCTTCGCACCGACTTCAGTAACTGTCAAATTTAATAACTATTTAACGTAATTTGTTGCATTAATTAAGAACACAGACTCGTATATTCCCTTTCGCTTTTTATTTCTCAATAATTAATAACAAATTACAAACTATAACACGTTGTCACGAATAGCCGGCGACGAATAATCAAAAGCTAAAGCCGCAGAATGATATAGAATGAACCATATCTTAGCACGCATCGGCTTATATAGACTTGATGACGTCACTTCTCCCACGCCTTGACGACAACAGATGTGGCAGGCAGGATGTGATGTCAGCTAAGCAGACCCGGTGACAGTGTCATCTTGCTCCGTTACAATTTGTATCGTATTTATTAAGTTATTTTTGTACTTGAGTTTTAATTAGTACAGGATTTTAAAGACACAGATACAGGATTTTCATACTTTTCAATAATTTTTTTTTTAAGTCAGTTTAATTTTTATAAGTTTTTTTTTAAATTTCTGACTTAAATATTAACTTCGTTTGATACCCCACACAAAAACCTAAAAAATTAAATTTCTATTTCAGTCGCAAAAACGTCTAAAATTTTAAGTCTCACCAGCTTAAAAATGTATTCTCAAAATAACGTTTGTAAAAGCCACGAACCGTAACTGCATAAGTGTCCCGCTTTTCTAACTTAGAACAAACGCTAAAAATGGTCAATAGAAAATATTTTTTGTTACAAAAAGTTCACACATAAATTATCTGTGAATGCTTTACATTACATGGGAAACACTTTATGCAATCATTCGCTTTGTGAACGAATTTCTGTTCGCTCGTTAGCATCCAAATATCGATATCGTTCGATATATTGACAACAACTAACTCTCGCAATGATACGCTGTCTATTGTACCTATACAATGAATGAGGTAAACGTAGGAATATTATGTTTTATCTTTTTGGGAACGTATTTTGCAGTCATTTATTATGTAAATTTTTTCGAATATAGAGTTTTGATGGATTAAAAAAAGCAAAAAATGACTTCCGTACCTCCGTCCATACTAATATTATAAATTCGAAATTCGTCTGTCTGTTTGTGTGTTACATTTCCACGACTAAGCCGCCAGATAGATTTTGATGTTTGGCACGAAGATAGTTTGACACTAGGGGAAGGACATAGGCTACTTTTTTATCAAAAATCTAAGGGGGCCTAAGGGGGTAAAACGGGAGTTGAATTTTGATGGGAAATTCCAAACCACTGAACCAACATGATGAAAGGTACAGAGATAGACTTTTTTCATCAAAAAGACATAGACTACTTTTTTTATGAAATATCTATCCCTAAGAGCCATGGAAAACATTTCCATGCGGCAGAAGTCGCGTATCTAGTATTTTATGTACTCAGGTGTTATTTAGTGGTGATGTCACGAGCTAGATCTCAAATAATCAATTTGCATGTTTAATTCCTGTATGTTTTACACATTTTATCTTTTTATTGATGGATCATTGGTCACTGGGTGGCTAAAAACTGAAATTCATCCATGCAATTTTTTTATGAATGGATATGTCTCATCGACTTTAATCTTTGTTTCCTGTCTGATCTGTCTGTTGATCTATGTGTGTGTTTTGATCTTAATTTCCTGATAGTTCGTTTAGAAGCAAAACAGTTATCAATCAACAAATTACTTCGAGTGGAAAAAAGCTTATTTAATATACATTATTATATATATACATATCTTCACAGTATCTCTAACAGGGTGGTCAGTGAAGACGGAGCGCCAAGCGTCGCGGTACTTACATACTTCTTTCACTTCTTCAAATAAATATCTTATTATTATTATTTTATAAATATTAATTATTGTTAAAAAAATTAATTATTTAATATCTTTACATCATTTGGCTTTCGGAGTGGATAGAATATCAAAGCACAATCAAACGACACCCTCAGCTATAAGTGTTTGTAAATAATCTAACTCTAAGTGTAAAGCTGAATCAGATTGTGATGGGCTACTAGTCTGTCCTCTTGCCTGTGAAAGGAATTTATAATAACACCTATTTCATAACCGATATTTATAACCTGCGCGAGAAGACGAGTAGCTGACACGTTCTATTAAATATATGATTTTTTCTCTCAACGACCTGCATGGTAATTTTTTGATGGCAACAATTTTCTCTTCGCAATAAATATTCAACTGATTGCTTATTATATACGCATTCACAGAATAAAATACTAAAATAATAATATACTTACATCTGTACATTACGTGTAATAGTACAATGCGGTTTTAAACAATGTAACAATAGTAAAAGAAAACAAAGAGCCTTGTATATCGTGCAGAGATAAACTTATCTTAAACTGTTAGCCGAGGAAAAAGATAATATGGAAGCGAACAGTATTTCTAAACAAGTGTAAAGAGGGAGCCACTGACGACAAACTTCGCGCAGCGGGCGGCAGCAGTGGAGGGGAGTGGAGGGGTGGAGGGGGGGGGGGGGGGTCGCACAACTCGCACAATCAAATAAAACGTACACTTTCTTTTGTTCACTGCGTCCGTTTGTCTGAACTTTGAATAGAAAGACCTGTATGTATACTTATGTTACGTAGAGATTTTTAACTTTCCTATAAAAACGTGGACTATTTGAATAATGAGCGTTAACGTATGCGTGGGTTTAAGTATGTGTGTATGGCCTCGTTACGCAAATTGAACATTAATTAAATTTATGAGCTATTAAATGAATGGTAACGGAGGTAGTATTATGTTAAAAATATAGCCAGTTTGAATTATGTATATATTTACTAAAACTCTATAATAAAAAATCATATTTTTTAACACGATTTGGAGTTATTTATAACTTATCATATTAAAAAAGCAGTGACAAAAATATATCCATATTTTATATTATCTTATTCGTAGGAAACCCGATTCCTAGTTTTCATCCAAAATTAATTGAATATGTCGGATGAAATAATAAAAGCACTATTTTTTTTTTATTTAAACTTCATTCCACAAAAATGTACAAATGGCGGACTTAATGCCAAGTGGCATTCTCTACCAGTCAACCGTAAGGCTAAACGGAGAAAATATTGGTAGTGCGTATATTTAAAATGAAAATGCTAAATGAACCTAATGTAAATTATGTTATCATAAAATTAATATGGAGAATATAAAACGTAAATATATAATACATACTAGCTGTACCCGCGACTTCGTCTGCGCGGAAATTTTTTTCGTGGCTTTCCTGGATTAGGTTAGATTATATGTACATGTGCATAGTGTGTTTAAAGATTGTTTTTGAAAAAAGCCTACGCTTCGCCTACGTCTGTCTCCGGGCACATACTATTACAGTACCAAACATCACAATCGCTTCGGTGGTTCAGCATTTCTCAAAGTCACTCAAAGTTTCATCCCTCTTTTCACCCCCTTAAGGGTAATTTAGCCTATGTCCGTTTCCAGGTGTCAAACTACTTCTATACATACATACATGCATATCTTCACACTGTATCCCTAACGGGGTAGTCAGAGAGGACGGAGCGCCAAGCGTCGTGGTCCTTACATACTTCTTTCGCTTCCTCAAATCTCATCATTGTCCTCACACATTTTCACCTAGGTACGCGAGTGATTTTAAAATTTCTGTCGGCTGACGCTCTGGCTATTTGATCTTCATAAGTCAGCCTTGGTCTTGCTTGGCTTTTACCACTCACTCGCTGTGTAGATTTTTTTCGTCAGTCTTTCATCACTCTTTCTTTCTATGTGCCCGAACCAACCAAAATTTTTCGTGGCTTTCTCGGATTAGGTTAGATTATTTGTACATGTAAGTACCTGTATATATATTTTTATAAAGATTGCTTACAAAAAAGAGCCTACGTTTAGCCTACATCTGCCTTCGGGCACGTACTATTTCTGTACTAAATTTCATCATATATCAAATATCATCATAGTTCAGCGGTTTAGCATTTCTTATTCAATGTTTCATCTCCATTTCAACTCCTTAAGGATAGGTTTTTGATAAAAAACAGCCTAAGCCCATTCCCAGGTGTCAAATCATCTTTATGCCACATCATAATCAGTACAGTGGTTTAGCATTTCCCATACTAAATTACAATCTCCGTTTTCACCCTTATAGGGGGGATTTTTGATAAAAAACAAGTAGTCTATGTTTTTTAATGAAAAAAGTCTATCACTGCACCAAATTTTATCATAACCGAAGTTTAGCATTTCCCATACAAAGTTTAACCCCCTTTTCATCCCTTTAAGGATAGTTTTTTGATAAAAAGTATCCTATGTCCATTCGCAGGTGTCCAACTATATCTATGCTACATCATAGTCAGTTCAGCGGTTTAGCATTTCTTGTACAAAGTTTCATCCCCTTCCTTGCTGTCCCCCTTTTCACAGATTTTTGATAAAAAAAGTAGCCCATGTATTTTTGATAAAATAAGTCTTATCACCTCACCAAATTTTATCATTACCAAGATATAGCGTATCCCATACAAAGTTTCATCCCCCTTTTCGCCCTCTTAGGGGTACATTTTTACTAAAAAAAAGTAGCTTATGCCCATTATCTGATGTCAAACTATCTCCCTAACAAATTTTTTCATAATCGGTTCAGGGGTTTACCATTGCCCATACAAAGTTTTATCCCCTTTTTACCCCATTACCCCATCTATCGCAAAATTTGTCAAAAAAACGGAAATTACAGACAGACGCAATAGATTTATATAGCAGTATAAATTTATATTAATAAACACAAAAATACAAAACATGAACATAATATACCTACATATATATAAATGCATACGACATATATAATACTTAAACAATACATAAACTTAAATAATTAAATATACTACACATATTAAACATATTAAATAATGGGGTAAAGATGTAATTGATACTTACAACATTGTGAGGTATTACCTGTGGTATTGCAATAAGAACAACAAACAATGATTATTAATTGATCTCACGGCTTTACTGCAACTTCTTCACTATTCTATTTGACTATTCTATGGCAAAGCGCGACTTCTGGTTTGGAAGGCATAACGCGCTAACGGAACGTCGGGGCCGGCACTGAGTCTGTTTGATTACGGCCGCCGGTGCGATAGCATTTCTCCGACAAATCGTTTGCCATTATTAAATTTCCAATTACCTACGTAATAATTGTTACGAAGAGTTCTGTCGTTTGCACATTAACTTTGTCTTAACGTTGTATTTTATGGAGTAGTTCGCCTCTTGTAAGATTAGGTACCTATTTCTCATGGCTGAGTTGCAAAAGTACGAATTGTACCGTGTCTTTTCCGACAAATATATAATGAAATAGTTACAAAGAGTTATGACTACCATGAAATTTATTTATTACAAAAAATAGACATATAACCTATATGCATATGTGTATAATTTATTAATATACATACACATCTTCAACTCGTGCCCCTTTGCGTGTGGACAGAGCATTTAAACTTTCACGATTTGTAGACATTTTGCAATTATAAATAACGGGGTTAATCCCATAAAATAATAAAGAAAACAACGCTACACGCCTAGACGCTAAGCATCAGTCTGTTTGTGATTACTATTCGAATTACAATCTGCTCGAAATGCGAAAGTAAATATTAGCACGATATGGAGTTATCATAACTGTAAGTCGTAAAATGAGGTTCAAAAAATGATATTTAAGGTTTTTAACTAATTCTTTTCGGCGCAGGCTTTCTTTTGAATCGATGTTAAGGTTTAAGAAACTTTATTCTCATTAAGAATTACATTCACTTACATGAGAACATTATAATACATAAAAAAGAAATACAACATTGGGTGAACGTATAAAATAAACGCAGTATTGCTTCGTGAAATAATGAGAAATAGTAGGTAGATATAAAAATTTTCGGCTGATCGCTATCCATACGAGTACAAAAAAACACGGAAGCAATAATGTACAAAGTATATTAATGTGTGTTTCTGATATAATATTCAAGTAATCTCTTAAAAGTAAACATAGATTTAGAATCTTTAATGTCATGTTAGATTATGTTAGATTTGAGGTTCAAAAATACCTTGCGAATGGGTTTCACTTCAATAATTTGATTTAACATTGATATTTAAATATACATAGCTTTTGTGAATTGTAATAGCTTATCTAAAGAGGCAATGCTGCCACTCTGCTGGGTACCTTAAGCAATGACAGCTTTCTAAGCGGCAATTTTGAGGAAGTCTATTATTTAAGATAATGTGTAGTTTTAAGTTTGTAAATATTAACGTATGTATGTAATTTTTTGTTAATGTAAATAAATAGCTTATCTAATGTTTATTAGCTTTAGCCCGCGACTTCGTTCACGTCACGTGATGTGTTATTTACTAAATTAAACCTTCACTGAACAAAACAACTCACCAAAGTTTCATCACAATTATATTAGTCATTTGTTGTTTGGTTCTTATTGTTTAAGGTGTATTACGTAAAGTTGATGTGAAAAAATATCAGGATAATCAACTTTTTTGTGTTGAGCTAAGTTGTCACTTCGCAGCATATGAAGTTGAAAGTTTGGATTCCCTAATAAAGCGCAGGGGTAGTAGCTGTCGAGCAGGGTTTTGCAGACTGTCTTCTCAACAATCGGCTGACCAAACAAAACAGCATAAATCCTGCCACGTAAGATAATCCCATATACACAGGGTGCTACAATGCCGACGACATCAAAAGGCGCATAATACAGGGCGTGTTGTTTACGATCTCGCCTTTTGTTCGGGAGCGCCGAGCGACGGATATTTCTTTTATGTGTTTATTTGTCACTCGCTGAGACATCGCCGCTGTGTCTAATGCTTGCCAACCTTCTTGTTGTGTATCAAAAATATATACGAGTACATTTATACTATACTAATATAAAATACAGAGATGCTCCTGTACATTAAAGTATTTTAAAAAAGCTTGAACAAGCGGCAGTTAGACAGTGGGTTCTGCACCACATTTATATTTTAGTAACATTTTATAAAATATTTATGGCGACCACGCAAAAATCAAGTATGCAAAAATGACACGCATATACCCACATAGGACGCGATGTTGATCAAGCCAACATTACAATTTTAAGGTTGACGCCCATTTATCAGTATTCGTCCAGCACCAGCTCACTTGTGGGCTACCATTCGTGGTCGACTAAGTATTAACGGGAGTTGACGCTACGTGATCAGAGAGTGGACGCCGCGCGGTGAAGCAACGAATTGTCGAGAATTTGTTATCAGACCTCATGGGATATTAGTCGCGGGCGATGCTCGGGCGACGCACGATTCAATCACGATTGGCAAGTTGTAGGTGGACCGCAGGTTGTAACCGAGTGTTTCACGTATCGTCGGCATGAGGACATCTGTAAGTGATGCGTTCCGTTTCTCATAGGAAGTTATATAAACTGTTATCGCGTTTCATTGTAAAATATCTAAATAACGGGAAATCAACGCGATTACCTTTGGTAATCTCTTGGTAGATGAAAAAGCTTCTACCTCTAACACGGAGTGAAACTTGCTGCAACAGTTTGCTTGAGACCACAGCCGATGCAATCCAGTCGAAACGTCCAGCAAAGATAAAAGGTAATCGCGTTAATTTCCCGTTTCTGATAGGATCATTTACGTGATAACGTATAACCATTAGAGGAGGAGGTACTGGTTGTATGTTGGGTTGATAATTGAGCAGCGACGTTAAATGTGAACAAAAAAACAGTTTTAAAAAAATATTGAAAAATTTCAAAGCTCAATGAACTAATATTGTCCATTTTTATTAATTTTTTTTTTATAATTGTCCAGACATTGTCGTCGGATACAACAGTCAACAGCTCCACTAGATACAAACCACTGTTAAGCTGAAAGAATTAAAAAATTCGGCCGAGAGTGTGTTGGAGACGCGTTAACTTTCGTTACCGTGTTGGCTTTCGTAGCATTTCCGGACAAAGTAGAAATTAATAGTATAGTTAAATAAAATAATGTTAATAAAAAAATTTTGTGTAAATTTTATGTTTTTGTTACCGATCGGCGATGTCTAATAGTATGAATTTTACAGCTCCAAGTGCACAGTTCAAAAAATAGGGTTATATATCTGGGACTCCGCCTCTGACAATGAATTCAAAAAAAAAAATATTTCATCTTGATTATAAGTTAGTTATAAATCACATCTATCTCGCTAGCTGTCTGTCTGTTTGTCTGTCTCTATGTCCGTATGTCGCTACCGATTTATTTCGTCATCTTTACTGAGCTAAAATTTGATACAAAGAATTGGTGCATAACCCAAATAGGGCAATGAAAAATAAAAGCAATAGGTTTATTTTACTTTACTTGAAAAATGCCCTAAATAAATGTGTTCAACACGTCCTTAGTCGATTTTTTCCAATTTTTAAATGAAACTGAAAAATATATAAACTAATTCAAATACCTAATGATATAAGGAAAGTATTTAGTCACCAAAAGTACGCGTTGAGTACTAACTTGCAGAAATAAACTTTTAGGAGATAAAAATTCCCCCTGTTACGGATTACCTAACGTGAACTTAACGCGCGCTCCTAAAAACTGTCATAAAAGTTTTTTAGTGAATTACACACGGTGGTGGAGAACTGAGACTTTGTAACTTTGGAAACTTACTTATATGGAGGAAACTAAGTGTACCTACGATATATACAAAATATTACGAAGTAACTGCGCATACATGCGATATTGGTCCTCACGATACAGGCTTGGCCTAGTGTGGGGGCCATTGATACTTTACAGATCACATTAACACATTTTAGTGTTAAATGTATTGAATTCAGTAATACAAACCTACAATTCATAAAATTCAATAATATGAACAACTTTAGACATGTATGCCAATACGGACCTGGCATGTATTTATATTTTGTCTTATATTATTTAAGCCTTTGTATAAACACAATAAAGACAATGAATTTAAAATATACGCAATTTAAATTATGTCTTTTTGCGCAAATGTATTTTTTACAAAATCTTATCATGTCCATATCAACCGATGAACCATAGAAAAGTTTCAGATATTTTTATAAATTGTCAGTGTCTACACCGCTAAAGTACGTAACTTTGAACGACTTAGTGATAAAGTGACGTCACTACTTGATATTTAGTGTTTGGGATTACGGTCCCCTTTACTCAGTTAAAAGTAAGATATTTTTTTTTTACTTATGAGTTTTAATAAATCTATCAATAAAGTACTTTTTTCAGCTTTTATTCAAAATTTAGAACATAATATCTCATTATAGTTTAGACGCAAGTTCCCTATTTGTATTACGGTTGTGCTACGGATACCACTAGTCATCCCATATTCAAAGACAATTTAGATAAGTTAATGAACCCGGGGCTTCGGCTTGGAATATAAATCCCCAGCCACTGTGCAATGGCCAGTTAACCATCAAGTTGTTTTGACTTTGAAAGATCATGTCTATATCGAGTATCCGATTTGTTCCTTCTTTAATTCTGTTATGAATATTTTAAAATTATTATAATGTAATACGTGTTTTAACGAGATGTATCATCATACCAAAGTTCAAAGTACAAAATACAGTTCTAAAATTCGACCAGACGATTTTAAGAACTATCAGACGAGGCATATGACTGATATTATAAAGGTTCTGTTTTTTCTTTTAGAGTACCAATCCCTGAAAAGCACGATAGAAGGCAGTACGTTGATATTTTCCTTATAAAGCTACACCTTTGTTTCCCCGTGCGACGTAAACACTGTCAGGTTCAAGACGAAATTATGAGTACAAGAGAACAGGCGAATAAAATCAGTGACACAATAATTTTAGGTCAGCGAGCAATAACGAGCAGACAGGCTCTCAATGAAGGGTTGAATAAAGAGTTGAGGAAAATAAGCGCTGGATTGTATCAGCGCGGCGGGGGCTCGCCGCACATCGGATAAAAATTAACTGCCCCAAGAGCCGCCCATCCTCCTTCGGCCTGCCCTGGGGGGAAACTCATAGAGGCCAAGTAAAAATACGGTCTCAATTTCAGGGCGAAAGGAAACGCCTCAGTTCATGCGGTTTATACGAGCGTTTGGGATTTATTCGACGAGCACCGCGCAGCCGCTCGTAAAACAGTACCGATACTGCATTGTGGTACCTACAGTTTATAAAAAGGGGCAATTATTTACTTACGCAATAGATAAGCTTCGATGATATCAACAGTAGAGATTTGATGGTGGAAACACCAGAGCAATCGAAATGTAAATTTTAGCCTAGACACGTGTGGAATTTATGGCAGTAACAAGAATTTTAGTTTCAACAAATGTTTCGATTAGAACAAAACATATAAACCGGTTTGACATCTTTCATTTTATGTAAAAAAATATATAATAGACGAAATAAAAAAAGAAAAACGTATTGCTGCGAATAATACAGTGTAGCCAGGTTTTATATTTTTTTATTCAGATTTTTAGTTGTTTGGTACGTAGGCCAGTGTAGCCATATTGATTCCTACCCCAGTTACTATAAAAATAATGTCGTCATTGAGAACGCTATGCTACTGATAACGTTGTTTTACTAGTAACCTATTTTTATAATTTGACGTTGCGTATTGGACATTGTACAAATACATCCCCGTATATAATTTATAATAGTATTTGAATTTGCCTGCTATTTATTTATGTGGTGAAACCTTGCAACAATTTGCCTATCATCCTTTACAACAAACAAGGAAACCTAACTTTGCCATGCACTTAAGATGACGTGTTAGAAATTTTGACGGCAGTGATGTCAATTTTTTTAAGTGACTACAAAGCGTACGACAGTGGTATTTGGTATCCCGACTCTTCATTTCATTGACTTCATTTTGACAGTTGCGATATACGGTTGTTTAACTTTTGTAACACAAAAAAAAATATCAAAGAAACCTCTTTTAAAACAGAGATTTACATTTGTAGGAGCTACGGGACTTTAGTTTACTAGTTTAGTTAACATTTTCCTCAAAATGACAGTTGGATGTTTTAAAATTAGTTATAGTTTTTAAAATAAACGAAAACAACTGTTTTTTCGTATTTTTCGTAAGCTAATGCGCGCACGGCTGCATAGAACATAAGGTCTATTTTAGATTAAATTATTGTTTATCAATGTGTCGCCTTAACCTTATTTACTCAACAATCGGCATTATTACACCTACTAATGGCAACACCTTTTGACGTGAGTTTTTGTGTTCCAACCGGTTCTTATTTTGATTTTTTATTTATTTATTGAAACAAAGAGGTTTTAAGCTTATTTTCGTATGAAAAGTGATTCCATCCTATTTTTTATTTTTAAAAGACTGGTTCTTGCGCACACTACCCATACAAGTTCGCAATTTTGCGAATAATATAAAATAATGTACATACATACAAATCCATACGTATCCCTAACGGGGAACTCAGAGAGGACGTCGTACTTCTTTCGCTTCCTCAAATCTCATCATTCTCCTCACACATTTTCGCCTAGATTGAAAGTTAAATTAAAATCTCAGTGGTCCCCGACGGATTTATTATTTTGCTAACTCTATTGTTAAATAGGCATGATAACGGCATTAAAGAATCAAATAATAAATGGTTTTAGAGAAAAATATATGTTGAAACGATTCTAAATAACGACTCAGTTTTAATTTAGAGATTATAATAATAATAATAATAATAAATTCTTTATTCATACATATTCTACAAATTCATAAAGTCTCTGTCTCCTGAACTAGGTGTATAACCTGTATCTCAGGAGTCAGTATCTTCTCCAAAACTTATCACAATTCAATAACGTACGTGTTAGGCGTAGGGGTAAGTAACTATGTTATATAAATAATACTATTAGTTTTAGTAATTACAAACACTAATTAAAACTAATTTGATTGACATGCAGATACCAACTAAAACAACAAATAAAATATAAAAGTACGTATTATGCATGTGTGTGTGTGTGAGAGAGAGAGTGTGTGTGTGTCTGAGTGTGTGAGAGTGTGTGAGTGAGTGATTGTGTGAGAGTGTGTGAGAGTGTGTGAGTGAGTGAGTGAGTGAGTGAGTGAGTGAGTGTGTGTGTGTGTGTGTGTGTGTGTGCGTGCGTGCGTGCGTGCGTGCGTGCGTGCGCGTATGTGTGGGTTCATGGGTGCTATTATTAATGTATGTGATTATGTATTATATAATTCTTCTGTTTCTGTGTAAGATAATGAAAGCAGACAATTTCGGACTTTGTACTGACATTCGTGAAAAAACAATGGGTAAAAATTTATCATTTTATTTATTTTATTGTACAAATACACTGAAAGATAGTCCTGTACGTTTTGTGACATGTTCAATGACATTTGGCGTTATACGCTTATTTATGTATAATTCGGGATCAAAAGGCGAACGTCGATGTTGGTTTGTAACCAGTTTAAAGATATGTAATTGTCTTACGATTGAGATTATTAATAATTTTAATAAAATACTACAATCGGCCATGTTAACTGAAACACAAATCAAAGCGAATGACGCCACGCCTAGGTAAATATAAATTTTGTATTTGTGAATGTAACCCTAAAAACGTAATGTAGAACAATATATACCTAGGCGTGACGTCACGAGTGGACGCCATGACACCTACTAGCGTTTTCGCGCTTAGTTCTAATTACGTAGAAAAAATTGCAATAATTGGCGTTAAAATTTAGTTTATTTCTGAAGTAATATTTTCTCCGGAAATAGTAGACGTGTACCTACATTATAAAAGGGGATTTCAAAATCTGTCATCATGCCTATTGTGAGTACTCCTGAGGGCAGACAAAATCTTCTTCTTCTAGTATTATTGGCTTCTCGTGTATACGAATTCCGCCATTGTCGAGTTATTCATGAGAGATTCTCGCGAAAGCAATCATAAAGAACATCGCGAACATGCCGAACTATATATTACCTTCTAGAAGTCTGAAAAAAGAGAGAGAAAACAAACATTTATCATCACCTTATAAAATAAACGTTACAATTATGGACTGCTACATAGGGACAAAATCTACATTAATATGACTGTCCCGTTGGCGCATTTTCTTTCTAAGCTAGGGTCTCCGGTTCGATCCCCAGTCAGTTCAATTTAGGAAATGAACTTTTCTACATTGCCTTGGAGTCTGGGTGTTACTGGGAATTCCCCCAGAGTTCGTTGTGTGGTACCCATAGTACAAGCTTACTGCTTAGTTTGAGGTCACACAATCGGTGTAATTTTCTGGAGTATTATTATTATTCTATAGAAATAAAATTTATTATTATTTATTTTGTATATAGCTATTAAAAGCGCTGAGTAATAAAGGTGACAGTGTATTTTAATGAAGGTAAGTTTTAGTTTAATATCTCTATATTCATAAATCAGGTCGGAAGGAAAAGCGCTGTTTGACTTCATCTGCGTGCGCTCATTAAATAAATATACATACATACACATGTTCACGGTGTATCCCCAACGTAGTCAGAGAGGACGGAGCGCCAATTTTCATAAGTCAGCCTCGGTCTTCCTTGGCTTTTTTTACCACTCACTTTCGCTCTGTAGATTTTTTCGTCAGTCTTTCATCGCTCATTATTTCTATGTGCCCGAACCATCATCAAATATACGTATGTGAAAATAATGTAACATAAAAACGTTACTAAATAGTCGATCTAAAAAAAGTCAGCGGCACAAAGTACCTAGCTTTTTATATTAAAGCCACAATAATGCCTTATATTTTAAAAACAAATTGAACATTTAAATACGTGAGCGAACGACGCAATCACCAACGACATTGAATAATTATTATATTTCACGCGGGTAAAACCGCAAGGCGCAGCCTAAATTATTTATCGTTTTGTAGGTCCCTACTTATTGTGAGCAGTTTTAATTTAACTTTTCTATTTATCACAGTGATTTATTCAAAACTATAATTAGCTTAACTTTAAATTTAATTACAATTCCAGAGACGGCGCAGTGATTTAGTCCCGACACTGGAGTGTTGAAATCCGCTAACATTTATTTTAAAAACCATTATCCTTCGTTTTCTTCCTGCAAAAACGTCTCGTCCACTAATTGCGCGCCGCCCCCCGCGCCGCCTCGCGCCTCCGCCCCGCGCCGCCCTGTCTTATGGTAATTAGATTTGATTGGTCCTCACTGCGTTGCCGGCTCCGTTGAGTTATCCTCAGAGATTTGATCTCATTTTAAATTATGTTCATCTCAAAAATAGATAATTGTCATCACAATTCGTGTCTGCTTTTTGACCTGTTCAAGTATCATTTACTTTTTGTTGATTGCTTTTGACGTAAGTAAATTTAGATATACGAGGAAAATATTTAATACAACTTTGAGAGAAACGCGCTCATGCAATTGGCGAAAGGGAACACTTGTGGTATAACTTCGACGTCTATTTATCAGTCATAGGCGTCTTAAAATGTATTTGACACAATAGACTTACTGATTTACACTGATTTAGTTACTAATTCAACTTCAAAGTTGTAAATAAATACAAAATTTCAAAATTCGAAACAGAAAATTACAATTAAAAAATACAATGTATCATGAGGGTTACCATAACTTTTGAGTTACGAATTCGAACATGTTTAACGGGTTACATTGTTACTTCGAATACTTTTTCGGTAAAAAACAAAGAAATACAGCTGCCTTCCACCACACCACAAAATTTTCAAATAAAGGGAAAATCAAGTCGACCAAATCCCCGTTAGGGATACAGAGTGAAGATATGTATGGATGTATCCAATCGACTTCAAAATAAAAACACTGAATAGTACAAAAATAACTTTATAAATACCATATAAATACATATATTACATATGAATAAATTTGAGAGTTATTGAAGTAGTAGTCGGTGCTAAGTTATTAAAATGTAACAGAAAGTCTACTAGATTATTAGGCTTGGTACCGACATCAATAACTGTAAAATTTAATTATATAGGCAATAATATCTGTCGAAGCAGATACACCAGAAGGGTTAAAAATATGTGTGACGTCAGCATTACTGACGTCACTAGTATTTCCTTTTGAATTCATTACAAAAATCACTCAATCACAATAACTCACAACAATTTATTTAAAACTGTATTTACAATCGTTACTCACTATCACTATCTATAATTTATGAACTATAAACTAAATATCACCATGTACAGGAGAGATCTCTAAGTTGTCACCACACGTCCGCACTGGTCGAGAGCTGGAGCACAAGAGATCTCTTCTTTTTACTCGTCAGTACAAGAAAACGCAATCACCCTCATGTTTCTATTATTAAAAGCAGTAGTCAAGCAAATGACACTTTATAATTCATTTACCCTCAATTACCTATTTCTTGTTCTGACGTCACTAAATTAACACGAGTCTAGTTTATTTTACAATTAGAAATTACATTGACAGTGAATTTCATCTTATAATTTTATTTTGTTTCAACGCAAGATATTCTTGCGCCGATACGGCCATTCTGATAGGCGGTGCGAGCTCTGCACCAGCCTTTAACGTTTTAACAATAGTTCATTACATCTAATCACATGTTTACATTTTATGTTCAATGCTGTTGGTATTATAATTTTATAGTTTTATCTACAGTCTTCTATACAAGACCTGTAGTTAATATTATCATGAATCATTATCATAAGTTTCATTATAAATCATTTTTATTTTATGCATTTGGACCATCCATCACGTCTCTATGCATATCGTTATTGTAAAGGGAAGGTTCGATGCTGTGCTCTGGGCGGTCCTGTGCGCCGTGGTACACAGAGGCTCTAAAGGAAAAAGATGGGGTCAATGCTGTGCTCTGGGCTATTTTATTGGCCGTGGTACACAGTGGCTCTAGAAAACAGAAAGGAAATAAAATGTTACAATAATTCATTAGTTACATTATTAAATACTAGATTAGTCTTACTGTCTAGGTGTTGGTGGTTCATGTATGCTCACAGGAACAGAGATGCTGCAGGCAACTGGGGGCTGATCAGTTTGCTGTCCATCGTCTTGGTTACTGTTCGCCGATACGGTCATTTGTTCACCATATGCCATAAACATTCTCTGCTTTACGTGCTGTTCAAGTCGTTCGAAGTCGACGGTCTCATCTTCTATATTTACGAGCTTAATCAACTCTGGCGGTACACAGTGCTTGCGCCTAGTTAGCAAAGACAATGGTGAAACACCGTTTGTCCTATGCACCACGCAATTGAGACAGAGTTGAAGCTCTTCAAGTGCTGTATGCCATTGCTCTGTGTCATAATTCTTGATCATGACCACGGCATTTTTAAGCGTGCTCATAACACGCTCCACTTGGCCATTCGCTCGGCTAATTCCTGGCGAAATTGCATGAATATTGATACCATTAACATGGCAATAATTTTTGAATTCACCAAGGAACTCCCTGCCACCATCGACAACAACCTGAACAGGTGCACCAAACAAATGTACGGCACGCTTTAAGGCAGCTAAACTACTGTATTGACTTTTATCAGTGGCATAGTACAGTAGCACATATTTAGTGAATGCGTCTACTGTAACCACTACATATTCTTGGTCATTAGGTGTACCCAGCTTGCTTGTGATGTCTAAATGTATCACTTGAAAAGCAGCGGTGGGTTTCTGAATTGGGTGAAGCTGAGCTTGTACAGCGCCTGATGCACCTTCTGAGGTCCTGCACACGACACAGTTATCAACGAAATTACGTACCACGGTATTCATTTTGTCAAACCATTAAACTCTTTTAGTTTTTGAAGAGCCTTTTCCCAACCAGGGTGTTTGAGGGCACCGTGGTAAGTATTAATTAAGCTCCACGTGAAAGCTTTAGGTACAACAGTAGCTTTCTGTACACCGTTTTGAGAGTCATGCCATATTTTCTTCAGCAAGTCTCCTTCAAGCATGTATCCTTCAACACGCTCGTTTTGACTTAAGCTATCGATCAATGGCCTCAGTGCACAGTCCTGCTGCTGCTCAACCTTTAACCACTCTAAATCTCTAGTCATTACGTTGACTGTATAAGAGGCTGGGTTTCTGCTAAAAAAATCTGCGTGTTTCAATCGTTCACCTTTCCTGTATTCTACTTCAAAGTCATAGTTTTGAAGAAAAGCCCACCAGCGGTGAATGCGTGGTAGCGAATCCTTCTTGTGTTTGGACGCCTTAAGAGCGTTGCAGTCCGCAACGACCTTGAATTTACGTCCATACAAGTATTGGCGAAAATGCTTTATGGCTCTCACCACAGCAAGTGTCTCCAGCTCATATGAGTGGTAGCGACTCTCTGCATCAGTGGTACGCACACTCATGTAGGCCACTGCGTGATGTCTGCCATCGATTACCTGAACCAATACTGCTCCGTAGCCAAGACTACTAGCATCTGTATATAGTTCTATAGGTCCATTTTCTTGAAAAAGCGTTAAGACTGGGAAGGTAGTAAGATAGTGGATAATTAAGTTACGTGCCTCATCACGTCTAAGATCCCATTCCCATTTCACGTTTTGTTTAGTTAGCTCGTAAAGAGGTAACATAATTTGCGAGAAATTGGGGATGAACCGCCTGAAGTAACTGGCAAGACCGTTAAACTGTCTTACTTGTTTGACTGTCATTGGTATAGGCGATTTCACCAGAGCCTCTACTTTGCGAGGACACGGGCTGACTTGACCATCTGACACCACGTTACCTAAATACTCTATTGAACGTTTGAAAAACGCAGTTTTGTCTACGTTGATGGAAAAGCCAGCCACTTGCAAAGCGATGAGTATTTGTTCTATAGCCGATATCCCTTGAGAGAAATCTTTACATTTAGTGAGCACATCATCAACGTAAACTTGGGCTACCCCTTCATTTAGAAGCAGACGCAATGCTCGATTTGATCAGAAATCAGTGGTAAGGGATAGTGGTCACGTTGAGTATTTGCGTTCAGCTCACGATAGTCTACGCACATGCGATCATCACCATTTTTCTTTTTGTAATGGGACTCGAATAAGGTGACTTACTTTCTCGAATAATTTTATGGTCTAATAGTTCATTTACGATTTCACGTACTTTTTCACGTTCAATAGGACTTAGTCGATAAGGTCTGCGCTCTACATATTTATCCGGATTTTTTAAACGAATTTCTAACTCTCCAGTGTTAACCCGTGTTTTTGGAAAGCCCCGTACAAATAAATGTGCGTATTTGTTTAGCAGAACACGCAATAATTCAATTTCACCTTCATCAGTAAGATCACAATCTAATTTGTCGAATAAAGCATTGGATAATCGCATATGCATGACCACCGGCCGACGAAATAACTTCGTTCCGCTTGAAGTAACGAGAACGTTAAGATTTGTGCTATTGACCAAATTCATGCCTATTAATACGTCATAGCACATTTCATAATCAGGTACTACATGAAATTCAATTTCTACACTAATATTGTCAACTACACAAATCTTTTTCAGTACAGTTAATGATATAACAGGAAACTGGCCAATACCCTTCAAAAAACTTACAGCTTGTGACCGGCGACCCGGTAGTTTGGCAGCTGTCGATTCTCGCATGAGGGAGCACTCTGCGCCACTATCAAAAATCGCATGCAAGGAGAGATTGCCAATAATAATGTGCATGGAGTTTAATTTAGATACACCTACACAGTTTACATTAGATGTCAGAGTTCTATCACGCTTATAACAGTTTTCAAAGGAGTGACCAACTTTTTTACAAAATGTACAAGTAGGTTTGTTTTGATCGGCGGCCATAATATTTTTACGTACCTGAGAATTATCTGCATTTTTGTACCAACAATCCTGCGTAATATGACCCGGTCTCTTACATATTGCACAGTACGAGCTTTCCTCTGGCAGACGGGTGCGTTTACTGGGTATGTCTTTACTGGAACCTGTATGAGTACGCTTTCGGCGTATTGTTGAAGCGACCGAAATGAGTTCCGGTACAGACGCAGCTTTAGCATTTAAAAGTTCAATACGTAAATGTTCATCACTTACGCAACCAATAACCGCCTCTACTGTGTCTTCGTTACCCAATTTGTCTTTTGTGATTCGTCGCCACAGCACCCAAGCTTGGGACAAGAAGTCTGCGATATCCTTATTACAGTCGTACACGTGGTCTCTAAATCTAGCATTATCACGAGAGTACCTATTTTCCGGTTCAAAAGTAGTTATAAGGCGTAGCTCCTCCCACGAGGAAGTAATTATTAGCCAATTATCGACCCATAATTTTGCACGGCCTTTTAATAAACTTCCTACCTTCATTCGTACATCATAATCATTAAGGTTATAACTTTCAATAGCTTTCGTTACATGTTGGCACCATTCACGTATGCCAACATTTGCATCCGGGTCGAATGAAGGTAGAAATATATCATAAATTCTTACCTTATTGTTGTCAGATTGATTTACCAGACGATCAGACACGCTTTTCATCACCTGCATCATTTGCATGAAAAATTCAGCTGGCACACCTATATTGTTTGGACTTGGATTTGAGTCGACTGTCAATACAGTAGGATGACCGGCAGAAGGGTTTTGCAGGTTATGCAATCCCACTTCTGATGTCGAAGCAGATACACCAGAAGGGTTAAAAATATGTGTGACGTCAGCATTACTGACGTCACTAGTATTTCCTTTTGAATTCATTACAAAAATCACTCAATCACTATAACTCACAACAATTTATTTAAAACTGTATTTACAATCGTTACTCACTATCACTATCTATAATCTATGAACTATAAACTAAATATCACCATGTACAGGAGAGATCTCTAAGTTGTCACCACACGTCCGCACTGGACGAGAGCTGGAGCACAAGAGATATCTTCTTTTTACTCGTCAGTACAAGAAACCGCAATCACCCTCATGTTTCTATTATTAAAAGCAGTAGTCAAGCAAATGACACTTTATAATTCATTTACCCTCAATTACCTATTTCTTGTTCTGACGTCACTAAATTAACACGAGTCTAGTTTATTTTACAATTAGAAATTACATACCTTCGATAGTTCATTAATTAATGCATTAATTAAATATTGACAGTGAATTTCATCTTATAATTTTATTTTGTTTCAACGCAAGATATTCTTGCGCCGATATATCGTTTTGATGAAATTATTTTATATTAATTTATTATGAAAATGTGTGAGGAGAATGATGAGATTTGAGGAAGCGAAAAAAGTATGTAAGGACCGCGATGGCTGTCGCTTTGTCCTCTCTGACTACCCCGTTAGGGATACAGCGTGAAGATATGTATGTACGTATTTATGTATTTTTATATTCGAGCTTTAATTATTAAAAGTAATTATCATTTTGCATTTTACCCCGCCCCGCCCCACTGATTTAAAGTGGCTAATCCACTTTAAAACAGTGGGGCACAGTGGAAGTGCTAATACTTAGATTACATATGTGGGTTATAGAGCTCGCCAACTCGAGCTTAACCATCTTAAGGTCACTTGTGATATTGTCCAAGCCTGCAACACTTCGAGACCTTAAACTGGAAATAATTTTTATAATTTCTGTCTCATCCATAGGAGACAAGAAAAAAGAACTACAAGGATTTGTGTTTGCTTGAACCATTCTTGCCAGATCTTCTTCTGTTTTATCCAGTTCATCTAATATATTTTTAGCATATTTTACTCCTACATTCGTAAAATATTTGTTTTCTTTATTAAGGTCTTCAAGTAGATCAGAATCACCTTCTAATAAAGTGAAATTGCCGAATTTTGATGTTTCACGATTACAAATCCTCTTAGTAGCATCCCAAGTTTTTCTTCTGTTGAATTTACTATTTCTTATTTTATCTTTTAAGGTTATTATTATATTAAATTTATTTTTTAAAGTTTGTATGATATTATCACAATAATTTCTATGTTTTATGTTTCATTTGTTTATTCGTCACTCTGGTTACGTTTGGCTTTTTTGTGAAGGCATCTCTTTTTTTAATGCACTTAAGTCATCCAGGGTTTCATAATAACTTCATAACCCCGAACCGAACAGCTAGTATTTAGTATAATTATTAAATATTTCACTTTTTGTTACTTGAGAAACAAGTTTGTGTTATAGAGAGCAACTAACAGTAGATACAGTACATTAAGACCTCAATTACAACCTGTATTTGGTCGGTTTCACATTATTCCCGCACTGTGTTAGCGGTCACAGAACTTTTTCGTTATCTCTTATCCGATGTTTTATCCGTCTGCCCGTATAACGTAAAAACTATGTACTTCGCGACTACGTGCCCAATGAATAAAGGGTCGTGTCGCGTATGACGCGCGCCTCGCGCGGTGTCTTCCATCTACTGAATCCTTTTAAAAAATCCTCTCAGTGTCTATCAAATAAAAACTTTTGGAAAGCTGCTATATTCTATAAGCCACTATGATGCGGAATTAAAAAGCAGCCAAGGAAATATACTAAAGGATATCTTTTTTTTTAAAACAGGGGGAAAACGAGCAAGCGGGTCGTTTGCCCCCTGTTTTAAAAACCCTGATGAAAAGATACCACCGCCACCCATGGACACCCGCAACATCCGGAGAATCACGGGTTCATTGCCGGCCTTTAGGGAAAGGAGGTAAAGTAAGGAGAGGGGGAGATGGCCCACCGGCACTCTCACTCACCAAACGAAATACAAGAGCAATAGATCCTGTTATTTCATGCTGATATTTTGTGGGAGGATGGTATTTCACCGGGCGAGCCCGCCGAATTCGTGCTGCAATGCAGCATGGCTCTACCACACTAGTAGTATGACTTTTACCGTGAGCTTATAAATAACAAGCCGTTCCCCGCCCGCTTCGCTGGGCAAAAAAAAAAGTTCAAAAAATTAATAGAATTAAACCATCTACAGACGATTCCGCATCGAATGGTCGTAATCCCATGTCGATCCGTTCAGTAGTTTTAACGTGATTGACGTTCATTATATATATATATGTATAGAAGATTGTAGAGAGTCGTTATTGTGCGAGGAAATAGTTGATTGTTTAAATGCTGATGTGAGGCAAGAAAAAACGTGCGAAATGCTATCTTCTTACGAAGTGTAAGAGTCGGCCAAAACACAGGGCTTGTTACATTTGGAATTAGTGTAGGCGGTGTACATCATTACGATTGCGATTTGCATTCAAATGTCCAAATACTTATTACGAGAAATGGCATTAAGGTGTAATTTTTTTCCGCTTGGATGCTCAGTCCACTCCTATGAGAAATAAGAAATGTTGTGAAAAATGACTGCGTATTCACGAAAACAATTTTTTAGATTTTTTAGAATAGAATTTTTTAGAAAAGATGCAAACAGTGAAAATTTTTTTTAATTTTTTCGCGGTTTGCATCCATTATAGTAATAATAATAAAACTTCTTGCATTAATACAGAATTATATTATTTGTAGAAGGTATGTTAGTAGGTTACATAACTTAATTTAATTAATTGCGAGTAATTAATGAAATGATTGTGAGTTTTGTTAGTTTATTTTTTAAGGAAGAAACCCAGATTGAGCGAAGGCCTTTTCCAAAGATGCCCACTTATCTTTATCTTATGCTATTTAGCACCGGTTTGTGCCAGCTGTTTTGCGTTTGCATTTGCGAGGTTTGCATTCATTACGCAATACAAAGAAATGGGTTCTTGCGGCGATAATTTTTGATGAATTTCCCGATATTTCAGTGCTGTTGCAAGCGATGTATATTATTATTATACTTTTCACGCAAATACACCGGCAACCACGAAGTGTTAAAAAAATAAGCTGAAGTAATTTTCATTTTTGGATTTATGGTTTAAAGAGGTATCATTTTATACCTCACGCGATGAGCCCTTATACCTTTTTGTTTGAGCCCCGTCTACTCCAAAGACAAGCGCTTTATCCAACGTATACTGTAACCGTTCCACAGTTGTTTATTCAGTAGTCTCCGAGAAAACATCTTCGACAGACAGACAGACAGGTAGACCGACAACGGGCTGATTTAATAAGTGTTCTTATTTCCAATTTTGAAACGGATGTTTTTAAAATGGAATTATTTTAATGGGCCGGACCCGGGTTCAAGTATGTCCAATTATGTACATTATTACACGAAATATATATCAATGTTTTCAGCCTAAAAAAACATTTATTACTTTAGCGAAGAAACAGTAAATTAGAAGGCAAAGTGTCGCAATTTAAAATACAATCGTCGCAGTAATATCCGCAGAAATGCGTAGAAATCTACGAATTGCGTAGCAGTGTGCTACGAGACATTACGAAGGGAGCTACGGTATAGCACGCATTGCATACTAAGCTGCTTGTATTTTTATTGCTAGGATGTCAACTGGATGACAACTATTCTGGTTCAATCTCGTATATAAATGGGTTGAGCGAATATCTGCTGCTTATATTACTATACACAGGACCCTCGGTAATTTATGGAAATTACGAAAAAAATTGGATTGTTTTTTATTATGAAAAACAATCATACCATAATACTCGGTAGCCCAAGGCCATACGAAGATATTTAAAAATTGCAAGAACTCAGCATTTTTTTAAATTAATCTGGCTGGAACTGAACCTGAAACCTTAGAGGGTTTTTTTTTTGTATTAGTAATACTTTTATAACCAAAAATCTACTAATATTTATTATGTTTTCTTTCAAAAATTTAAAAAAGCTGTGGATCATTTTGTAATTACTTTCATAGAATGTCTGTTTGTGCTCATTAATATTTAGAACTTACCTTCATTACAAAATGTCTTATGTCCAATTGCTATATTTCTTCTGGTGGGTTCATGATATTGGAATAACACCACGGGATTTGGTACATGATATACCATATTGTACTTAAAGCAGCGTGTTAACGCCACAGCGCTGTTTACAAACGTAAACATAGAAATATGGTATGAAATGTCGACAACAGCGTACTTTTAGTAATTATCTACGAGATATTATTGTAAGTGGTAAAAGAAGCCAAGGAAGACCAAGGCTGACTTATGAAGATCAAATAGCCAGAGTGTTAGCAGACGGAAATGTCAAAAGCACTCGCATACCTAGGCGAAAATGTGTGAGGAGAATGATGAGATTTGAGGAAGCGAAAGAGGTGTGTAAGGACCGCGACTCCTGGCGCTCCGTCCTCTCTGACTATCCCGTTGGGGATACAGCGTGAAGTTATGCTATGTTATGTTATGTTTATATTATTGTAATCTCTTTGCAACGACGCGGACATCGATTTAGCCAACGTTTACATATTATGAAAAGTCTTGCATTGAGATTACGGAAATGTGTCATCATAAGCTGCAACATTGTGTTACTGTTCCGTATATTCCTGTTTACAATATTAACTAAATATATAAGCAGTGCATTATGAAATATTATACTAATGTCTACGTAATGTAAAGGCTATTTTTATAAGCAGACTAAGAAAATGTCAAATGTCGAGTTTTTACTTGATAAATGAATAAGATGTAACTGAAAATGTTTGAGGAGAATAATGAGATTTGAGGAAGCGAAAGAAGTATGTAAGGACTGAGAAGCCTGATGCTCTGTCCTCTAACTACTCCGTTACGGATACAGCGTGAGGATATGTATATATGTAAGTACGTAAATGAATAAAACACATCGCATGTAGCAAATGAGTACACGAATTAAATATTTCACAAAATTTTTGAGTGTATTGTTTTGTATAAGGTATTACATATTGTCACTAAAACTAAATTTAGAGATTTAGATACATTATGGCCTTCGAATTAAGAAAAAGAAACTTTGGAGGAAGATCTATCTGTTTGTCAGTCACCGTCGTTCGTCTCTGAGACCATTTGATGTAAAATGTAATCAGGTGAAATTTGGATTATCCTACTAATCCTACTTTCTACTGTAGTAGAGACTACTAATCATAATAATATTATAAATGTAAAATTTTCAGAAGATGGACGTATGGATGTTTGTTACTCTTTCACACAAAAACTGCTCAATGGATTTTAATGAGACTTGACAATAATATAGCTCATACATCAGAATAACACATAGGCTGTAATTTATAAAGGCATAATTTGCCTTTAAACTTCATGCAAACGAAGTCACGGGAAAAAGATATTTTATAATAAGTATTGACCCAAGGACTGCGATTGCTTGGTGCTCCGTCGTCCCTCACTACATCGTCTGCAATACACAGTTTGAACACAGTTTGTTTGAAGTTTGATGCATATATTAATATTGACACAAATACAGACGTGAACTTTGAAAGAGTTTTGACTTTCAGATCTAATTTTGTGGACTAAAAAAGAAAACTAAAAAGCGGTTTTTAAGGTCATCGTGTTGTGTCAAACTTACCTTTTTGATTTATAATTCTGTTACTGTGTTACATTTAAAAAAAAATTCTTCGAATCGTTTTCTTTTTCAATCTCCAGAAGTAACGCTTCCTATGTGGTAACGCTTAGAGCAACTAAAATAAATCAAGAATTGAAAGAGGATTGGGCATTCAAAAAATGCTGCCAGTCTGCTAGACAATCTATGAATTTTTTTAATTATTGTTAACGTTTAGATTTATGTATATGTAGTGTTTTTAATCGTGAGAACTAAAATGAGGTGATAGATAGAAAATAGTCAGAATATTTTGATAATTTATTTTTCTCTTCACAAACTTTGTTCTATGGTGGATAACAGTTGATAGTATGGGGGAATTGCGCAAAGTTGCTTGCACTAGGTGGCTTTCGTTTGAGAGAAAACAACGAGTGCCAATATTCGTTAGTATAACTCGTGAACAACAACCAGACAGGTACATATGTGGGGTGCGTCGTCGTCTCGCCGCGGCAGACACGTTACCCCATAGCGCCGTCTAGCTGTTGTTGATTACCTTGGTGTCCATTCATGTGCGCTATGACGCCATTCATGCTCAGCCTACACTCATACGTGTGCTCACATTCACCTTTTATTAGTATCATTTACGGGTTACCAGACACATTAATGAATATTAATGCACTGTATCCGCTATAAAAGTGGGATAGAATTATTTTGTAATCATTCTCATCCCTCGTTCCGTGACGACAAGTACAGCTATGAAGGTCCAAAGTGTTGTCGTGCTTGCGGTGTTCTCGGTGATCGCGGCGGCGGCGGAGAAATCACCAGCGCAGTTCTACTGCGGAAGGAGGCTCGCCCTTACCATAGCGATGGTCTGTGCCAGCGAGTCGGAGACTGAGAAGCGGTCGCAGTATGGGTCGATGATAGGCTACGAGCGGCCGTACAATGGGTTACAAGGGTACGAGAGCGCTCTTGGGTGGCCGTGGGTGCCGCAGCACCGTGCTAAAGAGATGAGTGCGCGCGGGAAACGCGTCATGGTTGGCGTAGCGGACGAGTGCTGCATCAAGCCGTGCACGCTTGAAGAGCTGCAGAGCTACTGCTAGACGACTGCGCCTGAGACACGCCTGTGAACTTTAATCATTGTGATGCAATGTGATTGTTACTCTTATGATATGTACTTTATTCATGACAGTTACATATAATTATGAAATATATCTCTAGCAGATTATGAAAAGTCTGATGTTACGATTATAAAATTTAATAAGAAAATATATTGTATTGACTGTAGCAATTTGTGTATTTTCTTTTGGTGAATTAAAGAAGTTACTGGCTTAGAGATTTATTACATCAGAATATTATGTGAAATATGTAAAAAACGCCGAGCGATCAATCAGTGGATATCGTCGATTCCTTCGCCTGAGTAAATTCTCCAGTTAATATATTTTTAATCGTATGATTTATATTCTGTCTGAACGTACCAAATGTAGCGAACCTGAAGTATAATACATAAATAATAAATGCGTCAGAGGCGGGTCTTCCTCGTAGTTTATTAGCAATATCTTCTCAATAAAACATTTAGAAATAATAGTCGGTCGAACACAACATAACAAGCTCACTTTTTGTATTAGCCGACTGATTTACGAAGTCAGGTCTAAACATACACACATATATAACTCATTATACCTGTTATATTTGTGCACCACTCATTACAATGAATTCGTTATTTGTTACTACTGCGGTTTTATACTTTGTAGAATTAACTGGATATGTTTATATATTTTTAAATAGATCACGTAATTCATTACCTTTGATAACAGTGCATATGTACATATCTACGTAGTACATAAAATAACTTACACAAGAAAAAATGATATTGTTATGAAAAATATAATTTGTAATAAAAAAATGTAATCCGAAAGAAACCTCAATTATTATTGATATTTCGAAAGTATTGTTAAAATCTTTTTAAAGTTCAATAGAAACGTAGACGATGGTAGAGCTTTATATTAATAATAATATAATAAATAATATCCTCATACATTTCACACAGCGCCATCTAGTCGCAAAGTAAGCAGCACAGCGCTTGTGTTATGGGTACTAGACAACTGATATACTACTTAAATACTTTTCTTTTGTAAATAAATACACATTATACATAAACACCCAGACTCAGAGCGGAAATCGAACCAGCAACCCTCGTTTATTTTCCGAGACGCTTAGCCGTTGCGCCACGGAGGTCATCAAATATATATAAAGTAGTAATTTAATAATTTGCGTATTTCTACATATTATGTCTTCCACATAAAATATTCTGAAATAGCACTATGGTCGTTCTAAATTGGTAGTATAATACGTTGGACTCCACTAGTTTTATTATCCCGCTCGGTGAGTCGTAATTTATTGCACGCACTTGTGAATTTCTTATTGGCGTCGTATATCACGGCCGTGGTAACTACCGCCGCTGGCTACTCTCGATCAACTGTTTACTGTTTCGTGTGACTGACCGCTGTTTTCGCTGTTTTATCAGATATTATACTAATATTTTTTATACTTATGCCTAGAGTTCATCCCGCATATGAAATCTCACTGGACACGTGTTAGTTTTACAGCATTAGTGAAGAGATATCTTTAATCTAACGTAAATCGTATCCGATTCTCAATTACTATTAGAAACATATTACCGAAACTTTTGGTCTATAATTCTTCCGAAATAGAGTCCAATTAAAGTATTTCATTGTCTCAAGATAAAAAGCTATATCTGTAAACATTGTTCACCTAAAGAGGTGAAACTGAATAAATAACGAACTCTCCTTTCCTTTTAACCATCTTTAATATATCAAAATCTGGCCTGTACCTTGCACCATCGTCTATTCTTCTAGTCTTCTTCCTTCTACGGCTACCTTCTGCTTCGTTCGCTGCGTGCCTCGCTTAACAGCAGCGTTGAAGTGCTCGCTAGGGTCAGCCTAATTAAACCACGACCCTGCTGATCTGCTTTTTGTAAATTGTGACCGCCTAATTTTATTTCTTCTTAATAAATACATCGATCTCTCCTGAGCAGCTAGGCGACACTCAATACTTCTAATAGCTACACTGTACCTATTATTTTAACTTTGATATGTAATAATCGTAAATTATTTCTGAACCGCGAGGTCTGAATATATTAAAACTTGTTTGTAACGAAATAATCTGTTTGTGGCCTTATTAATTACATTTTATACTGAATTTATCTACCTTACGATTTTAGATAATATTTGCTTTTGCCCGCGACTTCGTCCACGTAGGATACAAATGTACCCTATGTCTTTTCCCTACGTTTAATCTATCTCCATTCTAAATTTCATCAAAATCACTTTCGACAGACTTTCACATTTTAACTATTAGTATGGATAAAAAACGTTAAAAGCCTATTTTATTTATTTATTTATTTATACTTCATTGCAAAAAAATGTACAAATGGCGGACTTAATGCCAAGTGGCATTCTCTACCAGTCAACCATAAGGCTAAACGGAGAAAAATATTGGTAGGGCATATATTTAAAATGAAAAAGCTAAATTAACCTAATTTTAAATTATATTATCATAAAATTAATATGAAGAATATAAAACGTAAATATATTATACATATTTATATTAATAAACACAATAATACAAAACATGAACATATATACCTACATATACATAAATGCATACGACATATATAATACTTAAACTTAAATAATTACATATACTAATACACATATTAAATATATTAAATAATGGCCTATTGTGTGATCTTAAAGGAAGCATTAGATTTATACTATGAGTACAACACAACGAACTGTAGAGGGCTATGTATGTGAGGGTACGAGTACAGAGTGCATTAGGTACGAGACTCGAAAGAAACTGGTGTAGTCCAAATGTAGACCGTTATTGCTTGAGACTAATCTAGACGCTGATAAGTTGGATTTTGACTACTTTCAATTTGCTTTTCTCTGGATTTTCGATGTTAGATGAAATTCGACTCGCCGAGATTGTAAATATAACTACTGGGAATACTAAATGAAAAATTATGAATTTCAGTTATCCTTTACAGAGAAAATATATCGAAACTCCTAAGGAAAACCTTTCTTTTTCTTTAATATTAACCATATTATAGGACACTCGAATCAAAGCCATTTATCTTATAGCACTTCCACTAAAACGAATCTGACGACACCTCATTTCTGAAAATCTATCAAGCCGTGTACAGTACAGTATGCGTCAGACGAAGACTTTACTCTATACATAAGTACGTAGGTGCGGCTTAAAAACCTTTCTTTTTGGGTGGTTGGATAAAAAGATCTTTCTCAGTTCTTTATTTGAAATCCATTTCACTATCTCTCAAATTACGCTCGTCATTGTACGAGCAGATTTCTTCTTATTATGTAGTTAGATGTAGACGTCTTTTAGCACAGTAAGGCTTAGTCTGCACTATTGGACTTGTCTTGTCCCGATCTATTATCGGCTTGTTTTTGCTATAAAAAAGTATTTTTTCGAAACTATTTAGCCAAAATAGCAAAAATATAACCCTTAATTGTCGATAAGTCAAAGACAATTTATTCCGCCATTTTTATATCGCTCATTTGCGATAAGGATGACATATAAACAAATAATAATTTTGTGGTAATTGCACGAAAAGATTAGGGATTATTCAAAGTATACATACATGCCTGGAAATCTTCACGCTGTAACCCTAACGGGGTAGTCAGAGAGGATGGAGCGCCAAGCGTCGCGGCCTTTAATTCGTTCCTCAAATCTCATCATTTTCCTAACACATTTTCGCCTAGATATCCCTAACACTCGCTATTTGATCTTCGTAAATCAGCTTTGCCTTCTTCTATTCAAAGCATGTTTTCTAAAATTCATGTCGATTGGCTTTGAAATAAAAGTGCGTCATCAGTTAATATACATTTCTACAATAATGTCGCTGGCGTCACATTTTTAGTTAATACGTCATAAATTAATATAAATGCCCGTTATAAGTTGTTCATATTAGTTGACATAAAATTAGAAATCTTTTATTTTTCCTGTAATATATTATTGTTTTAAAATGTGTCATTGTTTTTTATAAAAGACTGCATCGCACCTTTAGAATGACTCACCTAATTTCAAATTTTGAGATTTCGTTTTGGCATATTAAGAAAATGAATTCAGCTAAAATATTGCTAAAGCTAAATTGGATTTTTCACAAATATATGTTTAAATATTCTCATGCTATGTAACTAATGGGATGAACAGATAGGTAAATTCATACTCAATTCAGGTAAGTTAAGTTTATTCTTATAACTCAAAATTCTGAGATTTTGAATTAGGTTATTTTCATTCTAAAAGCCCGATTAGAACACTGCGAATTTAATCTTTCAAATTCCTCTCTTGCTAAATTACCCTTTTTTTGAGTCATGTCGTTAATGACGCAAATGAGAGATAGATAGGCATACAATAAGCTGACAAGTACAGAAACATAAATTGGAAATTTAAAGTTAAACGTGAGAAACGAAACGAGAAATAGGTATTTCGAACTCTTAAATAATTATTTTTTTTCGTATCAACATATATCCTCACGATGTATTCCTAACGGGGCAGTCCGAGAGGACGGAGCGCCAAGCGTCGCGGTTCTTACATACTTCTTTCGCTTCCTCAAATCTCATCATTCTCTTCACACATTTTGGCCTAGGTATGCGAGAGCTTTTGACATTTCCAAACGCGAACACTGGCTATTTGATCTTCATAAGTCAGCCTTGGTCTTCTTTGGCTTCTTTTACCACTCACTTTCGCTCTATATATTTTCTTCGTTAGTCTTTCATCACTCATTCTTTCTATGTGCCCGAACCATTACGCGCATTCCTTTCTTCATTTTTACAATAACATTGTCGTGCGACCCTGTCATATTGCGTATCTCTTCATTGCTTATCCTGTCCGCAAGGGTGACACCGTACATCTTTCTAAGAGATCGCATATCTACTGCATTTATCATACTTTGTAGCAAAGTATGATAAATGCAGTATCCTCACTGGCGTACAATAAAGTTGGCACCAACACCACATTGTGGATGGGCATTTTGGCAGTGTTAGATACATTCACACTATCTACTGATGCGGACAGAGCATCATTAACTTTATTGCCAGCTGCTACCCGTCTCTCCACATCCAACTCACATCTTCTATCCCTCACATAGACATCGAACTAAGGCGACATGTCACCCTGTATCCTTACACAGACTCTATGGCTGCTATATAATAATCTCGCAGCCTGCAGTAAGGAGCCACTCACGCTATACTCAGGCAGAAGACTACAAAATTTCTTTCGCACTACTCTATCTAATGCTTTTTCTAGACTCACAAAAGCGCAGAAAAATCAGACTCGGTCAGTTCGATTCGGTGCTGGTTAGCTGACCGAGTCTGTTCTTTAGTATATCCTGAGGATGCTTCGTTGAGAGGCGAAACATGTGTCGATTGGTGGTTTTTGGAGTTTGAGCGGAAAATCCGTATGTCATACACCTATCGAGCTAAAATTTTGCTGTAGTAGCGTATGTACATATAGAATCTAAAATCTAAAATGAGGAACAAAAAAGAAATGATGGGTGTTCTTAGTAAACTTATGAATATTGTATTATAATTACTATTGTAGGCTGAAGTTGGTAAAATGATACCTAACTGAGTTTCTTGTCGGTTCTTCTCCGTGTCCAGGTTTTCTCTTATTCCAAACGAAGATTTGACGTTCAAAAATACCTCGCAATTGGGTTTACTTAAATAACTTCACTGTATTTAAAATTTCTTTAGTTATATTTAATATCAGTTTCTTTCTAATCTCTAAGAACTTTTATAAGTACTTTGAGAAACTGGCCAGTATTCGTGGCGAGCGTGAATCGATACAAGATAGCGAACGGCTCAGAGTTGTATACCGCACCTAAACGACTCTTCAAACGAATCTTGGCACGGTGCCCGCACTAGGTGGCCAGTGTTTTCAAAACTCTGTTATATTTTCCAATTTTATTATTTCCGGTAAAATAGGATGTGACGTGAAGGATGGGGAGACGGTAGCTAACTATATTTCCTGCTAAAGTTTTATCTGACGTGTAAATGGCAATTGGATTATGATACTTTGTGTGGTTAGCATATTTTCATTTAACACGTCATATATTATAAACAATGCAAGTAGTTTACATATCACGTTTCGAGTAAAAATATTCGAGATCGCGAACTATATATTTAATTTCAAATTTATCTTTAAAAGTATCACTCAGACAAACAAAAGATGGTAAATATTGAGAATGAAGTATAGATTACTAGAAAATTATCAGAATTAAACTATGTTTGACAAGGATCGACCGTTTTTTACATACCAAGGAATCTGTAATTACGTCATGACTTTGCAGTTAGCAACTGATAACGATTAGCTCACATTACGAAACAAGAATTGCGCTCATATGCCTTTACTAGACTGGTTTTTTCTGCTAATAGTGCTTTAATAAGATTAAAACTTCAACTACCAATGTTTTAATGGTTATAATGTTTATTTTCTCTCATCGATTATTCAAAAATGACGGTAGACGGTATATGGTCCACTTCAATCAAATTTCTCAAAAAGATAAGCATTACGTTCAAGTGTACCATTTCTTGTCTTCTACATAGTATAAAAAGAAACATTTTTGACAACAACACAACGTGGTTGTCAGAGAGGACGGAGAGCCGAGCGTCGCGGTCCTTAGATACTTCTTCCGCCTCCTCAAATGTCATTATTCTCCTCACACACTTTCGCCTACGTATGCGAGTGCTTTTGTCATTTCCGTCAGCTAGTATTCTCGCTATTTGAACTTTGTAAGTCAGCTACTACCACTCACTTTCGCTCTGTAGATTTTCTTCAACAGTCTTTCATCACTCAATATTTCCAACTGTCCGAACCATCTAAGCTTTCTTCATTGTTGCAATAAAACCTGTACAACCTTATCATACTGCGTATCTACATTATTGACAAATTGGATTAAAACGGACTTCACATTTCTAATGGAATACCTACATTCCATGTTTGCTGTGAAAATTACTCGGTCGTTGTCTCCACATGACTGAATGCATTGTTAGGAAGCAAGAGCGTAGAGAAGGGCCTAACGCGTTCTATGGAATCGTATTACAACGTGCGATGTCTTTTGAAGAGAAGAACAATTAACGTGTAGCACAAATGAGCACCCGTGTGTGGAATGGAATTGCCGGGGACCTCTTCTGCATATCGTAAGGTGGCACTGATATTTATGTAAAGATTCAATTACTACTGTACGCAATTTTGTACGTAAATCCTCGCAATTACAGTAATATATATTGAATTGGAATTAGAAATATGTGTGGGTGGAAATAATAAAAGGCATTAATTTGACTATACTAGAGCAAAGCGCGACTTCCGGATTGGAAGGAATAACGCGCTAACGGAACGTCGGGGCCGGCGCTGACAGTCTGTTGAACTATGGCGGCCGTTGCGATAGCGTTTCTCCGAGGGATCGTTTGCCATTATTAAATTTCCAATTACCTACGTAATAATTGTTGCAAAGAGTTTTCTGTCGTTTGCACATTAACTTTGTCTTAACGTGGTATTTAATGGAGTTTGTAAACAAAATTCCATATTTTTATAACAAAATTCCGTTGAATTTAGAATTATTTGCCAGCCATACACAAATTCCATTTCAAATGGCCAGTATTGTAGAACGGCAACTTCATAGGTAAAGGCCTATTATATATGTACACTACGCTAGTAGTTCACATATCGCGTCTTGTAAAATTAGGTATCCCCTCTTGTAAAATTAGGTACCTATATTTCTCATAGCTGAGTCGCAAAACCAATAATTAACCTGTATCTTTTCCGACATATATAATAATAACATAGCATCAATAATAGTACAGCTGAGCTCTTCCGAGAAGTCCTTTATAACTTCAGTTAAGCCTACTATCACTTTACTGGTGAAGTTTTACGATAAGACGAAAAAGCGAAAACTTCAAACGTGCTTCATGTTAATACGTGACATTGACAAATGAGCTAATCTGTGCACCGTGTCATGATGAAAAAATAAATGGTACAACTATCGTCAGTAATTTGAATTGAATTGTAATTAGAAATTATATAATAACTAACTGTACCCACAACTTCATCCGCGCGGAAAATTTCAATGGCTTTCTTTTAACAATTCCCGTACAAAATTACCAATTTTGATTTTTTAGATTCTTCGATTTTACACTTTGTATTGAAATAAATTTCACTGTATTTATAACTAGCAAACCCGGCTCGTTAGTTGAAGTTAAAATAAATTAAACATATTTTATAATTATTTTGATACTGCAAAAAAAAAAACAAAAAAAAAATTCTACTGATCCAATCGCTATGAAACTTTAGAGGAACACCTGCTAGGGTAAACTGAAGATTACCTGAAAATTTCATCGAAATCGGTCCAGCCATTTCTGAGTCCATAAGGAACATACATACATACATCGCCTTTTATACATATAGATTATAATAACACCCTGACTCACACATGTCAAAACAAAAAATACAGATAAGAATCAAATAATAAAAACACTATAAATATTCTTTCTTTACTGTCAGGACAAGATTGTTGATTGAATTTTAAACAACAGTTTTTAATAAGTGAAATAAGCGTGTTTTAAAATTGGTGAGTTAATTGATGGAGAGTTGACAGAGACTTCATTGTGATCATTTGTCTTTTATTTTTTCATTTTAATAATAAATATATTTGCGAAAATATTACCTATTCAGCTATCTACAAATGTAACGCCCGATTTCACCAACGCTATCTAAGTCGTCATATATAACTATGTACCCCCTAGATTGAAAGGACTTCTTAACCAGTTCTTAGATAACAGTCGTTTACACCAATTTCACGGTTACCTAGTAATGTCAGATTTAGTTATGTGACGCTTTATTGGTTCCATAGGGGCTATTCGTTTCCAAAACTATCGATAAAATTGATATTATTGTTTTACTTCTAGATTTCTATATGATATAAAAAATTGTTCTCCATATTGTCAAAAACTAACATGCAAAACTGTCACATAGTGTTACAGATTCGGAAACAGACTTTCTAAATTTAGGGGATCTATTATTAACTACAAGGGGCTCTTAACGTTTCGTGAAACACAAAACCATAGTTAGCGGAACCCTATCCTTTTTTAGGGCTTCGCTAAGTATTAAGGGACTCTGGTGAAATCGGGGATAAGCTTCTCAGACATATTTAACAATATAGTCGTAGTATATATCAATAGCTTAGATATGTTCAGTATTTATTGACCACGAAGAAGATTATATACCTGTATGTAAACTCTTAGTCGACAACAGACTATGACAAGGCCTTGCAAATGTTTTGAAGCTTACGTCCTTTTAATAACGTCAAACTATCGGCAAGCTTCTACATTTCAAGTGATTAAACATACTGTTCACATCTCTTCAAAAGTGTGTATAATTATTTGCAAATATTTTTATAGCCTTGCTATTCACAATAGAAGCTACCAACCTATAGTTTGTAGTAACGTTCTGCCGCAAGCATTCACGCAGCACTGAGGCAGCATGTGCAGTGCGCTATCTTATATTGGGTCCTTAGATATGAAATTGGCGTTTTGTACGGGAGGAATATAAAGTCAATTTTTTTTTTTTTGTAAAATATATGTAATTAATCAAAATATGCACCGTTGTTATCTATGCACTTTTGCCATCTCATAGGTAGTTCATTGATCTCTTTACTAAAAAAACCATGGGGGCGAGAATCAATAAACTCTTTGAAGGCGGTTTGGACTGCCGCATCGGAGTTGAATTTTTTTCCTTGTAAGAAGTTGTCCAAATTCCGGAAAAAATGGTAATCTGTTGGAGTAAGGTTTAGCAGCTAGTTCTTCCTTCATGGTTTGCAGTTGCTGACAATAGATATCTGTCGTAATCGTTTGGCCAGATTTTAGAAAGCTGTAGTGAACGACACCGGCGCTAGTCCACCAAACACTCACAAGTAACTTTTTCTGAGTCAATTTTCGTTTAAGGCAGGATTTGGCTGGGTCTCCAGGGTTCAGCCATGGCGACGAGCGCTTCTGATTATCGTACAGTATGCACTTTTCATCACAAGTAATGATTCGATTTAAAATCCCTTCATTATTGTGTCGGTTGAGCAAAGTAACACAGCAGTCGACGCGTGTTTGCAAGTTCGATTCACTCAATTCATGACGTACCCATCGTTCAAGTTTTTTTACTTTCCCGATTTGCTTCAAGTGGATTAATACAGTTTTGTCACTTACCCCAAAGCCTGCAGCTATCTCTGAAGTGCTTTGTGATGGATCCGCTTCCACAATAGCTTTTAATTCTTCATTTTCCACTTTGGTCTCCGGCCGTCCACGGAGTTGGTTCTGAAGGTCGAAATTTCCAGAACGAAAACGTTGAAACCAAAAACGTACCGTGCTTTCTTTTGCGACACCAGCGCCGTACACATCATTAATCCTTCGAGCTGTTTCTGCAGCACTGGTGCCACGGTAGAACTCGTACTCGTAAATATACCGATATTTCATGTTTTCCATTGTGCGGTAATAAGCGACGCCAAAGAAAAAATAATGAGGAAAAAAAGAAATGAATGACTGTTTTCAAAACTCAAATGTACCAGCTAAATGGTTTTATAAATTTGAATTTGAAATTCTTAACCAAAGAGGAGATATTTCAGATCAAAGTGGTCAGTACGACAAAACGCTAATTTCATATGTAAGGACCCAATATTTATAACCTTGGTTCATTCAACAATAAAGCTGTCGCGTACAAATCGCGTCGGGGTCCCCCAAACTCCAATATTATTACAGCAGTATAAGCCTAATGTTCAAATCGCTGCATTAAAAACCATTGATTTTCCATAAGTTGATTCCTATACATTCTAAGGAGATTATATACCTAGGGAGCGCGCAATTAGAACTAAAAAATGGTCCAAAACGTTGAACTGAGTGAAAGGCACCTATTTAGATATTTTATCCTTTTCGCTCAAGATGTGTTTATACACATTCGTGCTCAGATTTTATAATCAGAGCATATGTAGATATATTTATTAAATCATAGGAATAGTAACGATACATACATATCTTTACGCTGTAACCCTAACGGGGTAGTCAGAGAGAACGGAGCGCTAAGCGTCGATAGTAACGATACAAGTTATAATAACTAATAGTACAAGTTATAATTTAATTCCTTGTTGCCAAGACCTACTTACCTTTATCTTTTGAACTTCTTCACATACTTTTACTTTAAAAAAATGTAGTATTCATAGACATTTCCAGTAATGTATGTATACAGTAATAATAGATATAATATTTTGACATTTGACATGGACATTAACAATACCTAGGCTATTTAAAAGTCCAATTAAGAGATTTAAAGAAGTTTAGTGGTCATGAATGAAACTGAAAAAATATTCGAATATTTTTCAGTTTTGTTCATGATTACTGAGCCTCCTCAAATCTTTTAATTAAGTCGTTACGAGATAGTCAACTCGCCTACATGTCGTTAACCTGAAAATGTCAATTAATACTTACTGTCAATTACTGGCAATTAATAATTTTATTTTAAAGTAAAAGAATATAAAGAAGTTTAAAAAATAAAAATACGTGGAAGTTGATAACAAGAAATTCAATTGTAACTTTTTGTATTATTAGTTGCTGCAAGTATACCGTTAGTTTTTCTGTGATTTAATAAAGAAGTCCATGTAAGACTTGGTTTTATACACATCTTCATTGAGCGAAAGGGACAAAATACTTAAGAAGATGCCTTTCACTTAGCTCAAGGTCATACATTTTGGACTGTTTATTTAGTTCTAAGTGAGCACTCCCTGTATGTACCTATAAAATATGTAACCTTCTTCATACATTCCCACTGCGATTTCCCAAAGATTTGTTATGAAAATTAAGACAGAATTGTGCTCCTATCCGACATTGTTAGCCACATGTTACTGTTATGTTTCTGATACTGAGAATATGTAAATAGTGTACGGCGATGTAGCGAGTAGTTGAGACGGCTGTAACGGGGAATGGTGCTATTTGTATCGCAGCCGACATATTTACATATTATCTCTTGTCTTCTCGCACTGTTCTTATTACAGCGAAAGGCTTGGATAAAGCATGCGTAAATTGTTTGGAAAGAGTTTGATAAGAAACACGACTTGAATCTTAAAGTTCCGTATTCGTAGGGTTCTAAGATCTATACTACTTATGCAGGTTTATACATCGTATAGTTTCATTATACGACACCAAACTGTGCCAATTGCCAAACGGCACAGTGATGCGTTTTGTCGCCTCACATATTTTGCATTAATTAATATTTTCAAATATTCATAAGGGGGTTAAAGACGAGAAAAATCGTGCGCTCGAACTGGACTTGATCATCCTTCCTTCGTCGTCCCCTCTATTTCCTTAAATATTTCAGAGATTATACATAAAGCCCTACTGTGGTCACCGGGAAAAATGTATAACTTGTAATAAAACCGATGAGTCTTATACATACACACATCTGCTTCCGCTGTATCTCTATCGGGGTAGTCAGAAAGAATACCAAGTATCGTGGTTCTTATACCACGATACTTGGTACTTATTATAGAAATACTTCTTACGTCTCCTCAAATCTCATCATAAACAAATCTTAAAATGTGTAAAAATTTCCTTTTCCATAAATATTATTAAAAATTACAATATTACCATTCAACGCCTAAACGCTTAAAATAAAGATGTGAGTTTATTCACAAACCCATGGAAATTGGCATTTAGCTTTTCGTTTAGAAAATTAATAACGAAGTATTTCAGAATTTTCTAAAACTTATCATTCTCAAACATACTTTCGCCATCCGTGTTATCACATAGAGCATGAAAGTCAAAAGGATGAAAGAATTACTTTATGTTACCACATAGAGGAAGAAAGTTTGGGAACTCCATTGTTTATTGTAGTTTATGCTATGAATATTACATAAATATATATTGTATATAGATTGAATACGCGCGTACTTCGTATTGACAATATACATACATCTATAAATGTAATAATCTATGGTATTGTAACAGATAAATAATACTCTTGTAGTCGTTTTTTGAGAAATGACACCGTAAGACAATTGCGAATATTGGAAGGCAATTTATTCTACAGTAACGCATCTCTTGCGGTGAAGGAGTTATAAAAAAAGTTGGTGTTGGAAAGAGGAAATTGTAAAGTGTTAGTGATACAAGATAGTCTAGGTCGAGAAGGAGAAGGTAAGACGCAAAAGCAAGAACGAAGGTAATGAGGAAGAGTTATTAAGGATATTGTTAAGGATATTGTAAAGAAAGGAAAGAATGTGAACATTTCGTCGAAGAGGAATAGGAAGCCCTTACAATTGAGACCGAAACTGTGATCTATGTTCACATTTGCGTAAACCAAAAATAAAACGAATAGTTAAATTTTGTAGTAGTTCACGCTTATTCAGTAGGTTTTCAATCGCATCTAAGTAACATACATCCTCATAGTCAATTATGAGAAGAAGAATAGATTGAGCTAGAACAATTTTAGTTTAGTTTTTACAAGGAAGAAAACTTTGGAGTCGTTTAAGAGAATGAAAACAGTAATGTACACTAACTTATCTCAGTCACATGAGCTTACCAATTTAAGTTTGAATCAATAATGAGATTTACATTTTTAGACCAAGATTATTTAATAATAGATAAGAGTATTTAATTTTTTTGTTGAAATTAAGGATAACGTATTTCAGCCTTTGTAAAAAATCATCCTCTAAGCGGGTAAGTTAGGAGATAACTGTTTGTATGGGCGTCTAAAGGGACTACCACGAACGTAGTTTACAAAGAGCTGTTACGCTAAGATTACCAGCTACATACATATCTTCACGCTGTATCCCTAACGGAGTCAGAGGACTTAGCGCCAAGCGTCATAAATGTATATTATAAATTAATGTATTTATAAATGTGTATAATACATTAGATATAGCAATACTTACATTGTGTAGCGGTGTACTTTGATATTACATAAGTACGAAATGAACTGTAATAAAGAAAAGAAATCACGAGACGTATATCGAGCTAATTTACTCAAGATACGAGCGGGCCGTAACGCGCGGTTGTGGGTGAGGGTGACGTACGACCCCAATTCAATCTGCGTGTATCGGCGAGTCGGTAATTTATGGGCGACGTTCGTCACTCGTCGGAGCGCGAACGACGCGGGGACTCGCGTATCTTCTAGTCTTTACACTTTTCTCGAAGACGAAACATTATAGTTCGTTGATGTTGTACAGAAAAACTGCCTTTAATAACACACTGAAAAGTACAAAGTAACTATTCTTTACTGATCAAAACTCGAGTTCAATAAAAACTTTACAAATACGATACACATGCTTATTTAAATTTGACAGTTACTAATGTCGGTGCCAAACTAATAAACTTCCTGTTGTTCCACATTAATTTGGCACCTACTTCAATAACTGTCAAATGTAATTATATTGGGTCTTTACATATGAAATTAGCGTTTTGTCGTACTGACCGCTTTGATCTGAAATATCTCCTCTTAGGTTAAGAATTCCAAATTCAAAATTATAAATTCAATTAGCTGGTACATTTGAGTTTTGACAACAGTCATTCATTTCTTTTTTTCCTCATTATTTTTTTCTTTGGCGTCGCTTATTACCGCACAATGGAAAACATGAAATATCGGTATATTTACGAGTACGAGTTCTACCGTGGCACCAGTGCTGCCGAAACAGCTCGAAGGATTAATGATGTGTACGGCGCTGGTGTCGCATAAGAAAGCACGGTACGTTTTTGGTTTCAACGTTTTCGTTCTGGAAATTTCGACCTTCAGAACCAACCCCGTGGACGGCCGGAGACCAAAGTGGAAAATGAAGAATTAAAGGCTACTGTGGAAGCGGATCCATCACAAAGCACTTCAGAGATAGCTGCAGGCTTTGGGGTAAGTGACAAAACTGTATTAATCCACTTGAAGCAAATCGGGAAAGTAAAAAAACTTGAACGATGGGTACCTCATGAATTGAGTGAATCGAACTTGCAAACACGCGTCGACTGCTGTGTTTACTTTGCTCAACCGACACAATAATGAAGGGATTTTAAAACGAATCATTACTTGTGATGAAAAGTGGATATTGTACGATAATCGGAAGCGCTCGTCGCAATGGCTGAACCCTGGAGACCCAGCCAAATCCTGCCCTAAACGAAAATTGACTCAGAAAAAGTTACTTGTGAGTGTTTGGTGGAATAGCGCCGGTGTCGTTCACTACAGCTTTCTAAAATCTGGCCAAACGATTACGGCAGATATCTGTTGTCAGCAACTGCAAACCATGAAGGAAGAACTAGCTGCTAAACAACCGAGATTGGTCAATCGCTCTAGGCCACTGCTGCTTCACGACAACGCAAGACCACACACTGCACAACAAACAACCACTAAGTTAGATGAGCTACAATTGGAATGTCTGCGACATCCACCGTACTTCCCAGACCTTGCTCCAACAGATTACCATATTTTCCGGAATTTGGACAACTTCTTACAAGGAAAAAAATTCAATTTCGATGCGGCAGTCCAAACCGCCTTCAAAGAGTTTATTGATTCTCGCCCCCATGGTTTTTTTTAGTAACGGGATCAATGAACTACCTATGAGATGGCAAAAGTGCATAGATAACAACGGTGCATACTTTGATTAATTAAATATATTTTACAAAACAAAAATTGACTTTATATTCCTCCCGTACAAAACGCCAATTTCATATGTAAGGACCCAATATAAGTATGTGTATCACATTTACAAAGTTATTTTTATTGTAATTGAGTTTTGATTAGTGAAGGATAGTTATTTTGTATTTTTCAGTGATTTTTTTGAAGGCGGTTTAATTTTTTTTCTTTAAATTTTTTTATTTCTTTCTTTTGAGTGACCTTAGCCTAAATAAATATCTAGGGCAGGTCTACAATTAACTAATTTTTAATTATGAAGCACAACGACATACAAGAGAATCATGAATATAATGGTTATAACCAATTCGCGCTTCTTGGTGTTATTTAGTGTATTTTCGAAGTCCAAGCTCCAAATTCGAAATTTAAATACAACTATTTAGAATACCCTTTCAAACAAAAAAATAATTTTCGAAATCGGTCCACAATTGACGAAGTTATCGGTAAACATACATAAAAAAAACATATGTACAGATGAACATAGAACCTTCTCCTTTTTTTGAAGTCTGTTAAAAAAAATGTGAAGTGCGAATGCAACTGGCTTGAATATGGCTTGTAAAATTAATTTCCGAAAATCTATAGGATCTATCTTCAATTTTTCTGTACGTTTCAATTACTTAAAACTTACAGAAAAAAATGCTAAAACTTTACAGCTTTAGTGTTTGAAATAAGGCAAGGAAATTGTCAAGTCGAATTGGAGCTTGCAGTACATAATTTGTCCGCTTTGCAACCTTGTGTGGATAATGTGGATTAATAGGTAAAACTGTTACAGATACATGGTTATATGGACGGATGCGTGGGTAATCTCCTAACTCTAACCTTTTTAAGTCATAGGGCCCTAAAAACCGTTTAATGCGAAGGTTTCGTACCACCATACAATCTATTTGTGTTGTGTTTACTAACAAATCTCCAATCGATAATTAATGATCGAATATAAATATAAACTATAATCCAGGCATCTTGAGGGCTAGAGTGAATAAAGATTTCCTAGATCGACGTGCTTCATCTACGGCCACACAGTCGCTTAGCAACAAGTTAGTGACCAAACGTAGATCTACTTTCCGTAAAAAAAAATAATCAGATTTAATAACAAACTTAACTTTGCAGTTGAAAAACTTGTTCTCCCACATTCACCAACTGCAAATATAAGGTTGTGATGGTAAAACGTGTGATATAATTATAAATTTGCAATTTTTGGATTTTTATCTTTTATTGTGCTGTGAGAGCTTGCTTCTTGCCAAATTTCGTGATTCTCGATCAACGGGAGTACTCTATAGGTTTTTGTTAGAGTAGATCAATGGCCGTATCTTTTCACAGCGTTGACTTAAAAGCATGAATTTTTTGCACCTCTGAAGAATCATAGACTTCAATCTTTGACATAAATTTCAATTTGACGCCTCTAACTTTTCTTAAAATAATGGTCGCACAGACGACACACAGACAACGAAGTATTGGAGTTTATTTCGTGTTCACTTAATATTTGTAATCGTTCCGTTTTTTCATTTTGAGCTACGGAAACCTAAAAATAATTAAACATTAAATTTTTAATATATGTATAAATTTAATTTTTCATATAACCAATTGAAGCTATACATAAAAATGTAAAGCTCCAATTGGTTAATAAAATAATATTGTTTTGGAAATCTATGAATTTTGATAACGACATGATTAATAATAATATTAATTAACACGTTTCTTTGCGGGAACGCGACTAAGTATAACCGGCGGGGTTATTTTCTAAAAATTTGTAGACAGCGACAGCCACGCGATCGTTACGCGACCGGTGACTAATTGTAATAAAAAATTGATATCATGTATGACGATTGCGTATCTATTATTCTATGACCATAAAATGCACTTTTTATGATTGATACATCGCCCTATACATTACACAAATTCTCGTTTTGACAGCAGATATCGCGCGATATTGGCTGTCGCATGCTGTCTGCAAGTTACGTAATAAGCGTGCGAAAGTAGTAGATAAAATACGTAGGTCTATAGATCCCTTTCCAGGCTTTGCTTACTAAAAGCATAAAAATATTTAATTTTAACTACCTACTTAGTAAATTCACATCATTTATCAAGTTCACAGACAATAATGTCTTTTATAATACTATTTTCAACATAATGTTATCCATTTATAACATTACAACCCTGTGGATAAAGTAAGCAATGTAGAGATACGCGGTATGACAAGGTTGTATGACAGTGTTATTGTTAAGACTGACGAAGAAAAGCTATAGAGTGAAAGTGAGTGGTAGCAGAAGCTAAGGAAGGCCAAGGCAGACTTAAGAAGATCAAATAGCCAGAGTAATAGCTGACGGAAATGTTAAAAGCACTCGCATACCTAGGCGAAAATCTGTGAGGAGAATGATGAGATTTGAGGAGGCGAAAAATGTAAGGACCGCGACGCTTGGTGCCCCGTCTCCTCTGACTACCCTGTTAGGGATACAGCGTGAAGATGTGTGTATAACATTACAAGAACCATCACTTCGTAGTGTGGGACTGGCTGTCTATGGAGTTATAAAGTCTATGACTTTATGTTACAAATCTTTTTAGTTTGATCAAAACTTGTCATACGGTTGTCAGTCGTTTTGTCTTTGAATTACAACAGAACTTTTGCTTATTACCTCGGACTAAGTATCACGACTTTCTAGATTGTTACTAATGTGCGTGACTAGGGAAGGTCACAGTGCAACAGTACACAGCTGACCATGTCAATTTTTTATTGTTATGAATACTAGTAGGCAAAATATTTAAGATTAGCGAGTATTTTGCAAATAACTATTTCATGACCGACTCATAAACTGATACGAAGTACAGTGACAGTGCAAGGTTGCCATACTTACTATAGCTAACTGTTTTACTCGAGGTTACACTCAATGAGATAGAAAGAAATAGAAAAATTCGTTTGACACACGATGGTAAGAGCGGTAACATATTATGGAATCGACTTCTTCCGTAATGTTTCTTGTTCCGAGCTAATACAGAAAAATGCTTAAATGTAACTAAAAACGAACTTACTCGTTATAGATATCTGTTAGGATTACTGTCTTTCTTAAAATTCTTGGAATGAGACTTAATAAATGACAATTTTGTTTCGCAGTTTGGAATTATTGAAACAAAACGACTGAATGAATACTTCGTATCGCCGTTTCTCCCTAACTTCTGTGTCTAATATCGTAAAATGAAAATTTGCGACGTAAACATTTCATTCGTCTGTGTATTTGTACGGTCTGTAGTAAAGCGTTAGTCTATAAACAGAAAGCTGCTATCACAGAATATCGTTACACGAAAATGTTATAGCGTTTATTAAGTTTCGTAATACAGAAACGTTACAGATGGCAAAGTTTAATAAAAGAACACAAACGAAAGACACAGTGAATTAAGCGAACATAGCGATGCTGCCTAGCAATTATATAATATATTCTGTTGTCAACGAGAATTAAACTGGCAGCGGACATAATCGAATAACGTAGGAAACAGATTCACAGACAGCGAGAAACAGGCATCATGGGAAGAATTTAATAATTGCTGAAGCTTTCATAAATTAAAACATACATACGTACATATAATCTTCATGCCGTATCTCTAATGGGATAAACGTAAAGAACGGAGTACCAAGCGTTATTGTCCTCACATACATACATATTCAGCCTCCAGAAATCACATTATTCTCCTTAGACACTTTCACCGAGGCGTGCTAGAGCTTTTTACGATTCCGTCAGCTAACACTTTGGCTATTTGCTCTTCATGAATCAGCCTTGGCCTTTTTTGGTTTCTGCTTCCAATCACATTCGCTTTGTACATTTTTCGTCGGTCGTTTATTGCTTATTTTTTCTGTAGAGCTTCCATAAAAAGTAATATTTTAAAAGTACTTACATTAAGGAAGACTTATTCTTACTTACATTAATGACTTACGAAGACCATATTTAAAATTATTATTATTATCGTTACCGTTTGAGCATAAGTGTCCTCGAGTGGAAGTCTTTCTGTTAGATGTTGGCAGTGATTAAGTGAGAAGGGTATGAACCAGGTACAGAGAACTTCAAGACCACTTTAAGCGCTGTTGGTAATGATAACATTAACTTAGCTATTGAATTGAAGGTTGTACAGTTTTTGTCATTGCATGATACGCTATAAAGAGTCCCTAGTATGTTAATTGGCTTTACAGAAAGATAAATAGAGCGGAGCGTGTGCTTCCAGCGGGTCTCCGATAGAGACAAGTGACCTGTATATAGCTGATCTGTTGTGTTGGTTTAATGTTGTTCGCAATTTGTCTGAAACTGGAAGTTCGTTCGCTTCGATTCCACGCACCGTTGACTTTGCCGCCGTACGCACGCTCTTAGCGAGATTAATTTTATTAAAATAAACCTTGGTATGCAAAAATCTACTCCTACCCCATGGCGACTAGGATCATTTTCTCTTACACGTATATTCTTTACTTTATTGAAATTCGCGGAAAGTCAAAGTGGAATAATGAAATGAAAACTCACAATATTTTTATATTCCTTTATTTATCCGGTATACGAGTTTCCATAAACACATGGCGATGAATATATGGATTCTGTACATTCAATATCAAAGTAAACAATAAAATGTATATCAATAAATGTAAATATATATGTATTATGATCTATTTAAATAATTTATTGGCACCGAATCGCGACACCCTGCAGTGTCGTACATGGACGCTAAGAAGTACAAAAAGTTACAACTGATACACAATAGAAGGGATAAGTGTCGGCGGCGCGCGGTCGATACTCCTTTCTCGACGTGAAATTTTATCAGAGTTTTATATGAAAGCAATTTTCTTTAGATCCATCATATCGCGTATCGTACAGAGGCTATAAATAAACACAATAAGAAAAGTGACCCTATAAAAACAACGTGCTGTTACATTCAAGTCAAGCATTGGTTTTTATCCACGAAAGTAATTTGTCATCGTTACCATGTCTGTAAGACATATGTGGTTCGTAAACGAGATTTATTCGAGTATTGACCGCGCGGATGTTAACACATCATCCAAGTACATGTATGTAAATATAAATAATAGCGGAGGTGTGGACGCGGCGGAGGCGGGCGGGACGCGGGGCGCCACACACGCCGGCGTTACCATGGAAACGATACTCGGAGATTTCACCACTCAGGAAAAAGTTCGACACGCGTTGTGTCTATAGTCAATTTGATGATCAGCTACTTCCAGATCTAAAGCGCTTTAATAGAGTACCCGTTACAATGGTGGAACAGTACGGTGTGGCAGCAAAGACTAGGAGAGAAGGGACCTACACAGCTCCTTAGACTATCTACTTCGAATTCCGCGATGGACGGATTATTTAATTTCCCACATTTTCAGGTACATAAATTAAATTTTGTCTTCGTTAAATATACATCCTTAAACTCAGTGTTCAATTGACGGTCAATCTTCGAACAGTACAAAAATACATCTCACTACTCTCGCTAATTAAACTAATGAGCGATTTTCATAAATTCTCTTCAATGACGATAATAATAGCATAATAATACTTCGTTATGAGTTGGCCCGCGACGCGCCCGCGCCTCCTTGTTATCACAATTCTTAACAACAGCAACGTCTCATTATATTCTGTTCTTAATCATGAAAACACATGTCGACTACATAAATCAGAAGAGTACCACTAAGAAGAAGGAGAAGTGTTAGAGATCAGAAACAAAATTTAAAGGAAACTAACCATCGATCAACATTTCAACATCAAACGTTCGATAAAATTTCTCATTACACTTACATATATTCTACTAGGTTGTTGCAAAAATTGTGGTAGCAAACATTCCTCATACAAAACGCGCTCGACCTAAACGAGCATCTAAAATTGACATCGAAATTTACATGATCCTTTTTAAGCTATGATACATAATGTATTAGTACTTTATTTTTTACGAATTCCACATCTATATAAAATATATTAGCAATATGCTAGCACGGACTTACTTATAGAGTCCTCGAGTGATCATACTCAAGTTCCTGACAAGATAACTATGTACTGGGAAACTTAAATACGAATTCTAGAGATTTCTTAGTACATCACTAGCACATAGCATGATCATCTCATTATAAATTCTAAATCTCATTCGATTGGTGTTCACATTGCACTAAATTTTCACATTCTGATACAATAATAATTAAAATCTAGATCCACGTAATACTTTAATAATAAGAAAATTTATGAATACATCAACAATTTGGCACAATTCATCCTGCATTAAACTAGCATAACATAACAGAAAAATTTTAACAACGAATAGGAAAAGTTATAAGAAAGCGGAAATTTAGGAGAAATGAATAGAAGGATACAAAGGTATATGATAAGGTCTTAAAATTATGGAAGTTAACAGTATATTAGAGATAGGTAGGTATACACTACTGAGTATAACGAATAATTCTTACAATAACACTGTCGCTACGGGACTAGGAGAGATTCATCTCTAAGGTAATAGAAATAGCACTACACATAGTGAGAGTCGAGGAATACTCAGCTTGATAATTTATACGATTGCGAGTAGTAACGTCGTTGATTACGTGTCACGTCACATTGTCGACTACTCTCGATGTAGACGAATGGGCACTTTCATCTCACAAAAGTATTATACATGTCATACACGACTGTGATGCATACGCTGTCATAGGAATCTGATGGATCGTGTCCGCATTATTTTCAATAGAGTTGTCACGATTCTTCCACTTATTGTATACTTCACTCGCGAAGTAACACAGGAGACAGCGGAGGGATTGCGAGGTGTAACGCCGACGGGAGGGGTGACGTTAGTGAGCGCTCTACAATATGAAACTGACGAAACTAGTTTACATAGTGATTGTTAGAGTACGCCTCAGTCAAGATGTTGCAGAAAAATAAGTGGTAGGATTGCGAGAAATAGGAAGCGTATGGTACAGTACTATAATGTGAAACCTTTGATTTGTGGTCACATCTAATATTTATTTCCGTACACTGCTTTGCAGAAGCCAGAAAGGGAGGAGCGTGAGGTTCAGGCACGGTGGGTGGTAGGCGCACGTTTGCTAGTGCAAAACCGATTAACTGTGATTGTATTGCTTTCACGCCGCAGCAATCAGAGTGTGACGATTTGTGTGAGGTGCAGTGGTGACGGTACATTTGGTGAGCGTTAGTTAGTGTTAAATTGATTGATTGCGTTTAAATCACACGTTTATCCAAGAAAAGGTGCTGTAGTAGCTGTGCTGTAGAGCAAGGTGTAGATATTGTAGGCGGTAGGTGAATATTAGTTCATATGTAAGTGCCAGATCGTGGCTGCATCACACATTCATTATAGTATAATTCACTTGCGGAGAAAATACTGCAGTAGCCAGAATACGAGCACGAAGTGTAGTTGCTGCGGTGCGGGAGTACGATGGTGACAGATCGGGATTCCATCACACATTCACTATAGTGCACTTCACTTTTGGAGGAAGTATCGCAGTAGCTATAGTAAGAGTATGAAGTGTTGTTACCACGGTGCGGGAGTACGTAGATGACAGATGGCGACTGCATCACATATTCACTACAATACACTTCTTTGTGAAAGAAGCATCGCTATAGTAAGAGCACGGTGATTACTCATTTGTATACGTACGAAGGTGATAAATTGCGGCTGCATCTAACATTCCGTAGAACACACTTTTCTTGCGGTGGAAGTACCGCGATCGCAAGAGCACGGCGAGCGGTCATCTGTATAAGTACAAAGGCGACAGATCGTAGCCGCATCACACATTTACTATTGTACACTTCATTTGCGGAGTATCGCAATTGCAAGAGCACGGTTACCCTTCATTTGTACACGTGCGAAGGCGTCAGATCGTGGCCTCATCACATGTACCGATGCGCACGGTGCAGTTCAGTCGCGGAGCAAGCGGCGCAGCAGCCAGAGCGGCAGCAGGGGCAGCAGCAGAGGGGACGCGCGCGCGGCGCGGTCGGTGAGCGCGCGCACCGAGTGTCGGGCGGGCGCGGGGGAGGCGGCGGGGGAGGCGGCGGGGGAGGCGGGGGAGGCGCGCGGCGGGAACACGGCCACGGCGCCGGCGGGCGCGCCCGGCGCCACGGCCACGCACCACACCTCGTCGGGCTCGCGCACGAGCAGCGCGGCGCGCCAGCAGTGGCGCGGGCGGTCGCGGTCGGGCGCCAGCGCGGCGGGCGCGGCGCGGCCGGCGCGCACCCACGCCACGCGCACGCCGCGCCCGCACGCGCCGCACTCCAGCCGCCAGCCGCCCGCCGCCGGCTCCGCGCTCAGCGCCGTCGCCGTCGCGCCGCCTGCGCCGACCATCACACTATACTGACTGATACTAATGCCCGATTTTACTGAAGCTCCTTAATACTTAGCGAACCCCTAAAGTTATATTATAATCTTCTTGGTGGTCAATAAATACTGAATATATGCAAGCAATATTCATATGTACTACGACAATGCAATATTGTTGAATATATTTGAGAGGCTTATGCCTCATTTCACCAAAATTCCCTAAGCAAACTAAAAAGATGATTTTGTGTTTCACGAAATGTTAGAGCTCCTGTGTATCACAGTTAAAACATCCCCTTTTAGAAAGACGATTTTCAAACCCATAACACTATGTGACAGTTAGATGTGTTACTTTTTGGCAATATGGAGAATAATATATTATATTATTATATACAGAAATTTAGAAGTTAAACAATAATGTATGTTTCATCGGTAAATTTTTGAAACGGATAGTCACTATAGAAACTATAAAACGTCACATGACTATGTCTGACATTACTAGGCAATCGTTAGATTGGTGAAAACGAATATCATCTAAGAACCGGCTTAGGTGTCCTTTTAATCTACGGGATAATATCTAAAGGGTAAATTATTCTCCATATTGTCAAATACTAACACACAAAACTGTCACGTAACATGTTACAGGTATGAAAATCGAGAGTCTAAATTAAAAGAATCTTTTAATAAGATAAGAGCACCTAACTTGTTACATATATCACATTTCTCCTAGTAACGCCCTAAGCCCAAGGTTCGTCTTCCATACGAGGTATCTCTCAGCTGGAGAAACCCTCGATGGGGCTGTAAAAGCCACTAGAACTAACAGCAACGAAGAGAGCTTGTCTTTTCCCTTCTCAGAAACAAAAAAAAGACTACGTTGGTCCTGTCCCCTGTTCCCTTTGTTATTTATTTGTCAAGATACCACATGAGTTGCTCAAAAACACTCAAAAAACGTATACCTATTTTAGTGAACACGCTTCTCACCTTAGGCAATCTCCTTGGAAACAATGTGCATCATAAAGCCTGTCAATAATAAATTATTACATCGCCATCAGTTTGCACTGTGAAATTGTGTTGTAATTATGCTAGAAAAACATTTAAAAACACAAAAATCTCTATTACTTCACGATTTTTGGAGAAAAACGATTATTTATTTTCATATTTTTATATCAGTTGAATTATTCTAGTGATACCACTTTTTCGAATGGGTAATTCACCAAAATCTGTGTAACATTGGTTTTAGATTAAAAACAAATTTTAATGTATATTTTAATCGCGTAATGCTTTGATTACATTTTTCCTAACAAGCTATCTCTAGTTTGAACAAACGAAGCAACGGAACAGCATTTCTTTCTGTACATCACTGATTTATGATTGTGTTTTTAGTTTAAATGTAATTGTATACACCAATACATCATATGTATTGGTGTATACAATTGTTGGTGAGCCAAATAAAATAAAATCACTTTTGTAACGTGTTGCGATTTCGTGTACCTATTATCTAATTAATCTGTGGTATTATCGTTCATCTGTTAAATGGAAAAATGATTACACCCCGCTAAACATTCCATTTTGCTAATCACTTTACATATTAAACGTTTTAGATCCTACAATGGCTAATCGCGGGATAGGTGTCGCACGGTGAAGATGAGGTGAAGATCTCTATAGTTCTTCGATTCACAAAAATTCAATGAGTTGCCATTAAATTTTATAATTTGTAAAGAGTGTGCATATCAGAAATAAACACAAAGACAGTTTTTAATTTTTATTGAAGTATAATTATATATTATTATTAAATAATTATATATTATTATTGACGTTTTAAATTTTATTAATGATATCTATGAAAAGTATATTTTGAGTTTGTTTGAGTTACTAAGTTAGTACCAAAAATAGAGAGACTTTGGCAGGAACGGGAGAAGTCAGGTTGCCATTTTATTTAGATTTTCTATTTTTTACATTAAAAAAAACAAAAATGCTTAAATATGTTACGTAGGTAAGTAAATTTTTAAAATTTAGCACTAAAAAACGTGCTACACTTTATAAATATTTTATAACTACTCATGAAGTAAATATATGGCCAGAATATAGCCGAGTGAACGGTGCTCTGTCCGCATTAGTGGGTAGTGTGAATATATCTAACACTGCTAAAATGGCCATCCACAATGCGGTGTTGGTGCCAACTTTGTTGTACGGTAGTGAGGCCTGGATATGCCCAAAATCGAGTGAAAGTATGTTAAATGCTGTGGAGATGCGGTCTCTCAGAAATATGTGCGGTGTCACGCTTGCTGACAGGATAAGCAATGATGAGATACGCAGTATGACAGGGTTGCACAACAGTGTTATTGTAAAAATGAAGAAAGGAATGCTTAGATGGTTCGGGCACATGGAAAGAATGAGTGATGAAAGACTGACGAAGAAAATATACAGAGCGAAAGTGAGTGGTAAAAGAAGCCAAGGAAGACCAAGGCTGACTTATGAAGATCAAATAGCCAGAGTGTTAGCAGACGGAAATGTCAAAAGCACCCGCATACCTAGGCGAAAATGTGTGAGGAGAATGATGAGATTTGAAGAAGCGAAAGAGGTGTGTAAGGACCGCGACTCCTGGCGCTTCGTCCTCTCTGACTACCCGGTTGGGGATACAGCGTGAAGTTATGTTATGTTATGTTAATATAGCCGATGTTTCCAATTTTATTCAGATTCAACTAACTTATAAGTTTGACTTCACGAACTCCTTTCTACCAAAAAACGATTTCCAACAACTACCGTAAAATCTATGGTATCAAATGTTTTAACTATTCAGAAGTCTCAATAAATGTCGAAACACGTAAACTGTAGTTAATTTAAATCACTTCCCTCACCGCCATTGAACAGCGCATTAGAAAGGTATTCTATTAGTATCGATTTTGATTATAGGAAGTACATACATATAATCAAAATAGATTTGCCGAAATGATAAACAACATTTTAGATATCAAAAACCCTTAAACAAATAACATATTTTTCGTCTTCAAGTGTTGTTATTTTAAATTAAAGTAATTTGTTAGAAAATCACATTAAAAACTAAATCTTACGTTAAACTCAAACCCCAGAAATCTTCAAATATTATTACTCCTTAACAAAACCTCTATACAATTTCTATGTCACTTAATTGAGGTGAAAACCAATATGAAAAATAATCGCGACAGAAATTTCTCAAAAGTCGCTTGAAAAAGGAGAAAGGCGCGTGAAATTTCTGTCTACAGTCAACCGCTCATATCATTATAAAGGTGAATTTCAACACGATGGTATTTTTACCTAATTTTGGTGGAAAATTTTATTATTGGTATTTTAGTTAAACTTATATAATAATATGCAAAAGAAATGCATTATGTTACATAAAAAGTAAGGGCAATTTAATGAATTAAAATAGATAATGTAATACACCAATATTTTAAACACCAAAATTGGTAAGACACCAAAATTGATCTCTGCCACCCAAATTTAATGGTAAAAAGATCCAAGGGGGTGTTTTACCTAATCATTAAAAAAAAGGTACGTACAAAATAAGAAATTAAGAAAACAAACAATCGAGTGAACAATAATTTTGCTGTAATCGACTTGTGTTTTAAAAACATAACAAACTTTTATGCTTAGATTATAAAATAATTAAAAAGTTACAGACAACACAACTTTCTGAAACTTATTCACAGCCTGTATATGTTATTTTAACTACTATTTGGTATTTTTAATCACAGTTACGTAGGTACGTGAAACCAAACGACATTTATTATGAAGATCGCAAAAAAAGCAATGATTCCATAAACCAATAGCTGTTTTTTTTGCACAAATTTTGGAGGTATCCCAATAGTAAAAGTCGTCTAATATCATGAATTAATAGTGGTCAAAAAAGGATGCCAGCTGTAATAATAAAATTAGCGATCCACAAAACTGAATAATAAATTAGAAAATATCATAACTTTCATCACTATCGTCATTATCAGCGTTATTTTTAAAATCCAATGCTTTTTCCTTTGCAATATCTGATCTTTTCTTCATATTTCCAATTCATTTAGCATTTCACTATTAATATTTTCAAAACGTAAAGCACTTGGAATTATATTACCATAGTCTACATCAAAATCCAATTCAACTGAAGTTTTAACTGATTTGGGAGCAAGGTACGTCGACGTACATTTTTGGTTTTCAAGATAAGAATTTCAGATACTGGGAATCGATTAATTGCTCGCTAATTGCTGAAAGGAATATTCTTTCTCGCCGACAAATGTACCTCACTAGTAAGAGTCTCTTTGTTTCTTATATCTACCAGGTTTTCGTGATCCATCGTCGCTTCAGTAGGCAATTCATAAAAATCTAAATACTTCTCATGGCACTTAATAGCATTATATAGACAACCAGTCTCAACACAAGACAGCGAACGCATTGTCAATATTGTTCAGCCAATATATTGTATTGGCTGAAGTTTTCGTCTATTCAATTTGATGGATTCTCATTGATCTAGGAAAGGCTTTAAGATTTATGGCTAAAAGTCAATATGTTTCGTTGATTTCATATTCTTGAACAGTCTCAATTTTAACCCCTGTAACAGCTTTTCTCAAATTTTGAACAAGAGTGTCGATATCTGTTATATTATTTCCGAAGGTAACCAGTCGATCTGCTGATCTTTTGAACACCCAATCTACGCCATCAACCGCGCCTTTGCCATGTCTGAACACACAGTAGTGCCATACAATACACGACAATTTAGGAAGATAGATTTTCAGTTGAGATATTATGTAGAAGATTTTTTTATTCCTGTATTATGCTGACGGAGAGTCAGAAACAAAACGAATAGTGAAAACTTCAGGAGCGATTTCTTCAATTTCACGCAAACTGGTAGTATAATATGTGCCTACACTAAAGACGCATCTTGACGTAAAGATGTACTAACGATGAAAAATGATTGTGTTTTGGTCTCATTCTCTGAGCGGTAATGAATGACTGAAGTGTGCAATGTTAATTGAGCCCGGTTAGCGCCAAAATGAACGGATTGAACTTCTGAGCTATATTTTATACTATAAATTTCACTTAAATCTATATGCAAAATACATTCGTTTTCTGACATTAGTTTGTTTATTTTTTTAATGGATTGGTATTGATTTTTTATGTTCGCACAATGAGCCATGAACGGTGTTATTTCTTTTACAAAAATTTTTATTACTTCATGAAGTTTAACATCCTTTCGGATTTTCTTCGCAATATTTCAAAATTTCTCCATATTATTTTTCATACATGTTTTGTTACCTTTCTCCCAAGCATAATACGAAACACTGTTCAAATTATCAAATTCCTTGTGTAACGCGACTTCGGTGATGTTAACTTTGAATGTTCTATTATCGGTAGGCATGAACTACTCAGGATATTGGGTTTCTTTAGGGCCACCCTGGAGAGGAATACAGAGTAAATTTTTATAAGGGCGCCTTCCCTGTATTGCTACAATCGATTTCAGTTGTGAAATAAATACACACTTAATACGACCTTCACCAATTTATTAAAGAATTATAATTATCCCCAAATATAGATCTCATGAGCTCACTAAATGAAATCTTAAATGTTATATAAAGAAGAATTTTAAATGAGATTTTACATACAAAACAAACAAATTACATGTGTATTGGAAATTACAAAAAGGAGTACTGTAACCAATAATAAGTGTAACTGTTTCTTAATATTTGGTATAACTTAAAACATTAAGATGAACTACAATAACAAAATATAAGGTTAGTTATGTAAATTTATTCTTGAATGTTAATAATTTTTATATATGATTGTACATTACCATCTAAGGAGATAACCATGTATATATATAGCCAGTCGAGTTGTCCCACCAATGGTCCATAAGAATATCCACGGTGTTCACTAAACCCTTAGTGACTGCACGATTAAGTTTAGGTCTTCTGCAAGCCGAGTTGTCCCTCCAATGGTCTCAAAGAATTTCCATGAAGTCCACTATACTCGTAACTCACAAATAAATCTCAAAGAAAAGAGATTAAATATGTGTTAAGGTAATCCAACCTCATACTGCAATGCACAAACAAATGATCCGAGAAAGTAATCCATCTGATCAGGTATCTTCAAAGAAAAATATCCAACTAAAGGTGGAGTACACCGTCATTCCACGGTGCTTATGAGATTAAGAAGATAACATTAGTCCACTGTGTTTATGGAACTAATATTTAGAATTAAACTTGGAAATCAAATGTAGAATTAACTTGGAAGTAAACATGTAATCACACATGGAATTACACATGAAACTTAGCCAGGAATTTAAACATGGCACTTAGCCTGGAACATTAGCTTGGAACTTAGCTTGGAACCCTGTAACAAAATTCCTGGGGTTAATACACGGTACTAAGCACCAAGGAAAACACTTTTAAAAGAAAACTATCACTTCTACATCCTACTTACCATGAGGTCTATCATGGGACTTTATAATATATATACAAAATCAAAAACAACTTCTTAATAACACTAGAAACATCCTAAATATATAGGCATGTATATTTTACTTCTATATGGGCATTTTTGTCTGCCACTTAACCACCACCAAAAGTGAATGGCTCCCTCCCTCTTCGAATTACACCTCGACATAATTTGTACCCTCTAACATCATTATTAATGTAACTGAAAACTACTCAGATTTCAGTGAAGTTTCCGACATAAGAAAGAGACAGCAAATCTCTGAAAAGACACCGACCAATGGGAAGTGTCTGAAAATTTGTGTGACAACATCAAAATGTCAGATTGACAGATCCACAATAGAATTAGAAAGATCTAGATAAAAGTAACCACTGAAAAACAAGACGGAAGCAATGCCCATTTGCTCGAACATTCCATTTTACTTGATTTGTGAAACAGATATATATCAACACTCGTCTCTCTCTCATCGAATGCAATCGATTATTAGGAATTACTCGTATTTAAATTTTTACAACAATTTATTTATCTCATCGTAAAAAATGGGAAAGCAAACCCGGACAAATTATATTAATATCTATTAAAAGTATTATCCCCTAACATTGTTTTATTTTGTTTATAACAAAACGACATTTTTATACAAAAGAAAATCGATTATCGATTTATTACCCCGATACTTATTACTATCGATGTTTCCAAACATTCAATGTTATTACTGAACGTAACGTAAGTAAATGTAGATTTTAACGAAAGTAACAATGAACTTTATAATGAAAACAATTAAATAGTTAAAAGTTTACTACATTAGGTTCTAGTTTAAATAAGATATACTTAAAGTGCAACATTTATTGATTTTACCTGAGAAGAAATGAAGTAGTACTACGTACTCGATTGCGAACAACTTTCCGAACGCGTTACCTATTAATCATTATAACGTAGACAATTGTCATCTGTCACACACTAACCTCAACAAATGTTACTGTGGAATGCAAATGAAATTTGTGATCGATTCTAATTTGTATGTAATTAACCGTAAGTATTATATCTACGGAAAAAAAGTGTTACACTTGTACTGAAGACCTTGTTTTTGCATTTTTCGCGTTTACGTTCCAAGGACTCTACTTCGGTCTTCAAGTCAAGCTGTCAAGAGCTTCTGTAGTAGAATTTTCACTTATAATCTTGTTAATTTTCAGGGATGAGATCAACAAATCCATATTGAAGTGTAACTTACATAAACATGTATCACGGGAGCTCAAATTTGGTTGTGAGATCCAAAATGGTTTTAACGTCGTGACTGTTACATAACTAGTTGGTGGGGACTCGCTTTCAAGGTATTTTCGATGGAGGTTTTTCAGAGTCTGTTAAATATCGTTTTTGCATTTTTAGGTTATTTCTTGTAATGCAGTCTTATTTCCCCGGACACAATCGACTATGTTCATCATCTTTCACCAAGCTTATCGGATCGAGTCAATATTGAAGGAGATATCTTTACATTATCGGTTTATTCACGGACTCCATTATCTTGCTTTTGTGTTGCTTGCTGTTCCTCATGTTTTTTTCTCACATAATAAGCTTTAAAATGAATCCGATTCCTTTTTTGAAGTCTGCGAGCACGGGATGGCATTTCGCTTAAGAGTACAATTTTTCCTTCAGGTTTTTTTTTGTGGTATCTTTTTCTTTTTTTTTCGCAATTGTTGGGCTTTTATAGGACCATTTTTAATTTTTTCTTGTCTTTTTCTTTCTGCAATCCTCTTCTTTTGTAATCATTCTTCTCGACTTAGCTTTGTTTTTTTCTTTGGAGGCCTAAAATATAAACAAAATAGGTAATACAAGTTTTATAAATATGTCAATCATAATCGTAAACAGAGGACTGATAAGTCGTTAGTTTGACTGAGCCAACTAAAGCAAGAAACATCTGTGTGCTCGTTGTACTTACACTACAAAAAAATTTCGAGCCTCAATATTCCCTCAGTAACAACTCTAGTCGCTTGAAGCCGAGGTTTCGGATTCAGTTCACAGTATCGGTATATTGTCATATCAGTGGGATTCCGTACGAACACTTGGGCTGGGTACTGGTACTGGCACCTTATAAATTATCTAGTCTGCCTTGAAAACCAAAATTGAATTGAAAATTCTAATTTTGGTGTTCATAAGTAATTTTGGTGGACATTAAAGATCCAAAACCACCAAAACCACCAGACTTGCTTCACCAAAATTAGAATCGAGACTAAAATCATAGATTTCAGAAAAAGTAATTAAGCTATAATAATCACATTTCTACGATTTCAAAACAATACAATATCTTAATGTATATAATATAAATTACAATAAAATATTTGGTGTTATCATTTTTAAACACGAACACCTAAATTGCAATATTTTTTTCCGATGAGTACGAAATGATTTACTTACATTTTTGGAGGAAAGATGCAAAACTATGGCACACATATGTCACTGCTGCGCGTTAGAGGTCGATTGAAAGAAACTGAGTACGGGAAGTGAAGTCCATTTATATTCGTTGTATACGAAGCAGGTAGTGTTTCACAATTCCTACCAAAATTGACAATTTCGCGCGGACAGTCCTTTTGGATAGGCTCTTAGATTAATTATGGCGTTAACTAAGAAAATAAAATTATTAATGGACAGAGCAGTTCAGAACTTAACACAAATAAAACCGTTCACTTCATATATAATTACTCACATTGTTTTGAGTATTAAACATATATCATGAAACGGATGTAGGACGCTCCACCAAAATTAGAAATGCGAGGTAAAACATTTATTTTATATGACTTCTAATACACTTTCCATAATAATATTTTATTTATGTCTCCATTTAGAAACCCACGTCTATTTTTTTGTAAAAAAAAAAGATCGCAAGTGTATCTGCGTTATAGACTATCACTTTCAGCCACGCCGCATAAAAATTCCTTTTGGGAAATTCGCTCATTGCTATTTGTATATTTGCTTAGGTTACACCCCACGATTTTATTTTTTAGTCTGATCAATGCCCTAGATTGATGAGGAGAGTGGTGTGATGACTGGGACCGAGGACCTACCTCATTATACCTACATATTATATTTCTTTTCAAAAATAACGTTTAACTTTAATTTTTTTTTCAAATACTTGCTCAAGAATATGCCGTACATCTACATACATCTACATCCATTCTATACGTATTACTTAGCAGAATAAAAAAACAGCATAACGCGTTATACTTGGAAAGTGTTCCTACTCTTTAATACTTCAATCGCATAGTGGTTGTATTACGGAAATACATATATAACGTTAGTTTTCCGACATGTAATTTTTTTACTATAGTATATACTATACTACATCGCGTAGTTCAAAGGCGAAGCAACCAAAATAAACTAACCCGTATGTAAATACGACATTGTAGGGTCCTGAACTATGGCGGATTTAAATGATAGATGTTGTTTATGGAACCAATCTTGTTTGTTTAAAATGTTAATGTAATGACAATGTAATTGAGCGCATCCACCGGCTTATACGGTCAAAATTGCACTGCTGGTTACATATTAAAATATTAAACGCGACCGACGCAGAATTACCGCGTCAGCATAAATGATGATCGCCAGCGTAATTCTAGTGTTCGATAATAATCCAAACAGACATAATGCGACGTGAAGTCTATCTTTTATTATGTCTCTGGTAAGAACTACATTAACTTTAGTTCGTAAATAACGTTCATAAATATTGTTCCTAACAATATAATACATATTGTGGATATTGGATTAAGAACAACGGAAAAGTTCTCGAGAAAGAACGGTAGTAATGAAATCTCAATAAAGGAGAATAGAGCCATTCACAAAAGATCGATTAATTTGAGCTGTTTGTTTATGGTGACTTGGCTGAATTAGTTTTAACCAGATCCTCAAAGTAATACTGTAGTTCATCACTCAGGAGCGCCTCTCGCTGAACGAAATACGACCCTATCGCAGAATTCGGGTCCTGAACGAAGAGTGTAGTAATGTATTCGGGTACACATAAGATAAATGAAAACATTAAATATACGTTATGGCAATACATTTCAAAAGAATTTAGTTATTTTTGATAGTAATTGGTGAACGACTGAAATAAATGAGCGACCTAGTTCATTACATTGACATTACGTTTAAGTGAGATGATTAGGTTTACGTACTCCATTGAATCTTTTAATATTATCAGTTGCTTACATTACAAGAATTCTTTTTGAATTTCAGTTGCAATGTATTATTTTATTTACTAAATAAACCGCTAAAATGATCGATCAAGTTCTATCAAGAAATATAATGATGTAATTTGTTTGTCAGGATGTAATCTCACGAACACGTTCCGTGACCGAGAGTGAGCGATTCAGATTAGTGACCGAGCAAGCCCAAGTAGTAACGATATTACAAAACTCACCGGTAACTTTGAGCGTGACCTTCTTGAGCTCCTGCAGGCGCGCGTGCTCGGCCGAGCGCGCGCCCACGCACTTGTACTCGCCGCCCTCTTGGTACAGCGCGTCCTTGATTTCTGATATTGGATTAACAGAATACCAATCGATAATTAAACATCATTTTTTTATTTATTTATTTGTCAATTACAAAAGCGAAATAGAAAAGCATATGGCAACGCTAAACCACACTATGGTTTGTCTCGTTGCCAATGTTCTCAGCATCTGAAGGTACTGTACAATTTTACTGTATTTTACAGGGGATGTTACACAACAGTTGTGAACTACCTAATAATAAAATTATTAGGTAAGGTAAGGTAACGTGTATATTACACACATATTATATTAATTTCTTTTCTACATATATATGTACTTACTGCATATATACTTCATATAATAAACTAATTAAATCAACAGTTGATCATTTGCTCATTGGTTATACATACACGCTGTAACCCTAACGGCGTAGTTAGAGAGGATGGATCGTCAAGCATTGCGGCATTGCAACTTCTATCACCTCCTCAAAGCTCATCATTCTCTTTACACATTTTCGACTAGGTATGCGACTGCTTTTGACATTTCCGTCAGTTACGCTCTGGCAATTTGATCTCTATCAAGTCTCCGGCTCGGTCTTTCTTGGGTTCTGCTACGCTGTGTAGATTATCTTCGTCAATCTTTCAGCTCACATTCTGTGTATCCGAACTTAGATGGTTCGAGCACATTTCGGAGAAAAGGGATGGAGAATGTTCAAGTCGAGTTAGAGTACAATTACTCGATTTGTTATTTCTTTATTTATTCTAAGAGTATATTAAAGAAATGGAGGAATCACTCGGCATCCGTTTCTCTTTGTTTCCGTGCGTCGTGATATTTAGTTTCTTGTGAGATTTACGCTAACATCTTTATGGATAGAAGTCACTGTGCAGGTCTAGGAATTATATAGGTACTTACCTAAAACGCCATGTGCGTGTGTAGACCCCGCAGGCGCCCAACTCTCGGTCGAGTTGCCCACCACTCGCCGCCACCAGCAGCCCACCGTTCCTGCATCGGAGTTAAAGGCAATTTAATATAATCAAAAACTCCAACTGTGTTCAGTAGATTGTTTAAAAACAATGACCTTTCTACATAAGCAATGACCTTTCTAATTCATTACCCTCATGTTAAATAGAACATTATAGCAACCCTAGCACTTCACGAGTCAAGAGCGTACGCGGTGCAAAGTTTCGAGTTTGGATGTGGGTATTTCCCTTCTCTGTCTATTACCACAGTATAAACATAACAGTAGGATGTCTTCATAGAAAGCTAGCGTACGTGGTTTGTATTTGTGCGCGCTAATACGCACGCGCCGTGGCACGCATACAACGGCAATATTTTGGGTGAATATGGGTAATTATTGTAGCACCACTCGACGTCGACTCCGTTAGTCTTTAATTCGTTCGTGACAGCGTCACAAATACAAAAATGTTTAAACCGTATATACGAACATAATATAATCTCCTTAGATGCCTAAATAATTTCAGTTATTCGAATCTGGAGTTAAACATAACTACTGCAGAGAGTCTTTAACTTAACTACGTAATAGTAGAGGAGGCCACAATGCTAAATGGGGATTTACTTGAGCGTCGTGGAGATCTATTTGATTTTGAATATGAGATGGTAGAAAGAAAAAAAAGCTTATATGATGTAAAGCTTATTTCACTGGTGGGGGCAGCGTCTACATGCTTTCAAAAGTGTAAAAAAAAAGGCACTTAGAAATACTCAAGCGCGTGAGATATCGATGGTGTAAATAAATCTGGTGATGGAGGTATTTTAATCTACCGGTTTGCATGGTGGGGGCGGCCGCACGAAAGGGTTAATAACGGGAAAAACCAAAAGTTTACTCGAGCGCACCAGATATTTAGAGGGGATGTTAAGTGAACCCGAACGAAGCTCCTTTTCAAAGATTGACGATTCGGATGTGACGTAAGCTCGTAGTAGCTTTTTGAAAATGCAAAAAAGAAATCGCTATTTTGAAATCCTCAAGCGAGTGAGATTTTCATATAGATGGTTCTGCTTGATGTCCTGGTCGTACTGATTTATAATCTGATGATTATTTAGAGGGATTTTCTTAAACTGACGGTTTGAAAACAATTTTAAATTGTTTTAATCGTTTTTAACAATTTCTAGTACTGCATGTCGAGCTAATTATAATCGATACTGAAAGGTTTGAATATTAGGCGGCACATCTTCATATTGTTCTTCATGTTGGTAATCAGTTGTTTTAAAGTCGTCAGATTGGCTATTTCGGGTATTATTTTTGACATATTATGGAAGTCTATTTAGCTCTATAGAAGCCCCGACTCTTATTACGTAGTAATTTTACATTATTTTTGACCACTAGGGTTGTGATCAGCTGTGATGGCGTGATGGTTGACGGAAAGTATATTATCTTGAATTAGGAATTAGAGTATATCGTGGAGACGGCGCGAGAAATGGAAAGTAAGAGAAAGAGTGAAAAGGAGAGAGGCGCGGAGTGGACATTACATGCTTTACTGTAGCTATGCGCTAAGCTTTATTGTCAATTTTTGTTACTTCGGCTTGCAGAAATCGGCAAATATTGCTTTTCCCGTTATCCTTTAAACTAAAAAAATATTTCTTTCAAAATCAAAAATTATTTGACCGCGCTCGAGAATATCGAGGTGACTTTTTTCGTAAGTTCATTTCTTTACGTCATGCTAAAGTCGTCCGATTATTGAAATCTACGCTTTTCAGCATGTAATTAACCCATAATATCTTAATCTGACGCGCTCGAATAGTTCCAACTATCGATTTTTTACTATTCTGTACGGCTGCTCTACACGCGCGGCCTTATATAAAGGGCTTGGATATAGTAAAGGTACTCAACAGGGTGCAAGGTATCCCGCATATTATGTTAATCTCCCAATAAATCCCAAAATCCCCTATTGGGCTCTCCTACTAAAATACATACTTAAAATTAAATTTATTATTTGTTGTATTGGTTATTGCGTTGGGTGTGAGATGCTCTTCGCATCTTCGCATCTTTTGGATGGTATTTTGTATGAAATGCTCTTCGCATCTCACACCCAACGCAACAACCCTACGCAATCGGCCGAGAGTGGGCAATTTGTTACGCATGAGGTGGGAGTCACCCTCCTTTTCTAAATATTCTCTGCTATTACTTTCACTGATAATACTGTCAGCAAAAATAATAACGTTAATATAGTTATAATTGTCGTTATATACCTTTCGGACAGTTCAGCTGCACATTCCCTCCGACGGGAACTTCTATTTTCTGATGATCGGGCTCCTCGTATTCCTTTTCAGGCTCGGTCATACTCTCAGTTTCTACCTCTGGATCTACAGGTATGTACACAAATATATTTATAATTAAAAGTACCTGGGCAACCGAGTTTTACTCGGCGTCTTACAAAAAAATTTAAAAAAAAGTCTGACCACATTGCAGGATTCGAATCCGCGTATTTCTCCTTGGTAGATCTACGCACTAGCTACTGTACTACTGAGAAGGTAAACTCTTTTGTAAAATAAGAGGAGTTTAGAGTTTAGAAGTTTTAAGTGTGTGAAAGACGAAGAAAACGATTTTTCCCAGAATCGAGAACTAGCTAGATCGATTTTTCGCCCTCCTCAACCCCTACGTTGTTCGTCGATATCGCTAGTTTTCGAGAAAGCGATATCAAATATGTATAAATGTATACAAATATTGCTCATTAATGTAACAGTGAATATGTATTCGATTTTACATTCAACTAAGTTCAATTAGGTTTAATAGAGTTAATAGAATATTTAATACAATTATTTTATTATGAACATTTATATTTTACTTATTTATTTACTTATTTATTCGGAAGATCGACAGCGATACAATAATATTAACAAAAATAAAAAAAATGATGTGGTGTCATGGGACACCAGGAGGCTAATTCTGACACGATAGAGAAAATATCACGAATAGATATATTTCTATCCAAAATTATCGCATGTAAAAATATCATTTCGAAGGAAAAATATCTATTGATAACTAAAATTCAATTCTCGCACACAATAGACATATATATCGCAGGAGACTACGCATATCTATCACAATACTACCAACTCAAGGAGTTTTTACGTTCCGTTTTTCTCGACTGTGACAACATAAATTCGAGATCTTAAATTACGGTTTCAGTCATTAATATCTATTTTTAAATTCATAAAACTAAGTACTATCTTTAATTTTCGTATTTCTATGAATAACGAATAGTTTGGAAACAAAGTAGTTGTACAATTAAAACAGTTATTATTTATTTTAAAATGATTCGTTAATGTTGTAATGAAACGTAACTTTTCACGTCAAAGCAAAAATGAGAGAAGAGACCGCGATAATTCCAAATTGAAACCAAAAGAAAAGTTTTGTGTAGATCCCCATTGTGTTTATTCCTACTTTAATTGCTGGAATCTTTATAAATACCAGTTTAATTAGGCTCCTTTTTCTTTTTTTTCCTTTTTCCGTTATCAATTTAAATATTCATATATTATATGAATACGATTAATGAAAAATGCTCAGCATACCTTGTTCTACTAGTTGCTCACCTTTGTTTTTAAATTTATAACCTTTTGGGTTATGAAGGGCTCCACCATATTCATCAAATCTATTGTTAACTCTTTATTTAGAAACAACATTTTCTTGAACTCAACTTCAGTCAACTCAAAAGGATCTGACGCATTTCTTCGAATAGAGCTAGCATGTCTTGGAACTGAAGAAGCGGCAGCTGTCGCCTCTTCAAGAGTTCCAATAACATAGGCAGCCACCAAATCATTCATTGCAATTGTATTTGATTTTTCTTTATATACTTATATATATTACAATTAAAAAAAATAATAATATGTCCAATAATACCAAATTTTTTGTCACTCAAAGACCGATATCTACCGTGTAGCAATAGAAATTAATTATATCGAATGTTAGAGACCAGTCGATATAAGTCGAACGACGTTCCTTCGACATATATCGCAAGTGATATTCCGAGAATAGACAAATAAGCTTTCCATAGATAAAATATCGATTTTCGATATATATCTATCATAGATAAAATGTCTATTACGCGAGAATTGGCTCCCAGTTAGGAACGAAGTTCCTTCGGATAATATAGAAGCAACACAATTTGCAAAAAAAAAAGTAATATTCGCCATCTTGGATTTGAAAATGAACATCATTTGCGTAATTAGTACCCCTAGAAACCTAGAATATGATACCTATGTCGATTTATCCAAAAAAATAATAATCGCCATCTTGGATTCGAAAATAAAGATAATTTTCGTAATGAGCACCCCGAGAAACCTATAATGTGACACCCATATCGATTTATCCAAAAAAGTCATTTTCGCCATCTTGGATTTGAAAATGAACGTCATTTTCGTAATCAGCACCCCGAAAAACCTAGAATTTGATACTCATATCGATTTATCCAAAAAAGTAAAATTCGCCATCTTGGGTTTGAAAATGAAAGTCATTTTCGTAATAATTAGCACCCCGAAAAACCTAGAAATTGATACCCATATCGATTTATCCAAAAAAAAAGTAATATTCGCCATCTTGGATTTGAAAATGAACATCATTTTCGTAATAATATGAAGAATATATCTATACATTACTAAAGACATTGGCTGTTATGAGCATATATCTCTTTGCCTTCCCTTGCAGCGGAAAATCGTACAAAGAATAAGGAAATTCGTTCCAAATACGACTATAGCACTTCCGTTCAGAAAATGTAATATTACTACGTAACTTCCGTTATATATTTTTCTTACGGTTTTAGTCTCACATTTTTTTCAGTTCGGTCGCGCAGCAAAATCCCTATCTCCTCCAAGCCTGCCGTAAGGAACTATCGTTCCAATAAAAAATTAAGTAACAAATCTGCGAACCAATAAATGGTCCTCACTAATAGAAACAGTATATAAAACTGAAGTATAGTATGCTACGCTAAAGTTCAAGTATAATGAGATAAAAGAATACAGATAATATAATACGCTACGCCACTAGTTTGATCATTGAAAGAATTATTATCAACACACTGCCAACACTTACACACTGTCAAAAAAGTGATTACTGAGCATCCTTCTCGCCGAGGAAACACTCGTACTAAAAAGATCTAAATCGAATATCCTTGCTAAATCGTTGAAATTAGTACCCGCCCGCAGCAAAAAAGAATTCAAACGGTAGTTTGTGGTGAGATGGCGCGCAAGTAAATCGCGTAATAAACACGGGAAGCCAAAGCGCTGTGCAGTGAGATGGCGAACAAGTTAGATTAATTAATACCATGATTTTTAACGAATTATAGTTATCATTTATGTATAGGACATGTATGTATAGGTCATGTATGTATAGGACTACAGGGTATGCAGAGCTTATTTGCATATATGAAGTGCACGATACTGCCCATGGCTTCCATCTTCTTGAGAAGCAAATTATGATCAATTCTGTCGAATGCTTTGCTGTAGTCAGTATAAATAACGTCGACTTGATTCCCGTTGTCCATTGCAGCAGTCAGGTAATCTTTAAGGAGTACGAGATTAGATATTGTGGATCGTCCCTTCAAAAAACCATGTTGATAGATAGTAAATGAGTGTTTAAGAGAACAATAAATGGTGTTGTAGATGATTCTTTCAAAGATTTTTGCAATAGTACACAATTTTGAAATCGGTCTGAAATTTGTCACGTCAGTCTTAGAACCCTTTTTATGAATTGGCGTGATAAATACCGACATCCACACGGTTGGGATAGTACATTGCGCAAGAGACCGAAACAGTAAAGTTATTGGTATTGCAATAGTTCTCGCACATCCTTTAAGGAATCGCGGAGGTAAATGATCTGGGCCTGCAGACTTAAAAGGATCAAGTTGGAGCAACAGTTTCGTAACAGAAGCAGTATTAATGTCTGTACTGTATAGTACGGTCTGTAAGCACCGTTACACTCTGCTCTCTACTACACGTCCGTTCCCTGCGGCGGTCCGCAATCAAAGAGACAGCTTTTTTTTTTTTTTTTTTTTTGTTTATCGGAAGGGAAGAAACTCCGAACGAGCACCCAACCGCCTCCGACGCCTCACGAGAGAACGTCGGGCGCGACCGGGTAGTGCCGGGCTCGAACCGGCTAAAACTACCCTCCACCGCCACTTGACTCTACAGGCCGTCGTAGCAAGCCGAACGCGTAGCGGGGAAGCGCGGAGGGCGCTCCCCCAAGAACGAGAGACAGCTTGTAGGTAATTATTTCTTTTATATAGACAGCCGCCGTTGTGGGGCTGTCACTCGTGCGTGGGGGAGGACAGACTATTTTCTTCCCTTTCGCACCTGTACACTACAATGTCAATGTTAGAGATATCATTAACAGTGTCATTAAGATAGGTGGAATAAAAATAATCGGAGAATAAAGCACAAATTGACGTTCCTGTAGATGTAGACGAATTTAAATAATGTATGTTACTAGGTATAGCATTGGATTTTGATCGTGACTTAATGTGAGAACAAAAGTTTCTGGAATTATCAATTATCGAGTCTTCAACTGAAGCCATATATTTCGAGTAACATTGGTGTTCAGATTTTTTAACTCTGTCACGGAGCATTTTATAAGATATCTCGTCAAACTTATTACCATATATTTTGAATTTGCGAAAATATTTAGACTTTTCCTTGATAGCCTTAATCAATGAGTGAGAATACCACTTGGGATAAGTGCCATATCTAAACGATTTTATAGGTACATATTTATGGATTATATTATTTATAATTGTATAAAAGTTACTAAGCGATTCGGCTACAGTTTTATTTGAAAATTCTCTGTGCCAGTCCGTATTAGATATTTCTAAATTAATCAATTCAAAATTGGCTCTGTTATAAAGAAATTTAGTACTTAAAGTTGGTTTCAAGACTTCTACTTCAACAAAATTAAAAGTGATTAGCAATGCACTGTGGTGAGGATCAATTACTATTTGAGTTAAATTAAATCAACAAAAAGTTAAAAGGTTGACGATATATGTAGTATTCTCAATAACAGTACGTAATCTAACAGTGCACATAAAGCGTATCACACAGACGAGCGATCGCACACAACTGAAATAGAACAAAAGCATTAATATTTAGTATAAAAACCAACTTTGGGTTATAGGATATAGTTTCCGTGAAAAGGGAAGCGATTTTAATATTCCATAGCATAATTGTAGTAAAAAGGAACTGTTATAATTTTTATGTATCTGTCTGTCTCGTCTGTCTGTATGATTTATTCCGTCATCGAATCTCTACTGAATATCTACTGGGCTTTTCACAAACGAATATCACAAAACTAGAAATATGAAAAAAATAAACGATCAGATTTTAGATTCATTTATAATTTTGTTTTATATTGACATTAATTTATTTAATTTTTCTACATTGTTCCACATTTCTACGGAACTCTAATATCTAATCTAATATACTCTAAAAATCAATGCTTGTTAGTGCGTATTTTATGGGCTGCCATATGGTTCATCCGATTGCGATGCAATTTGGTATAGAGATAGTTTGACACCAGGGGCCGGACATAGGCTATTTTAAAAATGAAGAATGAGGACGAAGTTGCGGGCATCGGTTTGAATGGTATTTTGTATGAATATCTCGTAAAAAAAAAAGTATGTGTGTAGTCATGTGCGCACGTAAGAACTTGTACTTCTTTGACGTTTTTAGTGAAAACTGACCACGTATAAAAAAACAAAACTGGCTACAAATGAAAAAATAAACTGGCTGCTTGAAATGAATGAAATAAAAGGAGTTTTTGGCGGGATTTTATAGGGAGCGGTTGGGTGTTTTAAATATTCGGAAATTGTTTCTAGTATATAATATATTGGGTCCTTACATATGAAATTGGCGTTTTGTACGGGAGGAATATAAAGTCAATTTTTTTTTTGTAAAATATATTTAATTAATCAAAGTATGCACCGTTGTTATCTATGCACTTTTGCCATCTCATAGGTAGTTCATTGATCCCTTTACTAAAAAAAACCATGGGGGCAAGAATCAATAAACTCTTTGAAGGCGGTTTGGACTGCCCCATCGGAGTTGAATTTTTTTCCTTGTAAGAAATTGTCCAAATTCCGGAAAAAATGGTAATCTGTTGGAGCAAGGTCCGGGGAGTACGGTGTATGTCGCAGACATTCCAATTGTAGCTCATCTAAGTTAGTGGTTGTTTGTTGTGCAGTGTGTGGTCTTGCGTTGTCGTGAAGCAGCAGTGGCTTAGATCGATTGACCAATGTCGGTTGTTTAGCAGCTAGTTCTTCCTTCATGGTTTACAGTTGCTGACAATAGATATCTGCCGTAATCGTTTGGCCAGATTTTAGAAAGCTGTAGTGAACGACACCGGCGCTAGTCCGTCAAACACTCACAAGTAACTTTTTCTGAGTCAATTTTCGTTTAGGGCAGGATTTGGCTGGGTCTCCAGGGTTCAGCCATTGCGACGAGCGCTTCCGATTATCGTACAGTATCCACTTTTCATCACAAGTAATGATTCGATTTAAAATCCCTTCATTATTGTGTCGGTTGAGCAAAGTAACACAGCAGTCGACGCGTGTTTGCAAGTTCGATTCACTCAATTCATGAGGTACCCATCGTTCAAGTTTTTTTACTTTCCCGATTTGCTTCAAGTGGATTAATACAGTTTTGTCACTTACCCCGAAGCCTGCAGCTATCTCGAAGTGCTTTGTGATGGATCCGCTTCCACAATAGCCTTTAATTCTTCATTTTCCACTTTGGTCTCCGGCCGTCCACGGGGTTGGTTCTGAAGGTCGAAATTTCCAGAACGAAAACGTTGAAACCAAAAACGTACCGTGCTTTCTTTTGCGACACCAGCGCCGTACACATCATTAATCCTTCGAGCTGTTTCTGCAGCACTGGTGCCACGGTAGAACTCGTACTCGTAAATATACCGATATTTCATGTTTTCCATTGTGCGGTAATAAGCGACGTCAAAGAAAAAAATAATGAGGAAAAAACAAATGAATGACTGTTTTCAAAACTCAAATGTACCAGCTAAATTAAATTATAAATTTGAATTTGGAATGCATAACCAAAGAGGAGATATTTCAGATCAAAGTGGTCAGTACGACAAAACGCTAATTTCATATGTAAGGACCCAATATGTTGATGTAAAATTGGCGTGGTTTTGCACCCTAAGTGTCTACGCCGTTGTGCATTATCTGGAATAGTTGTAATAAATGTTCATTTAGTAGTGTGATGTTGAAATTTTTTTAGTGGTTTAGTTTGCTTAGTTTGGATAGCGGATCCTACTAGAAAGATTGTCTCAATAATATATTTATTGCTAGAAACCCCAATGAAACATTAAAATGTATTACGTCGTCATTTCAATGAAATTATGTAAATAAATAAATACTCCAGACAATTACACAGATTGTATGACCTTAAACTAAGCAGTAAGCTTGTACTATGGGTACTACACAACGAACTCTGGGGGAGTTCCCAGTAACACCCAGACTCCTAGCCAATTTATAAAAGTTCATTTCCTAAATTGGCCTGACCGGGGATCGAACCCGGGACCCTAGCTTGGAAAGCAGATGCATATGCCACTGCGTCAACGGGCCAGTCAATTAAGAATATGAAGTATATGAAGAATACATCATCTATTTATTACTGAAAACATCGACTGTTATGGGCATAGATCCCTTTGTGTTCCCACTCAAGAGAAAATCGTACAAAAAAAATTAATGAAATAAACAATAATAAATTATGTGTTACATCGGCGCGCGTAACTTGGTCACACGCTAAAAAATGTACTCTGATCTGGTTTTCAAACACGCCATAAAAAGTATAACTTAAAAAAAAATTGGGAGTCGTTATAAACGTTCAACATCCTACCGTGGCAGGTCGCCAGTAAATAAATAAAAGTAAACGGGATCAAGGCTAAAGGCGCACTGACCGATGACGTTGAGGTAGTACCCGATGGAGCTGTACTCGGCGTCGAGCCACGAGGCGCGGCAGCGGTACCAGCCCGCGTGCGCCGCGCTCAGCGCCCCCCAGCGGAGCGTGGCCGCGCCCGCGCCCGCGCCCGAGCCCGCGCCCGCGCCCTCGGCCTCCGGCGGCGCCGGGCTGCCGCACACACGCCCACACACACACACACATGAGCGCGCCAGAGCGTAGTACCGCGTTAGGGACGCAGCGTGAGGATATGCATAAACTTACAAAATTCGCTTTTTCTCTTCATAATATTAATGTCGATTTTGAATTGGGTCACTTATTATAAAGGTGCGATGTGTGTAGTGTATTGCAGTGTATGTGTGTAGTGTATTGCGGTGTATGTTCGTGTTTAGTGCAATGTGTATAGTGTAATGCGGTAATATATGTGTTGCAACGGAAACATAGGCCCGCGGGGCCCACTTATTATTTCTAATCTGTTTTTTATTTTTATATAATTTTCGCTTGCCTGTGGATTTTACGTATTACACAATTGTATATGGTGAATTCATATTTTTATTTCGTCGTCGTATTCTTACCATCTAATCTAATCAAACTTACCAGCCACCTATGGATACAGTTGCACGAACAATATATATGTAGCGCGGTGTATGTATGCAATATGTATGTATGCAGTGCGACGTGTGTAGTGTATTGCGGTGTGCGGTATGCGGTGTAGTGTTAGTGTGTAGTGTGTAGCGGTGCGGTCACCTGGCCGGATGGGCGTCGTCGCGCAGCCACCAGGCGCGCGCGGGCGGGTTGGCGTCCACGTCGCAGCGCAGCGCGGCCGCGCCGCCCGCCGCCAGCGCCACGCCGAAGCCCGGCCAGCGGGAGATCACGAACGACGGCGGGTCTGCGGCCAGGACCACATCGTCACACGTCTGTAGTGCTTAAGGGTATCTAAGCATGACGTATTAATATAATGTTATTTTGTATTTAATATTTCAAAATTATTGAATATTATTGTTTTTTATGTATTAATATTTTGTATGTAAACAAACATATTTATTAGTAGGGAGTTGCAATGTCTCGCGTGAGGTAGCAAGCGCCGGGAGCCGAGTGGTGTGGGTGATCCGCCACAGGGGGTGGACCAACACCAACAGGCGCTTACAGCTCCCATTAAGTGGAGCCTTAGCCTGCCACCCCAAGACCGCAGTGCGTAGACTTCATGTCTACACCCTTCTCGAGGTGACCCTGTTTCCACTGAATACTGCGGATCTAGAATGGAGAGTCGATACAAACTCCTGAGGGTGGTGCTTCGGCGGCGCCCTCAGTACCGGGTCGGGGCCGATGAGGCTGCAGTGCCGAAAGGGCCTGGCCCGGACAAGGGGGGAAATCGTCCTCTCAGAGGACGAAAGGGGTTCGTTGTCGTCACCTAACCCCTCTGCTTTCAGAGGGGATAGGTGGTCGAGCGCTTTGGCGCATTGTTGTGTTTTTGTGTTATCTGCGGAGGACACAAAGTCAAGGGGGAACGTGCTCGGCGGCACTAACCCTGTCGCTGGGTGGCGTGTGGAGGGTGGACCGGCACCAGCCGCCCTCCCCGGGACCCCGCGCAGTCACTTCAACGACCCTCGTCATGGTGCTAAGGGGGTACGTCGTGGCTGCGCGGACCGATGACGGGCTTGCCTTTATTGGCCGGCCCAAGAGAAGGAGAACTTGAAACAAACCCGTGAGCGTAAAAAACACGTAAGAACCTGTGGGTACCTGGGGACCCCCAGAGTATTTACCCTTCTCCCCGGAATGGACGTCACCCGGGGAGTGACCTTTAGTTCGTTCCATAAATCGTAGTCCCCCGTGAAAAGGGGACGTTTATGAATGATGAACACAAACCCAAATAAAAAAGAAGTTAGACAGAAGTTTGACGAGGAGATGAAGGAAGCGGAGGTAGTCTTTATGTCGGACTCTCGTAGTTCGAGCATAGAGAGTTTGGTTCGTAGGTCGATAACCCCGAGAGCAGGCGAAAAGCGTACCTCTTCGTGGGAGCGGATGGTCTACTCGTTGTCTGACTCTGAGGAGTCAAAAGAAAGGCGCAAAAACGAGCTTTGGTATCAAGACCTACAAGAGGATCGAGCCAGGAGGAAGGCCAAAGAGGCAAAGAAGGCAAGAAATTTGGCGAAGAGAGGCAGGGGCCGGCCGCTGACAACTGGCCAATACGTGGGCCTGGCGAAGGCCAAGCAGGATCTCATCGACGCGGAGAGACGAGAGATGGAGTTGCGCGCCGAGCAGGAGATGGAGGAGACGAATCGAGAGCTCGTCCACACTAGGGCATCGCGCGCCAAACAGCCCCCGTCGACTGATGGAGGAGAGGAAGGTCGGGCCGATTCTGCCGTGGACCTACAGACGGCGTTGACGAGGGACTTGGCCGCTATCGAAAAGGTGGCCAAGACCTCGAAGAATTTGAAAGGGCCTTACATAAAGGCCCTCAACGAGGCCGTCGCTTCGATAAAGGCGACATTTGAGGATCTGAGTTCCAGATCCTCAACTGAGGAGACCCGCCGGTTGCAGGGAAAGAACAGGCGCCTGCGATCAGAACTGGAGGACCTTCATTCTCAGATAGTGGAGCTGAAGGGGGAGATGGTTCGGTTCATGGACCGCCCCGGACCGTCGTCTGCGGCAGCGAGGGAACCCGTGGCGCCCACACAAGAGGAGGTGACGCGTGCTATTGTCGCGCAGGTGGGCGCCATGATGAACGCCCGGTTTGAGGCCCTCGAAGACCGGCTTCTGCCGGAAAAGCGGTTCCGTCCGCCATCTCTGGCGGAAACTTTCGGCGGAAAGTCCAGCGTCGCGCCATCGGTGTCCAGCGTTGTTGAGAAAGTCAAAAAGGGGGAAAGGAGAGGGAAAGGGTTCAGGCGTCGTCTGGGGCGGGGGTACCCTCAAGGCCCCGTCCGCTGCCTCCGGCTCCGGCCTCCACCGAGGAGGCCTATAGTGTTGTCGCCCGAAGGGGCAAGAGGAAAGCTCCGGGGGGGACTTCTCAGCCCCCTCCACCCAAAGAGGACCAGGCCAAGGGCAAAAAGACCAAGGCCAAGCCCCAAAAAAAGAAGAAGCCGAAGCTTCGAATTCCGCGGACTTCGTCTGTTGTCCTCACGCTCTCGCCTGAGGCGGAGCGTAAAGGTGCTACGTACGCCTCTATCCTTATGGAGGCGAAAAGTAAAGTGGACCTCTCTCTGTTAGGCATAACAGAGATGAGGTACAGAAAGGCGGCGACCGGTGCCGGTATACTCGATTTGCCGGGCACCGATAATAAAGTAAAGTCGGACTCACTCGCGAATAAGTTGCGGGAGAGCCTAAACCCGGAGGTCGTTCGAGTCTCTAGGCCCACGAAGTGCGCAGAACTGCGCGTATCGGGTCTGGATGACTCGGCGACGGTTGCGGATGTTGCCGCAGCCGTCGCTAAGGTTGGAGGCGCCTCCGTAGAAGATTTGAAGGTGGGAAAGATACGCCGCGCCCCTTCGGGGCTCGGCGCAGCTTGGGTCCGCTGCCCCGTGGATGCAGCAAAGAAGGTGGCGGGTGCCTGACTGCTTGTCGGATGGGTCTCGGCCGGGGTGCAACTCCTTGAGCCGAGGCCCTTGAGGTGTTACAGATGCCTCAAGATTGGGCACGTGCGGGTCTCCTGCACGTCAGAGGTGGATCGCAGCGGACAGTGCTACCGCTGCGGCCAAAGGGTCACTAGGTCGGCGGGTGCCATGCGGCGCCCAACTGTACGTTGTGCGCCGCGAGCGGTCTGCCGGCCGGTCATCTAACGGGGGTGAAAGCCTGTGCGGGTGCCAAGCCCAAAAAGGGCGAAAGGGTGGCTACTGCCGCCGCCCGTGTGGTTCCTGCCAGGCCGGGAGTAGAGGGGATGGCCACGGAATAGTGGCCTCCCCACGTGACCAACGTCTCTGGCGTGTGTTTCCTCCGTCGCCTACAGTAGCGGCGGAGAGCCCACTGAGGCTTGGGGTGACATTCGGGGGAGTGCCACCCCTCAGATAGCCTCGAGATGGCGCGCGCGGTGTTTCCGCGCGCCTCTCAAGCACTGAGGGTGGGAGTTCTGCCCTCCCACCCGTAAACGAGACGAGGCCGGCGGTTTAGCGCCGGCCGTTGCCTGCTGGGGTCGCGGAAGATTACGGAATTGTACCCGTTACCCCGTACCAAGGCTCTCGAGGAACACCGTTAGGTTTTAGTGGGTAGCCCGGCATTGCACCTCACAGCCGTGGAGTCCTACATATCCCCCTGCCATCCCACATGGCAGGACGGAATGCATAAAGCATTTCCTGACGCAAAAAAAAAAAAAACAAAAAAAAAACAAAAAAAAAAAAGAAGGTAGCAAGCGCCGCGCCCGCGTGTGACCGTACACCACGCGCCCGTGTGTACATCGCTTCGGGCTTAGTCTGCTGCTTGCTTTGGCTACAATCGCATGTGAATACGCTTTTAATATTTAATTACTCGCGCGAGGCTTGTAATTTCAAATTAGTTATGTTATTCGATCCTTCTTCTTATGCGCTTTGTCATTGTTCTCAGTAGTGTCATTCTGTGCTCCTTCTGTAAACTTTTGTACGTCTTAAATAAACTGTATAAATTTTGTGTGTTCCGCATTAATTTCGGATTACCTCCGAACGAACGACATATACCTACCATTACACGTCTAAAGAGTAGCAGACTATGCGTCACATTGACTACTGCGTCCCGTGTTGACACTTCATACTAGATATTGTTCTTGGGAGCCAAAACTTTGCCTTTACAGCTCATGTTTTCGGTATTAATCAAATTCCAAAAACAAAGTTTTACATTACGACGTTTTTTCTACTCAAAAGTGACTTCTGGGGGTTAGGTTCGGTGTTAGATTTTTTAACTATTCAAAAGTCTTCTTAACCGCAATAATACACTCGTTAACTGTAAAAACACGTAAGCAGTAGTTATTGTAACGTGCTTCCGAGCGGCGTGTCCACAAATACTAACTTCCTAGACATGTACCGGCACAGACATTAAAAAATGACCAAATGCAAGTCGTACTTGGGCCATTACTATTATAGTAAGTTTTTACCAACCGCGATTCAATAAACAATAATTGTCGTAGAGTATGCGCTACTTATGTGTAAAAAATATTGCCAATCGCAAAAATAGTTGTGATATTTTTTTTATGTAATAAGGCATAGCTGTTACGGGACACCTGACGAATTTTTTAAAAACATCCGTCTTTGAGTCGCCATTTACTGTAACTGTTCTTTTCAGCTGTTTACATCCAATAGTCTCCGAGAAAACGGCTGTTGACGCAAAGCACAAGCGGACAGTGGTCGCGGCGGCGGCGGCGGGGCGGCGGCCGGCCGGCCGCCCGCACTCACCAGCCGACACAGCGACGCGACCAGTGGAACGAGCATGACGCTTACTCACGTCTAATTTGTAACTTGTAATTTGTAACATTATAAATCATGTTAAGTGCAATCACGTCTTATTTATTATTATTGTCGCGCGTCCCTTGGCTTGAACTGGCACAACGGCAAAGACATACATGGGGACATTTTTTAACTCCTCTTTTTGTCATTTTGAATCGGAGTAGTAATAATTACAATGATACATTATTTACAGGCGTATTCATATTCACTGTACGCGATTCTAGCGTGTCCGCACAGACGCCGGCAAAACGGCACCGGCGACTAAGACAAACAGACGGGCGTGTACTAGTGATTTTATATACGTTCCGTTTTACATTTTGATGCAACAAGTCTTAAATAATATAGATACTCACAAGTAACGTGTATTTCTAGTTTAGCTGTGAGCACGTGCGGTGCGGGCGAGGCGTCCTCCAAAGGCGTCGGCGGCGAGGAGGGAGGACGCCTCTGCTTCGACTCACATTGCAGTGTGGCATTGTGCAGCTCGCGAGCCGCCGTCACCACCACGTGTGATATCGTCACACCCTCTGCCCATAAATAAAAATAACCCGATAACCCAAGTGCATCGATAATTTTATTTATTACTTATATCGAAAGAATAGCGTCGACACCTATTTTATCGAAAAGAAAAGTAGAGGTATAAAGGGAAAGAAAGAGCAAAGAAAGAAAGGAAAGAGGTATGAAATGAACTTAACGTAAACAATAAATAATCGGAAATATTCCAACATTATTCCAGGATGACATTAAAACTCTGTGAGAACACTGCTTCTTTTAAATATTATATCACTGACCTATAGAGTAGTTTGTAGGATGTATTCGTAGATACGGACGATGGTCCAGCGCTGGTTCCAGTGCTAACAGCCTCCACGACAGCTCTGGAGGGGGGACGCCACCTTGATCAACATTACAATTTAAAACGGGTAAAGATTACTAATTATTAAATCGATTTCAAAACACTGAAAAGCACTGAAAAAAAATTATTATTTTTACTAATCAAAACTTGAGTACAAAAATAACTAACATCATACATAATTCAATTCTATAGGTACTGCAGTTGGTGCCAACTTGCCAAGCATACCAACCATATTTGTTAAATTATTTTTGTATTTGAATATCGATTAGTAAAGAATAATTATTTTATAGTTTTTAGTGCTTTTATTTTGTAGTCGGTGTACATTTTTTTAAGTTATTAATTTTGCCCTTTCGGGTGCTCTTGCCTTCCTTTTCTTCTTGTTTCTGCCTCTCCTGTTTATCAAAACATGTAAACCGCTAAAAAGTTATTTTGTTTAAGTAGTACTCCATCATGAGATCTTAAGTAAATTTCAATGGAAAAAGAAAGTCATAAAAGTGAAGTCATAAAAATGACGCAGAAATCGTAAATACCCATAAAAAAAGTGAAAAAAATTCAAATATAAATTCAAATATAAGATAAACACTATTAAAACTATTAAAAATGTCATATCCAAATAAGTAAAATTTACAAATTGGAACGGATAAGATTCTCAAATTAAAATGATTAAGAATTATAAATTAAAATGAGTAAATATTGTCTTGAAACTTAACTCGTTTTAATTTGTTTTAATCTCCTAGAACTCCCCCCTACCTGCCAGTAGGTACATAAAGGAAGTAGAGGTCGCTAGTGGTGTTACCTTCGGCCACGCAGCGCACCTCGAGCACGGTTTTGTCGCGGACAGGCACCCACGTGTTGCCCGCGTCCAGCCGCCGCCCGTCCACCGCCAGGTACACGGACCGCGCCGGCTCTGGACCGTCACACGTTCAACGTTAAACCTCTGTTATACAACTAATCACAGTGTTATTGACCGCTCTATTGTGCGTACAGTGCAACATGTCTTTCAAATCGATTTTATTCGATTTTCTGATTTTTTTAAAATCGTTTTTTTTCAGAATCTTAACTCAGCTTCTTGCTTAAAAAAACATGTGTGTATATACCCACGTAAGAAGTTACACTTTTTTGACGTGAATAAAAATCAAAAACAAAACTGGCCATACATAAAGAAACAAAACTGGCCTCATAAAAAAAAAGAAATTGGCTGCTTGAAATGACTGAAATAAAATATACTGAAATAAAATATAAAAAAACAAAACAGATCAATGATTTAACTTCCGCTACATGCTGAAATAACACTGATCTGTTATTCCAAACGCGCTGTAAGAAGTATAACTTCGAAAATATTATATTGTATCACAAATATTCTTTTGCATTTGGTCAGTCAGTCAGTTACGATGTGTGTGAAAGTTACTGTGATGAGTCTGCTTTGTCATTTGTAAACCGAAAGCAAGACGAAAAGTGATATGAAAGCTGTAGAAGTATGATATTTTACCAATGATGTTATAATACAAAAGAGGTAGATAGGTTACCTTCACTCGAAAAGTGGCACCCGAAAACTTTGCTAATTAGCCAACCTGGACTTGGTCAAAGAATATGAAAAGTAATGTTACAGAACCAACAATGTCACGCAATGGCTATTGTGCATTCAAAATTCTAAAATCTTTTAATAATCCAAACGTTTTTTATAATATACACGACATTGTGATGACGCAGCCACCCAGTTTTAATCATCGTTTGCATTTATTAAAAGCAATAATATATTATAATGTATCATTTTCAAATTTATAATTAAAAAATGTTGGCGATCTTTTTAAATAAATATGTTCTCATGTTCATGATTCAACAAAAACGAAATACGAAAAAAAGCAAACATAATTTTTTTCTGTCTAATCCCATTAGGTATCAATCATATTTTTTTTAAATGTCTGTTCTGTGGCATTAATTACTAATATTCTATGTATTAGTCACGGATTCGCTTAAAATGTAGTAAGAAATTGAAATTGACCAATCACAATGATTTAGAGAGCTATGTGATTTGTTAGTTTGAAATGAAATTATGTTTTACATTGCTTAACGACGCAGACGCAGATGTTGTAACTTGGACAATATTTTATTTGGATTAGTACTAAGGTAACCTATCTACCTCTTTTGTATTATAATATCATTGTATTTTACCCATAATGTTTTATCTACTCGGATAGACCAGTACATACATTAGCAAATATCTTTACAACATTTCGTTTTGCGGATGGAAAGAGGTAAGATAAATTTTCAGATTGAACCTTGGCATACAGATCACCATCTGTATGCCAAAATTCAATCGGAATTTGAAGCATTTGTAAAGCAACATTCTCTTTCATGCTTACCGTAAATGAGCAGCGTAGTGGGCTTCCCAGAGAGCGAGCGGCCAGTCAAGTCGCTGCCGGCACAACGCCACTGCGCTGCATCTCCTCGTGTAGCACGCGCTAGCACCAAAGTATTGCCCTCGCGACGCAGTGCCTCAGCGCTCGCGCTTACGCCTCCGCCACTCCCCTCCGGAGGTAGCGACACTTGCTGCACACACAGATACACAATATCAATATTGCATGAATCCATATCACACTAAATTCAATGCGATCTCTTACAAGTATGTGCAGTCTCACCCTTGCGGTCACGATAAGCAATAAAGAGATACGCAGTATGATAGGGTTGCTGTAAAAATGAATAAATGGATGCTTAGATGGTTCAGGCACATGGAAAGAATTAGTGATGAAAGAGTGACGAAGAAAATCTACAGAGCGAGTGGTAAAAGAAGCCAATGAAGACCAAGGCTGACTTACGAAGATCAAATAGCCAGAGTAATAGCCGACAAAATTGTCAAAAGCCTTCGCATATGAAGGCGAAAATGTGTGAGGAGAATGATGAGATTTGAGGAAGCGAAAGAACGATGTAAGGACCGCGACGCTTAGCGCTCTGTCTTCTCTGACTACCCCGTTAGAGATACAGCGTGAAGATATGTATGTAGGCATGTATAAAATTCGTAATCTTGTTCGACGTTATATTAATAAAATGGTAACATATATTTAAAACGAATTTAAAATAACCATAATATAAATTTTCTTTTGCGTTTACATTATTATGCGAAAAAGCTCAGTATGTGTAATGGGAGTGAAATATATTGGCTATTACATACAGACATACGGGCAGAAAGGCAAACAAGCAGATATTAAAAAACTAATAATAATACTAAACGATTTCGATAACAGTTCAATCGTTATTTTTTCAGATATAATTAGGTTACAATTGCGACTCTTAAGATTTTATCGAATAGATTATACCTACTTGGATGAGAACCAAATTATAGATACCTACCCAGCTAGATAATTCTAGTAATGCAAAACAAACACAAGAACAATGAGTTAAATGAGATCTACTAAATTTATAACGTAGTCATTATGCCATTACATTTTCACATATGAAGCTCTTTGTTGAACAAGCTCAGTGTATCGTTTCAAATGACTTGAGTAGTGTTGACTCAATGTTCCATTTGTAACTCAAATACGATGAAATTAGAGAGCGTTTTAATGAAAAATACACGACTATTACGCAACCATAGACAATGAAAAAATAAGCCAAGGGCGTGTCAGATACGCACGTGGAGCACTCAACTTATAGAGTAGCAATGTCATTTATTTTGTATGAAAACAATTTACGTCTAAACGCTGTTGCGGTAACTGCGTTCTGTTTTGTAGTTTGATTTTTTACTGTTTTTGCCACACCACCGAATATAGCAACAAGCCATTACATAAACAATTAAATATATGTTGGAATAATACAGGATGTACACACAAGTTCACTGTTTAGTATTGGTTATGTACTGCTCAATGTGAGCGAGAGTTGATATTTGTTAGTGTAAATAAACTGAGCAGAGGTGAACAAAATTGAACGATATTTCATCTCTATATGTTGAGTGCTCCATGATACGCATTATCATAGAGTTTTAGTTTTACTAAAATTAATTTAAAAAATCAAAAATTCAAAACGGGTCCGAAATACTCGCTATTGTACTTTTGCTTTTATGTTGCCGATTTACGTCTCCGTACCAAACTTCAGTTTAAGTAGGATGAAAATATGACGAAATATAAATATCGACAGTACATACGTGTAAATAAATAGACAGACGAACTGACACATAGACAGACATCACAAAATTGTAAGGATTCCATTTTAGAAGTTTTGGCTACAAAACACAAAAAAATACCCTCCGCGAAGTGTACGTATTTCAAAATCGATTTAACTAAAGACTAATGATCCCCTACACGAAAAATAGACCAATTCCTTCCGTTCGAGATCATTCTTGCCTACGAGGTAAACACACAAACAAACAGAGAGACGCACAGATAGACATAGAGGCAGGCAGACACATAAACAGATATGCAGCAGACGCATAAATAAACAGATACATATCAGACACACAAATAACTATACACACAGCAAAGACGCAGACACAAATAACTAGACACAGGCATGAGACCGCTAAACTGCAGTTTGTAAATGCGACACATTTAAATAAGCCGATCAGTGGCCATTTTGTTAGAAAACAGGAAAAATAATCGTGAAAATCTCTCTTTATTCATCACTTATAGCAGATATCGTAGCGCTATCCTACCACTCCTGGGTTGCAAGGAGATTACAAAGCTTATTCAATCATTTTAAACTTATTTTTATACAGCAGCGGCGATGAATACCGCTCCATATTTCTGAACCAAGCGTGGAGGTCGTATATTATGCTAATAGCCGTATCAATAACAACACTTCCCTAAAGCATTCGTTTACCATAACAGGGCCATTTTCCAGCCATAATTGTCGTATCATCTGTCTTTTGATCCACATACTAATCTCAACCTATTTGAGAACATGTTCATATGGCAAAGAAACCGTGCCATATGTTTGAAGTATAAAGCGTATAATGCTATAAGTCATTTTATGCTAATATCAGTACCAATAATAACACCGCGCTAAAAACTAGTTTGATCTAAAAATGCCAAACGGACACTTTCTCACCACGCCTGTTACGCCATCTCTGCTCGTACACAGGTACTATATCCTCGTTTCTAAATTCTAAGATACTGCACATGTGAGCGTTCTCAGTATACACCATGTATACACCATGCCCAATAAAATTGATTAAAACACTGATGCTGACAATCTAACAATAATGTTATTGACGACACTCCTCTTATCTCCTAATAATTCAATAATTCGATAACAAATATACCGGTAGCATACTCTAATCTGAAATTATTAGACAAACTATCCATCCGTTCGAGAGCATCCTTGCCTACGAGGCAAACACACAAGCAGACAAGAGCGACGCATATATAGACAAACAGGCAGGCAGACACACAAACAGATATGAAGCAGACGCATAAATAAACAGATACATAGACACACAAACAAATAGACACACAGCAGAGACGCAGACAGAAATAAATAGACACAGGCATAAGACCGCTAATGATATTGCCTGCATGACGATGCGTGCATTGCCTGCAACGTAAGGTTCTCAAAGAAAAGGCATACACCATGGTAGTAATTAATGCCTGCATGCTCCGACATAAATATAATGTATATACCTCGTTATCTTTGTACCAGCGCAGATCCGTGATGTTGTGTAGATCGCACTCTATGCGCGCGCGCGCGTGCGGCTCCACTAGTAACTCCCGCTCGTGCCGAGGGGCCTGCTGCGACATATGAACCACAGTTGGCTTTAATTTGGATGCAGTTTAGAAAACCAGTCAAGAATAAAATGAGCTTTTGTGTAATTATAAACTATAAGTTGAATGGGTCGAAAATACCTATTGTTAAATTGTTTGCTTCTGATTTGGATTATCAATTTATGCCATAAGTTCAGTACGCGTAAAGATAACGAAATCAATTAGTGACATGCGGACAGACAGACATACACGTGATAAAACTAGGGGTCCCGTTTTTGCATTTTGACTACAGAATCCTAAAAATGATCTTGAATGACGTCACTTAACTTTGCTATTCTAATAACTATGGAAGAGCAATTACAAAACTGGTAATTAGATTTGAGTTGTTTAAACTGTATTCTGACTATAAGAATCACACTATAAAATAACAGGCATGTTATGACTTCATTGAAGACAGAACTTTTGTCTAGACATAATCTTCTCTGCACATGTATTTATTTTACTGGCTTTTTGATTATTTTAATTTTGATTATTTTAATACATTGCAAATAATATTGAATAAATGATACCTAACAAAGTTTCTTGTCGATTTCATCAAATTATTGATAAAAGTCGAAAGTGCTAGAATGTTTCATACATTAAGGTAATTTTTATAATTTGGCACAAGAATCTACAAATTTATCAGTCCATCTAGCAAGCGTGGTAGGAGCACGTGAGTCAATATCAATATAGAGATCAAGATTCATGCAAGTACAGTGTACATATAGTACAGCGATGTGTGCACGACCGGTCACTAACGGACTCACGGCACCGCTATGGTCAAACCGCGGGTTATTACCTAAAAAAAAATATGCAGACTACGACAGCCACGTGATCACTGCGCGACCAGCGACAAATTGTAATATAAAATTAGTATCATGGATGACGATCGCGTATCTATGATTCTATGACCGTAAATGCACTTTTCGCGGTAGATTTAGCGCCACTATACGAATTACATTACACAAATTCTCGTTTTGACAGCAGATATCGCGCGATATTGGCTGTCGCATGCTGTCTGCAAGTTACGTAATAAGCGTGCCGGTTTGAACAGTTTCGTTGTAGGACAAACAACAGAGCTGACTGCGCGTACTCAACGTAACGAATTTGAGGGAATTGATAGTAATAAAATTTTACAATTGATTTTTACATTTATTAACATAAGGTATATATGGTTAGTTCATGTGAATTTTCCAAAGTGTTTGTTAGGAATAAAACATCATATTTCTATTGTCTTACGATATCAAGAGATAACACTAGTTGTCCCGTCAGCGCCGGTTTGATTAATTCTTTTTTTGGTATGTGGGTAATTTAGTGCGTGAATTGAAGAGTTGTAATGGAGAATTCTAAGAAAAGGTCGATCGCTTTGTGATAAAGAAAGGGACAGTTTTGGAATATTGGTTGTAAATCTCAATTATTTTTTTTGTTTTGAAACTAAAAGAAATTCTGCCGTGTCGTGTTTACATGTTATGTTGTGTTCGCCGACCGGAATTTGGTATTTAATTGTTTTGCATTACATTGTAACTACATAATTTTGTAAGTGGTAGGCAAAGAGGTTAGTAAGGTGATATGTGGATCTATCTTCCGTTTTGTGGCATTACAGCGCCAGAAACCACCTCCGTGTTCTACCACCCTGAAGGCTAACGGACATTAAAGGTATGTAGCCTCTTTTATTAGTATAGTTTTGTTTGTTAGCGCCGCGTATCGCGATTGATGTCGGCGCAGCTCCCGGCATGTTTGTTACCCTACCGAAATTATAAAGGGTCCAGCATCCGCAGCGGTCGTACCTAGAGAGCTGTACCGCACAGTGTTACTAAACTAATTTTTTTATTTAAAACAATATTTCAAGTTTTGGCAACCCTATCAATATAGACATGAATTATACACGCTGTTAGGCGGCCGTTACACGATAGGTCGGCCGTCAGTTAAGCCACCATCTAACCAAGGTTTAACGCATTGAATTAACGTATAATGCTGTGACAGATGGTTGAGAGGCGAATATTTAGACAGCCGTTACATGCTTGCCTAAGCGTCATGCAAAATGAATGACAATTACGTTATGGTTCGTCACTTAACCATCAGTTTCTGTATTATATGTTAATTTAAAGCGTTGGATGTGGACTGGACAGTTGTTTAACTGACAACCAAGTCAACCAACTATCATGTCATTGTCATTCATTTTAGTGATGTTTGTATGAGCGTTTAACGGTCGCTTCAGAGGACTTGGTTTCTGTACAATTGTTTAGTCTACGGTAGGACTTTTTGGCGGAAACGGGAGAAGTGAAGTTTTTATTTTATTTATTATAGATTTTTTATTATTTGCATTTTGAGACTTTTAAAGTAAAGTCGTAAATTGTTCAATAAAGTTTTGTGCGATTGTTGAAAAAGTTTTCACGTTATTCTAAAACTGCAGTAAAGCCTACTATCACTTCACTGGGGAGTGTTAGGGACTCGGTGACAAGTAGACAGACGTTTTACATCAGATTTGTGTTGTATGTAGACGATACGTCACATACTTAAAAAAGGATAATTATACCAAAATACCTAAAAAGGATCTAATAAAGGATTTAACCTGTAAAAAAAAGGATAGTAGTCCGCTAACGATGATTTTTGATCGTTATCGAAAAATTATCGTTAGCGGACTCCTATCCTTTTTTAGGAGTTTGCTAGGTATTAGGTCATTGAAAAATCAGCGTTAGCAGACCCTATCCTTTTTTAGAGATTCGCTTACTATTAGATCGATGAAAAATCGGCGTTAGCGGACTCCTATCCTTTTATCCTAAGTAGAACAAGAGCGGTCGTGAGTGTGTTGAGTGAGTGTGTGTGTGTGTGTGCGTGTGTGTGTGTGGACCTGGTAGAGCTGCGCTCGGGCGGGCGCGGGCGCGCGGGCCTGCGGTGGCGCGGGGCGCGGGCGCGGCGGGCGCGCGGCCGCCGGCCGGATGACGAAGGTGTCGACGCGCGACGCGCGCCGCGGCCCGCCCGGCGCCGCGCCCGCGTCCCCGATGGCGTCGCGCAGCGCGCCGCGGATGTTCAGCACCGTGTCGCCCGTCTTCACGCGCCGCGCCTCGCCCGTCTGACACCGTCACAACATCACACCATCACATCATCACACCATTCATGTAGTCACTGGGACTACTTCGACGTTACGCGTTTTATAATTAAACTTCACAATATTTAAGAAGTTAAACTTCAAAGTTCATAATATATCTTTTATTTTCAAAAAAAATATTTTATATAGAAAATATACATGGAATAAAACTTAGTATATACTGGCGTATAGACGAACTTAGAACTCGTTGGTACGTAACGGTTTTTAATTCGTTAATGTCACCTATGAAATGTATGAATCTCTTGATTATTGCGATATGTAATATCACAATCACATACATAACACGTAACCATTATTAAACAGTACAATACTTCTTTGAAATAAATTAAGAATTACACAAAATAATAAATTGAGTCAACAGCGTTCTCCACAATGTGACGACTTGTGACGACTTGTCATTCAAAAAGGGTTACAAAAGCGTCTCGTTTGCTGTCCGTTTCTTACTCGTTCCACTATCAACTATCATAAAAGATTACATTCTCACTCGCATTGTTTGTACGTCTGTGGGGGTGTAGATATGACTATCTAATTACACCACACACATAAAAAGATAAGGACACTTAGTAGACGAGCACAAATAACTGAGACGAGCACTTCACAGAATCAACAATATAATTTTGAGACACGATTTACAGTCACAATTACAATAACATCAAGCGACACAAAGATATGACATGAATTACGATATAAATAACTACAACAGATACTAATGATTATAAATAAGGCGAATAAAATTAGTAAGATTTTAACGTGTAATAATCGTTGAGAACGAACGCGGAATATCCTTTTGTGTGTCGTACACTGTGTCGGCGCGACCGTTAGCATTTCGCACGGGCGTGCACAGTGTCGTGTAAAATGTTAAAAGTGTCGGTAGGTGTAAAATAAAATACGTATATAAAATGTTTGCATGTCCATAAATTATATTTAATTATTTTAATATATAAAATTTATATTTGCGTGAGTTTGTGTGTATGTATAATAATTAATATTGTTGTAATATAAATAGTTACATAAAATATAAATAAAGTGTACGTATATATATATATATATAGTGTAGTGTGGTAAGTATGTGTCCTACACGTCTATACACCATTATAATTATACTTAATTTATGGTATAGCCAGAGTGTTAGCAGACGGAAATGTCAAAACCACTCGCATACCTAGGCGAAAATGTGTGAGGAGAATGATGAGATTTGAGGAAGCGAAAGAGGTGTGTAAGGACCGCGACTCCTGGCGCTCCGTCCTCTCTGACTACCCCGTTGGGGATACAGCGTGAAGTTATGTTATGTTTATGTTAATTTATGGTATGAAAGGATGGTTTATTAACAGAAATAAATATGGCATAATCAAAAAGAAAATATTTAGATTTGAAAAAAAATGTTGCTTTACTTAAAAAACACAAGCAACGTCTTCCGAAGTAACAACAACACTGCATACGCTATAGGTATACGAACTCAGTAGCAGCGCGTGGTGACGCATCGCTGCGTCGCCACGCCAGCAGCCGTTCTGACCCGCCACATAAGACAACATTTCACATCAAAAATCAATGTCCCATGTATGACGGAGCGTCACTTTACAACAGCTCGACCAATTTGGCAGATTTCATTTTTCTTGCGTTTATAATTGTCAGGACAAAGTTTAAAAAAAAGAAAATTTTGGTAAAATAAACTGAATAAATGAGAAATTTGGATGGCATTTTTGTAGGAAAATCCAAATTAAAAAAATGCCAAAAATGGCGTCATGATGTGACATTTAGTTTGACAGTTCTGCTGTCATGTTTTCATGTCGAGACAAATTCCATCATACGAGACAGACATGAAATTCACCCGGGCGACGCCGGCTACGAAGAGATAAACTTCAGTCAATAATAAGTCTTTTAATTCCAAAAATAAATATGTATTCCACAATTTTCTCAAAAAGTTATTTCTACGGCAAAAAATTGCATAACACACCTCGAACATATCTCGTTCAAACCAATTTTCTTTGAAAGCATTTTTCAAATTCAAATTCATAGTCAAGTTCTACTACCTTCAATGTTTTCAGAGTTTTCTAATCCATAATTAAAAATTACGGGGGGGACACTTTTTACGACTTTAGAAGCGCTATTTTAATAGAAAAGATATTTTGAATCAATAGTTAATGATATGGAGATTCTATTAACTTTTTAAGTCTTAACTTAAATACGTGCAGACAGACAGACAAATAGACGAACGGATTGTTTCGTTTTTTGTCATTTCGTTACAGAACTCTAAAAACCGACGAAAGCCGTATTGGACACGCATTAGCTTAAGCTTTTAGTTTAAAAGGTTCAGAAAAATCTGGCAAATCATGAACGCTGAAAACAGGGTGTAAATTGAGGAAAAATTATGAAGGTTGATATTAGATTTTATTTCATATCACGAGAAAGACAAACATGCAAACAATCTACCTAATGGTAAGTGGTCCAGGGCTCATAGACATTTACAATATCAATGCTAAAAAACAATTACGATTGCAAATGCATTGGCAACCCTGATACTTTCTTTTTACTACCTTTGTTTTGCAGTTGACTGTACGAATTCCTTCACGGTACGAATACATCTAATGCAAAACTTACACTTGGTCGATTTTACATTTTATTGTTTATATTTACATCTATACTTATAATATTATAGAGGTAATGTAAATTTTAAACTTTCGCATTGCATTATAGAATAGAACTCGGTCGAAACGTCAGGCCAAAATAAAAGGTAATCGCGTTAATTTCCCGTTTTAGATATTACAGAGGTAAAATTTGTTCGTTTGTAGGAGGTAATTTATATAACTACTGAACCAATTCTAAACACTATTTCGTTAATTATTGATGACTAATAGAAATCTATACTCTCACTGAGTTATATAGGCTACATATTATTTTGACGAAAATAAGTTTTCAGTTCAAAATCTCAATATTTATAAATCAAACCGGAAGAAAAATCGCGCATCGCATCGCGCTGACCAAATAGTTGGATATACTTGAAAATAATGAACTACAAGCAACACAATGACGAACGCAACTTATAAAATATTACATGCAAGCAAAACCGCGGGACGTAGTCAGTTTTCTTTAACTTTTTGTGTGTGGTAGATGCTGCGTCCTAGCACGAGTAAGGCCGGTGCGCCGGGTTAAACACCACTCTCTCATAGAATATCGGCGTGAAATAATAGCATCTATTGCTGTTGTGTTTCGTCCGGTGAGTGAGAGTGCCGGTGGCCTAACTCCCACCTCCCCCTCCTCTTCCTAAAGACCGGCAACGCTCCCGCTATTTCCCTGAACGTTGCGAGTGTAAATGGGGGGCGATGATCACTTTCCATCAGGTGATACGCTTGCTCGTTTTCCCCCTCTTTTATAAATAAAAACTTTGTTAACTTTGTTATCTAATTTGCTTTTACGCAACACTAAGTAGTTATTTACCTTCGATTTGTCCCAATCGTCGCTGCTGCGTTTCTTTCTTTCATTAACATCTTCGTTGGCGTTGTCCAAAGACACGTCGACCTCTCCCCCCGTTTGTACTTTAGTTTCAGTCTCTTGATCTACGTTTAGTTCTGGAGTAACATGTAAACTATTTTCTTCGATGCTTGTTTCTAGATCATATGTAATCTCATCGCTGGTTTCGTCTATTGCTACATCAGGTTCTATGTCATAATCTTGAATGTTAGAGTTTTGCAGGGGAGGGTAGAGTGGGGCATCTCGAACTAGGTCCGCATCGAGGTCAGGGGTAGACGCGGGCGACTGCGAGGAGCTGCTTCGCTCCGTGCATCGTCCTGAAGGAAAACCTGTTGACAAACAAAAATCGACGTTAAAACTTAGAATCGTCGTGAAACTGTCGATCGCACAAATAAAAGTATATACAATATACAAATAAAAGTTCTATAAAAGTAGATCTAACGATTAAATTAAAAGGTCAAACAATAAAGACAACAATTTTAGATCTCTGAACTTATTTACTGGAAATTTATAAGATTTGTTTGTTATGTTTTTCTGCAAACTGAAACTAAAGCTTTTTATATTTCCTGAACTTTTCAGAATTCTAGATTCAGTTACTTAGATAAGGCGGTAGGAATGTTTTAGTTGTGCTCGAGTGCTCAACTTTCCTATTCTGTAATTCTCTTATAAATGTTTAGAAACGATAAGCAGTGTAAAATATATAGAATAAAAAGACTTATTACTGTGCAGTGTAAACATGTAGATTAAAAAGAATTATTACTGTGCAGTGCAAAATGTATAACATTATATGACATAGTTTCTGAGAAAATTAACTATGACACAACTACAGAAGAATAGACGCACGACTTAGTTCCGTTCTTCCTTATCCTTAAAAAGAGAAAGGAAAACTTACCTAATCCTAAAAATATATAAATATAAAGTTTTCTTACTCACGTAAAGGATGCTGTATTTTTTATACATATTTCTGTTATTAGTTCTATATTAAATACAAAATGTTCCATTGGAATTGTGGTGTGCATCTCCTTTTCAAGACAAAGATCCCGGGTTTGATTCCTGGTCAAGTCAGTTTAGAAAATATTTGATCCAGGTCAATAAAAATAACTTCGTCAGTTGGGGACCGATTTTAGAATTTTTTTTTTGTTTGGAAGAGTATACTTTCGAAATGGTCTCGTCTTCGAACACAAATAAAGAACTAGATTCACAATCTCCTATAAAATCTAAACAAATTAATGTCGGAATTGACGTATATATTTTTAGTACCGTGGAGTATTATCGGCAATACTGTATTAATCTGAAGTAGACTTTACTGTCAAACCATAAGGTTATAAACGCTCGTAAACGATTCTTCCATGACATCGAAACGAAGTTTATTAAATAAAATATTTAAAATGCAATCTTACGTCTCGTGCATAAAGTATAATTAAAATAATCTATTTGCGTTGAATTGTTTCATGAAAGTGACAAGATTGAAAATTATTAATTGATTTAAAAATTGTATTTAAAATGTTATTAATTATTATATATTTTAAGTAATTGTTAATTGTAGACCTGCTCTAGATATTTTTTAGACCGAGGTCACTCTATAGGAAGAATTAAAAAAAAAGAATAAAATTAAACCTTCACACTTCTCAAAAAAACACTGAAAATTACAAAATAATTATTCTTTACTAATCAAAACCTAAGTATAAAAATAACTTTATTACATTACTTACTTTACTATATTACTTTATTACATTTGACAGTTACTGAAGTCGGTGCCAAGCCTAATGGTATTAATGGTAAATGGTTCGGGCACATGCAAGAATGAGTGATGAAAGACTGACGAAGAAAATCTATAGACCAAAAGTGAGTGGTAAAAGAAGCCAAGGAAGACCAAGGCTGACTTATGAAGATCAAATAGCTAGAGTGTTAGCCGACGGAAATGTCAAAAGCACTCGCATACCTAGGCGAAAATGTGTGAGGGGAATGACGAGATTGTATTGGTACCTAAATTATTATTTCAAGTTCAATTTCATTAAAAAATAGACATAATTTGAAGTTACTATTCGCAGAGCAGATGTTTAGAAACTGTAAGTGATTTTTAAATAACTTTAATTTCGCATCTCTACACCTTAATAGATGTCGTTAATATCCTTTGGTACAAGAAACTCAGTTATTCCCGCTCTCCACGCAACGAAAATCCATAGAGCTGTAGATAATATAATTAAAGTTCATAATTATAAACGAAAAGTAACTACGGACGGGGAAGTTGAATTCAGTAAGTTTGGACTTTAAATTACAGCTGAAACGTTGAAAAGGCAGAGTTATTAGACAGTAAACAGAATTTAATATTTCATAATAAACAGTAAATATAGGAACAGGCAGAAGGGAGGAGAGACGGCTCAGTGTCGCGGCGGAGGTGCTTTATTAATTAGTGTAATCAGCGCCAATTCACACAACAACTCGGCTAACTCCAGAAACTTCGCGAGATCTTCATTTGACAACATTTTGAACTGAACTTCTAGACAAGAAATGCGGCCTTTGGTTATGTAAAAGTAATATTTCTCAAATTAAAATGATACAAGCTCCCACTCCTCCCTCCTTTCTGTCTGTATAAATGTGTGAAATAAATGATTAGATTTGAGAAAGCGAAAGAAGTATGTAAGGACCGCGATCCCATCACGGATACAGCGTGAAGATATGTTTGTATGTTATTGTAAAACGTTTTAAATTTAATGTTCATATATAAATAATAATAATTAAAAAGTGGAAATAATGGCGTTATTATTAGCTTGACCTTATCGCTGTGATGTATGCTTATCTTATCGATACATACGGTGCGTGATGCTGATTAACTGCTTTTCAAAGTAGAAACTGTAAACCATTTTTGCAAGGGGACGATAATAAAGCTTATCATAATACTTAACTTAATTTAAAATTTCGATCATAAAAATAAACTCGATCGCCTTCAAAATATTTGTTTCATTTTAATTTACATATTCATAAATCCAATCGGTTTATGTTCGGACTACGTAAATATGACCATTATTTTCCCAAAATAGTTAAAGTAGCGTCCTATTCGTTTTCGGAGAAATATCTACGTCCTTAAACTTTTGTTCAATATATTTCTTGTATAATATTTATTATCATAGTACGAGTATCTTCCTGATAATTCCCATTGTCTCTTTTACGGAGATCACAACCTTAGAAGTAATATTTATGGCCTTCTGAAAATGCCTATTTGAACACTAGAAATTATTAAACACTAGAATCTCTTATAAACGCTTTAAAAAGCAGTATCTGTCATTCGCAAAGTTTCCGTTGGTTTGTAGTATGTAAAAACAAGGAACTTAAAAGTTCCTTGTGTAGAACATAATATTTCTGACGGTTATCTATCTTCTATACTACTATATAAATCTCTAGCGTCTGTCTGTAATTTTAACTTTGCCGTCAAATTTTGTGATAGATAGTCATTTTATGACTTACTGACTTCGATTCTACCATTAATAAAAATTTTGTCTGTCTGTCTTTCTGTCTGTCTGTCTGTATGTCCTTTTGTAACTAATGAGAACGGCTTGACTGATCTTGATGAAAATTGGTATGTAGTAAGAGCACGTGATTGCGCATATGATAGGCTACTTATTTTTTTAAAAAATTTACTTTTTTATATTTTATATTTAAGGGGCGAAAAGGGGGATAAAACTTTGTTTGGGAAATGGTAAACCCCTGAACCGATTACGATAAAATTTGGCAGGTAGATAGTTTGACATCAGAGAACGGGCATAAGCTACTTTTTCTTCAAAAATTTACCCCTAAGAGGGTGAAAAGGGGGATGAAACTTCGTATAGGAAACGCTAAATCTTGGAAATAAATAAAATTTAGTGAGGTGATAAGATTTATTTTATCAAATATACATAGGTTACTTCTTTTTATCAAAAATCTGTGAAAAAGGGGACGGGAGGGAGGGGGATGAAACTTTGTACGGAAAATGCTAAACCGCTGAACTGACTATGATGTAGCATGGATATAGTTTGACAGCTGAGAACGGACATAGGCTACATTTTTATCAAAAAACTACCTCTAAGGGGTTGAAAAGGTGGATGAAACTTTGAATGGAAAATGCTGAACCGCCGAACCAATCATGATGTTTGGTAAAGAGATAGTATATGACTGGAGACAGAAGAAGATTAGTAGAAGTCGCGGGTTCTGCTAGTACTACTATATAAATCTTTAGCGTCTGTCTGTAATTATAATTTTACTGTCAAATTTTGTGATAGTCATTTTATGACTCGCTGACTTCGATTCTACCATTTTTAAAATTTTTGTCTGTCTGTCTGTCTGTCTGTATGTCCTTTTATAATTGAAGAACGGCTTGACCGATCTTAATGAAAATCAGTACGTAGTAAGAATATGTGATTGCGCTCATGATAGGCTACTTATTTTTTAGAAAATCTACCCATAAAAGGGTGAAAAGGGGGATGAAACTTTGTATGGGAAATGGTAAACCGCTAAACCGATTATGATGAAATTTGGCAGAGAGATAGTTTGACATCAGAAAACGGACATGGCTTACTTTTTTTTTTAAATTTGCCCCTAAGAGGGTGAAAAAGGGGATAAAACTTTGTATGGGAAACGCTATATCTTGGTAATGATAAAATTGGGTGAAGTGATAAGACTTATTTTATCAAAAATATATAGGCTCCTTTTTTTATCAAAAATCTGTGAAAAGGGGGACGGGAGGGAGGGGGATGAAACTTTGTACGGGACATGCTAAACCGTACTATTGCGTCTGTCTGTAATTTCAGTGTGACACAGACACAGCGTGAAGATATGTATGTATGTATATTTATTTATGTGATTATAAATAGGAAGAGTTAAAATAAAGTTGAAAAAATTATACCTGACTGAGTTTCTTGTAGTTTCTTCTGTGTCCAGGTTTTCTATTTGAACCGAACTAAAGTAGATTTGACGTTCGAAAATACCTTGTAATTGGGTTTACTTGAATAAATTGATTTGACTTTGACTTTGACTTTGAAGAGTGGTAGAGCCATGCTGAATTGCAGCAGGAATCGGGCCGGCTCGCCCGGTGAAATACCACCCTCTCACAGAATATCGGCGTGAAATAACAACATCTATTGCTGTTGTGTTTCGTTCTGTGAGTGAGAGTGCCGGTGGCTCATCACCCCCTTCCCCTCCTTTATCTCCTTCCCTATTTCCCTAAAGGCCGGCAACGGACCCGCGATTCCCCGGACGTTGCGGGTGTCCATGGGCGGTGGTGGTCACTCCGTCAGGCGACCCGGTTGCTCGTTTGTCCCTCTTTTATACATATAAAAAGAATACTTATTTATATTGGTTGGTATTGTCTTTGTATCCTTAAATTAAGTACATATATGTATGTATGGTGTTTCATGTTACATGATGTACATAACATCTAATATTAATTTTACACCACAGTAAGTATTTTAATTATTGTTGTAATACTTAGAAGTTAATTTGTTTTTTATTTTCTCTTTTACCGAGGTATGCTTGAAAAGTTTTATAGAGATTAGGTAAGCACTGCCTTTTGTTATTGCTACTTCTATGCCTGTTTATATATCTTCTATGTGCAAATGAAGAAAGGAATGCTAAGATGGTTCGGGCACATGGAAAGAATGTGATGAAAGACTGACGAAGAAAATCTATAGAGCGAAAGTAAGTGGTAAAAGAGGCCGAGGAAGACCAAGGCTGACTTATGAAGATCAAATAGCTAGAGTACTAGCCGACGGAAATGTCAATAGCACTCGCATACCTAGGCGAAAATGTGTGAGGAGAATGATGAGATTTGAGGAAGTGAAAGAGGTATGTAAGGATCGCGACGCTTGGCGCTCCGTCCTCTCTGACTACCTCGTTGGGAATACGGCGTGAAGATATGTATGTAGGTATATATGTATGTGCAAATGAAATAAATGAAAAAAAGAACAACAACACTAGACTGATGAATGCACGAGTCAAAAGTCACATGATGAAAATGAGAGTTAAATTTTGATTTTGATAATAACCGTAGCTACATTAATCGACGATAGAAATGTAATCAATCTAAAACATGATTAAATTTTTTTTTTAATAATGTCAGATAATGTCAAAAGTGGTATTTTAATGTTTTTTTGCGAACTGAACCAGTTGTAGGTTAGTCTTCCAAAAATAGGAACCTTATAATAATGTAATTCATAGAAATGTTTTGAACTCAGTATAAACAAATTCTGTTTAAAAGCAGATTCAAACTACGAGTAGGAGAGAAGACAAATGATAAAACTAAATAATAAATTTTAAACTCTATTGCAATATAATTGTTCTAAATTGTTTTGGGAATGTGAACAAACCATTAAATATTGTTGTTGTTTGTGGTAAACAAACAGATTTGTTTGGGCTCTTCAGAATAATAAATAACTAAACAAGTAGGTACATTATTATGTTTATTCCAAAGATGGTTAATATGTTGAAGATGAAACCATGCGAAAAGGTTCACTGAAAATATTGCTTTTGTACAAGTAACGAGCTCAGTCTCAGTTTGAACGATTACAACACGATCGTTGACTGTTTGCAATATTATACTTTTAAATTAATCGGAAGACAAGTTAAATAATCATCAATAGGAAAAATTATTCATTAAGAAATACAAACGTCCATTTCTTAGGGCCTAAATCAGAAGCGTAGGTATTTGTACTCGTCAGACATACTTACACGCATGTTTTTTTTTTATATCAGAGGGGGCAAACGAGCAAGTGTGTCACCTGATGGAAAGTGATCACCGCCGTCTATGGATACCCACAACATCCGGGGAATCACGGGTGCGTTGCCGGCCTTAAAAATGTTTCCCTACAAATAACGTATTCTGTGTTTGCATAGACCTAGTGGTTTAGCCTGTATGTTGTAAATCAGAGATGAGTAACTTGACACTTGTATCCAGCTAAACTCAGACCTCAATGTTCTTAATAAGACGCTGCTAAGAATTCAGCAGTTATTTAAAAATCCTATTCGGCTAGGCTTTTTATAAAATGAGACAGTCTGAGTGTCTTACTAAGAATATTAAGGTTTGAGTTCAGCCAGACACGCTTAGTGCGCGAGCGGCTACATGTCCCTTGTTGAAAGACAAATACTAAGTTTCTGAGCTATTTTTCGCCTTTGGTTTTTATTATCTCTGCTAGTTTCGTAGTTGCGAGCAAAGAGAATGATGAATGCATGTTCCGTGTGTTTGTACGTTACTGACCAAATAAATTTAATTAGGCATATTTAAGATAATGTTAACATATGTATGTACTTTTTATTAATAAAGATTAGGCATAATAATAAACCGGTGTTACATTATCACATTTGTCAAGTCTTTTAATATGTCTTGTGAGTCGTGATGATGCAATCATCAAAGTCAAAGTCAAATCAATTTATTCAAGTAAACCCAAATGCAAGGTATTTTTGAACGTCGAATCTACTTTAGTTCGGTTCAAAAAGAAAACCTGAATACTGAGAAGAACCGACAAGAAACTCAGTCAGGTATCATTTTTTCAACATCATTCTACAATAGTTATTTAAAAATACAATATCTATAAAGCCTCTTTCCCGTTAATTGAGTGATTTCTTAAGGAATTTTATTATAAAAACGAACACAGTTACCCAAAAATGAACCACTTGACTTTTGTAATTTAAATTTAGGAATAACTAGCTGATCACGACCACGAGTTTCCATACCATTAACAACGCCTTTCTTTTGAAATAGATCTAAATTGTTTCTAGTGTACATTATGTTTTCATAGATGTATAACGAGGGTAAGGTGAGTACATCAATGTCTTTAAAATGATCTCTCATAATTATGTTTTGTTGTGAGACGACTGTATTAGAATATAATTAATTTTCTAATCAGTTTGTATGTACTCACCAAGTCAACAATATAATTTCAAATCACAGAAATATGTTATCTAACCAAAATCATAACCACGTCTTATTGATGAAAAATATTTTACTATATTTATACAAATTACAAAATATTATCTTCTTTTTATATCAGAGGAAAAAAGACAACGTTCGAAACAAAAAACATGAATTCAAAATAGAAAAATTTAAACAAAAATAAAATCTCTTTACGTGACAATTACAAAAACTCAATAAAAAACACAAATAATTTTCTTTGTATAGAGATAACTTATATTAATTAATGTGGCCAGAAATATTGGGCTCATTTCTCAATATGTTTCTTCGTAACTCGATATAAAGAATAAAATCACACAAATATGTAGATTGTTCAAAATAATTGTATAAGCTACAACTCTCAAATTGATTAGAAATTTATCAAATGAAGCATTGTGTCAACTCTAGTGCTCACACGTGCTGAGACCGTACGCAGCAAACAGTTTCAAGAGTGGTTGCAAGGTGAAACAGGTGTTTGTCTTCTTTAGTTTTTATTTTCTTATGTATGTCAGTCGATAAATTAGTCAGTAAGTTTCTTTTTCTACATAAGTACAATAAATATATAAAATCATTAATAATTCATATTGACTCATCTCACTTTGTTATTATAGGTTGATCCTGCAATAATATCGCTTTATAAACAGTCATATTACGCATCAAAAATCGTTGTCAGGGTGGAGTAGCTAGAGTCAGTATGCCGGTGAGATCTCGCACCGTGGATTTCCACGGGATTACTTTAAGCGGCTCATTACATCTTTCTCTCGACTCTTTATGAATAATAATTATGTTAAAAGACCCGGGAGTCCACAAAATATCGAGTTCAAGTTGAACGCAACGAAATCTGGTGAAAAAGTTCTGTGAATTAAACTATACATTTTACGGTATATAGTATTATATTTTATCTGTACTGAATAACGATATCTATGTAATAGTACATAGATTGATTGAGTTTGAAAACACCACTCAACTGTCATTTGGGAGTTTTGGGATCCACACCTAGCTCACATCATGCATTTTGATGCTAATGCAGTCAACAATTAGCGTTGGTATTTAATTAGTTTCGTACTTGCAAAGTATAATCAATTAGCATTGGAATGATTTTAAATAAATTAAGAATTGAATATTACATACTTAATTAAAATCAAAATAAATTTAAAGTTATTCTATAAAATAACCCACATAACAAATAAGAAAAACTAAAACACGCGTAAATTATAAACCTTTAAACTTTCACGTTGGATTATAAAATATCTAAAAACACGGTAAATTAACGCGATTACCTTTTATTTTCGCTTGACGTTTCAGCCGAGTTGCATCAGCCGGGTTAAGTGTGTGGACACCGTGAGTGTTGTGTGTAGGAACCCTAATAATTAATTACAAATATCGGGGGTATATGAAATAAAATCTGCCTCGGACACGGAGTGAAGCTTGTTGCGACAGTTTACTTGTGACCACGGCCGATGCAACTCGACCGAAACGTCAAGCGAAAATAAAAGGTGATCGCGTTAATTTCCCGTGTTTTTTTAGATACTTGCGTAAATTTTTTATGGTAAGTAATAAAGGAAATTAATACTCGATTTAAAATTATATTGCATAAATATGCAGAATTAAATTATGCAGACAAGTCCATTGTCGCACATTGATTTGGAGTTACCCATTTAGAGATAGGACACAATAGCACTGTCCCGCTTTTACTCAAAGCGAAGTGCCACGCGTTAGAGGAATTGGAGCTGCTTCCCCTTCACGCTGTGCCAGCACGTGACGCCATCATTGTTTTTATTTACTATTCTAGTGTAACATGTAATACAATGGTTATGAAACTGTGTTCAAAATTGTTGAGAGCTGTTTCTCAATCTAAAATAAACAATAGCCGCCTCATGTTCGAGATTCTAATTCCGGTAATTCCTTATCAATTTCTAAAAGATGAATCAGTCACTAGCTTTTCCTGTCATCATAAACTGATACGTTTATGTAATATGTAGATATTTATAGGTCATATAATATGTATGTATGAAAAACAGCATATTTAATATGTATGTATTAGATATGTATAAATATTTATGTGATATATTTCTGTATATAATATGTATCTTTATTTTCTTTATTTCATACACATTAAAGAACAATATGCGTTTTTATATGACCACCGTCCCCCTGAGTAACGGCGTGAAACATCGTAGCAAGTTGGTAATTTTTGACTACGACGACTTCCTTGAGGTGCATAGGGTGGGGTATTCCAGGAAAATGGTGATTTAATTTTTGTGTATTTTTTATTTACCTAACCGTCAGAGGTACAGCTAGGTAAAAAGAAATTAAAATTATAACGCGAATTTCCTGGAATAGCCAATACATTTCAAAGATGTCGTCATAGTCAAAGATTATGAACTTGCTACGATGTATCGAATGAGATTTCATGTTTGTTGGTCAGAGGGAAAGTGTGCCCGTTATCCTTTTGCCACTGCAACGCCTTTTCCTATTATAGGTCTGCTGGATGAAATTTCATTTTGAAATAAGCAGTACCTTTATGATAAGTTACATTTCATGTCTCTTTTACAAGTATGTGTATGTACATAAAATATGAATTAAACAAATAAATAAACAAAATTCTTGAATTTTTTTTTAATTTTATGACTATTAAAAAATATATCTCAAACTTCAAATCCACCTGACTCCGTTAATATCGTAACTAAGATATCAAAGCTTTTAAGACTTCATTTGACCGGAGGATTTTGTTATATTTAACATCTTTATTTAGTCAGTGTAATAATTATAATGGTATTGTTTACATAACACAAACTATAAATTACAGTTTCGCTGTCTAAGCGCTGTTAAGTGCAAAGTTTGTTTTAATTGAAAATTCTGGTCGTGTATCGTCGCTATTTTCTCCAAATTTTCCGCTGACTCATCGCCTCTGTTGGGATTTCGACTATTTTGTTGATAAAATCGATTCTGCTATAAAGCACAATTTGGCCTGATCAAATAATAAGGCCTAAGCTTTTGAATACACTTTGAAACAATGAAACTACTAAGGCATAGACAAAAACATTAGAACCAATATGAAGTTCACGATACTAATATGTTGTAATACGAAGGCAAGCACAATGACGACAAACTCATTCGACTTTTTAACCGACTTTGCAAAAAGGAGGAGATTCTATGTTCGTCTGAAAATATATTTTTTTATGTATGTTCTCCAATAACTTTGTCAATTGTGGACCAATTTCGAAAATTCCTTTGTTTTAAAGGAGATACTCCCGAGATGGTACCATTTACCATCACTGATACTGGAGCTCGGACTTCGAAGATACACCACGTAACTGCTTGCTATCTTTATTTATAGTGACTTGATGACTTTCTTGTTTGTCATTGTGCTCCAGAATTAGAAAAGAAGTTAATTGTAGACCTAACCTAGATGTTTATTTAGGCCATGGTCACAAGGAGAAATAGAAAAAATTAAAAAAAAATCAGTGATTTCAAAAAAAAAATTGATAACATCTATAAAATAACTATTCTTTACTAATCAAAACTCAAGTACAAAAATAGCTTTATAAATACGATACAAATACTACATAATTGAATTTGACAGTTATTGAAGTCGGCGCCAAATCAATGTGCAACAACAGAAAGTTTTTGGTAGGCTTGGCATCGGCTTCAGTAACTGTCAAATTTTATTGTAATATGTAGGTATTTGTATTGTATTCATAAAGTTATTTTTGTATTTGAGTTCTGATTACTATAGTTATTTTGTCTTTTTATCGGTGTTTCTTTTTGAATTCGGTTTAATTTTTTTTACCACTTTTATAATGTACTTTTATAATGTTTAAACTTTGACGACTGGTACATTTTACAATCCTAACTAAACGGGTCTATGTTATTTTATAACTTTAAACCTTATTTATCCGACGTTTTGTCCGAATTATTTGATTATCCGGATATTTTCAAACTTATTCATCACATTTTTTAATTTTTATTATCGTCATGTTGGTACTTCGACACACTGCACTAACGACGTCTACTCACTGGCGACGTCTGGTTTTCCGACTACTAAATCTTAAATGTTTTGACTACTAGTGTTCACAAAAGTAAGAATATTATGTCGTGTTCAGCTGTGTCGTTACACCGTGACCTTTCCTAGTCACGCACATTAGTAAAGAAAGTCAGTCAAGAAAACAAGGACACTTTTAGAGCAAATGCTCCGTCCAATGTGATACATGGTCCAAGGCTCCATGTAATTAGCACATGCTACCCTCATACATTGTCTTTGTTAACGAGGTGTGCTGGTAGAAATCTCATAAATACATAAGCGTCGTCTGTTGTGGATTACTGCTTCTAATTTTGTTTGTGTGCAAATAAATAAATAAAAGTAATAAACATTCCTACTGTTCTGATGGTTTCGTGAAAAAAGGAATGAACGAAGCTGTAATCCAACGTATCAGAAGAAAATGTGGTCTGCAAATCTGTGTGAGATCACGAACCGATGTCGTTATATGAAAATTCCTTGCGCGTCTGACCCAGCTTGCCTTCGCGGCAGCTATCTATTGGATAAAATCATAATTGCCTTATTTCTGACAACCTGCAATACCAACAATATTGTGTGGAACGTTACGTAGAGCACATACTAATTTATGTATTTTTAGGGTCCTGTGTAAAGAATAACAGAACCCTTGCAACATCCCTTACATATCTGTCTGTTTGTTACAGTTTATTTTTAGGGTTCTGTACTTCAAATGGAGAAAAGGAACCTTTATAGGATCACTCCATTATCTTCTGTCTGTCAAGACCCTTCTTCTCAGGTACGCGCAGAGGTATTAAGCTGAAATAATGTCAAATACTTGTCTGCGGTCCCTTGGAGCTGTAATCAACCTTCTAAGTCAACGTAATCAAAAAATACGGCGATTCATGCTTTATATGTTAACATTCACAAGTAAACCAATAGAGTACTTCCCCGTTGTCTCAAAATCATGAAATTTGGAGAAACAATCTCACAGTACAATAACAGGGCAACGTCAAAAAATTGGGAATTTGCAATTAAATCAATTTAGACATTACAAACTTACATTTGCAGTAGGAGATTATGAGAGAACTTGTATTTCAACTGCAAAGTTAAGTTTGTTTTTGAATCCGACATACTTTTAGGTACATACATAACATAAACACGTTATACGGCGGAACCCTGGACGCGCGATTTTGACACATTTGGCCGGTTTTTTCATGTGACGTGCAATCTTTAGCATTTTGAAAAATCGTCATAGCGATATTATATTTTGAGGAATAAACAAGATAAGTGAATCCAATTAGCCTATTTTTTAATTCTTCTAATGAATATTTCAAACATTAATTGGAGCATTGTTTCTCAACCATTTTTATGTCGCGACCCACGAAAAAGCCAAACAGTTATAGTTAAAGTATAAACTCTTCACTTTAAAATTATAATTTCATAATAATATTTTAATTAATAGTTTATTTATACGTTTAATATAAATTTTCAAGGCTCCCTCAGGCGATAAAAATGCAAAACCGCGCATTACAAATATAAATTACTGCGCACGTAAATCGCGTCCGCCTTTCTGAGGGTCTAAAATTGCTATCTAGGCGAGGTTTTAACCAGCGTTGTACTTGCATGAACTTGTCCAAAGAGCTGCCCGCGCATCCCGTGACACGTGCGCTAGACAGGTTCGTACATGTTCGTACGTACAACAAGAGGACGCGAGGAACATTTTCATTGTCATTTACATTTTTAGGGAAGTAGCACAGGGAAGCAAGTACATACAACAACGATCTTATCTCACTCACCCAGTGTTTAATTTTTATAAATAACAGTAAAAAAGTTAAATTGAAATAGACAAATTTGTGACAAAACGAAATGTCCTTCTACGTCTGGTGAAACGGTAAAGAAAAAGACCAGGTTATACAACGACACATATTTAAAATATGGATTTATTGCTTTGGATGACAAGCCACAATGTTTATTTATTCTCAAGTCCTATCCGCGGAAAGCATCAAGCCTTCAAAATTACTCTGGCATCTGGAAACAAGACACCCGTCTTTACAAAGCAAACCGTTAGAATTCTCCAACCGTAAAACACTTGTTATGAAAAATCAACAAATTGCTATAAAAAAATCTAGCTGTAATGAGAGCCATAATGAGCACTTCCTGCATCCTACTTAGTAGCACTGCGAGTAGCGAGGGAATCTAAGCCCCATACTATTGCGGAAAGACTCATTTTACTTGCTGCCATGGCAATAGTCAATATTGTGATAAGTCTGGAAGAAGCTAAAATATTAAAAACTATACTCTATTCTATAACTATACTATATTCTTTCAAATTATCATTTGAAATCTCGATATTGAAGTCTCGATATTGTATCCAATATCGAGACGTATTAATGTAATGACCATTGTTACTCACAACCAAACCTAATTGAAAAAGTTAAATTAAGTGAATATTTTGCCATTCAGATTGAGAAGTCAACAGACATGTCAATCTTAGCACAATTTTTATGTTTTGTCCGATATGAACGCGAAGAGTCTATTAAGCTTTTTTGCAAATCAATGTCCTGGTCGAGCATCTGGCGAAGGAATTTTAAACTTTTTCATTAAGCACCACAAAACAAAAACTTGGACTGGAATAAATGTATTGCGGTGTGTAATGATGGCGCGAAAGCGATAACGGGGAAGAAAAGTGGCGTTATAGTAAAATTAAAAGACATTATGCCGCATGTGGAATGGACGCACTGCTTTCTTGCACAGACGCGCTTGCCGCAAAAAAAGATGCCGAAGAATTTACAAAATGTTTTATCACAAGCTGTTAAAATTGTTAATATTATTAAAAGCCGACCGTTGCTAACTAGATTGCTTTCCACACTCTGGTGAAAAAATAGGTGTCAAGAACAATTCACTGCCTTTCCATACTGAAGTGAGATGGCTGTCGCGAGGAAAAGTTTTAACAAGGCTTTTTGAATTACGAGATGAATTAAAAATCTTTTTTACAGATAAAAACAGTTCATTTCTAATTTTTTTACAAGATATAGAACCTTTATTACTGTTGGCTTACTTGAATAGCAAATTTTCACATTTGAATGACTCGAATACGAGTTTACAAAGCCGTAACAAAAACATCTTACTTATGAGAGATAGAATCAATGCCTTTATCAAGAAGTTAGTATTTGGATTATACGCCTTGAAAAATGAAATTTTGATGCATTTACTGCAACTTCGCATTTTTGTTAATACTACTCTGTCAAGAAAGTACCGAGAAAAGATCAATAATACACGAAATGTTAGTTATTCATCCAAATTTATTTTATCACCTTCAAAGTATGCTCCTTCAGAAACGATACACTTACGCCAACGAATAATCCAATCATCAAAACATTTTTTAAACGCTTTTTCCGGAATTGAGTTCGGTGCTTGCCGCGAATTCTCCTTTATGTCTTCTACCGAATGAAAACGGGTGCCACGAAGTGGTAATTTGAGTTTAGGAAAAAGAAAGAAGTCGGCTGGAGCCATATCTGGTGAATAAGGTGGTTGCTCGATGGTATTTGTTGAGTTTTTGGTCAAAAATTCGTTCACGATAATGGCCTTGTGCGAAAGCGCATTATCGTGGTACAAAATCCAAGAATTCCACAAATTTGGCCTTTTTCGTCGAATTTGCTCTCTTAAACGCCGCATAACGCCCAAATAATATTTTTTATTTACCTTTTGACCTTCCGGCAAGAATTCCGAGTGCACAACACCGCGATAGTTAAAGAAAACAGTCAACATGACTGTTGTGTATACTTAATATAATTATGCATGTGAATAATGTGAACATGTGGGTATGATTTATTAGATATAAATAAACAGTTGTAAATGAGAAGCTTTGTTTATTTGACGTCTCTTACACATTACATGGTGCAGTTGGTTGTTTTTTTTACGTCATAAGTTACCTAAGTACAAGTAATAATAGAAAATTCATTATGACAGCCATCTCCGTTCGTTTTTGATTATAGTTTAGGGAATTCAACGTCGGAGAATGTGTCAAAAGACTGGGAAAAGTGGAAAAGTGCATTCTTAATTTATTATGAAGCCTGTGAGTTATCGCTTAAGGAACCAAAAGTACAAATCAATATATTGTTACATATAGTAGGTGAACAAGGACGTGAGGTATATGAACAATTTGGAGAACAGTTCAGAGACATAAAAACCTTACTGGACAAGTTCGATTCTTATTTTTTACCTAAGAAAAATTTAACTGTTCAAAGACATTATTTTTTCACACGAGAACAACGGTCAATAGAACAGGCGAGTCAATAATGCAATACTGTTTTGAATTGAAAAAATTAGCTTCGAAATGTGAATTTAAAGAATTGTGCGAAGATTTAATCCGAGACAGATTTATATGTAGTATTAAGGAGGGTAGTTTAAGGGAGTGATTACTAAGAGAACCAGATCTTACTTTACAAAAAGCTGTGGATATATGTAATATTGCACATGTTTCTAAGATGCAAGCTGTTACTATAAAGAAAGAACAAGAGGATGTTTATAACGCGTTTACTGTCAACTGCAGCTGCCGAGAACAGTATGAAAATGAAAAACATGTAGATTGGGTCAAGCAGCGAGGAACTAGTACAAACCGGCGAGCGATGCGTGGACTGGGGTGGAGTTCAGTAACTACATCATCTCGTCAAAATACTCCAAGATCCAGTTTTAGCGTAATAATTTTGTATCATTTCCGAATAAATGTAAAAAATGTGGTACGTTACATGAAAAATATAAATGCCCTGCATTTGGAAAGAGGTGTATAAAATGTAACAATTTAAATCACTTTTCAAGAGTATGTAATATTCATGAAATAAGTGAAACTGATGACCTCGAACAGGTAATATATTATATTAATCAGTCAAGAGGTGATTGGTCTGTAATGTTAAAATTAAAAAATTGCGAGATCTCTTTTAAAATTGATACAGATGCTGATGTCAATGTTTTGCCTCTAAGTTATTTGAAATTAATAAATATTTCAGAAAAACATTTACTGGCAACGTCTATTAAATTGCGCAGTTATTCGAATGGTAATGTCGCTGTTGTGGGTAGGTGTAATTTGAAGGTGGAATATAAAAACATAGAATACATATTATTAGACTATAATAGCTGATGTATCATCGCCTCCAATTTTAGGACGATCCTCCTGCCAGGAATTGAACCTTGTTAAATTAATATTATCCGTTAGTGAAATTAACATTAGATTAAATAATAAAATAATACGTGAATATTCGGATGTGTTTACAGAAATAGGATGCATGCCAGGAGAGTACAAAATAGCAATAGATAAAAGTATCAAACCTACTGTCCATCCCCCGAGAAAATTACCGGTAGCGTTAAAAGAACGAATTAAAGAAAAATTAGAGGAAATGGAAAGCCAACAGATAATCGTTAAAGTTGAGGGTCCTAGTGATTGGGTGAACAGTATGACGGTAGTTCGGAAACCAAATGGTGATTTACGCATTTGTCTCGACCCCCGAGATCTTAATAAAGCGATTAAACGCGAATATTTCACTTTACCTACTTTAGATGATATTTCAGTTAATTTGTCTGGTGCTAAATATTTACAAGTACACTTGACGCAAAAAATGGTTTTTGGCAATTAAAATTACATCCCGAGAGCGCAAACCTTTGTGTATTTGATACTGCCTTCGGAAGGTACAAATTTTTGCGTTTACCGTATGGAATATCGTCAGCTTCTGAAGTATTTCATAAAAAAATGTATGAAAATTTTGAGGACATCGAGGGTGTCTGTTTGTTTGTTGATGACCTTTTAATTGATGGTAAAACGATAAAAGAACATGATGATAGACTTAGAAGCGTGTTGGAAAGATGCCGAATAATAAATTTAAAATTAAATGAAAGCAAATAGCTAAAAACGTTTTAAAGAAAACGAGTTATGAGAATACAGACTATAGGTTAGGATTATTAGAATATTTGAATACTCCGTTAAGTAGTACTTTACCATCACCATCTGAGTTACTTAACAACCGAAAATTAAGAAGTATCGTTCCATGTTCTCCGAATTTATTAAAACCGAAAATTATTAACCATAAAAACATAGTCAGTGAATTTCAAAAACGTAAACATAATCAAAAACACTATTACGACAGAACTGCCACAGATTTGTTACCAATAAGAGTGGGGCAGAGCGTAAGAGTTAAGTTGCATAAGATTTGGATTCCTGCAGTTGTAAAAAATATAAATAAGTTGTAAATAATCGGTAGACGTTCATATTCTATTAGACTAGGAAACGGGCGGACTTTGATAAGAAATCGTAGACATTTAGTAATTGATTCTAGTTCAAAATTAGGCAGCGAAATACCTTCAAATTATTTGTATTTTCCGTATGATGATATTGCAATACAAAACAACGAAAATTGCCAAACGTCACAATCCTCCTTAGTGCATCAGCCTCCTGTATCTTTAAGAAATATAAATGAATGTCAAAATAAAATTACTCGTTTTGGCAGGACAGTAAGGCGACCTGACCGATGGGGCTATCCTGCTTTAAAATAAAATAAATAAGTGTAATTAGATATTATATATTATGCAATATACACTTACGTATATATTCAGTTATATATGTAAATAAGTAGGAATATAATAATGTACCTACATATACAATATATATATTAAAAAAAAAATTGTAAAGGGAGGATGTTGTGTATACTTAATATAATTATGCATGTGAATAATGTGAACATGTGGGTATGATTTATTAGATATAAATAAACAGTTGTAAATGAGAAGCTTTGTTTATTTGACGTCTCTTACACATTACAATGACTTTGACTTTTGATCGACTTTGGCCTGGTTTTTTCGGTTTCGGTTCAGTTGGAAGGCGCCACTCCGAAGCTTGTTAACTAGTTTACATGTCAAACTAAACCCACGTCTCGTCACCAGTAACAATACGTTTCATGAATGTTGGGTCGGAATTGACTCGTTCTAGCATGTCCTCAGCGACTCTTATGCGATTGTGTTTTTGAAGAAAATTCAGGTCTTTTGGTACTAGCCAAGCGACAACACGTTTCATACCCAAGTGATTATTTAAAATGGTACGGATCGACTCGTGAGACACAGAAAGTTCGGCGGCTATCTCTCTCAAACTTGAATGAGGATTTTCAGTCACTATTTCCTTCACTTTTGCGATGTTAACTTCAGTTGCAGACGTTGATGGCCTACCAGAGCGAGGCAAATCTTCCATCACATCTCGACCGCTTTTGAACGCTTTGTACCACTCCTAAGTACGTGTTTTTAATAAAGTAGATTCACCGTAAGCCTTCTGTAACATTTTCAGTGACTACGAACACGAAATTCCATTGGCGATGCAAAATTTAAGACAAACTCTTTGTTCGATGTTTTTGTTCATTATGAAATTCGCAATATACACTAGAATGATATAACTAAAAACAGCACTGTATTTAATCTAAATAACAGATGCAACTCAAACTCCGCGCCAAAATGGAAAACAGTTGTGCCAATCTAACAACAACAAAAAAAAGAACAAAAAATTGAATTTAGAACCATAAACAAATCATCCATTCCCGATACTTTCTTGACTGAATGTATAACAAAAATGCGAATTCCGAAAATTCAGTTATTGACCGCCTGTTGGAGAGCATTAAAACGCATTAAGATGAGTTAAAGATTCAGTTACTAGAATATCTTCCAGATGACAACAATGATTTCTCGAAAAGATGGGTTCTCAATCCATTTGATGAAAATATTGTTGCAGCTGTCAAGTTACAAACTGAAACTCACAATCAACTCATCGAACTATCGGCTGGTGAAACTTTACAACTGGAATTTTTATCTCAAGATTGAGATAAATTTTGGCTTGCACGACGACGTGGGCACGGAAGCCTAGTAATGGAAGCTTTGAAAACATCGATACGCTTTGCTACTTCTTACCTTTGCGAAAAAGGTTTCTCGTCTATGGTGACTTTGAAAACTACAGAAATCGTCTGTTATCACTCGAAAATAATTTACTTATGAGTGTTTGCAAGGATGATTCACGTATATAGAAACACTTTTAAGTGAGAAATAAAGCCAAACATCGCATTAATTCATTAATGTTCATAGATTAATCATTATAATTAAACAAAGTTATAAGTTTATTTTTCCATGTTGTTATTACATTTAACTTTATAACATTACACTAAAATTCATTCCTTTAATAAACGAATCTTTTGTATGTAGGTGTTTTTTTTAAATAATAATAACAAACGCGACCCCCCCAAGGGTCGCGACCCCCAGGTTGAGAAACTAGCAACATATTATTACGTCGTCACAAAATTTCTGAGAGAATTAACTGTGACGGACGGACGGTTTCCGTTTTTTTAAGATAAGAAATCTAAAAACTATTTTTCGAGGTAATTCCTGCTATTAAATCTGCAAAACATGTGTCAACCTACAATAGAGAATTACATCTACTTAGCTATACATATAAATAAATACCATGTAACTAACATTGCACGAAATTCGAACAGAACTTCGATATCCCTAACGAGGGTGTACTGTGGGTCACTAACGAACTGTCAACTAAGGGCGGAGTCAGGCTTCGAGGTAGGGGGCCTCCAACTTTAAAATGGGAAATACGAGTAGACACATAACTGAGTAAATGAGTTAGTAATTCGTGAAGTACAAATTATTAATTGTCCGATCGGAAATAGTTTTTACGACCAAAACCGAATTTCGGTTGTTTCTTCGGACGTCGTCATTTCCTTTTGAGAAAATTATTTTGCTCATTTTTTAACAGTCTGTTCATTTTAGTTCATTTCAGCTAAATGACAAATGTGTTCATAGAAGTAGCTTTTCATAAATTAACAGTTTTGTCGCTCTTAAACTGTGTTTGAATCTGCAGGTTTTTATACATACTTTTGTTTTGATTAGTAAAGGATAATTATTTTCTACATTTCAATGTTTCTATTATGAAGTCGTTTCATTTTTTTCTTAAAAAATAAGTCCTCATTTTTGAGCAAATTTGTCTTAAATCTATCTGGAACAGAATTTAAAAAACAACTATCAAAATATGTGAACGGTTGAGAAGTTATTTGGTGTATCTTCAAAGTCTAAGGTCCAATACCAAAAGAAATGAAAATGGGACGACCTTGGAGATTCATAAAAAAGTTATTTATAAACATACATAAAAAAAATGTGTAAATAATATACGGATGAATTGAGAACCTCCTTCTTTTCTAAAGTCAGTTAAAATAATATAATAATAAGTTTTTACTGAAAGGCAGAACCCAAATATCAGAAACTAACAATATACAACAATAAATTGACATACATACATATCTTCACGCTGCATCACTAACGGGGTAGTCAGGGGATCGGAGCACCAAGGTTTGCGGGCCTTGCATACTTCTTTCGCTTTTTAGAATCTCAACATTCTCCTCGCGCATTTTCGCCTAGGTATACGGGTGCTTTTGACATTCAATAAATTGACAACAAAATAAAATTATGAAATTAAATTAATAAGTATTATTTTGAACCTATTTATATTTTTAAAATTTAAAATTAATTGAATTTTTTTTTATCCGAAACTGCTCCGGCACCCTAAGATAATGTGATTCCTACATGGTTTTAGTCTATTTTTTATATGTACAAGTAATATAATATAAATCACTGGTTGACTTGTACTCAGAAAAGGTCGCAGTATCGTAGAACCCATTGAAACAACGTCATTGCAAGCTTGATCGAATATAATTTCATGGGACGATATTTCTTCAACTGGAATCACGCGATCAATCTATAAAGTGGCCGCCCATCAAATCCACGACGAAGAAAATGAACGATAATGACGCAGACGTTATCAACAAAATTGAACGAGTCGGCTCCTTTCGGACCAGTAGTTGCCAAGTTAAATATGAAGAGATAAAATTACCTCCGGAATTTAATAGCATTTACTTCATTTACCTGTACGATATTACCAAAAATATCTCGAGATAAAGTAAAACTACGGGGAAAATTCTCAAAATTTGGAAAATTACGACCTCGTTAGCGCAGTGGTTTAGGCATTAATCTGAGTGCGGAAAGTCCAAGGTTCGGTTACCGGCAGGGTCAGTTTAGAAAACGAAGTTTCTAGATTGTGTCAGGTCTGGGTGTCCTGGGAGACGCCCCTAGTAGTAGTCGTCTGGTGAGCATAGCACAGGGAATACCTCAGTTTGAGACCAGATGATCAGTGTGTATTGTCTGCGCTTTTATTATTATTATCTTTAATATTCATAATAGTATTAATTAATACATAATATTAATTAATTTAAAGGTGGTGGAGCCATGCTGCATTACAGCACGAATAGGGCCGGCTTGCGCGGTGAAATACTACCCTCTCACAAAATATCGGCGTGAAATAACAGCATCTATTGCTGTTGTGTTTCGTTCGGTGAGTGAGAGTGCAGGTGGCCTATCACCCCCTCCCCCTTCTTTCCCTATTTCCCTGAAAGCCGGCAACGCGCCCGTAATTCTCCGGATGTAGCGGGTGTCCATGGGCAGCGGTTGCTCTCCATCAGGTGACCCACTTGCTCATTTGCCCCTCATTGATAAAAAAAAAATAGTAATAGTAATGCGCCGAACAATACACACTAATCATCTGTCCTCAAATTAGGGCAATTCCTATGCTATGAGAACCAGACGACGATTACTAAGGGCGTCTCATTTCCTAAATTGACCCTACCGAGATCAAATCCGGAACCTTCCGCGCTTAGATGTAAGACCTAAGCCATTGCGCCATCGAGGTCGTCAAGAAGAAAAAGTCGAAAAGAATTGCAAATTTTAAATAGTAATTCCCGCTTTTGCTATATTTTGCCAGTGAATTTCCCCATAGGCACATCAATAGCCGCAGGTGTTTGATTATATTAACATTTTCCTACTTTATCTATGTGGGTTACGTAAAATCTCTAGATAGGGTGTTGTCTACACGGCCCCGTATTGTAATTGATATAATAATTATCATAATATACGGGCTTTCGCGCGTTACATTTCATACAATCTATATCTATACTTTTTTTTTTAAATATTTTTTTTATTTTTATTAACAAAAAGTACATATATATGTTAGTATTTACAAACTTAAAACTACACATTATCTTAAATAATAAACTTCCTCAAAGTTGCCGCTTAGAAAGCTGTCATTGCTCAAGGTACCTAGCAGACTGGCAGCATTGCCTCTTTGAATAGCCAAACTGATTCGTTGGCGGAAGAAGCTGCCAGCCCGGCGGTCTCCCGAAGCCTCGACCAGTCTCTTACAAATATCAGAAACCAGTCGATGGGCTTCGGGGCCCCAGGGACCCAAAGTTTCGACTGCAAAGGGCGTAAATATGAAACTCTCAGAGAGAGTCGCATACTTACACCGCTTCAAGTTCTCGGCAGTGCTGGCCGCGGCATATCTATACTAAAAATATAAAGAGGTGAACTTTGTTTGTATGTATGTAATGGATAAACTTAAACACTACGCAACTGATTTCAAAACTTATTACACCTATAGAAAGCTACATTATCAACGAGTTACTTGGGCTGTATGTATTTTCATAAAATTTTTACCCGCACCCAGCCGGGGCCGGTCGTTATTATTTTATATAATAGGATTTTCATTGCCGTATCGCTTTATACAGCGATTTTAGCTTTGTTTACACAGAGTCAAAACTGCAAAAAAAGCGCTATGAGTATTGAAATTATGCTAGATGCACCGTTTCTAGCAAAATGGCGACCGATCGGAATATTTCTATGAAGTGTTCTTGAAAATTATATTACTAGTATATTTCGACCATATTATTCATATTCATAATATAAATAACATGGACAAAATATATTTTTATATTTTGTCCACGTTAGATAGAAATGATAAGATATCCTTTGCCAAAATGGTCATCCGCTAAGAGGCGTTGGTGTCAATTTTATTTTACGGTAGCGAGGTCTTGATATGCCAAAAATCAAGTGAAAGACGGATGATGCGTTAAAAACGCGATCTTTCAGGAACATGTGCGCTGTCACTCGCGGACAAAAGCAATCAAAAGTTACACAATCTGGCAGGAGTGGATAAAAATGAAGCAAGAAATGGTTAGGACACATAGAAAGAATGAGTGATGAACGTTTGACGAAGAAAATCTACACAGCAAAAGTGAATGACAGCAGGAAGAGTCAGAACGTTAGCCGACGAAAATGTCAAAAGTACTAGCATACTTCGTTCAAGGTGTGTGAGGAGAATGACGAGATTTAAGCCGGCGAAAGAATATATGACCGCAATGCTTGGCGTTCCCTCTACTCCATTTACTCCTTTCGAGAATCTTTCTATTGGAGTAAGTCCCCAAGCTAACGTTGCAGACTAATTATTGTTTTTATCAAGGTTTTTTTAGGCTAAATAAAATACATACATACATACATATCCTCATGCTGTATCCCCAACGGGGTAGTCAGAAAGGACGGCGCGCCAAGCGTCGCGGTCCTTACGTACTTCTTTCGCTTCCTCGAATCTCATCATTCTCCTCACACATTTTCGTCTAGATATGCGGGTGCTTTTGACACTTCCGTCGGATAACACTCTAAATTTTGATCTTCATAAGTCAGCCTTGGTTTTCCTTGTATCCTTTTACCACTCACTTTTGCTCTATAGATTTTCTTCGTCAGTCTTTCATCACTTAAATAAAATGGGATCATTAAAATTGATCTTTTTAGTCCCAGTGACGCAGATGCTGTAAAAGCCTGTTTAAAATGTCCCACTGAGTGGGCATGATTATACATGAGCCGTGCACTCATGATAATTGTTTTGCGAGTGCGTGTCACGTTCCTGGCGGGCCCCAACTCATCCCTATTCACCCCGCAATAACTGCTCATCATAACCACGGACGAATTCGCCGCGAGAAGTTACTAAGTATTTAGACCCAAATGTTCAACTTAACGACATTACCCAAATTAACAATAATAATAGTAAATGCGCCAGACGGTACACACCGATCATCTGGTTTCAAACTAGGGCATTCCTTGTGCTATGAGAACCAGACGACGGCTACTAGGGGGCATCTTCCAGTACGCTGGAAAAGTTCATTTCATATATTAACTTAACTGAAAATCGAATATGAAACCTTCCGCGTTTTGATACGAGACGTAAGAAAATTTTTATTTTTTTTATTTTCTTTCTTTATGGCATGGCGCACAGTTTAGCGCATTTGCCAATGTCACGTATTAATAAGTAGAATCACAAGTTAATTCGTTTTTTCTTATCATAAAACTCCACCAGTAAAGTGATAGTAGGCTTTACTGAAGTTATAGAGGACTTCTTGAAAGAGCGCTAGAACTTCAGCTACACATGTTTATTTAGACCTACTCCATTCCATTTATACTGAATTTTAAAACACATTATACTATCACTTTTGTACTTTAAAACGCCCAAAAATGTAAAAAATACAAAATCTAAACAAAATGTCAACCTCACTTCTCCCATTCCCGCTAACGAGTCTTTCTTTTTTTATTATAGAATTGAAATATATATTCTAATTGGTACATTCACCATTTGAGATGTATTTCCTCAAAGTAACAAGATGCGAGATTTCTGCCCGATTTCGCCAAAGTCCCTAATACATAGCGAACCCCTAAAAAAGGATAGGGGACTGTTAACGATGAATTCGCATATAGATAATTCTACTAACATCTATTTTCCACAATTGCAACACACTAACGAGTTTATGAAATAGCCACAACACTTCTTTATAGTGGGCGCACACCGCCACAGAAGTAACGATGCGGTCGCTGATTGCGGATCCTCCTTTGAACTATTTGCGTTCACATAATGAATGTTGCACGTACAAACATACCTATTGTTCCGTAATCAAATACAAAAACTTGCTAAAAGCGTCTCAGTTATATTATATTAAAAGAAGAAGTATGTTAAATTGAAAAAATGTTGGTCCAAATTCTTATTTTTTATACTTTTTTCTTATTATACTTTTTTGTTACCAGTTATATACATCACCGCGTCAAATTTCAGGTTAGTTGTAAAGATGACGGGTTAAATCGCCTGTGACATACGGACAGATAGACTGAATGGACCAATGGGGATACAGACATATAGACAAACGGACAGCCAGATGGATAGTCAGAAGGACATACAGATTTTCTTTTTCTTTTCTATTTTATTTGGAAAACTAACAGCTGTATAAAGCTAAAAGACAAAACATACATATAAATCTAGTAGCCAATTACAAGTTTTCGCATATTGTAACTAAGTACTTACTATTAAAATTATATAAAGTTACAACTAGATAAAAAAAGATAATAATACACGTTTAAAAGAAATAAACTTTAAAGAAAAACAAGACATACTCTCATCAACAAGATGCACGCAGAGACAGATAAATACAAGAGTAGGCGAACGGAAAGTCAGACGGGCAGACAAACAAACAGATATGGTCTAGAATCCGACTTTTTAGTTTATTTTATTCATTTCAGATTTTAAGTTATCATAGTTCGTTTTTATGCTTTTCAGGTCAGATTACAATGATGGTATCCATCTGCTGAGACTTATGGACTGACGGACAACCGGGACGAACCCATAATTCTATTGCATTTGCCTTGTATTGCATTTTGTCATTGTTGTTTTTTTGACTACTGTTTCTGTGTACTTTCGTTGTGCAAAAAAAATCTATTATTTCATTTTGGCTACACATGAAACTTATAAAAATTTGTATTACAAAAATTAAACCGACTTCCTTTACTAATCAAAACTTAAGTACAAAAATAACTTTATAAATACGATACAAATACCCATATAATTAAATTTGACAGTTACTGAAGTGTTTTCTAATTCTGGAGCGCAATGTGTTTACTTCCATTCTATTGAAGAGTATAAACCGTGGGCTTTCACAATAAAAGATGCGAACAGATCGAACATGGGATATTATTGCCCATTATGGCCATTATCAATATCATCAATATCATATCATATCAATATCAATCAGTTATAAAAGAACAGTGCAAAGGTTGCGTCATAATTACGCCCTAGCCGTATTCTTACAATCCGAAGACGACAGCCACCAGCCGTATTCGCTGTCTGCCACAAGACTGACTGTACTGACTGAATTTATTATAGCACAGGAAATTTATATCTTCACCATTATACTATGTGGGGACAACGATAGTTAACAAATGACATACAAGAAAATCATCAATATAATAAACGAATGAAGGTTATAACCAGGTCGCGTTATTTGGTGTATCTTCGAAACCAAAGCTTCAAAATCAATAAAATTTCAATGGCACCAATCTGGAAGTGTATCCTTTCAAACAAAATAATAATTTTCCAAATCGGTTCATAAATGACGGAGTTATGAGGTAACAAACACAAAAAAAATAAAAAAAAAAACACAACCGAATTGAGAACCTCCTCCTTTTTTGGAAGTCGGTTGAAAAGCTGTGTCCTAAGTAAACAAGTCTAATGACTTGTTGAAATACTAACACGTCTATCGAAAAGAACTTTTTCACATCACCGAGCAACAGGCTGAATCACCTCTGTCCACTGCCAGGTAGAATCTCATTTGGCGTGTGATATAACGTAGGTAATACGACATCAAAGAACCTTGCTGTTAAACATAATTATCAAAAGAGCCTTATTTTCACGGCTTCCTATAATAAAAATACAAAAAAGTAAAAGAAAGCTCGCCTTTTAAAAAAGTTCGCTTTGTATTTCCGACTAGGAAGCAGACTGGTCTTTGTGGAGAAAGTTTTTTCAATCGTCCTCTCATTATTATAGCATGCGAATTAACAATTTTAAATACATTTTTTATTAATAAAGAAATATTTCAGAAAAATTATATTTATAGAGAATTATTAACCTCTACAATCTTCGTGGCAAATCAAGCCATTGTCTATTTTTTGATCTTTAGAAAATCAGCCCCAAATGTGCCTTAAGAAAATAAATTTTCTTTAATTGTTTGAACGTCTCGGAAGTAGTTACAAACGATCGGTTTTGTTGAGTAACTGGAATGAATTGGACTACTTTAGACCTCATTACTATTTAAAAATGCCTTTTTATTTACTTGATGATTATCTTATCACAGAAAATAAAAAGAACTCTTAAAAAAATGTATTCAATGAAATTTTTCAATATGTGTAAATCACAAAAGCGAATAAATTGAAGATAAAGCTCTGAACTGAAAATATAAAATTAACTACTTTTCTCATCAACGTTGCCCTCCTTCTGAGAGCAAAAAATGTTCTAAAATTGAAATTATCTTTGCAATAATAAGGCATCATTAGCACACACGAACTTTGATTCATAACACTTATTTCTAGCACAATTGTGCAAATTTTGCACGTCCAAGTTTTTGCACAATATTTATTTTGATTAGCGCAAATAGATCTTGAAGTCTTGATTATTACATACACATGCGACTTTTCTTTTCGGAGTACAGAACATCAAGGTACAGCTAATTTAAACCTCGTCACCTTGTTCAGTAAAAAGAAGACTTACAGATGATAAAACGAGATTATGTAGCTGACAAGTTGTTAGCCAAGCGCTTGCACAAATTATTTATAATAAGAGGTAGTCCTCGGCCGATTTTCCACCTTCGTGTGAAGATAACCTGGCAAATTCTATGATTTAATTTATCTCCCAAACAAGATGATTATTTTTGACAATCATGCAAATTTTGCACATTCATTCAAACTGTAGCACTATATTTATTATTGATAATACATACTCAGAATCGCTATTGAAGTTAGATTGGTGAATAAATTTTATAAATGCGAAAATTTAAGTTGGTATTGACAGTGCCCATTCCAGCGCACACTTTGATAAGGCAAGTTGTATGAAACGAATTGGAGAGATTGATTGAAGAGCTCGTCCGAACCATCGACGCCCGATAAATCAGCCGCCAGTTATTTATCAAGAACAGCGAAGTCTGCGAGGCATAATCAATGTTAATAGAGGGAGGGCGGACATCGCATAATAAACAGGGAGGTCTCGGAAACCTGAAAGAATGCCGTAATTACGCTCCAGATGATTGTTAACATCTGTAATGTATTCATGAGGCGGAGGATTAATATTAAAGCGGGTACCTGCCACCTAATGACCGCCCCGAAACAAAACAGATTTGCAGCCGCTGGCGTCGCGTCGCCACTCACCGCGTGGAATATAAATACGTTTTGACGTCTGGACGAATATTGCACGTCAGAAATAATTAGTGGCCGACCGCAACTAGGCGTCGAAATCGAAGAATTTTGGTTTCTGAGTTTAGATCAAAACCAAGACATCTTTTTATAGCAAATAAGTGTTGTGCACACATGTTTACAAAATAATTTTTACAAACTGTATTATTAACATGAATCTTACTATGAGTTACAATAATCAGGATTTTTAACTAAATGTTTCGAAATCGATAACAAGCAACTAAGACTAAATAATAATGTAAAACAGAGCAATAGCAAGGATGTCGACAGTAAATAATAATAATACATAATAATGTGTGAATGACAACTAAATCCACAGTTCGCTATGAATTAAATAATTGTTAAAAAATTGTCAATGATTTTTGATTAGAAAAAAATAACAGATTACCTTCTTAAAATGTTAACATGTTAAACTTTTTTAATTATTAATACGTAAGATTAAATTCTTTTTTCTTATTTTAGCGCCCTCTGAAGGTTTAATAGTGACGTTCTCTTCCTTACTTGTGGAATTTTTAAAAAACACGTTCATAAAAACAACAGATGGCGCCCACTGGCATTCAGTTTCAAATTATATTACGTATTAAATATGGTTAAAGTAACGTTAACATAGGTATGTGTCAACTTTAATTGACTTTTCTTTGTTGTTGTAGCTTTATAATAAAGCAGGTACGAGTATCAGTTTTGCTACCGTTAAAATATTTTTCAAATTAGTTCCAGTAAAAAAATAATGTAAGATTAAATCGCATTAACATTTATTGCATACGAATATAAGTGGCGACTTTGGTGACTTTTTATTTTGTCTACCCTACTGATAATGTCTGTGCACGTCACTGTTCCACTGTTAGACAGCGTCATATAATTAAGCACATTATTGACTCTTGACTGCAACATTATAAAGAAACCTACTCCCTACACGGTAATGAATATAAGCTAGCGACACTAATAGGATATCTATATTGAAATCTTTGTACATTTTGAGTTATTGTAGCTATATAGAAATCTAAGTAAACTTTTTATCTCATGTGACCACGATCCTTCGTACTCTAGTACATACTCCCTCTACGCTACAGCCGATTTTTTCCGTCAACTCTACACCTACTGAGATAAAATATCATTATATTAATACATGAACCGAAAACTTCGGATCCCTTTTTAAGTATATTGCGCGCACGGAGGAATGTAAGATTCGGCGTAGTTATAGTTTATATGGAGAAGGACTGGAAAAGCTAAAATTTTAATGTAATATGTGTTACAAAAAAGTTAATCTAATTAAATCAAATTTAACGCTCATTGTTTATGTTCATGCTACCAATGTCAAAAAAACTGTCAATGTCAAACTCATAATATTTTGTGATCATATACATATGTGGTTATGTATGGTTATATACTACTCTGTCAAGAAAGTACCGGGAAAGGATCAATAATACACGAAATGTTAGTTATTCATCCAAATTTATTTTATCACCTTCAAATTATGCTCCTTCAGAAACGATACACTTACGCCAACGAATAATCCTATCATCAAAACATTTTTTAAGCGCTTTTTCCGGAATTGAGTTCAGTGCTCGCCGCGAATTCTCCTTTATGTCTTGTACGGAATGAAAACGGGTGCCACGAAGTGGAAATTTGAGTTTAGGAAAAAGAAAGAAGTCGGCTGGAGCCATATCTGGTGAATAAGGTGTTTGCTCGATGGTATTTGTTGAGTTTTTGGTCAAAAATTCGTTCACAATGATGGACATGTGCGAAGGCGTTTTCTCGTGGTGCAAAATCCAAGAATTTTCTTTCCACAAATCTGGCCTTTTCGTCGAATTTGGTCTCTTAAACGCCGCATAACGCCCTAATAATATTCTTTATTTACCGTTTGACCTTCCGGCAAGAATTCCGAGTGCACAACACCGCGATAGTTAAAGAAAACAGTCAACGCGACTTTGACTTTTGATCGACTTTGGCGTGGTTTTTTCGGTTTCGGTTCAGTTGAAAGGCGTCACTCCGAAGTTTGTTGACATGTCAAACTCATAAACCCACGTCTCGTCACCAGTAACAATGCGATTCATGAATGTTGGATCGGAATTGACTCGTTATAGCATGTCCTAAGCGACTCTTATGCGATTGAGTTTTTGGAGAAAATTCAGGTCTTTCTGGACTAGCCGAGCGGCAACATGTTTCATACCCAAGTGATTATTTAAAATGGTACGGATCGACTCGTGAGACACAGAAAGTTTGGCGGCTATCTCTCTCAAACTTGAATGAGGATTTTCAGTCACTATTTCCTTCACTTTTGTGATGTTAACTTCAGTTACAGACGTTGATGGCCTACCAGAGCGAGGCAAATCTTTCATCATCTCGACCGCTTTTGAACGCTTTGTACCACTCATAAGCATGTATTTTTGATAAAGTCGATTCACCGTAAGCCTTCTGTAACATTTTCAGTGACTCCGAACACGAAATTCCATTGGCGATGCAAAATTTAAGACAAACTCTTTGTTCGATGTTTTTGTCCATTAAGAAATTCGCAATATACACTAAAATGATATAACTAAAAACAGCACTGTATTTAATCTAAATAACAGATGCAACTCAAACTCCGCGCCAAAATGGAAAACAGTTGTGCCAATCTAACAACAACAAAAAAAAACAAAAAAATTGAATTTGGAACCATAAACAGATTTGTTTATGGTTCCAAATTCAATTTTTTTGTTAGTTAGATGTTGTTAGTTAGATGATTATCTATTCCCGATACTTTCTTGACTGAATGTATACAGATTGTCGCCAAAGATTTCTAAACCAATATTTTGAACAAGTAAACTGTTTGTTTGTATGTAATGGATATACTCAAAAACTACTCAACCGATTTCAAAAATTCTTTCACCTATAGAAAACTACATTATCATCGAGTAACATAGGCTGTATGCCAGTGTTAGTTGACGGAAATGTCAAAGCATTCGCATACCTTTGCGAAATCGTATGAAGTGTGAGAAGAATGATGAGATTTGAGGAGCTGAGAGAAGTAAGTAAAGACCGGGATGTGTTCTCTTTATCTACTTCGTTAGCCACCATTAGACACACAGATTGATTATATATGTGTATATTACACACTCCAATACATACGTATGCGCATACATACATACTGTTTATGTCTATTGTATAGACTCGGGTGTTACTTTGCGGAAATCCATTTCATGTGATGAATTCCGAAAATCATTAGCTATTTTCCGCTCAACCTCCAAAAACCACCAATCGACACGTGTTTCGCCTCTCAACGAAGCATCCTCAGGATATATCAGAGATTGGACTCGGTCAGCTAACCAGCACCGAATTCAATATTTATGTCTGTCCGCCTGTTTATATCTGACGAAGTCACGGGCAACAACTAGTTATGAAATTGCCATTGTCAAGCGTTACCTCGTTAATCTACTTACGGTGGAAGCAGCGCCGTGCTGCTAAGAGGTCATTACTGAAACAATATTCACGACAAAGTACCCTCGTCAAAAATGTATGCAAATCTCAAAAGGCGGCAGTCAGAGTATGAACTAAGCTCGCTTATTCCCTCCTCGGGCCTTACCCCGTTTCTATTAAAGTCGGTTTTAAAGCATAAGGAATTGAATGTAAGATAATTTATCTTAGAAAAAAATTTGATGAAATGCAAGAGCTACTTGCGCGTGGTATGTTTAAAATGGAGAAATATATACTTATATTTATATATAAGCAATAGAATTAGTAATTAGAATTACAACTTATTACATTTTTAATTTCAAAATTTCTAGTACATTTTAACTATTAATCTCTCTTACTCCCTCATTTAAATTAATAATTTCAACTGCAGATTTACTATTTTTGACCATCAATAATGCAAACAACAAAATTAATTCTTTTCACACATAATATAATATAAACCACGGTCAGACGTCATTGTTTCTTTCACAGCGAAATGATAGTAGAAATTGCAATGGAAAAACTGTTATGGAATTTTATTTTACTGGAACAGACTATTACTTTACATTGCTTCTTTTTTTTGTACGCTAAGATTATTTTGTAGCGTCATTATATTTTTTCGTTTTACGCTCCATTCTCTATACATATAACGTGAGGATATGTAACTATGTGTTATATTTCTTCAAGTTGTTTAATATTTTATAAAATGACAACATCATACTGTAGAGTATTACATTTTTTAAAGCTATTAATAACATTTTCTTAGCTGCTTTTATCAACTTTAAAATACCGTGTTCGATATGAATCAATTTAAGGTTCCATGTCAATCACACTTATCATCAGGTGGAATGTTTGTTCGTTTGTTTTTTTCGTAGCATAAAAAAATATTGTGAATTTTCTTCAGGACAAATTCTGTTTTTTCACTGACATCATAGTTAAGAAACAGTCCACTGCAGACCCGATATTTACACAGCATAATATGAAACTGAACGCTTCCGTAGATCGCGTGTTGAGTTGGCGTCGATCGTGCCAGCGATAACGTTAGTGTAGTGAACATGAGAGGACGTAACGTACTTTCAGCGAACACATTAGAAGCCTTTTTGTAACTCGTTCACTAAAATTGTTTGCGTGTCGCTTTCGTTGTTGTACATGAGTCTGTACCAGTGGGTTCTAAACCTTTATTAGAAAGTGATTATTTTTATATTTTATAAGTATCTTCTGCCCAAAGTTTTAAAGTTTCGGTCAGCTAAGTAACAACGAATTTTATTAGTAACTAGCGGCCAGTAACGACTTCGGACTGAATACATAATGTATTATAGCCTATGTTGATTTGAAATAATGTACCTTTCAAATAGTGAAAAAAATATTCAAGTAGGTGTAGTAATTCTAGGGATTACTCTCCACATATAAACGAACCTATAAAATCCGCTTTCTCTATTTATAATATATTATGTATATATTAGTAATTGGTATAGATTATAGTATAGATATTATGCATCAAGTGATTAATTAGACATTATACATAATGGGCACATTAGGCATTTTGAAAAGTGCTCAATGTGAGAGGGCAATATGATAACAACTATTATATATTATAAATAATTAAATTGTCCGAGCCTTATAAATAACGTCTGTTACCTATTGGGCAGGATAATAAAAAGACATCTTTCATTACGATTTTTTTAATTTGAAATATATGTAATGAAGCAATAGATTAGTACTTCTGTCTACAACTCGCGGTATTAAAAATTAATGGTTTTGTCTATAAATTGATATAAATGACATCTACTTTAAAATGAATAGTCTCTGCAACAAAAATATGGTAAACTTTAAAATGAATAGTTTTCACAATAACATTTTAGTTACATTTTCAATCACTGAAACTTTAATACAGTATAATGACGATAATAAATGTTTGGGAGAAAATCCTGAGGTCAAATACAGACTAAGGTATAAATTGTTTCAGATTGGGTAAAATTTTGAATTTTATTGTAAAATTATGCAACTTGACGATATATTTATAACACGGGATATTCGCTATAAGTATTCAAGATTTAAAGCGTGGCTTCACAAAAAGTTTAAATTTGTTAAGATGTTGTTGAATTTTGTTTATTTATGGGAAAAACATAGACTTGAAGAATCGTAATGATTGTTTTATTTACTTATGGTAATCAATTATCTGTCGTTACTTTTTAGAAGTGATAATAGACTTTATAGCGAAACATTTCGTACATGAGCATTGAAATCATCTTCGTTCGGAATCCTAGTAATTTATTAGTATTACTAGTTCTATTTAGTAGACTGGCCCGTTGGCGCAGTGGCATATGCATCTGCTTTCCAAGCTAGGGTCCCGGGTTCGAACCCCGGTCAGGTCAATTTAGAAAACGAACTTTTCTAAATTGGCTTGGAGTATGGGTGTTACTGGGAACTCCCCCAGAGTTCGTTGTGTGGTATCCATAGTAGAAGCTTACTGCTTAGTTTGAGGTCACACAATCTGTGTAATTGTCTAGAGTATTATTTAAAAAGAAAGAAAAAAAGAATGGCGACATGAATGGTATGGAAACCCGAGGTCGTGATAAATTGATTATTCCAAAATTTAAATTACATAAGTCAAATGTTTCATTTTTAGGTAACTGCATTCGTTTTTATAATAAAGTTCCTCAAGAAATTACTCAATTAACAGGAAATAAATTTAGATTGGTTATAAAACGTAAAAGTCCCCCAGAGTTCGTTGTGTGGTATCCATAGTACAAGCTTACTGCTTAGTTTGGGGTCACACAATCTCTGTAGTTGTCTGGAATATTATTATTATTATTTATATTCGTTACTAAAGTTTCAAATTCCGAGAATTTTGGGTTATATGATTACATCCATACTTTTGTTAGTATTCACACCGGTTATACCAATCACTTTCTTTCTTTCTTTATCTTGATTACTTAGAGACACTGAACTCTGAAAGTACAGATAACGTTTAAGTGTTTATACCTGTTTTCAGCTATGAAGATTTCGGTGACATTTCACATTTTTCTATTTCTCGCATACTACTTGTCGCAAGCTATGACCTCTACGAGTGAATGAAAGGGAAGAGCGCGAGCAGTTACGCATCAAGCTCATGTCATAGCATCGCTACTCGCCTCTCTCGATTTTTTTTCTCTATCTATGTCACTGGCGTTGCACACGTCATTTTTTATCTTCTATTTTATATTGCATATTTTCTGTGCAAACTAAATTAAAGAGGAAATTAAATTGTTAGGAACAATAACAAATGTTATTGTTTGGCCTAACACTACTATTGAATAACAAAAACAATTTAGTGCAAAAATAATTTATATTTTAACATTACATCCTTACTAAAGTACAATAAATGTTACTTTTAAATTCTAAATAAAATGTTTGTCTATACAATAAAGTTTAATAAAAATCGTAAATCAGAAAAAAGTTATCCTAAAAATAGTTAATAATAATAATAATAATTTCATTTTGAATTTTTCATTCATAGGTGTTAGTAGCAAATGTCTTAACCTAGTGTTAATAAAAAGTTAGGTACGTATTTACAAAGTAACAATGACTCAGCAGAATGGCGGACGCGGGTACGTCGGCTCGCGCACGGCGTGCAGGCTCACCCAGCGCGCCAGTTGAGGCGAGTCCCAGCGCTGGGCCAACGCGTTCAGGTTGCTGTTCTTGCTGCCTCTGATGCGATGTGATAAGGAGGCGGATCGCTTTCTTATTATCGCATAGAAGCAATCCGTATGTGCTTCAGCGAACATTAGCGAAGCGCTACAATATCGAGGCAGGCCGAGCAGCACCCTGAACGCGTTGTTGTATTGTACACGCAGAGCGCTGTATGCCCGCTGCGTAAAGAATGCGGTAAACTAATGCGTGGAACGAAACTTTTACCCGTAGAGATTGATACTACGTAATCGACAGCAAGGGTGGCTTGCACGAACTATTTAAACTCGACTTAAGGATTTGACAACTCGCTTGCACCAACGATTTAATAGTTGGTGCAAGCGTGATGTCAAATCCTTAAATCAAAATTAAATAGTTCGTGCAAACCAGCCTAAATCGCTGGATCGGTGCGAATAGCTTGTTAAACGTCACCATCGCGTCAGTACGAGTGTGTATGACTTGTATTCGGTTTGTGTTTTCGTTGCGGTTGCTTCTCTCATCGTGTTTGTTTTGATTTTTGGTTACTGTTTATTCGTTGAGTTATACTGTGTTTTTTTAAATAAATAAAATAAAATGTTGACATTGCTGGAGTTGGCCTGTCAACACGTTACTGCTGACAACTGGTGTAAAGTTGTGAAAAAAAAAACAAAAAAACTGTATTAGTGGACTGGGATAGGTACATCCACATAAACCGCATAATTGATCAAGAACTTATTATCTCGGCAGTGAATCGGCAGTGAATCTGATTCAACAAGTGATGACGATGTTGATTCTTCAGAAATTGGCGAATAAATAAACAATAATTTTCCAAATGTATTACGTTTTCATTTCACCATAACTATATTATCTATACTGCTTAGTAAAATTAAAATCGGAAAAAATTTGTTCCGAAAATCAGTCAATCAACAAATAAAAATTCGATTTGATTTCCTTTGCAAATAGTCTTAATACTAAAGAAGAATCGATGGATTTAATTAGGACACATCACTATACTTATCAACAGTGAAATGTCACCGAAATCTTCTTAGCTGAAAACAGGTATAATACATTTCTTTAGCCCGTTGACTTGGTGGGTAGCATTTTTTTCTTTCAAACCAAGCGTTCCGGATTCTATTCTCGCCCAGGTCAATTTAGTTGAAGTAGTCGCCATTTCTAAGTAGTCTGATATTAAAACAAAATCAATTTCGATTAATGGCTACGGAGCTCTGTGTATTTGAGCGCGCCCTACACATTCTTGGCCGGATTTTTAAAGTTAACTTTATACAACTATTTTTGATGCTGACTGTACATTGACTAAAATTTTATTGACATCTATTACAGACACGACACAATAACAGCTTATAAAAGGAACTCTGCACAAAATTCCTGTTAACTTGAAAAATATGAAATACTTTTATGTAAGTGTTATTTAATGTGCTCAGTTTTTATTACTTAAATCGACTTTTATTACTTTTTATCGCTACAGTGTTTTAGAGTAACAGTGGTTTATTATCATCGTCAATCTACGTATTATACTACATCTTTGTGTGTGGTAGAGTCATACTGCATTGTAGCACGAATTCGGCAGGCTCGCGCGTTGAAATGCCACCCTCTCACACAATATCGGCGTGAAATAACAGCATCTATTGCTGTTCGGTGAGTGAGAGTGCCGGTGGCCCATATCCCCCCGGCTCCTTATTTCCCCTTTTTTCCGTCTTTCGCTAAAAGCCGGCAACGCAGTCGTGGTTCCCCTGATGTTGCGGGTGTCCATGGGCGACGCTGATCACTTTCCATCAGGTGACTTGCTTTCTCATTTCCACCTCTTTAATAAAAAAGGAAAAAAAACCATTATCTTAATATAAAAAAGTATGTAAGGATTGCGATGCTTGGCGCTTCATTCTTCTTGACAACCCCGTTAGAGATACAACGTAAGAATGCGCAGCGGTGATTTGACACTTTTATTATAAATAATCTCTAAAAACAATTATTTAATTCATAGGGAACTGTGGATTTAGTTGTCATTCACACATTATTATGTATTATTATTATTTACTGTTGACATCTTTGCTATTGCCCTATTTTTATATTATTATTTAGTGTGGGAGTGAGAGTGCCGGTGGCCCATCACCGTCTCCCCCTCCTTTCCCTTCTTTCCCTAAAGGCCGGCAACGCACCCGTGATTCCCCGGACGTTGCGGGTGTCCATGTGTGGCGCTGGTCACTTTCCATAAGGTGACCCGCTTGCTCGTTTGCCTCCTCTTTCATAAAAAAAAATCTGTTAATGGTGGATTATACGTCTTTCTATATATATGTCGGTGGAAATAATAAAAGGCACTCATTTGACTACACCATGGCAAAAGCGCGACTTCCGGTGACGCGCTAACGGAACGTCGGGCCCGGTGCTGAGTCTGTTAGACTACGGCGGCCGGTGCGATAGCATTTCTCCGACGGATCGTTTGCCATTATTAAATTTCCAATTACCTACGTAATTATTGTCACCAAGAGTTTTCTGTCGTTTGCACATTAACTTTGTCTGAACGTTGTGTTTTATGGAGTAGTTCGCCTCTTGTAAGATTAGGTACCTATTTCTCATGGCTGAGTTGCAAAAGCACGAATTGCCCCGTGTCTTTTCCGACATATATAATAAAGCAGTAGAAACCGTGGGTCTGTACATGGAATAAAGTTATCAAAAAAGAAGTGTGGATGACAAAAAAATAGTAACAGAACACAAAAAGCATTTTTTTTATGTGTGTCTGTCTGTTTGCATGAACACGCTAATCTTCGAAACTACTGAGCGGATTTTCTTGCGGTTTTCACAGGTAGATTAAGCTCAGCTTGTAGCAACATTTAGGCTTTGTTTCATTGAAATCTGATTAATGTCATCTATAAGGATATTCTTTAATTTATGTATCGCATTAGAATCAATCGCGATTAAGTGGTTTCCCTTCCTCAGTAATGAAATTCGGACTGTATATACAAATATAGCCAATTGACTTTTTCGATTTGTCAAACAGGGGTGTGAAATAAAAGCGAATTTCACGCGGAAGAAGTCGCGGGTACCAACTAGTCAATCATAAATGTATATTATTTTGCTAAGATGTTTTTTATCTCCCTTGATATTTCATCAAAATTGATGATCGAAACATCATTTTGAAGAGTACGTTCTCCGCTAATGACGTAAGATAAACAAAGTAGTTTATCATTATGTATAACTTATAGGTGTTTTTTATCGGTACGAAATATCTCCTTCAATACATCATCAACATTAATGATTGAGAGATCTACATTTTAATCCCTTTTTTTTTTAAATTCTAGGTAGTTACACTAATTCCGAAGATAAAGAGGGAGAATATATTCAAGTACCTAATCAATTTAACCCTTTTTTAACTTCCTACGAACATATTAAATTTCTAACTAGTGCAGAATATGAAGTAGGGATGGTAAAAAAATTGATTTTGAATATCGATCCTGAGAAGAGAATCGACGCAGTGACTCGATGTCGGACATTCCAAAAATCGAGTTTCGATTACGTTTTTGTATTGGTAAGAACGGAATTTTAAAATAGACGAGAATACTAATTTTACATAATTTCAAACGCTACTACCACCTAGCGCTTTCAGACCTAAATTTAGCGAATTTTTGGGTTATCTAGCTTTTATTTTATCCAATGCAAAATCTAAAAATTTTGAAGAGATTGATTTTTGAGTAATCAATGTTTTGAAATTCGTTTTTCTGTAAATTGCTTCCACAGACTGCGATTCGCATCGCAGTATTTTTTGGAAAGAATACCCATCCCTAATATGAAAGTTATTAGGATGTACATTATTACAATGCCAACAAGTTAATATTTTAACCACAGATTAATTAGTTGCTACTGTAAAATGTTATGTAATTTCTGAGAAAATCGACTGATGAATGGACGGACGGTCGAATATGTGGTCTAATAAGGGTTACCTTTAGTGCTAATTCTTCACCAACGATTAGGATACAGTGCAGATACGTAGCCCTAAAGAGCGAGACGGTTTGTATGAAAAATTTAAATAATTAGTCAAATGCATGTATGTTCAAAGTTACGTCATCAGTTTTGCAGATGACTGTCATAAATATTCCACATTAAACGGCCTTTAATAATAAAGCAATGGAAGTTAATAAATGTAGAGTACGTTCTCTTATGATAAATTTATGCTTAACACAAGTATATCGAAGGAATATGCGGTCTGTTTATATGTTTGCAATTGACGACAACTTCCACAGAGTGTTGCCTAAGTCAATAAAACGCACATGTCAAATTTCGACCCTTTTTGCGTCAGTAGAAAGCATTACTGCTTACGAAAATATTGGTTTGACGAATATAGGTCAGGGTGTGTGGTTGAGAGTGGGTTCAGTCCAAATAGAGCGCGTGTACTCTGACTGACCGATCACCGCTCACGGTTGTCCGTTCAATATGTTGAAATGCCATCAATCTGGCCAAGTGGATATGAAAACATTATTATCAATACCCGTCGTGCGTAAGCTGACGTGACGATTTTCACTAACTCTAAATTGCCTCTTTTGTGAGTTTTTTAGTACACGACATGTCTTAAGGTGACACAATGATAAACAATAATTCAATATATTATAATAGATTTCCTGCGTCATACAAAAGTGAGCGCGCTAGCTTACAAAAAATAAAAAAAAACAGTTACTTTCGTTTATATTAAAAACTATAAATAATGTTAAAAAATCCAACCGTAATTTTGAAGAGTGTGTGTTGTCTAATCTACACAGAAAGTTTAAAGGCATAAATCGATTGCGTTAGTCCGAAAAAAATAAATTTCTGTTTTAAAAGAGGTTTCTTTGAAATTTTTTTTTTTATGTTACAAAAGTTAACCAATCTTGTAACGCCACTGGCAAAATGAAGTCAATGAAATGAAGAATCCGGTTACCAAGTATCACTTTCATATGTTTTGTAATTACTTAGAAAAAATGTGATCCCTGCCGTCAAAATTACCAATTCGATGCCTTAAACACATCTCTTATGCTACTTTTATATACTGTATCTTCTAATCGTTGGTGAAAAATTAGCGTTAACTATGTCCTATAATCTAAATTTTGACTCGAAATTTAAATAATTTGGGCAGCTAAAACAGTGCTGTCAAGTGATAGAATGGATTCAATATCGATAGATTAGTCCAACAATTAATTCATTTAATTTTGTCCTGACGTGTTCCTGTAGCATTGCCATTTCATTAAATAATTCCAATAAATCAAGATGATATTATACTTTCTTTATTTTACACTTTCTTAATTTCTACAAATATACATACATTTTCTGCTTTATGCTACTGCTATCTCGTGAAAGGAATGATCTAAAAAGGAGATTTCATGGAAATAACATCGCTGAGCAACTGCTACGAACTAATAGTAATGAAGTCGATACTCGTATAAAGGCACATCACTATTTAAAAAATTGTAAAAACTGGTAACCCTGGAAACGTCAAATCATCTATCAAATTAAAAGTTGGACATAGGTAGAATTATGGCGCGTGTAAACAGCGCGTATTCCTACACGATAGAGGAAATAAAACCTAAAGAAGAAAAAACCCACGTGACCTTTAAACTACGAACCGTATACGCTCTCGGTACGTGTAAGCACTAGGGCTGCCAGCACATGTAGCGGATGCCGCTCTCCTCAAGAGGAAGTCGACTGAATTCTATTTCCAGTTATCTTTTGGGCACTTCCGATCCCCTTCTTCAAGCCAGCCTGCATCTTCCAGTGCTAGGGCGACCGAGCAGAATGCGAACTTGCACAGATAAGAAATAAATCAATTTTTTGCAATGACATATTATTTTAATAACCGTAGTTCTTATAGTATCATTCATTCATCGAATGGAACTCGATATGACGAATAATAATTACGAGTCAGGTGTACAATACATACAATATCTAAACGTTAATGTTCACAAACTGAAAACTGAGTATTATCTTAGATTATAGATCTTAAATAATTTAAGGAAGCAAAAGAAGTATGTATGGACAGTGAAGCTTGGCGCTCCATTCTCTCCGGCTACCCCGTTACAGCGCGAAGATATGTTGTTACGAAAGACTTCTTTAAAGTTGCCGCTTAGAAAGCTGTCACTGCTTAGGGTGCCCAGCAAACTGACCGCATCACCTCCTTGAACAGCCAAACTGATTCGTCAGCGGAAGACGCTGCCAACCAAGGAGCTCCTGAAGCCTCGACCAAGCTTGATAATGTAAGAAACCAGTCGCTGTCGTTCGGGGCCCCAGGTCTTCAATGTGCAATTATATGTACTAGAGATCGTCCGGTGGTCGACACTCGACCGTAAATATAAATAATATTAACTTATGAAATCTTACAGCGCAGTTAGACGACGCGAAAATTTTCTTGCCACCGCCGCGCGGAGGCCGCGCGGTTGTCATTCTCGTATATTTATTAAAAGCGAATGTAAATTCTATTCACTAGACAACGTTCAAGTTTCTGAGAACTACCTAGACGCGCGTTTGACGCGTGGTCGCCGCGCGGTCTCTGCGAGGTCATTCGCGGCCACCGCGCGTTCTATAACTATCCCAATCTCGCATTGGGATGACATGACATGAGGTTAGATATGTAAATATGTATATATAGTGTATTTTGCGGCGTCCGCTTAGCGACTGCGTGGCGGCCGCACGTTGACCGCGCCACTTGTACAGGTATTTGACCTCGGACCAAGTACCACAATGGACGAAGTATTTGCTCTAAGAGCGTGTTCTTACGATGTCCTCTTTTTGTTGACCGAGCTTCTAGATTTTTACTAATGTGCGTGACTAGGGAAGGTCACAGTTTAACCATACACAGCACTGAACATGACATATTTTTATTTTCGTGAATACTAGTAGCGATTTACGAGTATTTTGCAAATGATTGACCAACTCATAAGCCGACACGAATTATACTGACAGTGCGAGGTTGCCATACTTACTATAGCTGAGTGTTTTACTCGTGGTTACGCTCAATGAGATAGAAACGGCGGTAAGAGCACAAACATATTAATGGATTCGTCCATAATATTTCTTGGTCCGAGTATCTGACTCTGTCAAAGATTGTTTTGTTATAATTATATATAGTATAACTGATGTAAATGTAAGGGTACCGATGGTGTGTCTATAATTAATTAAATATATAATCGTAATTAAATAAAACAAAAAAATAAATATCCTAACTTCCTAATCCTAACTCCTAACTTTTTTAATATGTATTATAAATGCGGAAGTGAGTTTGTTCGTTTGTTTCGCTTTCACGACTAAACCGCGGAATCGATGATGTTTATGATGAATTTTGGTATAAAGGTAGATGAGACTCTGGAGACGGTTATAGGTTACCTTTCTCGCGAAAAACTTATAGGGAATGAGGTGAGGAGAGGGGATTGGTAATTTTTGTATGAAACTTTTTATTGCGTCGCCCGATTTGCTTCAAACTTTGTAGGATTATTGTTTATAATTAATAATTAAAGTATGCGTAATTATTTTTTTCAAACTACTGGTGAAATGGGATTGTTCAGTTCGCGGCGAGGCAGAACCTATAACTCTGTAGTAATTTTTTTTCTTTTTGTAACTATTTAACCTTTACCTTTGTCGACCAACAACCAGAGACCAAACAGACAAAATCAACATTAACGCGAGCGAAGCCACAGGTAGAAGCTAGTGATTAAATAAACCGTTTGCATTGTATTTTGGATCACAACAAACTCCCGTGTTTTTAAAAACTGTTGACACTAATGTTCAGGGCCCGCATTGTGGTTATCTTGTACGATTCTACAAGACTAATTTTCATGGTGATTTGTTGCGTTGGTTCGTGTCATATTTAAATAATAGGCCACAGGCAGTTAGACTTGGAAGAGTATACTCCAAATTTAATAGAATATCATCTGGGGTGCCTCGGGGATCTCATCTTGGTCCGTTGCTTTTCAATATCTGCGTAACGGACATTTGCTTCTGCTTCTGTCACTCGAAATTTTGCATGTACGCAGATTATAATAAAGTTTACATGCCCATTGAGGACCGTAGCAATTGTGAAGGGTTGCAGGATGACTTGCGTATGTTGCAACTCTATTGTGCAAGGAATTCTCTCGACCTTAATGTGAGTAAATGTCAAGTAATCACACGCAAAAAACATGTGATAATTTTTGACTACAAATTTAATAATATTTTAATTCCTAGAGTGTCACGGGTGAGGGATTTGGGCGTGATTCTTGATGCAAAGTTATTATACACTGATCACTATGAGGCAATAGTGCATAAGTCTTACAGAATGTTGGGTTTTATCAACAGAATAACTAAATCATTCAAGCACACGTCGTCTTTAAAGGTTCTGTACTGTGCCTATGTTAGGAGTATTTTGGAGTTTGTATCCCCAGTTTGGTGTCCACAGTATAAAACTTACCAATTTAGAATTGAAAGCATCAAGTTTATCTGTTTCCTTGCTCGTCGTCACCGGAGTACTGAGCGCGCTTATAATGATAGTCTTGACCATTATGGAATGTTGTCATTGCAGAGCCGTAGATTATTTGCTAACATCATGTTCCTGTCTGACCTAATCAATGGTAACATAGACTGTTCACTATTGTTGGAGAGAGTGAATTTTAATTTTCAGGCGAGCATATCACGGACACGTCAACGACGTTTATTCTCTGTACCCTCTTTCAATACTAACTACGCAGAAAATTCAGTTTTAATTAGATCTATGAGTCTGTATATCAAACGGTTTCAGGACATAGACTTGTTTAACATCAATAGGCTAAAATTCAAAAAAATTATGATTAATTACATTAAGGATGTAACATATGATTTAATTTAATTTTAATAATTTAATGATAATAATTTAATTACTGGCATTAGTATGCCATTTGAACACACTCCTTACACTATTACATTATCACTGAAATATAACTACACATTATACTTACTCATTCTGACATACAAAACTAGATATCCCGCAAACATACACAGACACATACACTACTAACTCACTCACACACTCACATGAACATACACATACAAACTTACTCATGCACGGACTTGGTTGTACTGTATTTTGATAATTTTCTTGTTATTGTTTTCAATATACATCAGCTGATTTATTTATATTGTACAATCTTGGGAACCTCTTAAATTGGCTTTTTAAATGTATAACATCATAATATGTAACTTTTCAATTATTGTAACAAGCTGTGAGTTTCTGTCTAATAATAAATAAAAAAAATAAATAAATAATCCAAATATTGTATTATTTACAATAGATTCAGTTTTATATTAAATTGCAAAAATAATAAATACCATCGATAAATCAGATCGATATTGTCGCAACAATATTCGCATTCTTTGGTATATTTGTGCCATTTTTATTAAGTTATTACATAACTACGGACTATGATTCTTATAAATTATAATTTTATTGTAAAGTTACTAATAATTAGATGATAGAAATGTCAAATTACTTTAATATCTCAGCGAAAATGTGTTGGTGATGAGAGATGAGGTTAACGAGAATCCCGATACTTTTCTCTCTTCTAGTTCTTCCCTGTACGAGCCACAGAGTGAAATATATATTTTTAATTTTTGTACAGAAAGTAATCATGCTACAAACAATACATACTGAATGCTCATAGAATATGCCTTGTATAAATCTTATAAGAATTCATAACATCGGGAAAACGTAGGAGGAAAATTATTTTAACCACACAGCTATTCTCATTTCCTCTTTGGTCTCAAGCGTTTCCTTATTGATTAACCCGTGTGCAATCAGTTGGAAATATCAATAAATGAATACAGAAACAATCTTAATGTGCGCTCCTCGGTGAAAATTAAAAATACATATACACATATGGACCGATTCAGTCCAATTTACAAAAACGTAAAGGATTTTGTGAGTTTTTAGATAAGGCGAGTGTTACATGTACTGTATATATTATATAAAAAAAACTTTTTACAAAAAGTTAAAGCGTGAAAAAATTAAATTGCCAAAAATAAAAATAAACGTTTTATAGATCTTAATAACTAAGCTCCTAAACAAATGTTTAGTCGCTAATTTTGAGTCGGCGCCAAACAAATAAACAAGCACATTATTAAAAAATAACAAAAAACCTACGCGTCGATTTGAGAACCCCCTCATTTTTTTCGTCGGTTAAAAAGCGAAATACGACTGACTCACTGAGTGACTTATTAATCACGTTTCAAAAATTACAATTTGGTACGATAGATTGTATTATATAGCGGCCTTCTAAGAAGGAATTTTTGGAAATTTACGTTTTAAGGGCGAAAAGGAGGAGAGTGAACTTTGTATGAAACTTGGTACGAAATCATGGAACGAAACATGGATGTGAAATTGAGAACAAATGTTGCTTATTAAAAATAATATGGACATAGTTTTTTTTTTCTCCCTGTCGATAACCTGAGCCGAGATTCCGTCCTCCGTCCCGGGTACCCCCCGTACGGAGGGGCCCTCAGGCTTTGTCAACTTTTCCGGGCGGAGCGCTTTCCGTGCTTCCCCACTACACGTTCGGTTCGCTGCGAAGGCCATTAGGGTCATGTAGTGAGTGGAGGGTAGTTTTAGCCGGTTCGAGCAAGGTACTACCCGGTCGCGTCCGACGTTTTCTCGTGAGGCGTCGGAGGCGGCTGGGTGCTCGTGCGAAGTTTCTTCCCTTCCGATAAACAAAAAAAAAAAAGTTTTTTTTTTATTCCACGCGAACGAAATTGCGCGCAACGACTAGTACATATTATATATAGATCGATCTAAGTTTGTGTCACAATAAAGGGCTGTAAGATCAAGTGCAGTTAAACTATGGATTTCGTAATGTATGATAAAATTTGATCGACAGTTTAATCCACTGTCCTGTATCAAATGGAAATAGTGAACGGATCAAAACTGCCATTGATCTTACGGTCCTAAGGGCCGTAAGATCAATAATGGTAATTTTGATTACGAGCGGATTAAACTATCGAATATTGACAAAGAATCTTAAAAAGAACGAACGAACTGAACGAAACGAATATTAATACCATGTGTAAGACATTAATTTAGGTTTTACTAATCCGTTACTATTTCCATTTGATATAGGCCAGTGGATTAAACTGTCAATCAAATTTTATCATAGACTAGCAAACCCGGCCCGTTTGACTGGGCGTTAGTTGAAGTTAAAATAAATTAAACAGTTTTTATAATTATTTTGATACTGCAAAAAAAAATTCTAATTATCCGATCGCTACCACACTTTACAGGAACACCCGCTAGGCCAATCTGAAGATTTCCTGAAAATTTCATCGAAATCGGTCTAGCCGATTAGGAGTCCACAAGGAACATACATACACACATCGCCTTTTATATATATAGATTACGAAATCCATAGTTTTTTAACTGCTCTTGATCCTACGGCCCTTAAAGTCACAAAATATCTAATACTACACGGTCGATTAATCTATTTATGTGTTATTTTCGACACATTATTGGACAGTAGATTGATCGACGGTTTCTTCTAAATCACGCGGACGAAGTCACGGGCAACAGGTTTTTATGGTAACTATGTCAAAAACTATTTTATATATATTAAATATCTTAATTAAATAAAACACTAAATCGCAATAACAATAATTAATATGTAAACTGATTTTACACAATTTTACGTCATTTGTCATTCGACGTCGTCAGAGCATCGTGTTGTAACGAAATTACACCTTAACGACGCCTCAGCAAAGTACACTCAGGGAAAATAAAAATCGTAGAAGGGAAGCATCTCCTTGACTTTGAAACTACGGCACGTGTAAGTGCTAGGATTGCTACAATGGTTTATTTGATGGATGCTTAAAGAGTTTACACGTTATATTGGTTTAGACACTTAGCGATGAGAGCTGAGCCGAAGAAAGTGTAAGACTTTGACTGCAACGACATTATTGCTATCATATACGTGTTTGTTGTGTTTGTGGCCAAAGAAAGTGTAAAGCTTCGATCGCCACGATACTAGCTATAGTATGTGTGTTTGTGTATTGGCCATAGAAAGTGTAAGGCTTCCACCGTCACGACACTTACATTGTGTTTGTATATTGGCTGAAGAAAGTGTGAGGCTTCGACTGCTACGACACTAGCTATAGTATGTGTGTTTGTGTATTGGCCGAAGAAAGTGTAACGCTTCGACCGCCACGACACTTGCTATCGTATGTATGTTTGTGTATTATCCGAAGAAAATATAAGGCTTTGACCGCCACGACACTTGCTATTGTATGTGTGTTTGTGTATTGGCCGAAGAAAGTGTAAGGCTTCGACCGCCACGACACTTGCTATAGTATGTGTGTTTGTGTATTGGCCGAAGAAAGTGTAAGGCTTCGACCGTCACGACACTAGCTATAGTATGTGTGTTTGTGTATTGGCCGAAGAAAGTGTAAGGCTTCGACCGCCACGACACTAGCTATAGTATGTGTGTTTGTGTATTGGCCGAAGAAAGTGTAAGGCTTCGACCGTCACGACACTTTCGCTATAGTATGTGTTTGTATGTTTAGAAGCGTATATTACTGCTGCTACGTATAGACGTGTGGCGTGCGCGTTCGCTACATTCGTATATGCGCGTGTGTTTAGCGAGCCGCACGCGTTATACTCTTGACTTCTTTTCACTGTTTTCAAACTCTCTGGAATATCTTGAGGATGCTTCGTTGAGATATCTTAGATTCTGTTATCGCTTACTGGCTGCAGTTACGTAATAAGGTTGCGAAGGTCCCACAACACCTATCGTTCATTTCTTATTATTTGTTAAGATATTTGTCATAATAACACAATCGTATTCCGTTTTTGAACTGACTATTAAGATTAGTATTATATGGTTTATTGAGATCCCTTTGCGTGCAAAAAAAAAAATTAAAAAAAATTGTTCAGTAATTTTCATTGTCGTTATCTTGTAAGTACAACTGCTTCGTTTAGAACCTTTAGAACGAAATAGAAGTCCTTGGAAAGTTTGAACGTCGAGCAAATATTAGTACTCTATACATTACTGGTTGTTTGTATGACGCAAGGGTTGTCTCGCACAACTTTTCACTTTGCCCCATTACGTCCGCCTCCGTCGCGCAGGGACGAACTTGGAATTTATTAAAATTGTTTTATGATATTAAACGAACCGTTCCTTCGCTGAGTAAAATAAAATATTACCTAACTATGTCACCTAGGCAGGGTCTTAGGGTTACGTTGGCAATAATGAAATCCTTATGATTTAGTCATGTCTTTTTGTCTGCATGTCACTGCTCGCACCTGATTTATTCTGTTAATTTTATATCTACTTAACTGAAATTTGGTATAAAAATTAGGATGGTAATCTGAGACCAGAAATGGTAACAAAAAATTAAAGTATTTTGGACCGAATATTTTTTTTGATTAACTGTTTTGTTACGGATCTCTACATAATTGCATGTGCGACGCGCCCTTCACTTTTTTTAATCAAGTTGTGAAACTTCTAAGGCAATCCTGTAATGAATACGAAATGCGTTCAAGAATTGTTAAAAGAATTGTATTTATCGAACAAATATAACAGAATATGCATTTGTAAGATTCGAAAGAATTCGTAATTTCGTCTGTCCGTGGAGAATAATCTCTGGAATCACTGCATCTATTTAAATAATTCGTTTACCATTTGAAAGGTACATTATTCCAGATGGTTATAGGCTATATATAATGTATTCAACCCGGGCGAACGAAGTCGGGATGAGCCGCTAGTAAGTAAATAAAACCGAAATGCCTGTCTTTGATCTCGAAAAAAATGCTTTTTATTCAGCTCATTTAGTTATCTGTTACCTAAACACGCGTTTTTTTATTTTTGTCTGTCTATATGGAATTATGAACTTGTTCTTCCTGCGTCTCTTTGCCGCTGTCACTTTAATATTAGTGGAAGCGTTCTCATTTACGAAGGCGAGTCAAGGTGGGGCGTTGCAATGTGGCTCGTGGTACCTGAAGATGCAACGCGGCCTCTCGCTATAAACAGCTGACCTCTCTGAGCATCCGCGTACTGTGTCGCGTCACGTCTCAGTGAGAAATAACCCTAATATGCTAAGTCCTATGTTCTCAGAGTTTAGTGGCGTTATTACGACAGCGTAACGATATGTATCGTTGTGTATATCGTTACTCTGTTGTTAGAATAAGATAAGTCGAAGGGTGAAAAAACAGACAAAAAAATCGTTTTGTATGAAAAGGCTGCCTTCCCATTGCTCATAGATGTCTGATTTAGTGTGTATTAGATATATAAGTGTCTGTTTGTGTGTTCTCTGTCATCGTTTTGAAATATTACTAGCAGTATCTACATATATCGCTGGACACATTTAAAATTAGCCTACGCTTTAAGTATCCTCTATACTTAATAAGAGAGTACGATATGGGAATTAAACGGGAAGGCAATGTTCAGTATGGCATCTTTCAGTTCGTTGTATTTGTATTGTTATGTATTTACGTCGTATATTGTATTTTATCTTTATATATAGTGTACACATATATGTGTCTAGGTTTAATTTTTGAATGATTTTTTTTTTTAAGAAATGAAGTGACCCGCGACATTTAAACAATAATATTCGTTGTAACTGGGATGAACTGAGAACCAGCGCTGTGTAGATGAGCAGCTGCGCTGCTGCAAAGCTGGTTTCTCGCAGCATTGCCGAGTTCGCTCCTTTTGCCACACAGATGAGAATTTAATATTTTTAAATTGTTATTACTTTAATTTAAAGTTATAAATTTAAAGTGTTATTTTTTTTTCCTTTTTTTTAAATAATTATGTATTGTATATTTTATGTAACTTTGTGTATGTTATTGTGGCAATGAAACTGTTTCGTTCTTTCTTTATTATACGTATGAAAAGCTTCATCTTATTTGTACGAGTAGTTAGTTATGAGAATACAAACTTGCTGATTTATACAAACATATATAGTAGTATAGATTTTGCGATGTACAAGCTTCTTAAGCGTTTTAAATTATAACTTTAATTTAAGGTGTTTGTATAATTGTGCTAATAATGAATAAATAAGCCCCTGAGTACGTCCACGCGTCACCCGGTCTCGTTGTTCGTGGAATCGGTTCCGATACCGCCGGAAAGCTATTAGTGTCTGCGCAGAGATACGCCATTGTGAGCCCCTTGGGGGCGATATTGCCGCAATAAAATCGCATGGATGGAGCGCACTACATCCTCTTTATTGTGGGTAGATGCATTTAATTAAGTGCCGCTACAAAATGAAAATGAACTACTGAATGAACTACTAAAAGAACTGCACCTCTTGGCCTATTTTTTAAGTCCCGACAGAAAAGTGGTGGAATAAAGATGTCATTGTCTGTGTGTTTGGTCGTGATAAATAAAATAGTTTAATTTGATAGATAACTATAGGAATGAAACGTCGAAAAATTACTCAATTAATTATCTATTAATTGTATTCGAACACTTCAGATGTAAAGAGAAAAGCTGAAGAGTGACGTGGCGAGTTCGAGATTTGGCCGTTGCGTCCTGTTAGAGGCCGCCTGTTCTCTTATTATTTAATCGTCGGTGTTGTTAACATTCGTGGCATAGTCATGTAGCTCTTAAAGCACGTTGATTTTAGTTTCAGACAAACCAATTGACATATCATAAAATAATGAAATATAATAAGGCAGAAAATGCCTTGAATGACGTCATTCGGCGGGCCCTTGTCGCCGCTGGCGCTCCTGCAGTCTTAGACCCTGTAGATATTGCGCGCAGCGACGGCAGGAGACCGGACGATTTGACGCTCATTCCTTGGAAACTTGGAAGATCGCTGGTGTGGGACGCCACCTGTGCCGATACACTTGCTGTTTCTGCTAGTGCTGCAACCAGCACTGCCGAGAACTTGAAGCGGCGTAAGTATGCGACTTTCTCTGAGAGTTTCATATTTACGCCCTTTGCAGTCGAAACTTTAGGTCCCTGGGGCTCCGAAGCCCATCAACTGGTTTCTGATATTTGTAAGAGACTGGTCGAGGCTCCGGGAGACCGCCGGGCTGGCAGCTTCTTCTGCAAACGAATCAATTTGACTATTCATAGGTAATGCTGCCAGTCTGCTGGGTGCCTTAAGCAATTACAGCTTTCTAAGCGGAAACCTTGAGGGAGTGTATTATTTAAGATATTGTGTAGTTTTAAGTTTGTAAATATTAACGTATGTATTTACTTTTTGTTACAAATTTCTTAAGTAATATTAACTAAGGTAAGTCTGATGCACATCATCAAATTGCTCTTAAACTAAACTCTTTAGTAAATTTAACATAAAATTTTGTAAAAAATTTTATGTTAGAATGCGTAACTACAATCTTTTTATTCCGTAAATTAACATTCCCGATATCATAAAAATAATTAATACTTTAGTGAACTTTGGTTGGTTTTACGCAACAACAGATCAACCCTCGGAATTCAACTACAGTATTTTTTCAGTGTATGGAAAATGTCATTTCACGTACATTGTTTTGTGGTCAATAACTATTGTGAGTACGAAATACTGGCAGTTTTTGCGTTTGAAATACGCAACTGTAATGAAAAATAATCAATTCTTTTAAACAGTAAATTTTTCATTGACAAAAACATGAATAGCTCCAGATTATGCGATATGCAGATGTCATAATCAGCAAATTGTTGTTGTCTGCCGACAGTAGCTTTAATATTGATGAGCGCCGCAAGCGGAGGGCGGCGCGGCGTGGAGCAAACGCCACGTTTTTAACCTCAACCTATGAATACATTATCCAGGCGCAGAATAACCTTTTAAAAATAATGATTCCGTTCATAAGAAGCCCCGTTTTCTTGGCTGTTTACGAGTTACCTCCGAGCCAGTTGACGTGTAGGAGTGGTCCCGTGGCGAAGTTTCTGCTAGGGCTGCCCCAATTCAAAAATTGTAGGCCCGGAGAATTCGGAAAAATTGTTTTTATTCGTAATAAAAAATATTCAGTATTTCGTTCCAAACTTTGAAAAAAAAAGAACATTTATGTATTCAGCTCAGTTTCCGTCTGACTGTCAGAGTCTTTTTTTTTCAGAAACATTGAACGTTGTCTACGTTCACTAGTTTCTGAAAAAAGGCCGGAATTGAGAATAATTTATAGCAAGTAGTAATCTTAATGCAGACTTTAGGGTCTGGTTTTGAAGGCTTAAATAGAAAGTTAAACAAAACTTTTTTGTATGCTCTACACATCACAAATTCGGAAATGTATTATAATATATTACACTAAATACAACGTTCTGAAAGTCAGTAAATGTATATGAGTATTTATTTTCAGACCACACCTGTGTCTTCGACAACGTCATTTAGTCGTAGTATGATTTTCCTATCATTTGCAAAATAAACAACACACTATAAACGACATTAAACAACACATTTAAATCTCTTTACCACTAAATAATTGAGCAACATCTTAAGGAACGTTACTATAAAACATTTAAAAAAAAATTGAAACGAATAAAAAAAATACTGAAAATGATAAAATAACTATCCTCTACTAATCAAAACTCAAGTACGAATATAACTTCATAAATATTATATAAATACCTATATACTTAAATTTTACAGTTACTGAAGTCGGTGCCAAGCCTACTAAACTAATAAACTTTCTGTTGATGCCTGTTGTCGTTGCCTTGACTTCAATAATTACTGTCAAATTTAATTATATAGGCTTTGTATCGTATTTATGAAGTTATTTCTGAACTTGAGTTTCGATTAGTAAAAGATAGTATTTTGTACTTTTCAGTATTCTTTTTTATTTATTTATTTATTTTATTTTAATTTTAAATCAGACCAGAAAAATCCATCTTTGTTAATAGCACAATACTTATAAAAAAAAAAAATTAAGTAAAACTATGCTATTTAAATGAATAATTTAATTTATACAGTTTTTTTGAAGGCGTTTAATTTTTGTCTTAAATTTTTTAATTTCTCCCTTTTGAGTGAACTTAGCCTAAATAAATATCTAAAGCAGGTCTACAATTAACTTCTTTCTAATTCTGGAGCGCAATGACATACAAGAGAGACATTAATATAAATACAACTTTTAAGCAGTTAGCGTTATTTGGTATTATTTAGTGTATCTTCCAAGTCCAAGCTCCAATACCGGTGAAATTTAAATGCGACTACCTCGGAAGTATACCCTTTCAAACAAAAAAATTATTAATAAATCGGTTCACAACTGACGAAGTTATCGGTGAACATACGTAAAAAAAACATTCATACAGACGAACACAGTACCTTCTCCTTTTTTTTATGTCTGTTAAAAACGAATGCAATTGTCTAATAATGAGCTACATGACTTTTGTAATTTAAATTTCAGAATAATTGATTTATCAAAACTTGGGGTTTCCATACCATTAATATAGCCTTTTTTTTGAACGAACCTATATTTTTCTAGTCCTAATTATATTTTAAAAGATGAATGCAAAATCTATAGACTGCTGATCAAGCCTGGAGAGGTGACAGCCCTAGTCGCTGCTCGTATTTTACGCTACTCATCAATTTTAACTTATCTTAAACTATTATGCGAACGACTTGAGTTTTGTTTTATATCCATACTCCATACTAATATAATAAATGTTGTCTGCCTGTTTATTATGTTTTTGTGGCTAAATCTTAAACCGAATTCAATGAGATTTGATAAGGAGTTGGGTTAAACCCAATGATATTATAATACAAAAGAGATAGATAGGTTACCTTACTACTAATCCAAGTAAAATATTGTCCCAGTTACAACGTTACAAAGTGAGACAAATATACATTGCACTGCTTCGCTATGCAATATAAAACATAATTGCATTTCAATCTAACAAATCACATAACTCTCTAAATCATTCTGATTGATCAATTTCAATGTCTTACTACATTTTAAGCGAATCCGTGACTATTTCATAGAATATTAGTAATTAATTCCACAGAACAGACATTTAAAAAAAATGTGATTGATACGTAATGGGATTAGACAGTAAAAAATGATGTTTGTTTTTTTTCGAAGTTCGTTTTCTTGAATCATGCACATGAGAACATGTTTATTTAAAAAGATCGCCAACATTTTTTAATTATAAATTTGAAAATGATGAATTATATATTATTGCTTTTAATAAATGTAAACGATGATTAAAACTGGGTGTGTGTCGCCTTAAACCTACTGAACTCAAATTAAGCACAGAGATATTTGATACCTAACTTATAACCCAAAATAAAAAAAAACTTATAGGTACCTTAGACAAATTTTTTTTGACACGTGTTTTGTCCAAAATTGCTATGAATACAGAAGTCTTAGTTAATGCGTTTCCGACATGTCCTTCAGCGGTTATTAACAGACTTCAAAAAAAGGAGTACATTCTCAATTCGACTGTACTGTATACTGTATTTTTATGTATATGTTGGGGCATAACTTCTTTGTTCATGAACCGATTTCGATGATTATTATTCCGTTGCAACAATTAAAAAAAACACTTAAATAATTTTTGTCTCTATCTAATCTCTAAAAATATACCATTAGGTTATATGCTTTTTTTACATACAACAAAGCTTTACGTCATATTTATTTTAATCACGTTAATTACTAATCTTTCAGTCGCTTGTCAGGTTTTTTAACTTGATTGACGTCACAAAACTCAACGCTAATAACGCAACCAATCAACTTTTCAACAAATCAACACATTTCGCTGAAACCTTAATTGAATTTCGTACAACAAAACACTGACTCGAAGGCGGGACCATTTCAGACTTCAGTCACGCAATATGGCATTCTATTCGCCCTCGTTACGCGAATGTCGTCGACGTCTGCACTAAAAACATAATTAACAATTATATCGTTATATAGTGAAGGGTCCTTAATGCCCACTGTAACCTCCAACCCCCCACTCCCCTTTAGTGGTGATAACATCTAAAGGTCGGAACACAATGACCGCGAAGCACTCTTTGAAAAAACAAGTTGTCGCCTAATTTTCAGGCAATTATTATTATTATTAGCAATGAAATTGACAACAACGGATATAAAAAATGAGCAACAGAATCAGCAATTTAGTTTTCGCTTTCAGTATTAACATATTATTTCTGATTTAAGTCATATTTATGCAATTTATATGCATAGAAAGAATGAGTCATGATGACAAAGAAAATCTATAGAGCAAAAGTGCCAAGGCTGGCTTATGAGGATCAAATAGTCAGTGTTGAGTGAGAGACTGTCGGAAATGTCAAAAGCACAAACTTTGATGAAAGGTGTAAAGAGAATTTGAGGAGACGAAAAAAGTATGTTTGGAACGCATTATTTGACCGCATTACCTAACGGGGTAGTCAGAAAAGAAGGAGCGAAAACGTACGGACGAACGAGCATAAAAAATGTATATGAATAATGCTCGCACACGCCTTCAGATACGCTCGCAGTGTGCACCGACCCTAACAGATGGCCGGAATGGCGAACATTCGTTTGATGACTTCACAACAATTACACAAACACGCTACTAAATTCGTTGTTATGACTCCTCTAATCAAACAACTAGTTGTTAAATGATAAGTTTAATTCGTAATTATCGTTTTGTAATGTTTAATTTTAAAAGTTTAATTAATGGGACCGCTGCTATCGTATGTTGTGTTTTAGGTAATTAATTAAATTATTAAAAGATCAAATTTTTGAAGATTTCGAAATGAATTGAAAATTGTTGAAGATCATATAGCCAGAGTGTTAACTGACAGAAATATGAAAAGGACTCGCATGCCTAGGCGAAAATGTGTGAGGAGAATGATGAGATTTGAGGAAGCGAAAGAAGTATGTAAGGACCGCGAAGTTTGGCGCTCCGTCTACTCTGACTACTCCGTTAGGGATACAGCGTGAAGATATGTATGTATATTTTTAAAATAATGATGAGATCGAACATCAATCACGCTTGCAAAAAAATACCTGTACACTTTAGTCTTGAAAACGCCTAAGATGAAGCAACGAGGTAGACTTTGTCAGGTGTTATTTTGCCTGAATCCATTTCACGTGATGAACTCCTATAATTTCTAACCATCCTTCGCCCAAATTGCAAACCCACTAATCGCACCCACTAAAAGGAGGAAGTTCGCAATTTGTCTCTATGTATTTTTTTATGAATGTTCGGGCATAATTTCTTTGTATAAAACCTATTTCGATGTTTTTTTTTGTCGGGTTTAGTATACCTTCAAGGTATTTCCATTTAAATTTCACTGACATTGGAGCTTGGACTTTGAAGATACACCAAATAATTCTCTCAATATATAATCAATAATCTCAATAATTCTTTCATACATCATTCCGTTCCAGAATCAGAAAAGAAGTAATACTTGTACTGTGGAAGTAAGTTGTATTATTATTATTAATAGATATTTATTTAAGTCAAGGTTACTCAAAAGGAAGATAAAAACCTTTTAAGAAAGAAATTAAATCGACTTCAAAAAAGAACACTGAAAAGTACAAAATAATCCTTTACTAATCAAAACTTAAGTATACAAATAACTTCATAAGTACGATACAAACCACTATGTAATTAAATTTGACAGTTATTGAAGTCGGTGCCACATCAATGTACAGTGCAACAGAAAGTCTACTAGTTTGCTAGCTTGACACCGACTTCAGTAATTGTCAAATTTAAATATATCGGTCATTTGGATCTTATTTATGAAGTTATAGAAAATAGAATACTGACAACCTCGATGGCGCAGTGGCTTAGATGTGTCTAAGTGCAAGAGGTTCCAGGAATGATTACTGGCCGGGTCCATAAAGAAAATGAACTTTTTTAGACTGTCTCGAGTCCGGGTGTACTGGGAGATGCCCTAAGTAAGTTGTAAGTTGTCAATCCCAATGATTACCTCATGTTATCAATACATATAAAAATCAATTGCCGTGCGTTTCGCAATAACTCCAACGGAGTAGACCGATTTAGATGAATTTTTTATGTGTTTGAGGTGGCGTTGCAATCGGGTTCTAGATTTTTTTTTATTTCGGGCAGGACAACGTCTGGCGGATTTGTGTGTTTGAGTGGGTCCCTGAGTGGTTTAGATTCACAATTGTAAGAGTTCAAATAAAAAAAAAATCGAAATCTGTTTATTTACTGGTTTACAATAATAACATTAGGACCGAATCTCTTAGTAAGCTTAATTGCCTGTGACAGGAGATACTGCTCCTACATTGGACTAAGTACATTAGTTAACAATAAATAAAACAGGACTAAACAGTAAAAATAACATCATCAGATCTCTGCCATGACAACAATGAGACTCAGGATCCGGATGTCTACTCTAGCTTGCGACACCCAATTTTCACCATTAATATTTTTTAATTTTATACATATAAGTAATTATAGATTATCATCAATCACGCTTGAAAGATACACACGGAGAGTTAGAGTCACAATTGCCCTAGTTTAAGACCGGATGACCGGTGTATAAGGATTGCAATCCGGATACTTCGAAATTCGAAAAAAAAACTGAAAATTCGGACTTTTGGGTTTTTATAAATCCAGATTTAAATTTAAAATCCGTTTTTTTTAATTTCAATCATAATTGTCAATAGTCTGGTTAATGTTTAACCAGAATGTCTCATTGAATGTAGTGGATGTCAGTGTTACTTTAACCCACAATATAATTCATAAATATAAATTCCATTGCCCAGGGCCCGTCGCGTCGCTTAAATCCAAATAAATAAATTTAAATGTAAAACCTACTCAAATAGCACAAAACAAGTTTGAAGAGGTTTATAACGTTTTAGACCGTTATTTACCACTACCAATTTAGCTACGTGTACAATTCATAATTACTTGAAAAAATTTAAAGGTTACAAAAATTATAACGAATTTCACAAATCCGGATAATCCGGATTTCTACGTGATGATACTTCTAAAATCCAGATTTGAGATAAATCCGGATTTCGCAATCCCTATTAGTGTGTATTGTTTGGGGTATTTATTATTATTATTATTACTATTTATTTTACGTAAAAAATACCAATTACTTATTTTCCCGCGCAGGGCTTAGGAGTTGGTGTAAACGTCGCTATATATAGCTTGCTAGCCATCTACAAGGTTATTGTGAAAGGGGATATAAATCCGCCGGGGTCCCATCGTGTCACTGTTGACTGTTGTATTGCAGATGTAATAATTACGGGATATGTTTATATAGTCATCCACACAAAAAAAAAACATTAATTTAATGGTAAAAAAATGTACAACCCTATATTACGCCCTATAGTCCACATGTTTGCTAGCGACGGAAAAACGCTGATATTAGGGTTGCCTTACCTTTATTTTTGTTTAAAATTTTACACTAGAACTATTGACTATTGGCGAAGTTGTAGAGCGCAAGTTGTCCGTTGTCATGGGTACTTTTATACCCTTCCGTATTTAACCATCCTTTCGAAATAACCTTGTGTAAGCAAATGTGACTATTGTTTGAAATAAGTAATCAATTTATATATTTTTGCATATATAAGTTTTTGCATACAATTGCACAAATTGTGTAAATCCAATCTAAACATCTAGTCTTGTACTATGGATATCACACAACGCTCATGCATTTACTGACCGTATGAATTTTATTTCAAAATTTTTATTGTATTTTAAGGTAACTATTGTAGAATTATGTCGAAAAAATCATGCTTGACTGAGTTTCTTGTCGATTCTTCTCAGTGAGCAAGTGTTCTTCTCGATTTGACGTTTGGAAACAACTTGCTGTTGGGTTTATTTGAACAAATTGATTCGACATTAACTTTGATTTTGACTTTGATATCTTCACAATTGACGACATTGCAAACAATATATTTCATAGACGCAAATGTAAGTCTATACAATATATTGCTTAACGTGCCGTCAAGATATTATTCTGTTCTGTGACACCGGCCTGTACAATCTACCTCAAATGGTAAACAATTTGAAGATATGTTTGTCATTAGTAAAAAAAAAATATTAGCCTAATCGAAACAATGGCATATCGCCACCCAAATTATAAAAACAAAACATATTTTAAGTAGCTACAAATTTGAATACCAAGAATTATTAAGTAGGTAATAACAGTTAATTGCCCTCGTGATTGCGGCCAGCCCCAAAGTTGTAATTACACTGGGGTGTAAATGAATTTTCGTGTGGGCCGTAGTAGAATAATCCCACACATAAAGCTAATATAAAAAAGTCTGTGCAATTCGGCCTTATTTTATCGGTCCTGATGTCATCTATAGTCCAACTTTTAATTCGATAGAGTTATTTGACGTTTCTAAGGTTGCAATTCCTTAATTTTTTTTTTCAAAATCAAAGTCAAAGTCAAATCAATTTATTCAAGTAAAGCCAATTACAAGGTATTTTTGAACGTCAAATCTATTTTAGTTCGGTTCAAATAGAAAACCTGGACACTGAGAAGAACCGACAAGAAACTCAGTCAGGTATCATTTTTTCAACTTCATTTTACAAAAGGTTTATTAAAATACAATATTTTCTTTAGGCCAGTAAACGCATGTGCAGAGAACATCATTTCCAGACTATTGTTTTATCTTCAATGAAATCGTTTATTTTATAGTATGATTGTCTAGTCAATGTACGTTTTATAACCAATCTAAATTTATTCTCTGTTAATTGAGTAATTTCTTGAGGAACTTTATTATAAAAACGAATGCAGTTACCTAAAAATGAAACATTTGACTTATGTGTTTTAAATTTTGGAATAACCAATTTATCACGACCTCGGGTTTCCATACCATTCATACCGCCATTCTTTTTTTCTTTCTTTTTAAATTATACTCTAGACAATTACACAGATTGTGTGACCTCAAACTAAGCAGTAGGCTTGTACTATGGGTACCCCACAACGAACTCTGGGAGAGGTCTCAGTAACATCCAGACTCCAAGCCAATTTAGAAAAGTGCGTTTCCTAAATTGATCTGACCGGTGTACGAACCCTGGTCCCTAGCTTGGAAAGCAGATGCCACTGCGCCAACGGGCCATATTGATGTCCCCCTACGTCGACTTCATTATTATCAGTCTGTCGCGGTTGCCCCGCGGCGTTATTTGCATGAAATCTCCTTTTTGAATCAATCCTTTTGAGACAGCGGTAGCGTCGAAAATATATGAATATTTGTAGCAGTAAGGAAACTGGAAAGAATAATAAAAAAAAGGAAAAATAAAATATGTCCATTTGTTTGAATTATTCAACACATTACGAAATGGTGACCTTACAGAGCTACGTCATCACTTACTAATCGACTAATCGTTAGACTAGTCGATAGATTTAGTTCAATCGTTATCGACTCAGTTTTAGCACTTGCCAACTCTATTTTAGTTAGCCGGATTACTTTGAATTTTGACACATTTAAATATCGAATCTATCGAATTTAAAGTTAGACTATAGCGGTGTGATTCAGTGTTGGGCAAAGTAATTGTAAAAACAATTACAATTACTATTTGTAATTGTTAATTGTTCGCCATACAAAATGTATTCACAATTACATTTTACAATTACAATTTTTAATTGTAATTGTTTATACAATTACATTTTGCCCAACACTGGTGTGATTACACGCATTCAATTTCTTCTATAATATGTATTAGAGATTACAGATAGTAAAATGGAGTCCGTAATAGGTTATTAACAAATTACTTATACAAGTCTTTATAATAAAAAAGGAAAAATAAAAAGCATTGAAGTGAACACCCCGCCACTTCTTGCGGAAATAACGTCATCAAGACAACGTATAAAGTCGCTACAAGCCGAATATCGAGGCACTTATTTATTGTCGGTTGTTGCTAAGAGCATGTCTTCGATAGTGGTTTTCGTGATCTGTATTGATTTGTAGTGATCTTGAATTATAAATGTGACCAGTAATTTGTTATTCAGTATCTCAATATTATTTCATTTAATGAAACCTAATAGAGTGCCCTGACAGAAGAAAGACGCAAATACGTGGGTAGGCACATGCAACTAATGTGCCTACCCACTTATTTACACGACATTTAGTCATCACAGCAGTCCCGCACTTGTGAGTAATATCGATTGCTGAATGCAACATACATTATTGATTAATAAAAATTATGCGTAATAAGTAATACCCAGCCCCAAAGTTTGTTAAAAAGTGATTAAATAGCGATTATACTTACATGTTTAACTTTAAACTTCGAAATAATTTTGGAAATCTATACAAATAAAAATTAATCGTTGTTCGTTTGCTAAGAGCAAAATTAAGAGCGGCTAGACAGAACTAAAGTTTTTTCCTTGGGGATTTTTGTATGAACTTATGACCATAACTGATGAACAATAATACAATATCTACTGAGCCCACAAGGCGTGGCCGCGCGCAACTGGTACAATGTTAAATGTAAATTATTTGTTATTAAACTTAAGTATGTGAACAGATGAGAAGATATTCCATCTCGGTCACTCCTAGCCCTAGAGTTCGTGAGTCATACCGCCGCAGCTATGTAACGTTCTCATATCTCCCTTTATTTTGTCTACTCTGTTCCCAACACTGAAGTTTAAAACCGAATAACTCAATGCCTGTCAGTGAATTTCAAGTAGCTTTTTCACAGTTTAATTATTTTTTCTTATTTTAATACAATGTATAAAATATACCAGATTTAAAAGCACTCATTCAGTCTAAAATGGAGAGTCAGTATACAGTCTATAAAACAAATAGATACAGAAGTAGAAGTCTTAGAATGGGCTAGTTGACTGCTTTTAAAACTGGTATAATTTATACATTGTATTAAAATAATTTAAAATTGTTAATACAATTGTGAAAATAACTTCTTAAAATTTATTGAGAAAATAGGAGTTATTAGGTTTTAAATTTCAATAGTGCGGACAGAGATAAACTAGAGGAAGATGGCGATACAGAGCTGTGGCGTCACAAAGTCGCAGTGTCATTGCCCAGCGCTAGGAGTGACAGAGATGGAACTTTTCTCACTCTGTTCCCGCTACTTGAGTTTAAAAGCGAATAACTTATATTTTTCATTTTATTTCGAATATTTTTTCGGAGTTTCGTTCATGATAACTATAATAATAATAATAAATCTTTATTTTGATATAAAAACATACACACTAAAACACTTTTATGTTGATACCTGCTTAGTCACAAAGACTGAGTTGCATGTATCAGCGCCCAAATCGTGAACAAAATTAGATAGGTACGATCTGTAGAGTAATAAAGTACATAGGTATTCTATTTACTTATAGATAATTATTATAAGCTACAGTAACAAATAAAATAAAAAATAAAAAAGTGTGTGTGTGTGTGTGTGTGTGAAACGTATCTTATAATTAAGTCGTTTAGAAATAATCGAGTAGCCTATTCCATAAGCGTTCGGTTTTACCAAGATTGGTAAGAAACACAGAAAACGACACAAGAACCGTGTCGGGGGAGATGTAGTGAGAGTCCAGTGAAATACTAAATAAACACCAGATGTATGTATTAATTGATTTTCCAGACCTGACCATTTACCATTCGTAATCCCTTAATTTTATTACCGACTGCATCGGAGGGTGTAAAATAAAATAATGTAATCCTCGAGCACACTCGATGCTTTTAGCAGCTACTAGCGACTTTACAAATGCATCGATGTTGCATTACGTTTTGGCGCGGTATCAATGTCTCATAAGCAGAAAATCAAACTTGTAAAACTGAAATCCGATTATATATTTTCAGTCCCGTCATCAGTGAGTGACGTCGCCAGTATGTAGATGTCGTTAGTGTAGTCTGTCGAAGTACGGACAGTGACAATAATAAAAATTCAAAAATGCGTTGAATGAGTGTGGGTAGTTGCAAGAAACTACACACCACGAAGACGACATCCTCATCCTCATCAGTCTGCCCATGACAACGAATGGTGCAATCCGGTCGAAACGTCGGGATAAAATAGGTAATTAGCCTTAAAGTACAAACGCGACATAGACCCGTGATTAAAGATTGTAAGTACAAGTCGTGAAAATTTAAAAACATTAATAATATTTTTACGTGTTCGATCGCGAGTAGTTACATACAACACAGATGACACTAATAAATTTTTCTTTACACAATGTACTCAACCCAAACTAGTAGATATTGTAGTAAGTTACAAAAAAATATTCATTTTATTTCCCATTTCTAATTCATACGTTACTAATAGTAAAGTAAATAGTACATACATATGTTAATATTTACAAACTTAAAACTACACATTATCTTAAATAATAAACTTCCTCAAAGTTGCCGCTTAGAAAACTGTCATTGCTCAAGGTACCTAGCAGACTGGCAGCATTGCCTCTTTGAATAGCCAAACTGATTCGTTGGCGGAAGAAGCTGCCAGCCCAGCGGTCTCCCGAAGCCTCGACCAGTCTCTTACAAATATCAGAAACCAGTCGATGGGCTTCGAGGCCCCAGGGACCCAAAGTTTCGACTGCAAAGGGCGTAAATATGAAACTCTCAGACAGAGTCGCAAAGAGAGTAAAGTAAATTAAAAGTCAATTTATTAACCAACGATTATATGTCAAAGTAATAATCAAATACAGAATTTAAAAAAATGGCAATAATTATCTCTGACCAAGTATCAACGGACGGGGCATTACTCTAAAAGCATGTCCTTAAAGTATCCTTTTTTTGTTCATCAACTTTCTAGATTTTTACTAATGCGCGTGACTAGGGAAGGTCACAATTCAAACGATACACAGCTGAACATGACATTATTATTTATATAAACACTCGTAGCCAATACACCAAGACTTACGAGTATATTGCAAATAATTATTTCATGACCGACTGATTAGCTGACGTGAATTACACTGACAGTGCGAGGTTGCCATACTTACCACAGCTAACTGTTTTACTCGTGGTTACATTCTATGAGACAGAAAGAGACAGAAACATTATTTTGACATGCGATGGTAAGAGGGGCAACTTAATATGACTATGTCAATTATGATTCTCAGTCCGAGATAATAATTAAATCCTACAATTCGTACAAAGATTATTCATAGTCAGTTGAATGACATCTTCTTGTTGTTCTGTTATATTTGAGTATGTTTTTCATTTTTCTAGTTTAAAAATTGATTTGACAATTTTTTGTCGTGTTTCTTCAATTCTTTTTGACAATAAATAAAACAAAAAGCGATGTGATCTCTAAAATAAAAGTAAAACCTATTTACAAAAAATGTATGAAATATGTACATCAGTTATTATTAAGTTATGTCAAAGGTAAATATTAAAATATAGGTGAATAATAAAGAAATTTAAGAGACCGTTTCAAAAATATACCTACCACACATTGGAAAAAAACATAATTTTTACTTAAAAAAATGCGAACGACAATAAAACATAAAAACCGAAGTCTACTGTTCCAATGTGTAAACGAAACGATCAATCGCTACGTCGACATCCATAGTCGACTCTAAAAGTAGCGAGTGTGCACAGACCTTTAAATGCTAAAGGGAGCTAGTTGAATTGAGTTTAAATTGGACAAGGAAATACGACACACACAGAGAAGGGGAGAGTTGTCGGTAGTAAATTCTAAGGGATAATCCATCATGAACGAACCGCATAACACGGCTCTATTCACAAAGAATCTCGTCTAGAATTGAGATAATTTCGCTTCATGCGGTGGGTTTTAAATTGAGTAGTGGTTGTAATGAAAATAAAAGGTATGTTATCTGTCTAAATTGCAATCAAAATGAAATTGTAACGCAAGGTAACGCAATCTTCAAAATGATGTCTCAATCATTAATTTCGATGAAGTATTAGAGAGATATGGCTACCAACAACAAACAGCTCTGAGGAATAATATACTTTATGGTGGTCGTATACGGAACCATCTGTGCGCGAATTGAACTTTCGCTTGCCCAAATCTTTTTAAATTTTATTGTCGATACGGAAGGAATGTTCTATTTCATATATTTTTGAAAGTATCTTTCATATAATATGTTGCTTAATACTAAATCAATAAGAAGCACGAAGGAAAAATTGTTTTCTTTGTTTGTGTTCAAAACAAATATCTAGCTTGTTCATAATTACAAAGTTTCTAAACAGGTAAAATGAGCTTTAGAAAACTTCTTAAAAGTAACCAACAATGAACAAAAAATTCGTCACTTTGGAACCTCGGAAACTCCCAAAATTAAGTTAGCCGCGAAACTTTACGGAAGCATCAGCCGTAATTAAGAATTTCGCAAATGGAAATGATATTTGAGATTAACGAGTTGCGATCCTATGGATCGGAAACAAATTAGAACTGAAAGACTTGTTTGAATTTATATAGCTTAAGTTTATAGAGGAATCACAGACGGCACGATGAGTACATAAACCCAATTTAACATCGGATACAATTGTTGCGATATAGATCCTTGTGTAGGTACAGGAGTGTGTGTACACGAGACATCGAATAATATCGCCGAGGGTGCTCTGCGACAGTGCGACAGCGATGGAACGATAAAGGGGGACGACGCGAGGCGGGGGCGGAGGGAGCGAAATTCTGTTGATTGTGCGGATTAGCCCGCGACGAGCACGATACTGCGGGATCGTATCAAGACAAGCGAATCCCAAACCAATTCCCAGAAGGATAGCATTTAAATTTAAATGACAAGAACGAGGATTACGATCTCGAACGCTAGTATTTGTTGAAGTATTCCGATAATAAAGTCTCGTTGAATCATGAGAAGCGATATGTTGTTCTGCGGGTTGTTTGCGGAGACAATACGCACTTACCGCGCTCAGACGGTGTACAATCACAATTAGAATGACTGTTTGAGGAGCGCCCAGATTCCTCGTAAACAACTAAGATCGATCGGCTGTCTTCCACTAAATTTGTTTACTGAACACAAAACTATAAATCAGATAGCGGTACATTGAAAGGAGTACGTAAATGTGGATAGAAATAAAACACCATTGGTATAAATCGAGCGGCAGATTGGAGCCGAGCAAAATACGAGAAGAGGACAATGGAGGAAAAAACGCGTGAGGGAACAATCAGAGACGCGTGCCTCCGACACGAGCTGATTTATAGGAGCCACTTAGCGCCCGAGGGAGCGGCCCAGCCGCGGCGAGACCCTCTGACATGTGTGGACGATTATCACCAGTCCGGAGGATTACTACGACTTCGGATAGCAGTATTTTTACTGATATTGTAAATTAAAATAAACACTTGTAACATAAGTCAAAGTTAAATTGAAAGCAAATTTCAATAAATATATACTTCACGCTGTATCCCTAACGGGGTAGTAGAGAGGACGGAGCGCCAAGAACCGCTGTCCTTACATATTTCTTTCACTTCTTCTAATCTCATCGTTCTCCTCACACATTTTCGCCTCGGTATGCGAGTACTTTTCACATTTGCGTCAGCTATCACTCTTTAGACTCGGTCTTCCTTGGCTTCTTTTACTACTCGCTTTCGCTCTGTAGATTCTCTTAGTTAGTCTTTTGTCACTCATTCTTTTTATGTGCCCGAACCATCTAAGCATTCCTTTCTTCATTTTTAATCCATTTATTCAAGTAAACTCAATTAAAAGGTGTTTTGAGCGTCAAATCCACGTTAGTTATCATACTGCAGTAGCCGATCAAATACATGTGTAAATACGTCTAAGACTGTTCTCGAAAACTATAGATTTCAAATATGGTTCATCCGTTGAAGAGCTATAATGTTACAAACTGACATACGAATGAACAAGCAAAGAGTACGATAATGGCGTCAAACTTATAATACCTCTTTCAGTTGGGGGTCATATCTTTACGCCGTATCCTTAACGGGGTAGTCAGAGAGGACGGAGCGCCAAGCGTCGCGGTCCTTACATACTTCTTTCGCTTCCTCAAATCTCATCATTCTCCTTACACATTTTGCCTAGGTATGCGAGTCTCTAAAAGATGTTTATCTTACGTCTATTAATTTCGGAAAAGATAAATCACTGAAAAAAAGAGATATCTCTTTAATGTAAAGCTATCAGTCTTCTAGCGCAGAAACTCTATTAGCTCAATATCTTCCTTACAGTTCAGTAATATTATTAGCTCAATAAATCTATTAGCATTGTAACATAATAAAATTTTAATGCTATTTCTAGGAATAAGTACTTATTTGAACTTACAGGCAACAATTCGGAATCGTAGTACGTTGCTAGCCTATCGTATAAACTAGACCCTTATAACAAGAGGACTCGACTCTCAAATCAAACGAAATACATACATTATATTGAGTCTTCCATACACAACGAGTAATAACAACAAGCCTTTATTTCTATACTACTACCACAAATATTTTTACTACGTATATTACTATAAATATTTTCAATGAATTTTTTACACAAATCCAGCTTAACATTAGCTTCGATCCAATAAATAATAATAAATAATATGAACAAATAAATGAAGAAAACAGGATGGGAATAATTTAACTTTCAAGATAAAATTAACAATTCCAAAAAAGGTTTTTTTTATGTACAAAACGAACAAACAACAAATTAAAGGAGGGATGCAATTAATATAAAATATTTTGCACGATAAGTTCATTGCATTTAGTAACACATTGTTTTAACATGAATTATATAAAAAAAAGCTGACGAAGACAATCTACAGAGTGAAAGTGAGTGGTAATAGAAGCCAAGAATGAGCAAGGCTGACTTACGAAGATCATAAGCTGACGGAAATGTCAAAAGCACTCTCATAGTTATGTGAAAATGCGTGAGAAGAATGATGAGATTTGAGGAAGCGAAAGAAGTATGTAAGAACCGCGACGCTTGGCGCTCCGTCCTCTCTGACTACCTCGTTAGGGATACGTCGTGGAGATATGTAAGTATGTATGTAAATACAAAATAATGTGGAAATATACATATATTAGATTCAAGGTAATCGTTACAAATATTTAAAAATACTTTAAAAATATTATGTTTGCATTCATATTAAAATTCCGAAATCTTGAGCAAAATGATTGGTATCCCTAATACCAATCGGAATACCAATTCGTTTATTCGAAATAAGGGCCATCTCGACAAGATGATCTGCAGTGTGATTCTCTGACGTAAATTAGTCGATTTACTTCCGAATCCGTGGTGAGATTATCGACTGTGAAGCGGTATTTTATTCTTTATTTTATTGGTTTCTGAGAGGCGAAAAAATCTCCACGGACACTACGCCGACTGAGCAGTGTCGGACTCGAACCAACTAAAAAAACCCCTCTTTGCTGTTAGCCCTAGTGGCTTTTACAGCGTCACCGGTCGCGTTGGGGCGAGAGTTAAAGGCATCCTTCTCTTTTGTCGACCCGACCGCCTTAGGGTTTTTTCTGAAGTCGACAGAAATACTAGCGCCGCCTCGATGAGTGCGACAGCAAGTCTATCGTAAATGAATTTTTTGACGTTTCACTAAATATAACAATCTAATTTAAATAAAACAAGTTTTATTTAATGTAATTATCTCAAAAGAAGGTAAAATACGCTAAGACGAAATATCGACTGAGATGTTTACTCTTAAAGCAATCACCGACAAACTCGCATCCACGCACTCGCACTGTACTTCGCCCCTAGTATGTTTGGTTTAAAGAATTCCATTTGACAGTCAAGTGAGTTCGAAAGCGAAGTGGGGTGAATCGTCGAGCGAATCTCGCTTGGGTGATTTCAGTTTTTACAGAATTGAATAGCTGTTATTAAATAATTGCTTCAAATTATGACTTAGTAAATATAATATTATAATGTGTTATATTTGATGATGACGATATCTTATTCTTTTGAAGAGGATCGTATTTTACCTTGCAAGTACAATAAAAATATAAAAAGTACAATATTCGTAGAAGTTTAAAACGCAGTTTGATAAAAAGTAAAATATATATGTAAACAATTGAATTTTTCACATTTTCTCTTTCCGATTTGTATTATATTAGTACCTACAGCAACAGTTCTATGAGGACTTTTGTATAACGGCTGGTGGTTTTTTCGGGTCACCTGATGGAGAGTAACCAACCGCCGCCCATGGACACCCGCAACATCCGGAGAATCACAGGCGCATTGCCGGCCTTTAAGGACATAGGGAAAAGAGCGAAAGGACGAGGAGGTTATGGGCCACCGGCTCTCTCACTCACCAAACGAAACACAACAGCAATAGATGCTGTTATTTCGCGCCGATATTCTGTGATATGAGGGTGATATTTCGCCGGGTGAGCCGGCCCTATTCGTGCTGCAATGCAGCATGGCTCTACCACCTTTAACAACAACACCTGTAACAAGTAATAACTGAGAATATGGACCACCAATTGCAGTACAACTTGCATAAAGTAGGTTATTTCCGTAATGTTTAATGTAAAATAAATGTTCAGTGTCGACATGCGAACGTCCATCTTTCAATATTCCGACATATTGTGTAAGAGGGTTGGTTAAGGGTGGAATAACGATAGAGACGCGGCAAAAGTGCCTCGTCAGCATGTGTCATTAATACATAAGTGGCATGGACGTGCGCCGTCTCAGGAGCTTTATGTGGCGTTATGGGCGTGCGGTTCATTGAATTGAAAGACGATAACCATAGTAAAATAAAGGCAGTATATAAAAAACGGATCGAGTGCTAGACGTATTGTATATTAATTAGTGATCTTTATCTAATTACAAAGTAAAAGAAGCCAAGAAAGAAAAAGGCTGACTTATGAAGATCAAATGGCGAAGTATGTGCGGTGTCACCCTTGCGATCAAAGTAAGCAATAATGAGATACGCAGTATGACAGTGTTATACGACAGTGTTATTGTAAAAATGAAGAAAGGAATGCAAGATGACTCGGGCATATAGAAAGAATGAGTATGAAATACTGACGAAGAAAATCTATAGAGCAAAAGTGAGTGGTATAAGAAGCCAAAGAAGACCAAGGCTGACTTATGAAGACCAAATAGCTAGACTGTTAGCCGACGGAAAAGTTAAAAGCACTGGCATAAATGTGTGAAGAGAATGATGAGATTTGAAGAAGCGAAAGAAGTATGTAAGGACCGCGACGCTTGGCGCTCCGTCCTCTCTGACTACCCCGTTAGGGATACGGCGTGAAGATATGTATGTATGTAAATAGCCAGAGTGTTAGCCTATGGAAATGTCAAAAGCACTCGCAAACCTAGACGAAAATGTGCGAGGAGAATGATGAGATTTGAAGAAGCGAAAGAAGTATGTAAAGACCGCGACGCTTGGCGCGGCGTCCTCTCTGACTACCACGTTAGGTATACAGTCGGAAGATATGTATGTATCTAATTACAAAACTAAGTTTATCTTAGAGTTCTTCTAATTTGACTTTGACAACTATGTCGAATTTCAGCTATTTATTACAAATCGTATATGAGATAAAGGACTGTGCCTGACAGACCGACAGATGGATTTGGTCCAAAACTAAAACTAAACTATTTGAACTAAAGGAATCTCGGGAATGCTATTTACGACACGCAAGCATCCGTGAAGAATCTGTTTTTAATTATAAGTGCTATTGCATCGAATCACACTTATCTCATACTATTTTATAAAATCGGTATTCATCGCAATAAGTATGAGAAAGAGAGGTCCAAAACGCTCTCGTTCTTATCCTCTACTTTAGATCTCGGAAGCGTTTTAACGTTATTTCAACTGATGCAACGAGGTCGTGAATAACTTTACAAGGTCCTCGATACTATTTTCTTTTTTAAATTTCTCATATGCATTGAAAGAGTTGTTGATGCGCCTGCATAAATTAAAGCATGTTTCAACTATTATACAAAGCAGTTTGTTGTTACAGAATGTAATACTGTTGTACGCGTCATATTGTTAACTACTGACTTAAAGTAGGTATGATTCGATAAGCGTTGGTGACTATAGCGGCACTACTTTTTTCTTTTACTATGCAGAAGCCCTAAGTTTACTTTTGTTTTCTGTCTTCTATTATTCCCGAGCAATGATAAAGAATATTAGAAAAAGTTTATTTTTCAAGCGCCTACGAAAATATCTTGAAGCCAATGAAATAACATAATAAGCGCTCTTCTCCCTGTGAGACACTATAATATATACTTTCTAAGAAATTAATTATTCTTAGCTATTCGTAAGTAAGCCAATAACATTATAGTTTTAAATCAGACTGATATAACGAAATGTTATTTTCTGTTGCTAGTCTGAGAAAGAAAAGTCACAAGTCAGCCTTGGTATTTCTTTGCTTCTGGCCCACTTTCGCTCGGTTTTTTCGTTGATTATTCGCCTTTTATTCTTTTTACGCGAACCATCTAATCTGCAACAGACTTTGATTTATGTGTATTACTGCTCACGACTTGAATGTCCCGTCATATAATTTCGGAGAACCACAAGTTATCGGACCGGCGCGACTTGACTCTTCGCTTATGTTGATAAGTGTGCGTTTACGACTTCCCTAGGGCCTGTTTCGGAGACTGCCTTGAATGAACTGAATTGCGTTAGCTACGCTATAGGCAAAACGTTTTAAATAACCCAGTTCGATCTCCTGCCGGGTCAATTTAGAAAATGAGCTTTTCGAAATTGGCTTGGGGTCGAGGTGTTATTAAGAAGTCCCTGAGTTTATTTCATCAAGTATTTGTAGTCCAATCTTAACAGCTTAATTAACCGACTTCAAAAAAAGGAGGTTCCCAATTCGTCTGTATGTCGTTTTTTTTTTTGTATGTTTGTTACCTCATAACTCCGTCATTTATAAACCGATTTCGAAAATTATTTTTATATATGGTAGGTAATACTTCAGAGGTGGTCCCATTTAAATTTCACCGATATTGGAGTTTGGACTTCGAAGATACACTAGATAATACGACCTGGTTATAACCTTTATTTATATTGATGATTCTCTTGTATATCGTTGCGCTCCGGAATTAGAATGAAATTAATTGCAGACCTGCCCTAGATATTTATTTAGGTGAAAATCACTCAAAACGGAGAAATAAATTTTTTTTATTACAACAAAGAATCAAACCGCCTTAAAAAAAACACTGAAAAGTATAAAATAACTATCCTTTACTAATCAAAACTCAAGTACAATTAAAATACCTTTATAAATAATCGTATTCACATGTACATATATAATTAAATTTGACAGTTATTGAAGTCGGTACCAAATCAATGTACAGCAACAGAAAGTCTATTAGTTTGGTGAGCTTGGCACCGACTTCAGTAACTGTCAAATTTAATTATATAGGTATGTGTAAATACGATTATTTATAAAGTTATTTTAATTGTACTTGAGTTTTGATTAGTAAAGGATAGTTATTTTATACTTTTCAGTGTTTTTTTGAAGGCGGTTTAATTTTTTTTAATAAAATTTTTTTTTTGCCATGCAATGTGTAGTTGATTGGAAATTTTTTTATGCCACAAACTTTTTTTTTAAATAGATTTTAATTATGTTGTCGTTATTATTTTAATTTAATGTGTATAGTATTGATTTTTTAAATTTTTATGTACTCTTTCATAACTATGAATGGACGCCTGCAACACCGGAAATATCACTTGCGCATTGCCGACGTTTTGAATAATTTTTAAAAAATCCCATGCTGTAGTCTCTTGGGAACACCTCGACGGGAGGTCACTTCACAACCTCAATGTTCCAAGTAGAAAGCTCCTTAAAAAACGAACCGCGCGTGACCATTTCGATTCCAAATGTGAGGATGAAATCTTGAATACCTACATTTCATTGAATTCTCTATTATGCAACCGTCACATTATGATGTCCCAATGATATATCTGGTTGATCGATTAGAGCAATGCGTTTATCGATGTTTATCGTTGATCTAAATGCTTCACCACTTCACAATTTGATTAGATAGAAAATGGAATAGTAGCATTTCACATCACTGTGTCCACGCTTTCTGATAAATTTACTAACGCGCAAGATCACGAACAACTTCGAAAATCTTATAATATAGTAGCTGTTGCTAACGACTGCGAACGCGTGGAAAACGGGATAATATGCAGCATAAACTCACCGTGAAGGTCATATGTTTTAGCGTGTGTGTCTGTAGGTAGAGCGGCGTGTATATAGCTGAGAGACGGTGAGCGCGTGTGTATCTGTGTTGAATGAACGTGTGCGTGCACTGTGAGGACATGTGTGTGCGCGCATGTACAGCTGAGAAAGTGCGTGCTTGCGCATGTATGTGGAGTGACAGCGTACACGAGTTATAAAGGCGCGCGTGCAAGCGTGAATGAGCGCGTATATTTGGCGCTAACTTGCATCAGTTTGCTCGTTCTTGGCGCGAGTAAATGTGGACGAAATTTCAATCCTGTCATATAAAAAATTTCTCTAATGACACAGTTGTCTGAAGCATTTCAAATGTTATTTTAGAGCGACAACTTCCAGGCCAAAGTCAGTACCACAGTGCTAAGCCAGTACGTTTGTTCAATTAGCTTTTTGTATAATTAACTGCGAGTCTGTCCTAAACAAACACTTATTAAGTATTCTGAGAGGGTCTGAGAGAAGCTTCACCTCGCAATGAACCTTGCCTCGCCTAAACTCTACCACGGCCTCGTGGCTCGCTTTGAAACAAGTACAAATTGTTCACCGTTACGTTTATGTTAGAACTTGGGGCGATTTTTCCGCGGTAGCTTTATGCTTCAGCCGTTAAGGAAAGGTAACTGATTTTTTAAGAATACAGTTAGGAATATTTTTGCATGGCAAAAAGTCCCATTATCGTCGTGATATTTATTACACAAAGAAAGTTTCGTACTTATTTTCAGAATTGCGTTCCAAAAATCGGAAGATGCATCACTTAAAGAATCACCCCAGTGTATGTCTTTTACGGTCGGTGTTCTCAAAGACTATCGATGTTAATAGCTGTTTAAGATTCATAAATTTAGTTTTGACTTTTGATGGTTAATTTTAGTGGCTCAAAGAAAGCAACTTTTGTTAGAAGATCATCGTGTGGGATATTAAAAAAAAATGAAACGAACAATTTTAGAACTGAAATGAAAACAAATAAAATCTCTTTGGAACATTAAATCGGAATGTGCACAACACTCGGACCAAGTACCACAATGGACGGCGCATTTGCTCTAAAAGCGTGTACTTAGAGTACTTAGTCCTTGTTTTGCTGACCGAGTTTCTAAACTTTTACTACTACGCGTGACTAGGGAAGGTCACAGTATACTGGGAACTCCCCCCGAGTTCGTTATGTGGTACTCATAGTACAAGCTTACTGCTTAGTTTGGGGTCACACAATCTGTGTAATTGTTGGAGTATTATTATTATTATAATGATACATAGTTGAACATAACTGATTTTTATTTTTGTGAATACCAGTAGCGAAAACACTTAAGATTTGCGAGTATTTTGCGAATAATTATGTCATGACCGACTCTGACTGACACAAAATACACTGACAGTACGAGAATGCCATACTAACTACAACAACTACAATAGCTAACTGTTTTACTCGTGGTTACACTCAGTGAGATAGAAAGAGACACGAATATTCGTTTGACACACACTGGCAAGAGCGGCAACTTATTATAACCATCTATTGTGTTTCTTGGCCCGAGGCATAACACGTTAGTTTGTTTCGATTTTCTAACAGTTAAGAAAAATGATTAATAAACTGCTGTACCGCACCATTTTCAACAGAATCACTCTGCAAAAAATCGTGAGCACTTTTCTGAATAGACTAGATGACAATTTTTTACAACTTAGTTGAAAGATAGGTTCAGTAATCATAAACAAAACTGAAATAATATTCGAATTACTATGAAAAATATAAGAATTATTTGCTTTTAAAGTTGAGTAGTGGGAACATACATAAATATCTTAACGCTGTATCCCCAACGAAGTAGTCAGAGAGGACGGAGCGCCAAGCGTCGCGATCCTTACAAACCTCTTTCGCTTCCTCAAATCTCATCATTCTCCTCACACATTTTCGCCTAGGTATGAGAGTGCTTTTGACATTTCCGTCGGCTAACACTAGCTATTTGTTCTTCAGAAGTCAGCCTTGGTCTTTCTTGGCCTCTTTTACCACTCACTTTCGCTCTATAGATTTTAGTGGTAGTGGGAACAGAGTGGGGATAAGTTCCGTCTTTGTCACTCCTAGCGCTGCGCAATGTCATTGCGACTTTGCGACGTAACGACTAAGTAATGTTATCTCCCTCTTGCTCATCCTCACTCTGCTCGCACTACTAAAGCTTAAAACCCAATAACTCAGTTTTTGTCAGTGAATGTCGATTAGTTTTATCTCAATCGTATTCAAAATGTTTCATTATATTAATACAATATATAAAAAAGACCACATTTAAGAACAGACATCTACCCTATTACACTTTTGAAGACAAGATGGATGATAGGTTTTTTAGAAAATAATGATAAAAAAAATAACAAATATGCTATACATTTTTGAATTAGTAACTTTAAGGGCTATTTAGCTCAGACGATGACCTCGAATTATTTTTTTTCACCGAAACCAACCGCCAAAAGTCAAAATTTGGCGTTTGAAGTTCACGTCTGCGGGTACTGCTTATTATACCTGATCTTTTTAGGTATTTACATGAGTTTCTAAGAAAAAAGAAAGAAAGATAGACAGACACTGCGAGAACTCCGCAATTGCTCCTTTTTCCAATTTTAGGAAGGAACACTAAAAATGAAAATGGATCGAGTTAATCATTCCGAACAAAGTAAATTAATGCTTTGTGGTTAACAGTATTTCCTATATGCGTATTCACGTCTAAAGATCTGCCCATGTCTGTGCGGATACGCTACGCTCATGTCTCTTAGATGTGTATACGCCTACAGAAAATGTGCATGTAATTACTATTTTTATGTTTATACTATGTGCTGTACATGAGTGATGAAAGACTGACGAAGAAAATCTATAGAGCAAAAGTGATTGCTAAAAGAAACCAAGGAAGACCAAGGCTGAGTTATGAAGATCAAATAACTAGAGTGTTAGCCGGTGGAAACGTCAAAAGCATTTGCATACCTAGGCGAAAATGTGTGAGGAGAATGATGATATTTGAGAAAGCGAAAGAAGTATCTAAGGATCGCGATGCTTGGCGCTCCGTTCTCTCTGGCTACCCCATTAGGGATACGGCGTGAAGATATGTTTGCTACGTACTGGAAACGGTATGTGTTTATAGATATTAATTGCATTTTCTGTTTGTACTGGAAGATGCTAGACACGTTACGTGTCTGAAGATATTATTGCTCCTTAAGTTGTATGTGAAATATGGAACAGTAAGTTCTAGACAGCGCGTATGAGGGCACCCGCGACTGCCCTGCCCTGACTCTCGACGTTTGATCTCTATATGACCAATCAGATCACAGTTCACTGTCTCAAACCCCTGAGATTTTGACTTGTTTGTTTTCATTAACTGTTCAAACAGTCATTTATAGACGCACTGGTCTGTGATATGACATTGATTTGCACCTAATAATATGCGGCTTAATCCATACTTCCATCCATACTAATATTATAAATGCGAAAGTCTCTCTGTCTGTCTGTCTGTCTGCTTGGTTTTCACGGCTAAACCGCCGGACCGATTTTAATAAAATTTGGCATGGAGATAGTTTGACACCAGGGGGTGAACATAGGCTACTTTATTTTTCAAAAATATACCCCTAAAGGAGTGAAAAGGGGGATGAAACTTTGTATGGGAAATTTTTAACCGCTGAACCGATTAAGATGTAATTTGGTACAGAGATACAACTTTTCTATTTAAAAAAAATAGTTTTCTTTTTTTATCAAAAATCTACCCCTAAAGGGGTGAAAAGGGGGATGAAACTTTATAGGGGAAATGCTAAACCGCTAAACCGATTAAGACGAAAATTAGTACAAAGATAAAACCTTATCTGTTAAAAAACATAAGACTTCTTTTTTCCAAAAGACTACCCGTAAAGGAGTGAAAAGGGGGATGAAACTTTATAGGGGATACTAATGTTATAAATGAGAGTCTCTGTATTTCTACCTGTCTGTCTGCTTGATTTTTACGGATAAACCGCCGAACCGATTCCGAAAGAATGTGACATGGAGATAGTTTGACACCAGGGAATGAACATAGGTTACTTTATTTTTCAAAAATCTACCCTTAAAGGGGTGAAAAAGGGGATGGAACTTTATAGGGGAACTTTATAGGGGAACTTTATAATGCTAAACCCTAACAATATGGGTATCAAATGAAATGGAATAAGCAGGGGAAGGTAGATACATATGTGACGTCACCATAAATCCAATGTGGCGGATGTTATGATATTCATTTTCAAATCCAAGATGGCGAATATAACTTTTTTGAATAAATCGATATGGGTAATATTATATATATTATAGGTTTCTCGGGGTGCTGATTACGATAATTATGTTTATTTTCGAATCCAGGATGGCGATTACTATTTTTTTGGATAAATCGACATAGGTATCATATTCTAGGTTTCTCTGGGTGCTTATTACGAAAATGATGTTCATTTTCAAATACAAAATGCCAAATATTACTTTTTTTTTTGATAAATCTATATGGGTATCAAATTCTAGGTTTTTCGGGGTGCTGATTACGAAAATGACTTTCATTTTCAAATCCAAGATGGCGAATATTACTTTTTTGGATAAATCGATATGGGTGTCACATTATAGGTTTCTCGGGGTGCTGATTACGATAATTATATTTATTTTCGAATACAATATGGCGATTATTATTTTTTTCGGTAAATCGACATAGGTATCATATTCTAGGTTTCTTGGGGTGCTAATTACGAAAATGATGTTCATTTCAAATCCAAGATGGCGAATATTACTTTTTTTTGGATAAATCGATATGGGTATCAAATTCTAGGTTTTTCAGGGTGCTGATTACGAAAATGACTTCCATTTCAAATCCAAGATGGTGAATATTACTTTTTTTTTGATAAATCGATATGGGTATCAAATTTTAGGTTTTTAGGGTGCTGATTACGAAAATGACTTTCATTTTCAAATCCAAGATGGCGAATATTACTTTTTTGGATAAATCGATATGGCTGTCAAATTATAAGTACCTCGGAGTGCTGATTATGAAAATGACGTTCGTTTTGTAATCCAAGATGGCGAATATTATTTTTTTTGATAGAGCTACAAGGTGTCATGTTCTAGGTTTCTCGGGGTATTGTTCAATACCAAACAATATGGGTATCAAATGAAATGGAATACGCAGAGGAAGGTTTTTGTATATGTGACGTCATCATAAATCTAATACAGCAGATGTTCCATTATAGAGAATAACTTTTTTTTAACACCAACAATATGAGTACCTCGGGTAACCTCAGTAACCTAACGAGGTCAAGGAACATTATTCTATGCGGACGAAGTCGCGGGTACAGCTAGTACAATTATAAAGGAATGTCACCAAAGCTGCCTTATGAAGATCAAATAGCCAGTGTTAGCCGACAGAAATATCAAAACACTCGCATACCTAGGCGAAAATGTGTGAGGAGAATGAGGAGATTTGAGGAAGCGAAAGAAGTATGTAAGCGACGCTTGGCGCTCCGTCCTCTCTGACTACCCCGTTAGGAATACAGCGTGAATATATGTATGAATGTAATAATGAATGAAGCTACAGACTAATATAAGAGTGATACACGACACGTTCACAGCCTGTTCTTTTATACATATATATAGTTAATGACAAGAGGCAGTGAGATTTATTGCCTCTCGAGCGTCGCTATAAGCTGTGACATTACGAATATATGAAAATGTGTTACTTCCAAGACCTAACAGCAGCCCAAGAAATATTTAAACACTTTTTTATTTATGAGATCACATTATTATGTATTAATGTGTGAGGAGAATGATGAAATTTGAAGAAGCGAAAGAAGTACATAAGGACCGCGACGCTTGGCGCTCCGTCCTCTCTGACTACCCCGTTAGGGATACAGCGTGTAGATATGTAGGTAGGTATGTATTATTATATAATCTAATACTTTATTACAAGCATGGGTGGCTCCGGATTCGGTGAGTCAAATGATTCAAACCGCTAGCAGAGTCCAAAACTTAAGTGATTTCTTCAAATTTCTATTGACTCCGAGGTGTATTGATTCCGATCGTTCGCGTGAGTTCGGTCGGACTCGGCGCCATCGACACCGTGTATTTGACTCAGAGCGGGATAGAAAAAGAAAAACAATATACTAATTGCTAATTATATAACATTTGCTAATAATATTATAAAAATAAACATAATATAGTGTACGTATAATTTACATACCTACAACTACAATATGATATATAGACTAGCAAAAGCACAGCTTTGAGAAGGCTCACGCGTCACGCGCTCTATTAATTTTGTAATTTCCAACAGATGGCGTTAGTAGTATTATAACACTAATAAATAAAGTACCTATTACACATCACTGTTTCGTCTTTTTTTTTAAATATTCGTTTACGTTTTACAAAATAATGATAGATAATACATCTATTCATGACTAAATTACTACGTTAAATTCGAAATCTAAAGGTGTGATAAAGTGTACCGCAATAACGTACGGGTTGTGGCCTAATATAGTAGTGCTCACTTCTTTCGCCTTATAAATACTTACGATGAATTTATTACATAAACTCAGATGTCTGTTACTTTCAGGTTTTCATCCTAAGTGATCAATTTGTGTACCTACCGCCAAGTTAGGAAAAAAGAGGGCGAGGCAGTAGCTGCATGTATTATTACATGAACCATTTCGAGCTACTTCGATTGCAATTGCAATTTCGAATATTTAATAAAGTCCCTTCGACGCCTAGAATCTCTTAACACCTATAATTTTCTAAATAAACCTACGATCATCGACTTACAAGACTGGCAATGTAGAAGTAAAAATTTGTTCACCTAAAACATAGTCAATTGGTAGTTCATTTCTCTCAATTCATTTAGTCGATCACATGCAACTATCGGAACAGATTGCCTGATTTGTAAGCTAAATACTTTAACACTTATTAAAGACGTGTTTATTATTAAATTGCTTATTGAAGTTATATCGTGCTAAATTTATATGCTTTATTTCAAGTAATTAATTTGTAATATCTTTTGTGGTGATATCTGATATGTGACAAAGTTTTCGATTGCAATTGCTTGTCTTGTAGGTGAATGCCTACGATATGTAGTTCTTACACTGAACGTCGTTAAAACATCGTCTGTACCGACTTTGGCCCCCTTTTTATTTTTGGTGGGATATTTTTAGCTATTTACTGCCTTAAATTACAAACTTATCAACCGACATGTGTTTCCCTTCTCAATTAGATCAGACTAGACTAGATCTAGTTAGACGGTACTGAGCAGCTGGCTAACTAATCGAGTCTAATTTTTAAAATTTATAGATGAAGCATCTTTAGGAAATTTTAAAAATTGAACTACAACCTAGACTAAAAATTAAAACGAAACACGTGTCAAAGAATAAGTTTTGAAACGTTCAGCTGTAGATAACTAAGAAAACGTTTATAAATTGACATCATACGATGATCATATTGTGAACTATACAGAGATGCGAACTATAATGAATTACTCAGCGTCATAGAAGATGTCTGTAAGTCAAAAACGTGAAGAAATCTTTTAGATGAGTCCGATTCACTTCCCGGAGTCGTGAATACCCACGTCTAGTTCATTGGCAAATACCTTGTAAAAGCACACTAGTCAATATGTATATTTAACGCAATATAAAACTCACTAATCACTCACTAAAACACTACGTATAAAACTCACTGAATAACTCACTGAACACTAATTTTGACTATATTTTAACAACGACCGTTCGCGGATACAGCTAAAGATATACTAACACTGATTGCACTAGACTACTTCTATTTATAATCGCATGGCGGATGGTATAATTAAATTATCTCTGACTACTTCCATTCAAATAAACTATACACGATCGTTTGTTGCTAGTTGATAACTACTACACAAAAGCGTCACTCTTTTATAAAGTCTCATCAATACGTAGGCATAAGTATTTTGACCCCACCTTTTCTATTAAAATGTCACAAAATTGTCATAGATGACTAAATGACGTGTTACAATGTAGTGAAGCTAACACTCGTAACTTAAGAAGTTAGTGATTCACTTATACTATAAAGATAACTTAACGATATCTTATATTTAGTGGTGTCAGATGAAACTACACGCAACTGTTTTCCTTTATACCAGCCAGATCATGATGTTGCGATATTCCACGCTATTAAATATATCGTTGGAATATCGACGAACGTATTGCTTTTATCTATCTGCATGATTTTTCGAAAACATGAAATGGCGGTGTTTTATGAAATTTCCAGGCATGTGTGTACTTTTCTATACAATACAATAGGTTGAAGTTTGGTATATTTACATATTTTTGTGCATTAATTAGGAATCTGGCCATCAAAGTAATCGCTAATGAAATGAAACGAAATCGTTATTTGATAAGTAACAAATACTTTCGAATAGTAGAAGTAAATATTCGTAACAGTTCTAATCTAATCTAATTAGATTAGATGGCCAGAAGTTGTTTTGAATGATAGGTAGTTGCCAGAAGTCGTTTTGATGGGCAGTTGATTGATAAACAGCTGCTAGAAATCGTTTTTGGTTTGATAATTTTGTGAGGTGAAACTTTACAACAAAAATGTATTTATTTCTTCTCATTTATATGTTTTCATGAAATACGTTGGGTTTCAGTTTTTTTAATTCAATCGAACCCTTTGAATCCTTGTCCATCCATGTGTCCGTTTGTCAAATCAGTCAAGACCCTTTATTTCAACAACGAGATAAGGTATCAAGGTGAAAATATCATTCGCTGCGGTTTGTGATTCTTTGGAGGTGTAAAAATTCGGGCTTCTAAGTCAACGTAGTTAAAAGATACGGCCCTTTATGTAGGTACTCAAACGAAAACTTATAAACGTAGGCTTAGAACCATGAAATTTGGCAAGAAGCAACAGCACAGCACAATAAAAAAATATCAAAAATTTGCGAATTTATAGCTATATCACACCTTTTTGCTACAACAAACTTACATTTGCAGTTGGAGAGTATGGGAGAATGTGTTCTTGAACTGCAAAATTAAGTTTGTTTTTGACAGCGAGATTTTTTTTGTAAATACACAACACGAATGCATTATATATGGTACGGTACGAAACTCTCGGTACGGGAATCCAACTCGCACGTGGCCCGTTTTTCATTATACTCCTGATAATTACACAAATTGTTTGACTCCAAACAAAGGACTCGGTTTGTACTATGGGTACCACACAACGAAATGGGGGAGCTCCCAGAAACAGATAAAAAGCCAATTTGAAAAGTTTGTTTCTTATATTGATCTGACCGGGGATCGAACACGGGACGGGCTTGGAAGGCAGACGCTCCGCCACTGCACCAACGGCCACTCAAAAATTTATTTTTAGTTCTATAACATTTAATTTTTATCTATATAAATAAAAATCAATTGACACATGTATGAGGGAGCATCACTTGAACGGCTCGACCGATTTGGCTGATTTCTTTTTTGTTGTGTTCGTAATTGTCAGGGCAGGTTTGTACGAAAGAAAATTTCTAAGAAATCTACGAGAAAAAGTCGAAAATGTTAACATTATTTTTGTATGAAAATCTCAATTAAAAAAATTTGTATGTTGCAAACATTCAATATCCCACTGGGGCGAAGACAAAGCAAGTCGCTAGTAATAACGTGCATCACATATAGGCAATTTAAATTAAACTTAATTCGGTATCTACTATTTACAGACAATGTAAAATTTCACAATAATAATTCTTTAGAAATAGCGCCATCTATCGTCCTCCATCTTCCCTCCTTCTCCTTGCATTAACTACATAATTACGACAACCATTACGAAAAATTAAAGCAACGTTTTCGCTCGTCAGTATTACTGTATTGGTAAGTATAATTATTAAAATAGGTGTATCTTTTTTACATATTAGTTATTTTAATTGCCTACCCTGTTGACAAACCCTATGCACGCCGCTGGTCGCTATAATATCGACCATACCGAAAGTTTTTTACCTCAGTGGTCGAATCCAACACGAAAGCACAACAGCGCTAATAGCCTCTTTCATAGCTTTATTAAATATAAAGTATTATTTATGTACGCAGAACAATTGTTATACAAACAGTTCCAAGTAAAACTGTATACGCCTTATACAAAACAAAGAAAATGTAAATTGAATCGGACGCGTCGGTGACAGATTACCATAGGCGCTGAGGCGGCAGGCCGGGAGAGGCGGGATGCCAAGGGGTTGGAGCGTTTTCAATTCACACATTAGACATTTCATCCCCTATTTACACAAGTTTATTTTTAGTTAAATGTAAGCACGTCAGTTACACATCTTGTAAATTTTTCCTTTGTATTTACATACAAATAACATGCGTGTAACATCGAAACTGTTTTTATAACAGCAACACTTGCTTAGAGTTTGTAGGGTAATGCAGACTGTGAGGTCATTACATCGAGGCCACAGAGCCTATGTAAGGATAGAACAAAGTCTGTTCAGGCGTCAGACAGGGCTGTGTGATGTCTGCCTGGCTGCCTGGTCGTGCTTTATTTGGACAGTTGCCTCCAGACATCAAAAGGTAGTATGAGTGATATGATATGTGATATTACAGTGGGAAACTGCCTTTTGTACGCTGACGATGCTGTGCTTATGGCACCATGAGAAGCGGAGTTACTACGGAGGCGGAGTTACACTAGTTATGTGCATGAAAGAAGACAGTGAAGTAAAAGGATTTAATATGAATGTGAACAAATCTAAGGTTTTGGTATTTGAAAGGGAAGATTTACAAATGAAGTGTGAAATATGCGGAAAATGTCTAGAACAAATCAACGAAATTGTATATCTAGGAAGTGCGTTTTCGAGGAATGAAAGATGTGTTGGACATGGAAAGACGAATAGCAGCTGGCAATAAAGTGAACGGTGCTCTGTCTGCATTAGTAAGCAGTGTGAATATATCTAACTCAGCCAAAATAGCCATACACAATGCGGTGTTGGTTCCAACTTTATTGTACGGTGGTGAGGCTTGGATATGCCCGAAATCGAGTGAAAATAAGATAGATGCAGTAGAAATGCGATCTCTTGGAATATGCGGTGTCAATCTTACGGACAAGATAAGCAATGAAAAGATACGCAGTACGACAGGATCGCGTGACAGTGTTATTGTAAAAATGAAAAGAGGAATGGTGGAAATCTACAGAGCGAAAGTGGTATAAGAAACCAAGGAAGACCAATGCTGACTTATGAAGATTACCTCACTCGCATACATAGGCAAATATGTGAGAGGAGACTGATGAGATTTGAGGAAGCGAAAAAAATATAAAAGGACCGTGACGCTTGGCGCACGGTCCTCTCTGACTACCCCGTTAGAGATACAGTGTGAAGATATGTATATTGGTATAAGGCAGCCTTTCCCAAAGTGGGCGATAACGCCCCCCTGTGGGCGCTGCAGGCCTAAAGGGGGGCGGTAAGAAACCCAGAAAAAAATAGGGGCGTTGTGTAGAGGCCTGGGGGCTGATTTGTAATTTCATTTAGCTAGGAGGCATCTTAGACAACGACTGCATGAGCTCTCGACTCTCAACTACAACTTGTGAACATCAACTAATATTAATTAAAAGATTGCTCAAACTCGGTTCGATATTTCTCTCCGCGTAGTTCATATATCTGTCCTGTTTTATTGAATAGACAAAATAAAAATCATGTCAATCGGTCGTTCCGTTTCGAAATGAAAGTAGACACAAACAAACAAATAAAAAGGCAACAGACACACTTTCGCATTTTAATAGTTATTAGTACTCCCAGATAGGTAATTTTCGTAGATTATAGACCGCGGGCAATCATGTTTTAACAAGTTTTTGTTAAATAACCCGAATTGTGCATTCCTGTATCCATCGGCTGGTTCATAGAATACTTGTTCTGACTTGTTGAGTACGATTGAGCGTCGAATGAGATAAACGAGTTTATGCATGTTTGTTTTATTCCTGTCGGTGCGTGCTGCTTATGCAATCCTATATAAATAACGTCATATTTATTTTATTTTCATTTGCGGTTTCGCGCGCAATAGATGAGCAGTACTTAAGTTCAACACTTACTTACGTATTTCTCAAAACAAAACAATGTCGGAAGTAAAAAAGAAGAGACGGCAATACTGTGCGGAATATACTAAATTCGGATTCATTGAAAATCCGACAAACCCATCGTCGCCTTTGTGTCTTCTATGTCTAAAAACATTTTCGAATGAAGCAATGAATCCTTCAAGACTGCAAGATCATTTGAATAAAATGCATCCAGATAAGAAAGACAATAATGTAGCATATTTTCAAGACCTAGAGAAGAAGCAAAATACTCAGTCAAGTGTAGCAAAACTATTTTCGGCAGCTGCTAAGCAAGATGACGACGGACTTCGAGCTTCGTATAATATCTCTTTGTTAATTGCTCAAAAAGGCAAACCACATAACATCGGAGAAGAGTTAATTTTGCCAGCAATAAAGGAAGTAATAACTACTGTGCTTCATAAACCAGCCGCAGATATTATCCGAAAAATTCCTTCGAGGAATAATTCTGTGCAAAGACGAATTGATCAAATGGCTGAAAATATTGAAGGATCATTGTGTGATCACCTGAGGACAAGTCAATTCTCAATTCAGCTCGATGAGTCCACTTTACCAACTAATGAAGCATTGTTGCTGTCTTACGTGAGGTTTATTGAAGATGAGAAAATATGTGAAGAACTATTCTTTGCTAGAAATTTAGAGATCGATTCAAAAGGCGAAACCATATTCAATACATTGGAAAAGTTTTGTGATGAGAAAGAGATTCCCTTGAAAAATATTATGTCAGTTGCTACGGATGGCGCTCCGGCTATGACAGGGTGCCATAAAGGCTTCATAGCGTACTTAAAAAATAAAATTCCAGATGTCCTTGCTGTACATTGCGTTATTCATAGACAACATTTGGTTGCTAGAAATTTAAGTGAACGACTATTTCAATCACTGCAATATGTCATCAAAGCAGTCAATAAAATCCGCAACAGCTCTTTAAATGATAGATTATTTCATCAGCTTTGTGTTACTAATGACGAGGATTTCAACCGTTTGTTGTTTCGTACTGAAGTTCGTTGGCTATCAAGAGGCAATTGTCTGACTCGATTTTACAACCTGTTTGACTCTGTTATAGAGTTCTTGGAAACTAAAGATACAGAATTGCACAACAAGCTCATTACATCAAAGAATGATATAGCTTACATGACAGACCTGTATAAATTGTTCAACGACATGAATCTCCAACTGCAAGGCGATGAACTAAATTTAATTAAAACAAAAAACGTCGTTGCTGCTTTCACAGCCAAACTGCTTCTACACAAAAAGAATATGGGCAGACGTGAATTTCACAATTTTCCGAATTTATCAGTATCGACGAATTGTTTGCCTACTGCCAACATTTGGAAAACCTCCACATTGACTTCACCGAACGATACCAGGACATTTTGAACTTGGAAATACCAGACTGGGTGTTGGATCCGTTTTCAAATGCCAACACAGCAATGTCACCTCAGCTGGAAGAGGAACTTATAGAATTGACAACAAACGAGGAAATAAAAATCAAGTTCAAAAATGGTTACCAAGAATTTTGGCTACAAAAACCGATCCCGCAATTGTACCCTGGATTGTGGTCAATCGTTCAGCGATTCTTGATAGCATTCCCATTGTCATATTTGTGTGAACGTGGATTTAGTGCTGTGGCAACACTGCTTACTAAAAAGAGAAATCGTTTGCATGTTACCAAACGTGGCGACTTGCGACTGTTCTTGAGTAAATTGGAACCTGATATCAACAAACTTATTAAACAGCATCAGACTCATCCTTCACATTAGTTTTTATATAAGGATCGATTATATTTGTTTTATTTTGAATAAAAGATACTCTGTTTGAATACTATAAAGTTGCGTTTCAATAATCATTCTCATTGGCAGGTGTAGCCCGTAAGAGTTAACTTGAGACCTGAGCGCCGTTGTGTATTACCTACTGCGCTCAGGTTTCAAGTTAACTCTTGCGGGTTATAGTAAAAGTCTCGTTTGGAATTAATGTTTAATCTCCGCTAATATAGCTCACAATAATTAATTAATTTAATTTGAAGTTATAGTGGTTTTTCAGTAGGTGAAAAAATGGGGGCGCTAAAAAATAATTTATTCTCAAAGTGGGCAGTAGACAAAATAAGTTTGGGAACCCCTGGTATAAGGTAACCTCCAGACAGATAAGAAAATATGTTTAAATATGAAAATTCCTGAAATTCAAAAAATTCTGCGTTCGTAGTCTCGGATCCCAGGGGAAGGAGTGTGGTCAAGTACATATGAGTACTCGATTTGCGTCCTCGTTAATTACCCCCAGAATATTTCAATGTTAACGCAAAAATAATTGGTTCCATAAGATGTACGAGCATCACTATCATTTCAAGTTCATACGATGATAGATTCAGAGATATCGTTTGTGACAGACGGATGGAGTGTGAATTATCTCATAGGGATTTTTGTATGTATGGCACAAAACTCTAAAATCGAATAAGTCTTAATCTTTCTATAATGCATTAAATACTCAAATAAACTGAAGATCGTTATGCTGTTACTGAACCACAGCTTTACCGGATTATCTAGGATTTTATAATCAAAAGGATAAGCCATCTTATGAAACAGAGGGATATGAGTGCGATAGGTATTCGGAACACGCGCCGCGGTCCGTGGGACGAGGCGTACTTCGTGAACTTTGCGACGAGGAGGATCAACTTTGACGTGAACAGAGGCGCGGGGAGGGGCGAGAGGAGGGGGGAATGCAGTGATGGATCATTACGTCGACACTCGCTGTAGTTAATAGATTTGACGAAAGCATTAGACGAATCTCTTCAATCATAGCGTGACGTGTTGAAAAATTCACTCTGATCTATTACATCTGTATGTACCATAATACATATATTGTACAAAAATGTTACAAACAGAATATAGACACACTGACAGAAAAAAAATAGTTTATTTGTATTGTGCTTTGTTTTTTCATATATGTTAGCTTCAGTGTAAAAATTCTATTTAAATATACTTGTTGTAATCGTGAATTATGTGTCCTATACATAATCTTATTTGATATGGGTCTATATGTCTAAAAAACAGCGAATCGAGCTTTTTTTAAATAGATCTCCAACATAGTGTCTTCTTCAATATGACATTAGCAGAACAATAATGTGTTTGTCACATTAGAAGCCATCATTAGAAAGTTGAAGTTGAACACCGAAAATTACATTTATACGACAGGAAAGATGATTTTATTCATAATATTTTAACATAATTATAATAATAATAATAATGCGCCAGACCAGACAAAAAAGACCAACCAGACCAAAAAAAGACACCAATCATCTGATCTCAAACTAGGGTATTCCCTGTACTATGAGAACAAGGCGACGACTACTGAGGGCGTTTCCTAGTACACCCAGACCCGAGACAATGTAGAAAAGTTAATTTTCTATATTGACCCGACTGGGAATTGAACCCGAAACCTTCAGCGCTTGGGTTAACGTTGAAAGTACTGCGCCATCTGGGTCGTCTATATATCTTTGAATCTTATTTTAAACTTAATTATTGCGATCATTCAATAATGAAAAAATTAAATAATGGGGTTTTTGTTTAACTTTGTTATATTTAAAATTTTAAAAACGTCACAGGAATATTTGAAACTTATTTTAAACTTATTGCCATCATTCAAAGACTAGAATAATTACCAAAAATAAATGGATTCTGGACCAACTTTCTATTTTTTAAATTTTAAAAAGAGTAATATACTTTTTGTAAGGTGACTAACTGAGCAGTTACCTGTTTATTTTAATTATTTGGAAATTGTTTGTAATTGATGTCGTACTGCAAAAGTTATGGTGTTTTGCGTCCTAAGTATCGACGCTGTTGTGCAATATGTGGAATTGTTAAAATAAGCGCTTACTTAGTAGTATTTGAGATTTTTTTAGTGACTTAGTTTGCCTCGGCGGATCCTATTGGATTAGATAGACCGCCTAAATGTATTTATGACCAGAAACTCCAAAAACATTAAATTGTATTACATTGACATTTTAATGAAATAATATAAAGAATACATCTAATTATTATACTAAACACATCGGCTATATGCGCATAGATCCCTTCGCCATCCCTATCAAGGGAGAAAGAACAATAGATGACTCATGCGTACGAACTGTGCGATATACGAATTTGAAATTTGGTAGAGATACATTTTGTTAATCATCATATTTTACACTAGATAACCTTTTAAAATAGTCATAGGAGTCAAAATAGGGACAAATTGAGTTCGATTTACTCTCCATTTTACCACTTGCTATATCATACATACATATCTTCGCGCTGTATCCCCAACGGGGTAGTCAGAGAGGACTCTATCATCTTTCAAAATATTGCATTTAGAGTTATAAATTTCATTAAATGTGCGAGGAGAATGATGAGATTTGTGGAAGCGAAAGAAATATGTAGGACCGCAACGCTTGGCGCTCCGTCCGCGCTGACTACCCCGTTAGGGATACAGCGTGAAGATATGTATGTATGTATCAAAGTTTACAAACTTACCTGTAATTTATTTAACTTTAATTTGTTAGATGTTAATAATTTTTCCTACATTGCTACGGATCCTTAATTTAATGTATTTAAACCACTATTGGTCAGTTTTAACTCTATTTTTAACCACCTTTGATGCTGATATTACTGTAACATGTGAAAAAAACTGCTGACGATTTTTGTAACCACAGGCAGCAGTCAATTGCAATGTTTTAAGAAGCTTCGGATTCCTTATGGCCCTGAGTTATTGCGGTGAATTGCTCCAAATAGAAGCATAAATTCAATATGTTAGGGGTAGCGAAGGGGTAGCGTCATCTTCCTGCGTCTGCCGGTCACGTCTCACGTCGCACTCAATTATATTTCTCCACTGACGTTAGACGCCTACTCTCTACATCTAGTTCACTTGATATAAGTTAATTACTAGGAAGTGTGATATTCTACCAATACTGTCGCGAAACCATGTGGATTCAGGCGGAGAATAATCCGCGGGTCATGATGACGACATGGTAGAAGTGCTGGATATCACTTCCGGTTGTTCTAGAAATGCAAAAGATAGGATAAGGTAGTATCCAGAAATATACTTGATTGTGGAGTAGTTAACACACAGTAGTTATGTGTTCCGCAGGGAAATTATAAGTATTTGCATATGCACAAATTAAAATATAGAAGAAACCTAACGCCCTGTTTACACGATATATTTTTGAATTTTTCTAGATTGTCGCGGGTCTGGGAGCGTTGGGAGACGCCTCCAGTTGTTGTCGTTTGGTTCTCATTGCGCAGGGAATACCCTAATTTGGGACCAGATGATCGGTGTGTATTGTCTGCTGTATTTATTTATAATTATTTATTAGTTGCAATACAATTTTCAACTAGTGCAGTTGGTTTCGTTTTTAATGTGTTTCTTGGAATCATGTTCCTGTGTGAAATAAATAAAAAAAGAAAAGAGTTCTTTTTCATTATCAAGAAATAAGGTACATTTTTACATAGACGTGCATAAAATATCAGTATTATTGATGTTATTTTTGGTTACATTTTTGTATTTCGCTTATTCAATTGATATCTACGTTAAATAAAGATGTGGTACAGACGTTTCATTATTCAATGTACTTACTATGCAAATATAATAACTAGAAGCTAAGTAAATAGGAGCAAAAGTGAATACTTAGTTGGATTACATTTCATCTTTATTCCAAAGTTTTGCTACGCGAAGCGTATTCGTAGAACACCGCTACGACGTAGAATACGTAGCAATTGTAGCAGTTTCTACGCCGCTCGTTGTATGCAAGAGCAACCAATTTTAAGATTATGTTGTATAGTCAGATGTTTGAACCAAAGAATAAGTCTTTATATTAAATAATCCACGTTAAGGCGACGCATTGATAAACAATAATTTAATCTAAAATAGATCTTCTGCTGTTTGAAACGTGCGCGCGTTAGCTTACGAAAAATACAAAAAAAAAGTTATGTTCGTTTATTTTGAAAGCTATAATTAATTATAAAAATACAACTGGAATATGTTAAAAGTAAACTATACAGAAAATGTAGACATACAAAGCGGTTCCGTTGCTCTGAAAAATGTAAATCTCTTTTTTAAAAGAGGTTTTTTTTTGATATTTTTTTTGTGTTAACCAACCGTCAAAAGTTAACAAACCGTGTATCGCGACTGTGAAAATGAAGTAAATTAAATGAAAAATCAGGATACCAAATATAACTGTCATACGTTTTGTGGTCACTTAGAAAATTTGAGATCCCTGGCGTCAAAATTTCAATGCGTCGCCTTAATTTTATATTATAAATGCAAAAGTCTGTCTGTCTGTCACGATTTCACGGTTAAACCGCTAAACCAATTTTAATGAAACTTCATAGATGATTAACCAACACTTCAAATGGATAATGAATGCAATAATATAGTTCTGATGTTAATGTTAATGTGTTAATTCCGATAAATATAAATTTAATTAACTGAAACCAATTAGAAAAGAGGGCATTGTTATTCTTATTATTATTTACATGATTTTTGATATGATTTGTATTTCATGTAATTGTAAAACCTTTATTAATGTAAAATATGTGTACTTGCATACTATACTTTCCGCATATTTTAAGATAAACGTATATTTGGATCCCGATAGGACAGGCTTTGCCTACTTTGGGGACCATAGCGCAACCTAACGTAAAATTATAAAAGTGAACAAATTGAGTTGAATTGAGACAGCTTAAACCCATTAAAAGAACGATACCTTTTTACTAAATACCACGCAGATGCAACATTTCCTTAATATTTGTATAGTTTAATAAGTAGTATAATTTTAAATAGACGATTATCCTAATTTAATCATCGTAATTGACTACCGCTACCAGTGGATTTATAAGCACTATAATAATTCGTAAAATTTCACGTTTCAGTAGAATAGGTATTACATATTTTTTTATCAAATAGCCAGTGTTAGCTGATAGAAATGTGAAAAGTACTCGCATACCTAAGCGAAAATGTGAGAAGAGTGCGATGAGATTTGAGAAAGTGAAAGAAGTATGTAAGAACCGCGAAGCTTAGCCCTCCGTCCACTCTGACTACCCCGTTAGGGATACAGCGTGAATATATGCAAGAGTATTTTTTCATTTTCGTCCAAATGTCATATTCTATGAATTTATCTTTCGCTATTTTAATTTTGGCATTAAAAGTAATGAAATAATACTTCTAACGGACACATTAAATTTTCGCAATCTTTGATTATACATTCAGTCTCGTTATTAGTTTTTAATAAGATCCTATGTTCACTTATGAAATAAAACTTACCTAAAAGAAACGCGAAGAATAGCAGCGAGAGCAACCAGCGCGCGCGCAGTTCACGGCGCGTAGAGCGCGCCGCCATTGGAATTAACCAATCAGTGTACAGCATTCTGATGGCGGCCGTGTGGTGGTGAGAGTGGGATAGACAGGGAAAGTGAGCGAGAAGGTGTGTGCGAGCGAGAGAGACAGAGGCGCGGGGGTGGGGATAGGCCGCGGTGGCAGCTCATCTCGATGGCCGATGCATCTGTAACAAATGAACGTTTGTTATACTTATGTACATATATTCATATTGTATAAGTTATTAAATAATAACTATGACATGAAATTCAAGTCGTTTTCCTTTGCAGTTACAATTTAACGTTACTATCGACGCCACGACGTCAGTTCAATGCAAGTTCTACATAATGAGCCCTTGTAGTCTATTATTTCTTTGTAAGGTATTTCTTTATAAAATCGTTAAACATAATGTAATTTTAAGATCCTTTGTATGATATGTGTATATATACATACATTAAAGACAGTTATATTTATGCAATTACAACGATTTATTTCGTGGATTCACAGTTTAATATCATAAAAAAGAGAACTACGAACAACTTTACAGGCATACAGTTTCAAAGCTAAAAAAAAATCAAGTTAAACTATGTTGTTAAACATTTTCCGCTCGAAAATATTGTTTAATTTGATGTGCATATCAAACAGAAGAACTATTTACGCAAACAAAAATATTCAATTGATATACCATTTCTCTTTATAGTTCTTGAAGATTAAAGTACTCTTATTTATTTAATTTGAAATATTTGTATTTATTTTTAGCTGAATTTAGTTAATTTGTTAGTTACAACTAATATGATCTTTCAGTTAATATAATAAAGTAGCAAAAAAAAAAGTCAATGACTCTTCTTTCTTAAAATTATTTTAAAGTCCTTTTACCTATTTTTGGTCAAATTTCATTACCATCATTTTCCCCATATCTAGTTCTCACAATGGTGTTTTTGTTTCAGGTGGTGGACGCAGCGGCAGTCCACATATTGCTGGGTTTTTCTCATCCGGCCGGGTGTGACAGTTCTGCCATAGCAACGTCAACAAGAACGGTTGCTTAGAGATTTTAGCGCTTATAGTTTATTTTTCACTGTAGTTTTTTTGTAACTTTTCGTAATATTTTGTCGTGATATGCTCCCGGCCCTCACATCCTCACTTAACTCTAGCTCACATATAATTAATGACACATCGCTAGAAAATTTAATAAAATGTGAGCAGTGTTCCTAAACTCGTTTTTTTCGTGGAAATAGGGGCTTGAAGATTCATGTCGGCAGGGCACACAAACGGTGTGACATTGCCGGCATTGCTTCAGGCCGCTCTTCCTTATCAGTGCCATCTCAGTCCAATAATTTGACTAATTCCTCAAATTCCAATTACAATCGCACACCTTTTTGGAAATATATTGGTTCGCTCAAAAACAATACATGCTTAATAAAGCGTATTCCACGAAGCGCACGCATAAGCGTTGCCAAATCTCTTAATTTAATAATACAAAGAATATTAAATCGAAATGACAAATGCGATTGGGAAGAACTGCTCGTTTTCGGTTATAGAACTTTATGTTTGGAACAAAACGATAAAGACAAAATTTCTTTAACACAAAAAATAAAACATAAGTGCTCTAACTATACAGTTCCGACCATTCATGTTCGGCCCATTTATAAATCTTTCAATTCAGACAGTATTCCAAAAATAGATTCAAAAATTAGCGACGGCTATTTAAGAGGAGCCGCCCACTTGCTATTTTCCAGCGATGTTATGGCACCGAATACGACCGAGACTCTTTTTGCTCTAAGATCAAAGCATCCCTCTTCCTCTGTGGCTTGTTGTCTGCCAGATCCCCCACATTCAAATTATGTGTCGACTCGAGCTACGGAGGAAGATGTGCTTGCCGCAATAAATTCTTTTAAAAGCGGTTCCGCGGGAGGTCTCGATGGCTTAACGCCACAACATTATAAAGATCTGATTACAGGCTCTATCGGTGATACCGGTAATACACACTTATCTAGTTTAACAGCTCTAATAAACATTATGCTGGCTGGTAAGGTGCCCTCGGAGATAACCGACATCCTGTATGGTGCTAATTTATGTGCCCTGAAAAAAAAGACGGTGGCGTTAGGCCAATTGCCGTAGGTGCAACTATACGCCGCATTGCCTCCAAAATTTGTTGCCGTCACATTCTCTCTAGCGTATCAAACTATTTTTGTCCTACACAATTAGGTTTTCGCTCAAAGAGAGAATGTGAAGCGGCAGTGCATGCGGCGCGTGCTTTCTTGACACATGATGGAGTTGAGGTACTCCTCAAAGTAGACATAAAAAATGCATTTAATTCTGTTGATAGATCCACCTTATTGACACAGATAAAACAGAATGTTCCGGACATATATCCCTACCTCCGGCAATCTTACAGCAGTCCTTCAAAATTAATATATAAAGATAATTTATTACATTCCGAAGTTGGCTGTCAACAAGGTGATCCTCTCGGACCAGCTATTTTTAGTCTGGCTATCCATCCTGTGATTTGTAATTTAAATTCCAAATTTAATATTTGGTACCTTGACGACGGAACAATAGGAGGTAAAGCAATTACTGTTTTAGATGACCTTAAAACCTTCATTCAACGGTTTAAAGATATTGGCTTAGTATTAAATTTTTCTAAATGTGAACTCTTTGTTTCTGATTCTGTTCCAATTATTACAAAAAATGAAATAATTAATAAATTTAACAATCTGGCACCAAATATTAAAGTCTTCTCAAAAGAATCGCTGTACCACCTAGGTGCTCCCGTTTTAGATGACTCCATACCCTGCTTTATCAATGATCAAATACAAAAAGTTAGCCAGTCTTCAGACAAACTTTTCAAAATTAATTCCCACATGGCTCTCCTCATTGTCCGCTTTTGCCTTTTCGTTCCAAAATTTACATATGCTCTTCGCTGCTCTCAGCTTTTTAAATTTCAAACGCTTTTAAAATCTGTAGACAAATTCTAAAAAATACATTATCTAAAATATTAAATTGCTTCTTTGTTGATGACAGGATCTGGAATCAAGCCTCGCTTCCTATCTGTTATGGAGGCCTGGGCATATGCAAAATCTCGAGTGTGTCACTGCCTGCTTTTCTTTCGTCAGCCTACAGCACGGAAAACCTTTTCCTATCTGTTATTCACCCTTTCTTAGGATCGGTTGAGGTGCCGTGCTTGACTGATGCTCGAAATGCTTGGTTAAGTGTTTGTCCGAGTACTAACCTGCCTACCTCGACCTTTTCTCAGAAACACTGGGATGAGCCTCTATGCAAAAATGTTCATTTATAACTTTTGGATTCTTGTAGTACCGAAAAAGATCGGTCTCGCCTCCTGGCTGTTTCTGAGAAGGAGTCAGGACACTGGTTGAAGGTAATACCTTCAAAAAACTTAGGAACCTTAATTGACAATACCACGCTTTCTCTCATAGTATCCCTTCGTCTGGGGGCCAGGACTAACCTTCCTTACCGTTGCCGCTGTGGTGATCTCGTCGATATACTAGGTCACCACGGTTTATCCTGTTTACGTAGTGCGGGCCGCATGTCACGACATGCTGCCTTGAATGACGTTATTCGGCGGGCTCTTGTCACCGCTGGCGTTCCTGCAGTCTTAGAGCCTGTAGGTATTGCGCACAGCGACGGCAGGAGATCGGATGGTTTGACGCTCATTCCTTGGAAACTTGGAAGATCGCTGGTGTGGGATGCCACTTGTGTCGATACACTTGCTGTTTCCTATGTGCCGGCGACTGCCAAGTCAGCAGGTGCCGCGGCCAGCACTGCCGAGAACTTGAAGCGGCGTAAGTATGCGACTCTCTCTGAGAGTTTCATATTTACGCCCTTTGCAGTCGAAACTTTGGGTCCCTGGGGCCCCGAAACTCATCGACTGGTTTCTGATATTTGTAAGAGACTGGTCGAGGCTTCGGGAGACCACCGGGTTGGCAGCTTCTTCCGCCAACGAATCAGTTTGGCTATTCAAAGAGGCAATGCTGCCAGTCTGCTGGGTACCTTAAGCAATGACAGCTTTCTAAGCGGCAACTTTGAGGAAGTTTGTTATTTAAGATAATGTGTAGTTTGAAGTTTGTTAATAGTACCATATGTTTTGCAAAAAAATAAAATAATATAATGTAGCTATTATAGAATTTTCGCATTTCACCACGTAACGATGTCGTAACTTCATTAGGCTATTAATCGACTATAACGGCACACACACCCTCAAACACGCACACGCACATAATGCACACTCAGCATTTTCTATTATACTTCTTCTAATAATTATGCTATAATTAGTTCAAGTGAAGCCAAGCCAAAAGGCAGTGAACTTACCGACTTGCCTGGAGGAGACATCGCTTTGTGGTCAGGGGTATCACAAGAAGAAAGGGAATGCCAAGGGGTAGGCGTCTTACTGTCCTCTCATTTGGTTAATTGTGTAACTGAGTATAAGTGTGTAAACCCAAGACTGCTCTCGATGCGTCTCAAGACAGGGTTAACGAGAATTTTTGTTTTGGTGGCGTATGCTTCAGTGTCTTCTGTCGGTTTGAGCGAGCTAGAGCAGTTTGGGGAGAATGTTAGAGACGTTCTATAGACGGTTGAAGAAAATAAGAAAATTATAGTGTGTGGAGACATAAATGGATGGGTCGGGACAGCTCGAACAATGTTGAGAAGAATAATGAGATTCGAGAAAGCGAAAGAATTATATAAGGACCGCGACGCTTAGCCCTCTGTCCTCGTCATCAGACTACCCCGTTGGGAATACAGTGTGAAAAAATGTACGTATGTGTGTGTGTTTGTGACAATTATCTGATAATTCGTAATAATTACCCTATAATTATGTGGTAATTATAATATTAGATGAATTTAGTTAGCCGGGTCATTTTGAACCCTGTATTTAATTTTGTTTAATCCAAAACGTTTTTAGTGTTCCATTCCAGTTTGGAAAAAGGAACATACATACGATATGGAATCACCTCGGTATCTATGTATGTCTGTCTGTCGCAACCGCTTTTTTAAAACTATTTGAAGTAGAACGCTGTTTGTAATATCAGGTAAGTGATGGCCTAAAGACGTCGCTAGCAATAAAAGCCGAATTTTGAGTTATGGGATTTAAGAAATATTCCTTGTAGTCGTTAACTCGAGTAGTATCAAATAAAAAGTTTTTATATTACGAATAAAAAATTTATAATCGGCATGGAGCACTCAACCTATAGAGTAGCAATGTCATTTATTTTGTATGATAACAATTTACGTTTAAACACTGTTGCGGTTACTGCGTGCTGTTATATAGTGTGATTTTGTTCTGTTTTTGCCACACCACCGAATAGGACAATTAACCATTACATAAATATTTAAATATCTGTCGGAATATACAATGATGTACACACGGATCCAGTACTGGTTATGTACTGCTTAATGCGAGCGAAAGTTGATGTTTATTACAGTAGAGAAACTGAACATTGGTCAATAATATGGTCCGATATTTCGTCTCCATAGGTTGAGTGCTAAATGATAACAGGTTACTCTGAATCACTGATTTACTGACCGAGTCTGATCTCTGGAATATCCTTAGGATGCTTCGTTAAGAGGCTAAACACGTGTCGATTAGAATGTTTAGAAATTTACGTGGAGGAGGACAGAGGAGGAGGAAAAATTAGAAGACTTCATCAAATACTCTAATTACTTTTTTAACGCTTCGCAAATACAAACGTCTAAAGTTTCAAAGCCAAAGTTAAATCAATCTATGCAAGTAAACCCATTTGCAAGGTATTTTTGAACGTTATATCTTCTTCAGTTCGGTTCGAAAAGAAAACCTAGACACTGAGAAGAACCGAGAAAAAATTCAGCTATAATTTTTTCAACATCATTCTGCAATAGTTATTTGAAATACAATATTCATAAAATTAATAATTGCATGTGCAGAAAGGATTATTTTCAGTGTATTGTTTATTTATTTATTTTATTTAATTATTTATGTACAAACACATTCTTGTAGAAGACACATGAAATGTAACTTACGCACAAAGGTACTGCTTAATTCAAATTGAATTTTCTTCCAGCAGACCCATGGCAGAAAAAGGCGTTGGAGTGGCAAAATTTAATGTCTATTAAACAAAAATAATAATAAGATACATATTATATACAAATACCTGCATATAATATATAACATATATATAACTATACACATATGTATATATATATATACATATACGCTACATATCTATATACATATCTACTACATAAGTTTATTCTTCAATGAAATTGCTAATTTTGTAGTATGCTTTTCCAATCAGTGTAAAAAGTACAAATCTTTTTCCGTTAATTGAGTAATTTCTCGAGGAATTTTATTATAAAAACAAACACGGTTACCCAATGACCCACTTGGCTTTTGCAATTTAGATTTAGGAATAACTAGCTCATCGCGACCGCTAGTTTCCATACCATTAATAACAACTTTCGTTTGTAATACATAGATCTAGGTATATTTTTTCTAGCGTACATTAATTTAAAACTTGTATATACACTCTTCTCAATGAACAACTTAGTAGATCTTTTACTACAAATTAACTCACTTATTAATGGAAATTAAAAAAATACTTATCACTCGTCCACTGGGTCAAACAAATAAATATTAGGTAAGTATAAACATTGAAGTTGAAATGTATTCGTATCGTATCTCTCAATCTGTACGAAGTTCAGTATGGAAGCCGGGCTTTTCGCTTCATACTAATTGCCTTACTAACTTACTAAATTGCCTTACTACTAAACCTTAGTAAAAAAGCTACAGACTATAACAAATATTGCCATTAGGGAGAAAGAGAGGTTGCAAGCCCCGTTGCAAGTCAAGGCGGGAGAGTGAGACGATCGATTACTCCGATTTGTGCTCTTATTATGACTTGAGAGGTACTGTCGATCGATTGACGCACTAATTGGTCGCGACTTGGTGTCAAAAACCTGTTTTATTTCGCTAAGTTTCCTATATTGTTTTCGTTTGACAAGTAATTCGCGAAAATTTTTAAAACTGATATGATTTAAAGTGATATTTATTACTCATTCTTGACACGTTAGTAATCTGTGTCTTTGACTGAGCATTTAAGTAAGGCAAGCCGGCCTTTTGGGCTTGTATGAAGGTAAGCCCTCAAGAATGTGTTTGTAAGTACTTGTAAGCATTACATGTGCCTATTGTGCTCGATTGTGATATCCGTACTTCACGTAGAATGCAGCACTTGTTTCTATGCTTTACATATTGAAAGGTTTTTCTGGAAGTTTCAGTCGGGAATATCTCAGTTTCCGCACCCGTAGCCCGCGGGAATGCGAGTAGGGTGACCGCAAATAACTCAAAAAATGAAATAAGCTTGGAAAGAAAAAATATGTATGCTTCCATGTTGTTAGGGAGAGGAAAAAAAAGTGTATGTAATAAGTCATAAAAGTTGGCCAAGTCCTAGGAATAATTTTTATTATAAGGAATTAGCAAAGAGAAGCGATATTAATGGTATGGAAAGCCGAGATTATAATTAATTAGTTACTAATAAATTTAATATCTAGGCAAAAATGTGTGAGGAGAACGATGAGATTCGAAGAACGAAAAAGTATGTAAGAACCACGAAGCTTGGCGCTCTGTCCTCTCTGACTACCCCGTTAGGGATACAGCGCGAGGATATGTATGTATGTAATACATTTAAATTGCAAAATTTAAGTGGGTCATTTTTGTGTATCTGTGTTCGTTCCTATAAAATGATTTTTCAAGAAGTCACTCAGTCAACAGAAAATAGATTTCAAATAAATTAGTTATTCTCAAATTAAAATTAAAAAAATCAAGTCAGTCATTTTTTGACAACTGCGTTCGTTGTTATTAAATGGTTTTTCAAGAAGTCACTCAGTCAACAGAAAATAGATTTTAAATGAATTAGTTAATCCCAAATTAAAATTTAAAAAATCAAGTGAGCCATTTTTTGACAACTGCGTTCATTCTTATAAAACGATTCCTCAAGAAGTTACTCAAACAAAGGAAAGTAGGTAAAGTTCTAATTAAACGTATACTGATTGGAGAACTAAACTACAATACAAAGTAAACAATTTTATCAACTAGTCAGGAAATAATCTGTTCTACATACATGCATTTACTGGCTTCCTGAATATTTCAAAGTTGAAAGGCTATTGTCTTCCAAATTCAAAGTACTTATCACACTACGGATATGACGTGTCACGCTGGATAAGTCAGACGAGTATTAATTGGCACCATGACGTCACAGAATGAGAAAGAATTCAACATCTTCAAATCACCCCATTGGAATATTATTTTAAAGTCGCAATTACTCTTTCATTTTTGCTCTGGTATATTATATTCATGCTTTCACCAACCTCAAAAAAGGAGGACATTCTCAATACGTCTGTATGTATTACATATTTTTTTAATGACTCTTTTTGCGTTAGGTTCAGATTAACTCCAAAATAGTCCCATTTTAATTTCATTGGTATTGGACCTTGGACTTCGCAGACACATAAAATACTCCTACCGGTTTAAATAATTTGATGACTTTTCTGTACATTCCGTTCCAGAATTGGAAAGAAGTTAGTTGTAGATCTACCGTAGATATTTATTTAGGTCACAAAAAGGGAAAAAAAACACAACCGTCTTGAAAATAAAAACACTAAAATGTACAAAATAATTATCCTTTACTAATCAAAACTCAAATACAAAAATAACTTTATAAATACGAGACAAATACTTATATAATTTTTGAAAGTTATTGAAGTCGGTGCCAAATAACAATAGAAATTCCTACTAATTTGATAACAGTTTAGATTTCTTTAATGTCTTGTAAGTCATTCATCGTCGCCATTATCTACACAAACACAAAACCGTACCCCTTACGTACAACTATCTATAGGTCTCCATCAAATTATTTTCTGTTAATATTCAATGTATATGAAACCATAATACAAAAGAAAATTGCAATAATCCATCCGTACACAATCGGGAACGATTACGGGAAATGATTCTGATAGAAGCTGATATCCCTTAAGGACTCAAAATCCGTGTTTGCCGGGAATTGACAATTACATGAGCAGATACATGACAGATTGAAATTCCTTTTTATATTTGCATTTCATTACACATAAATTCGAAACGTATGACAGCGAAAAATGTTAGAGGAACGATAGGATTTGAAAGACTGGTGAAGGACCACAACGTAATATGGCGTCTTTTGCCAACCCTGATAGAAATAAAGCGTATAAAGGCGTGTACGTTAATGCATGTGAAAATGTGATATATGTAAATCTATGCTTGTATGATAAAACAGAAATACAGAACGCGCTAATTGTGTATCTTCCCGCACGAGCCGTAAAAGAAAGGGACAGTGGCAGAGAAAATAAAACGAAAAAAAGGAACACGCACCTGACATTGAAACTATGTACTGCGCTATACTGTGCGCGCTGTTGACACATGTAAGTCTTAGGGTTGCTTCAACATTTTATTTTTAAATACTGATGAATTTGAAAAGTCTTACATGTGCAGTAATTTCTAACTGAGATACGCTATTGGATGTACTTGATATTCTATTTGTTTAGATTTTATATTTGCATCGAATTACAAATAAATACAGGTTACGATTACATCATACTACAAGACTCAACGAATGTATTACAATCTTAAATAATCGGGTCTATATCGTGTTTAACGTTAGTTTAAGCTTATGGTTAACTTTAAAGTTACTTTACAAACATTTAAAGCGATAAATTTTTATAATTTGTAGCTATTTTTCTCTCAAAATTACAAAAATAGACACGCGTTTTGCCAATTAACGAAGCATCCTCAGGGTATTCCAGAGATCAGACTCGTTGAGATAACCAGCACCGAATCCCGTACGTACGACCAAGATAGTTTATTCAGTTTGACTTTATGGCTCTTTTAGGGCGGGTATTGGTAGAATATTAACGTTATCGACCGATACGGCAGACAAAATTTAATCAATTGTATCTCGAAACAATTGGATCCATTTGACAGACGAGCACTTGTTGATCACATTTTTCTAAATAAAATAAAAATAACTGTTTGTACAGTAAAAGGACATCATAACATATTGGATAAATATAGAAAATATCTAACTATGTAATACGTTTAAATCGAAATGTAGTTTACGCACACATTCATAACTTTTTTCTTCATTTGCTCGGTATCGCTTTTTAGTGAACAGTAAACACTCCTTCTAAGCATTTTCGTTAAGTTTTGTTAAGTTATATATATCAATGTATGTAGTACGTGTGTCACACATTAAGAATTCCGGAAATCCCGATAAGTTGCGGGCGAATGGCAACACTAGCTTGCGAGGGAGTCAGGGGGTAGTGATCTTATTCCTCGCTCGGAGGATGGAAGGAAGTATTTACGTAGCTTCCTGCTGCGAATGCCTGTAGAGTGTAGAGTATTAATAATGTCGAGCGGATAACGGAAAGACGGGTAAATACATGAAATATCTGATCAAAACGAAATAGAATTTAAATGACACCTTTTGATGTAAAATGCAAAAGTTTTGCATGTCTGTCATCTATTATAATTGTTGATGACATGTGCAAGTGAAGTTCAGTCTTATCGTTGACGACCTCCATGGCGCAACGGCTAAGCGCGTCGGAAAGTAAGTTGCGGGTTCGATTCCCGCCCCGAGTCTGGGTGTTTATGTATAATTATGTATTAGTATTATATGTATATGTAATTATATGTGTATATTATATGTATGATACTCGCATACCTAGGCAAAAATGTGTGAGGAGAATAATGGATTTGAGGAAGCGAAAGAGGTATGTAAGGACGCGACCCCTGGCGCTCCGTACTCTTTGACTACCCCGTTAGGGATACAGCGTGAAGATATGTATGTTTGTATGTATTATGTGCATATGTACTTATTTATAAAAGAAAAGTATATAAATATTACATCAATTGTCTAGTACCCATACACAAGCGCTGTGCTGCTTACTTTGGGACTAGATAGATGACTCTAATGTGATATGTCTGAGTAATATGTATTATATTTATTATTTATTGTGGGTGTTAGAGGTTGAACTTAAAAATACATACATACAATAATATCCTTACACTGTATCTCTTACGGAACGGACAGAGAGTGCAGAGCAGTAAGCATTGCAGTCCTTACATATTTGGAAGCGGATTTTCATAAGGAGGACTGGGCCCGGGCCTTGGGCTAACCATGGCTAAAAATACACTGATGAGAACACATTATATGCCTTATTAAATGATGGCGATGAGAAGGTGGCGGCTGGTACTAGACGGCCTACAGCGGCCAAGACTGCTATTCCGCCTACAGAGGCGATGATATTTAATATACTTTTGTAGAATTTCAATGTACAATTTCACACTTTCTACCTAAGAAGAAACGTCAATTTTGATTTATGATTCTGACAACCAGTAACGACAAAGTAGTAATAATTAGTAACAATTAACAACAGGCAAAACGCAACCCAATATTGCCACTTCGGTTTGAAATTTTCGTCTTCACAAAATCCAACTTATACATCATTTTAAAATTACATACATACACTTTTTTCATATTTTATGTAACTATGTCTATTACAACAACACTCATTAACATACATACACACATACTCATTAACATACATACATACATTCATAAATACAAAATCTATATATTAAAATAATTAAATATAATTTATGAATTATTATTTTATTTTACACCTACCGACTCTTTAACAATATAATATTACACTGTGGTACGCACTACGCGCTAAGAAAAATAACAGTCACGCCAACACAGACACGACACATATTCATTCTGCGTTCGTTCCAACGGCTGTTGCAATGTGATGTACTTTTTAAATTCTTTTTTAAATTTCTGTCGTAACATTATCATCGTTATTATAATACTGTATTTGTGATTGCATGTGTAATATGTATAGTGATATCTGTAAATCGTGTGTCTCAGATTTATTTGCAACCATTGTGAAGTGTTCGTCTCATTTACTTGTGCCAGTCTACTAAATGTCCTTTTCTATAAATCAGATAACCATATCTACACCCTCACAAATATTATATGCCATTTGTTTGTATAAACGTTCAAAGATACTCTCACAAGTTGTCCTACATTCACGTTATAGTACAAAACGAATCGATAAATAGCTCATTGTAGAATCAACAATTATATTAATGATTAAATTACAAAATAATTATGTACTCATTGCCATTATGGTTTCCATGTCAGAATAACATAAGGATAAGAGGAAACAGGAAAGGTAGTAAGTGGTGGCCCAACGACAGACATTGAACTTTAAGAATTGAGTTTATACATTTGGGGGTTAGTATTGAAGATTTAAATAATGAGTTAAAAACAATGTTTTTTGAGGTCAACTTGTGCCATATCCTGTGTATTCTTTAAACCTTTGAATAAGTATTAAAAAAACTTTGAATAATTGATAAAATACGATCGTCTTTCTTTGTACTTTCGAAAATGCAGTGTCAAAATTGGTGTCTCCTCATATGAATAAAAATTTAATAAATCACCTCCATAGCGTAATGGTTTGGGCATTGTGTCTAAGCGCGGAAGGTTCCAGGTTCGTTACCCGGCCGGGTCCATTTAGGAAATGAACTTTTCTAAATTGACTCGGATCTGAGTGTAGTGGGAGACGCCCCCAGTAGTCGCTGTGTGGTTGTCATAGCACTGGGAATGCTCTGGTTTGGGGTCAGACGATTGGTGTGGATTGGCTGTGGCACTTATTTATTGAGAAATTGAAGTAAAAATATGATAATTATATTAGATGCGTTTTCTAATCGATGAAAAAAAGTAGGAGGTTCTCAAGTCGATGCGTACATTTTTTAGGGTATGCATTTAATGGTACTTCAAAATTGGTGAAAGTATAGACAAAATTGCTATGAATTGCTGATAAAAAATATAATGTCACACAATAAAATGTTACCTTGTGTCCTTCATTAAAAAGATATTAGCTCTAAAAATTTTGAGACGCTATGAAATATTTATTTCCAATAAAAAAATAAGCAATAATTTAAAAAATAACATTTTCTATAAACTAAATTAATAATCTTGACAAGCTGTCATCCTGACAATGTCGACACATTCGGCGCAGTGAATGCAGTTGGTGCATTTGCGCGACGTCTCTTCCTAACTTCTGGAAATAACTCTGAAATATACCTACTAATATACATAAGATTGCTATATATACATATATCAACAGCAAAGTATGAAAAGAGATAGAAGGGTATAGAGATGTTTCAAGATTAAATTTCTCGACTTCAACTATCTCGTTAGAGTGCGGACTCCTATTTCAATACTGCTGCTGGAAATAACTCGGAAATACACCTACTAGTTTATGTTAGATCGCTATATATAGATATACCAACAGCAAAAGATAAAAAGAGATGAAGGATTATAGAGATGTTTCGAGATTAGATTTCTCGGTTTCAACTATCTCTTTAGAGTGCGGACTCCTGTTTCACTACATACTGCTCTATGTATAAAGTGGATTCCTATCTGGCGCTTCGCCGGCCGCTACCGCGGCACGCTCGCTTCGCTCGCTCGGCTCGCGCGTTGTTGAAAAAAGCCCTAATCTAACGTAACCAAAAAAAGTGTTATAAAAATATTGTCGAGTTTATATAAAGTTACAAAAAATTTGCAAAATTTTACCCAATTTGAAACAATTTAAACCTTAGCCTGCGTTTGTCCTCGAGATTTCCTCCCAAGCATTTATTATCACCATTACACCACATTAAAGTTTTAGTGATTGAGTTGCAACCAAAACTTTATTGTGAAAACTGTTAATTTTGAAGTTTATCATTTTTATATGGCAAAGACCATTAATTTAAAAAAAGATGTGATTTACATCAAAAGTAGAAAATTTATAGACAAAACCGTCAATTTAAAATATTGATATTTGTAGATAAAATTACTAATTCTATAGCTACATTATATATGTATATCAGATCTTTTTTACAGGCTTTCGTTGGTAAGTGCATCACTGATAACGGCTGTATGGAATTGACCATTTTTTTTTAAAGCGTTCGGAATAGTTCGATTTAAGGTTTTATTTACGTAAGGAAACATATTTTATTTTGCGATTGGCGGAATTTTATAGAAAGAAAAAGCAGCTAACAGGCTACGTAGCACGATTTGTACAAATTTCTTATCTGGTAATTACTTATCTTGCTTGTCTTGACCCCAAAGTATTTATAAATAAAATAAGCCTCCGTATATTGACTCGTATACATATGTGTGTTTACTCGTGTGTTAATAAAGCACTGACCACGTCCTATTCATTCCAGCGCACCTCGGGTAGTCATAAATAAATCACGCAAGACTCCTCTGGTAGGGAGGTAATCCTGTACTAACTTCGTCGGGTTATCGATTTTAATGATAGTACTTTTTGCTTGCGACATCGTCCGCAAGGATAATTGAAAATGTATTGAACCATCTATAAGAGAGTATAGAATGAGATAGTGAGCCCTATATCGATCTTATCGCTCTTGGTACTGTTTATAAGCCGAATGACCAATAAAGTTAAAACTTTGAGCGAAAGTTGACTAAAAAATATTTATAATCTAGATTTCGATACGTATGGAAACTGCGAGTTCGATATTTGAACACATACAACATCAACTGTTTATCTTAAATATTTCAAAAGTTGACTGGAGAAAAAAATCTCATCAAAAAATTACAAAAAAATTTTGTTTTCCGCCAAAGTTCGGTCAGATTACAAAATTTTAAGTAAATTCAAAATGTTTTTTACAAAAATGGATAGACAGTTATAATATTCTAAATCTCTCAAACTAGTTTTTTAATTAGTAATACAGTTTCTTCGCAAATAACAGTTATGTAAGAAACTAAATTTTGAGACTTCTCCGCATTAAAATGAGACCAAATTTCTACTACGAGAAACAACCTTTTTGTTGCCATAGGGCACGGGGTTGAAAAATAGATTTTCTTACGATGCATAGGCTTTTAAGTTAATTACTCAGATTTCTGCAAAGTAACCGTTGTTGAGTCTATACAACATAATATTATTCGAATTAAGAAAACGCATTCGCGTTTCCTATCGATTATCGTAATCCTGTCGCGGCCCACCGTTTAAAAAAGAAACAAAATGTCTGCGGAGACTCCATTTAGTTTATCTAAGCGAAAAGTTCGAACCCACGTTTAAAACGGAACGTCGATTTTCCTAGCACAGGCTCTCAATTCGAAGTATGTGTATAGTCTTATCGATGAAAGAGTGCATCACTAAAACAACGTCTCTATCTCAAATTCGGTTGGGGCCCCGAGGGGACGCAGACTAATCCAGACCACTTCATTATCTGAATGAGCGTACGTCGCAGCGCGTACTGTAATCTCCCCGATACACCCGACACGAGCGCTCAATGTGCCCCCGAACAATGGGACAGGCTGGGAATGGCGCCGAAAGCTGCGGTCCCACTCCGGACGAGTAAGCAATCAGTTATATTCTAGTCCAAAACACGTTTAAAAACCATAATATTATATGTTAATTTAAATGACAATAAATACTACTAAATAATAGTTAAATTCTATTTTGAAAATGTGAGAAATATTAAAATCAGCTTCGAATTGTATACCTAACCACTATGTTCACCATGATTTCTAAATCTAGAAGTAGGTAATCTATAGATTAAGATATACAGTACATGATCAATTATTCTAATTTGCAGGTGATACAACCCTGTGCGGAGATCGTACGGATAGCTACCACCATCTTACTCGCTAATTTTGCCGCCAAACTGATTAAAGACATAATATAATATTTGTAAACACACAAGTGCAAATGAAAACTTTCATAGGTCGGCCTTAAAGCATTATCACTAAATGTAGTGATACTACTCTCCCTAATGTGATTATAGTGAAGAATAAATGAGAAGGATACTTAGAAGATGGCTGTGGCTGTTCTAATTTTATGATAAATGTAAATAGTATTTTATTGCAAAATACGGAATAAGTTAGTTACTTAAGTAGTTAAAATAAAGCATGTAAGTACTTGATATAACTTAAATTAATCGCTTTAAAAATCAGAAGACGTGAAGACGTTTGCTCATTCTTAATGTCAGAGAGCGAGTGGCAGAAATGTCATTCGCTCTCGCTCGTGGTCAACTCGATGAGTAGTGGACAATGGGTACTTTTATAATTTTCCGTTGAACGTTTTTATCTCCACGTTTTTTACCGTCCGAAATACAATAGGTAAGCAAAACGCTGCCCTATTATCTCAGCGATAAAGACGCTTTTTCAACGTCCACTGCATGGCGTTATCGTGCACGGAAATATAAAAGCGTCTCCATACAACTGCATACATTTCGCTTCCCCATTGTAAACTACGAAGACGACACTTGTCCTGATCAGTCTGTCCGGGAGCGCGATCGGTGCAATCCGGTTGAAACGTCGGGATAAGAAAGGTATTTAGCCTTAAAGTAGTAACACCACATAGACCCGTTATGAGTATTGTAAGATGAAACAAGTGAATTCGTCAGTGCCGCGTTTCCCGTCTTTTATAAATATGTCTCGTCAAGATGTGATTTGTTGTAGGTATTATGATCCCCTGTCTGCCCAGTATGAGAAATGGCGTAATGTGATTTCATATGCATATTACGTAAGTACATATATATGCAGACAGATATAAACAGTTCGTAGGTATCATCACAAGTGAGAATCCTGCTTTACCGCACGCTCTCTCCTCATTACCACTCATAAGTTCATAACGGTCGCTCCTCGCAACCCACTTATAGTCATGGTCTAATCACTCGCTCGAAATTGAACCGCAACCTAACATCGGTACTCGCAATTAGAAAACGGATATTACGTATCTGTGTTTATACAAATATCTCGTCATTACGTTCGAAACTTTATCTTTAAATCTTTGTTGAAATTATTTTAGGAAAAAACATTCTAAATTAATTTATATTGTTCATTAGAATTCGAAAATAATTATGTCATTCACTAAAGAATTCGTTGGATAAAGGTCACCTTGAAAGTTTGGATAATTGTAGTAATTTTCTTTACGGTATGCGATATTCCGATGTTTTTCAGCGAATAAATAATATCCGACTAAATAATTCTATTCTAAAGACAGTTATTATATTAACTATGGGTCCTAATTGATAATTATATTACTTTTTACTCGAATATATATAAGCAAAAGAATATCAGCAGCTTATGTACATACGTATACAAGTATTTTTAGGGTTCGGTACCTCAATAAAAAAAGGAATCACTACTTTACTTCGTTGTCCGTTTGAGTGTCTATCTGTCTGTGAAGATCTTTTTTCTCAGAAACGCGTGAAACTATCAAACTTGGAGCTGTGAAAAAACCAAACTTTTAAGTCAACGGAATCAAAAGATACGGCCGATTACGTCGCATAATTTGACACTCGCAAGGAATCAAAACGTATAGGGTACTTTCCGTAGTCCTAGTATCATGTAATTTGGCAAAAAGCAATGTCTTTTAGCACAAGTGAAGGAAAAAATCCGAAAACTGTAAAGTTGTAGTTATTTCCCATTACAAACTCACGTAAGGGAGGGAGAGTAAGGGAGAACGTGTCTTTCAACTGCAAATTTACGTCTGTTTTTAAATTCAACTTATTTTTCATCGTACAATAAAATACATTGTAAGGTGATACGGAACCTTTGGTGCGCGAGTACGACTCGCGCTTGGCTGGTTTTTTTTAATACATACACAAATTGCAGCGCGAACCGAGACAATATTAAAAAAATCATGATGAAATTGTTTTGAGTTGCATCATGAAATTTAGTACACTATTATAACCTCGGACCAAGAACCAAATAGACCGAGCATTTGTCGACCGAGTTTCTAGACTTTTACTAATGTTCGTGGCTAGGGAAGGTCACAGTACAACACAATTTTTGTATAGATTCAGGTGTTACTTTGCGGAAATTCATCGTATGTGATAAATTCCTAAAATCTCTAGCTATTTTCCGATCAAACTCTAAAAACCACCTATCGACACGTGTTTCGTCTCCCAACGAAGCATCCTCAGGATATACCAGAGATAAAATTTGGCACCTAATTGATTCGGTGCTGGTTAGGTGGCTAAATCTTATCTCTGGTATATCCTGAGGATGCTTCGTTCAGAGGCGAAACACGTGTCGATTGGTGGTTTTTAGAGTTTGAGCAGAAAATCGCTAGAGATTTTAGGAATTTATCACAAACATGATTTTTGTTTTTAACCGACTTCAAAAAAAGAAGGAGGTTCTCAATTCGTCTGTATGTTATTTTTTTTTTGTATGTTTGTTACCTCATAACTCCGTCATTTATGAACCAATTTCAAAAATTCTTTTTTGTTTGGTAGGTAATACTTCAGAAGTGATCATATTCAAATTTCACCGATATTGGAGCTTGTATTTCGAAGATACACTAGATAATACGACCTGGTTATAACCTTCATCTATATTGACGATTCTTTTATATATCGTTGCGCTCCGGAATTAGAATGAAGTTAATTGCAGACCTATTTATTTAGGTCAAGACCACTCAAAAGGGAGAAATAAAAAAAATTTATTAAAAAAAATTAAACCGCCTTCAAAAAAAACACTGAAAAGTATAAAATAACTATCCTTTACTAATCAAAACTCAAGTACAATTAAAATAACTTTATAAATAAGATACACATACCTATATAATTAAATTTGTCAGTTACTGAAGTCGATGCCAAATCAATGTGCAACAAGATAAAGTCTATTAGTTTGGTGGGCTTGGCCACCGACTTCAGTAATTGTCAAATTTCATTATACAGGTATGTGTATCGTATTTATAAAGTTATTTTAATTGTACTTGAGTTTTGATTAGTGAAGGATAGTTATTTCATACTTTTTAGTGTTTTTTTTGAAGGCGGTTTAATTTTTTTAATAAAATTTTTGTGAATACCAGTAGCCAAACACTTAAGATTTACGAGTATTTTGCAAATAATTATTTATGAACACATATAGAAAAGCAACATATAAAAGTACAGAGCACTTATAAAATATATTACTAATCACATACCAGCATAACTTTCCTTACTTTAGTTTTATTAAATAAAGAAATTCTCAAATTATTTTCTAGTCTGTATGTTAGTTCCCAGTTTGTTTCGTGGGACCCATAATAAAACCTTAGTGCTATTTTCGGTTCACACAATTGATGTAATTATCTGGAGTTTGTGTCGATCACAGAACATATTAAAAAGTTACTGTTTACTGATCTGAGGTGTCGATCAACTTATTTGTTGTAAATGTGTGTCGTATTTAAAACCTTCTCGGCTTATTTAGATTGTTTCACTTATGAAGTGTGCAATAGGGAATGTTTAGTTATGCTAGATGCACATAAATTAATTTCTTTCATTGTTATTGTTTGTGTTAAAATTTAATTAAAATTAATTCATTTAAAATGGTGCAACATTCTGTCAAACACGCACAGCTCACAAATCGCACAAAATACGCAACTTGAAACTCATTCAGTCAATCTGACAGTATTTATTTGTTGGTTTTTTGGCTAAAATTTTTTGGCGACAATCTTTACTTTGTGCAACTGTTTAACCACAAAGTATATCTATTTGACATTGACAATATAACTATTATGTGTTTGAGATTTGCAGTATGAACGTACACGATGAATGTCTTAATTTATTTTTTATTACTCATGCGGGATAAACAGTATCTAGACGCACATTTTTGCGGTTGATAAGTAGCTATTTTCTCGTTTTACAATTTGAGAGGGACAAGTTTACTCGTCGCACCCAAATTTACGATTTAAAAAAAAATGTAAAATGAATATCTAAAAAAAACATAATCGATTTTAGTACCCATTGACATCAGTGTGAAAGATAAAGAAAATCTTGATTTCAGGGTTATAATATTTATATAATATAATATAATAATATAATATTTATTTATTTGCAAGAATGCGAGTAAAATCAGATGTACATGGAATTAAATAGACACTACACCCTCTGCTCACTAAAAGCATGCAAATATTACATTTGAACTCCTTAGGAAGTTCAGATCATAACATGTATATTATTCTATTCTGTCAAGTTTCATCATTATCCATCATATCCACATTATTGAGATTCATAATAATTAATTAATTACATAACATAAATACTCAAGTACTCAGTTTCAGATTCAATTTCTACAAAAACTCAAAAAAAATCAACATTACGTTTTCAAATTGTTCAAATATAACTGTTTATTTAAATGAAAACAATAATTAATTGCTCTTGTTAAAAAACATGTCCATTATTTGCAATTAAGTTATTACTTACTATAATTTTTCATTGTACTGAAATTATCTCCGCATTAGTAATAATAAATTGAGCGAATGAGCGCACTCGCTTCGCTCGTGCGGTCAACATCGTTCGAGTTGGTAGTCGACAACTTACCGCACTTGCTGCACAAAATACTATTACCTTTCTTCACTCCTTCTTCACATAAACTTTAACTATGCCAAATCTCACACTCCCCGTGTGTCTCACCTTAAAAGAAGGGTGCAGTTTCTCTTCACATATTAATGTATAGACTTCACGTATTAAGACATAGTTTTCGTTTTTTTTCTATGTCGAGAGTGCATAATTTTTACCCGACTGATTGTACTGACCGATGGAAGGAAGGGTTATATTTTTCGCGCCTATCTTATATGTAAATTTCTTTATTACCTCGTATCTTCCAAACGGCTAAATGGATTTTGTCAGTTAAGGTATCGTTAGATTTGTTTCAAAAACCCAAATGTCCTTAGATAGGTGTTTAAAAAAAATCAAAATGGCGGATTTTTGGCGCTAAATTGTGTCGTTAATAATTTTTTTTTCTGTTTTATTTTTTGTCTGTACTCTCGTAACGGACGCACAGGACTAGTTATTGTTTTCGTATCTGGCCATACATACAACTTGTAATTACTGACAAATGATAGACAGAAATAAAGAAAACGTTTATTCATTACCCAATAATGATAATCAGCATCTATGGCAACAACCTTGCACATCGCTACAACACTATGCATCAGGGAAAAGACGACTCAGCTCAAATGCCTCTCAGCTCACAGAGAGAGCAATAATTATGTTTTGTCGCGCCTAAATGAAAACAGGTTCATTTGTTTAAAGACGTCAATACCACAGAAAAATACATCGATAAGCAACGACGTGTAAATTATAACATTCCTTTTTTTCGTTAGCAGGTAAAATTGAACAGTAAATTGCGTTCATACATAACGATTTAATGAGTCTTGAACATCAAACAAATCTTTGAAATCAGGCTTCAAAATAATATAATAATAAAATAAAGCAACGATAACCTTTTAAACGGTGACTTTGACGACGTCTATTATAAATATTAACATAACGCGTGTACAACTTTTTAATTATTATAATAATAAAGAATGAATTAGACCTAACAAGAAGTGAATCCATATGAAATTGGCTCACAAAACAATCAACACTTCTATTATATTGTAGTCAAACGTGGCCCCGGTCCCAGCGGCGTTTAACTGCTTTGTTAACTGCTCGTAATGTCGCTGGACTTCGGGAATTATATAACCGAAGTTTCACAGAATGGAATAATATTTTTATTAACTCATAAACATTGATATAAAAACTTTGGAAAGTCAATAAACGATACGAAAACAAGAATAATATACGTACGTATACCCACACATGTTATGCTATGTATACACATAATGCTTAATTTATTTGATGAGTATGAATGTGTCTGCATATTGAATACATTTATAAATATACTAGCCCGCGACTTCGTCCTCGTGGAATTTGTTAAATTATTTGCGTAGTAAAAGGTTGAAGTATGTTTTAACAACGAATTGTAATTCAGAACAATTACGGATGAAAAACATAGTACCGCGAGTCTGATTCAAATACTCCGAAACACGAAAGGTCGCAAACTCAACAGTCAACTTTTAAAATGAACTCTATTTTAAACCCGCACGATCTTTAATCAACTGTAGCTTGGCGTTTAAAAAGTTTCGTATTACATTCCAAAGTCAACGATGATTGGATGCCCAGCACACGTGACCGCTGATCACGTGATCGCACGGGAAAGTGCTAGTAAGCGAGAATGTTTCTATGCATTACTACGCATCGCAACGCAACTTATTGGTAATATTTATTTACCCTATTTACGTGAAGTTGATTAGTTTTCATTTTGATTCTCTCATAAGAGAAAATATTTAAAAAATATTTTTATAAGGTAAAAAATGTATATTTACGAGTTTTTCTGTATTTTATTTACAAGTTTTTGATGTAATACGTGAGTTATATTGCCTTACGAATGTAATGAATTTATTTAGTTTGTGTTTTGTAGAATTTAATAAAGAATAGTTTTTTACACAGCACAGAAGAGCCCAAAATTATTGCTCTTTTAAAATACTTTTTATTAAAATAGTGTTGCAATCTGGTTTTCCTGCTTTTTTGTTTAAAGTAACTGTAATTATGCCTAATCATTCTACAGTTTTTGAGAAATATCGATTTAGAATCACTTAAGATTTCAGTCTACAATTAGATAACATGCGATTGACGAATTGGTTCCTTAATTTTCTAAATGTATAGAGTACACCATATTGGCATTCGTCGGTAACCAGTTATCTTCTCTTCTTTCTAAGCGAACTGCTTTAATCCACCGTAATCCCCGAAGCTCATTTTTGATGAAATAAAAGGAATAAACTTATGAGATCTAATTCAGTAAAGAAAATTCCTTTACCTGCATAAAAATACAATAAAAATAACTTACGTACTAAAAACTGGATGGCTACTAGTTACATAATACAGATCACATTCTTTCTATTTAATTTATTGTAAACGTAACATTATTTTTTACACATATGATATGTTATCATATCGTGACATCTTTCAGTCTTCTATACCACTTAACCACACAGGAGTTCATTATTAATTTACATTTCGCCAGTTTTCAAGTCAACAAACCAATTTTATTTGCGTCGGCTGACTGTCACTGAGCTCACGGTAGACTAAGTAGCGCGTTGATTGTGGTTTTTTAGCCCCGCCCACTTGCTTGGGGTTTTCGTTGTGTCATATTTTTAAATGAATGCAAGTTCCATAGAATTTTCGAATTCGTTAGTTTTTATGAACCTAAGAGATTTGTAGTACGAGGCCGTCGTAGACCACCTGGTAGATCCAAGCAAGGTTGAAGGGACGACATCATAGATGTCGCTAGACAGGATTGGTCGTCGACGGAGGGATATGGCGGATCATGGAGAAGGCCTTTATCCGAAAATAAATACCAGAATTAAATAAAAAGCCTCCAGCGATTTCGATGAAATTTACAATATAGGTGTTGAGGGGGGCAAGAAATCGATGTAGCTAAGTCTCAATTCTGGAAAACAATCGTTTTCTCTGTCTTTTACACACTTGAAACTTCTAAACTCTAAACTTCAAATCTTTTTTAATTTTTTCAATAGCACAGTGGCTAGAGCGTCGATCTACCAAGCTGAAATCCGCGGGTTCGAAACCTGCAATGAGGTAAGACGTCGAGATACTGTAAATATTCATCTATGTAATCTGGAGTTAAGAAGTCGCCTTATTATTATTTTTATAAAAGGTTTTCGATTTATATACGAAAATTACAATCGTTTTATACTTTTTTAAGGAATGATTTTCCGAATATCCTTGCTTAGTGCGTGCATACGTCATGTTAAGAAAGCTCTGCTTAGCATAGTTCTAGTTTTAACGAATAATCTGAGAGGAAGCTAAGAAGACGTAAATGTATTAAATAGGAGTTAGAAGAAAAAACCTATTCTGGTATTCGCTTCATTGAAGATATGGAAAGGTTATTTGGATATTTATAATATATTTTCAGGAAATTTAAAATACACTAACTATAACAGAGATAAAAATAACAAAATACAAAAATGTATTTTTTTAATGCTTAAAAGCCATATACAAGTAAATGTGTCCTGAATATTTTATCTCTCTCTGCCTGTGATGAAGGTCTTATAAATTATATACATAAAGAACTTGTTCCAATAGTTCTTTGCATAAAGTTTCGATCCCAAAACATAAGTCGCAAAAAATAAGCATTTCCTAGTAATTTCTTTGTCGCCAAGACTTGTAGAGTATTATTCAGTTTTATTTCTTGCCATGTTACTCTGACTTAGTTCAAGGATTACAAATATATATTAAAGTGTCACTGAATAACTGGAACCAAAAGAAAGCACGTGAATAATAAAAATAAAAATACGCGTAAAACTGTATTGATTTATTCTCTATTGGCATCAGTTATATTTCAATAGACCAATACTATTATTATGTAATTATCAGCTAAGCCCAACCACGCGTTGCTGTGGCTGAGTATAGGTATTTACAAGCGACTTTAAAAAAGGAGAAGGTTCTGTGTTCGTTTGCGTGTATGTTTTTTTTCATGTATGTTTACCGATAACTTCATCAATTGTGAACCAATTTCTAAAATTCTTTTTTTGTTTGAAAGGGTATACTTTCAAGGTAGTCCCATTTAAATTTCATAGGTATTTAAGCTTGGACTTTGAAGATACACCAAATAACACCAAATAACGCTAGATGCTTATAAGTTTTATTTATATTGATGATTCTCTTATAAGTCATTGCGCTCCAGAATTAGAAAGAAGTTAATTGTAGACCTGCCCTAGATATTTATTTAAACCAATGTCACTCAAAAGTTAGAAACAAAAAAAATTTAAGAAAAAATTAAATAGTTCAAAACAACACTGAAAAGTACAAAATAATCCGTTACAAATCAAGGCTCAAGTACAATGAAGTCGGTTAAAAATAACTTTACAAATACGATACAAGGTATCTACGAGTATATAATTAAATTTGACAGTTTGAAGTCGGTGCTTGTACAAGAACAGAGAGTTTATTAGTTTGGTAGGATTGGCACCGACTTCACTAGGTAACTGTCTTTAATTATATAGGTATTTGTATTGTATTTGTAGTTATTTTTGTACTTGAGTTTTCATTAGTAACGGAGAGTTGTTTTATACTTTTCAATGTTTTTTTATAAATATATATATATATATATATATTAAGAAAGATTAATTAAGAAATATTATTATTATTCGTGAGTAATGGGTCTAGAATTCATACAAAAATCCCATAAAAAGACTTCATTTTTTCCTAAATTTTCTGATTTTTCAGGAAAGCTTCCAATTTTTCTTTCCATAAAAACCTTACTGGGACAATAACGAACATGTAAAAAAAAATCTAAATCGGTCCAGTTGTTCTCAAGTTTTGCGCTTAGCAACAAACATTTATTTTTATTTATTTATAGATTATCACGGTGAAGTATCTCCTGTTAGTTACAATAGTTATTTTTTGCAGTTTTTACTAACAACGGAAAAAAATACGTTAAGACGACGCATTGATAAACAATAATTTAATCCAAAATAAATCTTCTGGTCTATGCACGCGCTAGCTTACGAAAAAGTAGATATTTTCGTTCATTTTAATACTATAATTAATTTTAAAAAATCCAACTTTCATTTTGAAGAACATATTTAGATTGAAACTACACAGAAAATTAGAAACATATCGGTCCCGTTACTTCTAAAAATGTAAATCTCTCTTTTAAAAGAGGTTCCTTTGATAAATTTTTTTGTGTTACAAAAGTTAACCAATCGTTATTACAATTTTCGAAATAAAGTCAATGAAATGGAGAATCTTGGTTACCAAATATCACTTTCAATTGTATTGTAGTCACTTAGAAATATTGAGATCCCTGCCGTCAAAATTTCCAATATCGCCTTAATTTTATATTATAAATGCTAAAGTCTGTCTGTCACGATTTCACGGTTAAACAGCTGAACCAATTTTAATGAAACTTTATAGATTATTAACCAACCCTTCAAATGTGGATAATGAATGCAATGATATAGTTCTGTTATGCAATAATATAGTTAAATATTAGTCGCCTTAAATGAGGCGTTGTCGATTTGTGTCTCCTTCTGCGTTTGTCTTTGTCTTCTTCTTTAGAACAGATGAATTGATTTTCTAGCAGTTTTTTTTTAAGAAATCTACAGTTGTCGTGAGCGTTCTGACCTGTTTATAGATTATCGGTCTCGCTATTCCATGGGGTTTACGACTTTCATCTTTTCTGCTAGAGATGAAATCTTAACTTTGTGACATTACCTTTGTGATAAATATGGTAGACATACGTATATATCTTCGCGCTGTATATCTAACGGGGTAGTCAGAGAGAATGGAGTGCCAACCGCCGTGATCCTTACATATTTCTTTCGCTTCCTCAAATCTCATCATTCTCCTCACACATTTTCGCCTGCGAATGCTTTTGACATTTCCGTCGGCTAACACTATTTAATCTTCATAAGTTAACCTTTCGCCTAGGTATGCGAGTGCTTTTGACATTTCCGTCTGCTAACACTGGCTATTTGATCTCCTTAAGGCAGCCTTGGTCTTCCTTGGCTTCTTTTACCACTCGCTTTCGCTCTGTAGATTTTCTTCGTCAGCCTTTCATCACTCATTCTTTCTAAGTGCCCGAACCATCTAACCATTCCTTTCTTCATTTTTACAATAACACTGTCGTGCAACCCTATCATTTATTATTGATGTATGAAATAAATACGTAATTACTTTTTCCAAGTAGATTTTGTTGGGAATTCAGGTACTGCAATAACACAAGAAATAGTCGATCGACTCAAGATAATTAATTCCGTAGAATGTGTAGTGTAAGTATGCACGTACGCATTAGCGCACAGATATACATATAAACCGCATTCGTTAGCTTTCTAAATGCACTCAACCTATAGAGCCGAAATATCGGACCATCACGGACGACCTCCGCAACGGCTAAGTGCGTCGGAATGTAAACGGGGGCTGCAGGTTCGATTTCCTCCCCGAATCTGGGTGTTGAGGTATAATATGTATTTATTTACAAAAAAAAAAGTATGTAAGTAGTATATCAGTTGTCTAATACCCTTAACACAAGCGCTGTGCTGCTTACTTTGGGACTAGATGGCGCTGTGTGAAATGTCTGAGTATGTTATATTATTATATCTCATTCACCATTGCTCAGTTTTTGACACTAACAAATATCACTTCTCGCTTGCATTAAAACAGTACATAACCAATACTGAACCTGTACAGTCTATGTATAATGCGAACATTATTTCTGTATATTGCGAACATCTCTGTATATTGCCAAATATATTTATATACTTACATAACGGCTTCCTGTTCTATTCGGTGGTGTGACAAAAACAGCAAAAATCAAACCATAATTCAGACACAATCTTATTTCAATGGCAAGCAACAGTAAATATACAATTTCCAAATTGACATCAATTTTATCACGAGTCAATTTAAACTGGACATCAATTGACGTGCTCGATAACGTCTATCTATACGTCTCGCTTTCACCAATGCAAACTCTATTACGTTATCTCAGTCTATTCATACGCACGTTTAGGACTTGTGATGGTGTGTAGAGTCAACCAATCGGAGCGCAGCAATCCACTTTAGACGTAAATTGATTTCAAACAAAATAAGTGACATTTCAACTCTACAGCTTGAGTGCTCCATGGCTTTCTATGAAGTCATCATACTATATTTGTACTACGACGAAGTGAGTATGAGTCTTTCAGAAGACAGATAAAATAGTGAAATTTAATTATTTACCGCTTATTAACGACACTTTTTTAGTACTTTTTTGTGTAAGGGTTTCATTAAGTATTTATTTCATGAAAAAATATTGTCTGATGACATTTTAATTTCTATAATTTTGTTAAAAAGCGAGTCAACTATTTCGTGGCGATATCAGCTGTGACAGTTATATATCAATAAATACAGTGCTCCGTCCTCTCTGACTACCCCGTTCGGGACACAGCGTGAAAATATGTATGTATGTATATAAATACAGTATTCTTATTGTTTAATTTTGTTACCCATGTTGTTTTAGTAACGGCATTTTCAAGTAGGGAGAAATTATAATATCTCGTTTTGATGAAGAGAATTGATAAGGAGTTGGTAGCGATTTCATCGTGATCAATTAATCTTTCAATACTAACAAAGTATTCTGTAAATTCAAGTCTATTTCATATATTGCTGTCATACTATCTCATCGTATGAGTTTACGGTAATAAACTAATTAATCTATGGTATGAGAGAGAAGGTGAAACGTAGCTCGTCAACTGCTTCTCCTGCTGTCAGCAATAGGATACTTGAAAATTTTAGGGCGAGCTTGTTGCTAAAACTCGACTGTACTTAAATTGGGTGATAGTGAGAATCTTTATTTCTAAAGCTACCTCAACATGCCCGAAACCCTGAAAGCGAGCGATCATGGCGTACTAAGATGTTTCGCTGAATAAGCTGCTTCAACTTTGTACTCTAACAGAACGTCAGCGGTTTCTTCTGTCTCTAAACATCCCCTACAAAAAAAATTGTTATCCACTAAAAGATAGTTACAACATTTTACTTTTGTAGATAATATTCGTAGGGGACAAACTGATCATTATCCGGTTCCGCATTGCCATCAGAAATACTAAATAATACAGAAAGTGGCATCAAAATGATCCTGCGTTTTAATTCTCTGTCTACCCTGAACGGGAAATGTAGCGACATTATACAGTATGTATTTCATGCAACCACATGTAAATGAAATATTTCCGACCAAATGGAGCACGCATTCTAAACGTTGGCAAATAACGCAATCAGAGTTCGATCCCTAGAGGCAGCACGATTGCGTCCCCGTCCCGAAGGAGCGGATCCCGCAAGTGCAGCACCGTTTCACCCTCTTCACCCGCTTGTCGTACTCAATTATCCTCCCCCGCTCCAAATGACGATTATGACAGAAGTGAGGGCTCGTCGTAATGTGTTTGTCGATCGTGTCGGCGTTACATCTTCATGTTATTGCTTAGTTTATTCATTTTTTAAGTTGCGTACCCCAAAAAGATTCGTCGCCAATGTCGGAGGCCTAGATATACTTTTCCTTACATTGTATGGATTCAAGTATTACTTTGCGGAAACTATCTCATCTGATACATTCTTATAATTTACAACTATCTACTGATCAAAATCTCAAAGTTGTTAATTGACTCGTGCTTTGCCTCTCTACGGACGATGCTCGGAGCAGCAGAAGACTTAGCTAACTAGCACCGAGGGCTTAGTGCTTGCTAGCTGCCAGAATCTGATTTCCGAAATATCCTGCTCCTGCTTCGATGAGAGGCGAAACACGTGTGATTAACTCGATTAACCAATTTAAGCTTTTGAGCGGAAAACAGCTAAAGAAAAATTATTTAATAAAAAAATGAAACAAACTTAAACAAATCTCTGAAAAATACGATAACTATATCCTTTACTAACCAATACTTGAGTACAAAAATAACTTTATAAATATGATACAAATACGTATATACTTAATTTAATTTGATAGTTACTGATATCGGTGCCACGGCTACTGCACTAATAGACTTTCTATTAGTGTACATTTATTTGGCACCGACTTAAATAACTGTCAAATTTAATTGTATGGATATTTGTATCATATTTATAAAGTTATTTTTGTACTTGAGTATCGATTACTAAAGAATAGTTATTTCGTACTTTTCAGTGATTTTTTTTAAGTCGGTTTAATTTTTTGTATAAAAATTTGTATAAAAATCTAGGGCAGATGTACAATTAATTTGTTTTCTAATTCTGGAGCACAATGATACAAAAGAGAATTATCGTTGTAGAGAAATAAAGGCAGTAAGCAGTTCGAGTTATTTGATGTTATTTGGTGTATCTTTGAAATCCAAGCTCCAATACCAGTGAAACTTAAACGAGACCAATCAAGAGATATATCTTTTCAAATTAAAAAAGAATTTTCCAAATCGATTCATGAATGACAGAGTTCTAAGGTAACAAATATAAAAAAAAAAAACAAAAATAATGCAACCGAATTGAGAACCCCCTCCCTTTTTAGAAGTCGGTTAAAAATTATACTTTATCCATCGGGATGTATTTTCGCAAAGTAACACCTGAACTTATAATAACTGAAGTCCCAAAAGTCAAACTGCACTTTTCTTCATTTTCTCGTCAGGTTTTGAGGCACTACTAATAGTTTCAAATTTCAAAGTCACAAAGACAAAGGCAGTCAGACAAGACAATTCCGTAATATTCCAATTTTGTTACAGACCAGCGAAAAGGATAAGTTTCTGTAATCCGACCTTGAGCTACAATCCCAATGAAACTCTTTCTAGATAACGTCACATACAATCTTTGCATTTCAAGTATAGCTCACAATCAATCGTGGTCCTTTACATACCTCCGTCAAGCTTACAATTTTGACCGAAACCTCTTATCTTCAGTAACCTAGTTGAAAAGATTTTTATTCTCTCGGGGCAGTTTAAGTCGATCTCGTTTCGTTTCCGAGGAACATTGCTAAATCTTATCGGCAATGTGCGCGGTTCCCGCCCTGAGCTCAACGTAGGTAATTCTTATCTTAGAAGTTGCGTATCTTAAAATATTTCGATTTAGGCCTATGTATTTAGCTATATAGGTTTTCACTGACAATGATGGATGTGCCGTTTTACAACTATTCGCACATGTTACTTCGAACGGCTTTTTACATATACATATGTTAGCTTCACTACATTCCAATCACGTCAATTATCACAAAATGATGATAGCAAAAGTGGGGTCAAAATACTTTGCCTACGTATTAATGAGGCTTTATGAAAGAATCTGGCGTTAATCTTTGTGTAGTAGTTATTAAGTAGCAACAAGAGATCGTGTACAGTTTATTTGAATATAGGTAGTCGGAAATAATTTAATTATACCCCCCGCCATGCGCGGTTAAATAGAAGTAGTCTAGTGCAATCAGTGTTAGTATATCTTAAGCTGTATCTGCGCACCGTCGTTGTTAAAATATAGCCAAAATTAGTGTTCAGTGAGTTATTCTATTATTCTATATTCTATATAACTAATGAAGTTGTATCTCTTGCCTTTTCGGTCATGGGCCCATCTCGTTATATTAAAGTCAACGGAATATTTGATATTACGAATACGGAAACTAATTTACTGATAACATACTTAAGGCGACTCATTAATAAACAATAATTTAATCTAAAATATACCTTCTGCTGTATGCAAACGTGTGCGCGCTAACTTACGAAAAATAAGAAAAAACAGTTATTTTCGTTTATTTTAAAAACTACAATTAATTTTAAAAAATCCAACTGGCATTTGGAAAGATGTTTAGATTATATTATATAGAAAATTTAGAAACATAAATCGGTCTCGTTACTCGGAAAAATATAAATCTTTGTTTTAATAGAGGTTTAATTGATTTTTTTTGTGTTACAAAAGTTAACCAATCGTCGTGTATCGCGACTGGGAAAATGAAGTCAATGATATGAAGAATCAGGTTACCAAATATCACTTGCATACGTTTTATAATCACTTAGAAAAATTGAGATCCCTACCGTCAAAATTTCCAATGCGTCGCCTTAAAGCAGTACATAATCAATACTGAACCTATAATAATATAATTAGACCCTATATAATTGAAGTTATCGGTGAACATACATAAAAAAAATACATACAGACGAACATAGAAACTCCTCCTTTTTTCGAGTTGGTTTAAAATAATATCTACCAAATATTCTGTAGTAGTATTCAACCATAACGCAGTAACAGAAAAAGTAAAGCAATATAAGTATGTATTTGAGTATGTATCTATGTATATAAGTGTATGTATATATGTATTCAATTCATCTGTTTCAACTGTTCACCTCACAAAACCAAAATCACTTATTGATTTCAACATGTAAGGAAGGTATCATTGAATTTATTTCTATTACGAACGCGACATAGACTAGACAAATGTGCGATGCAGTGTTAACGCCTCACCGATATTCGTAGCAAATACGCTGTATCAATTTCTTACAGGCGTTTATTAAACTTCATTTTTTATTTTTTTTTATTAATTAAGCAATTAAGTACAACTAACAACCGTCGTTACAACTCACAAGTCACACGTAAAAGGTGACCGTTTTTGTTTTAATTGCTATAAATATACTAAATTGCATTTTATCTCGAGTGTTTTTTTAGGAACATTTATGTATCTAAACTACAGAGCAATATTTTTTGTATTAAAGTAGTAGATCGCATAGAGTTCAGTCAGTAAAAAGTAGATAATGGATGGGTCTAATCAAGTTGGCCACCCCTGGTATAGAGGATAAGACAGCTGGGGTGCTGGGTTGGGCAACCTCCACGTGGTGCACCCTGGGCGCCGACTGTCGGTAACTGCTCGTTGTTTAATGGGTTGTTACTAGGAGGCGGCTAATAGCCCGACCAACGGGGGGTAAGGGGTGTCCATCAGCGTGTATCCTGAAGGATGCACGTTGATGGGCTTCTTAGTTTCGGGTTGGGACCGAGTATGCGATGCCGAAAGGAGCTGGCCCAGACCGGGGGGTGGGAAATGTCCCCATTTATGGGAACAAGTTCTGTTCCCCGTCCTCTGCGTGAGGGCGGGTGTCAGATGTCGGGATCACTTGCCCCTCTTTCACGAAGGGTATTGTGGCTCCGGAGGTGGAAAGAAGGAAAATTTTTAAAAACCCGTGAGGAAACACGTAAAAATCTGAGGTGGAGAGAAGGAAAACTTGAAATGAAACCCGTGAGAAAACACGTTAAAATCGGAAGTGGAGAGAAGGAAAACTCGAAATGAAACCCGTGAGACACGTTAAAATCACGTTAAAAGAGGTGGGAACAAGGAAAACTTGTAAAAACCCGTGAGTAAACACGTAAAAATCAGGTGGGCGTGCGGACGCCTCTGCCGTGTGTAGGCGGGGTGCGGAACTCGCCACTTTGGAGGCCTGGGGTGTCCTTCAGGGGAAGGCGCCTCACCCAATGGCCTCGGGATGGTGCGCGCGGTGTTCCCGCGCGCCTCCCAGGAGAGCGCGCAGGCCACACTGCCTGAAAACGGAGGAGGGCTCGGCTCAGGCTGGGCATGGCCGCCGGGGTCGCGGCAGAATGCCAAAGCGCCCCCGTTGCCCCAGCACTAAGGCCCCGAGGAGGAACACCGTCAGATTTAAGTGGGTAGACTCAGCCTAGCACCCTAATGTCGAGGATTCCCACATACCCCCCTGCCACCCCCCTAGGCGGGACGGGATGCATAACGCATTTCCTGACATAAAAAGAGGATAAGACAGCTGGTGTTTCTGGCACAAGATGTACAAGATTTTAGTGGTCAGAGCAACGCATTTTAATTTTTAAGTACTTTATTGAACTTAATATTGTGATTGTTAAATTTCCTCAGTTCATTTACTATCAAAGTCCAAGTCAAACCAATTTATTCAAGTAAATCTAATTACAAGGTATTATTGAACGTGAAATCTACTTTAGCTCGGTTCAAAGAGAAAATCTGGACACTGAGAAGAACCGACAAGAAACTCGGTCAGGTATAATTTTTTCAACATCATTTTACAAAAGGTTTATTAAAATACAATATTCAGAAAGCCAGTAAATGCGTGTGCAGAGATCATTTCCAGACTATTGTTTTATCTTCAACGAAATCGTTTATTTTATAGTATGGTTGTCTAATCAATGTACGTTTTATAACTAATCTAAATCTATTTTCTGTTAATTGAGTATTGAGGAACTTTATTATAAAAACGAATGCAGTTACTCAAAAATGAAACATTTTACTAATGTAATTTAAATTTTGGAGTAAGTAATTTATATACTTCGGGTTCCATACCAATATCGCCTTTCTTTGTAAACGGATCTATATTTTTCTTTGTATAGAATCACCCATTCCCAAAGGGGACGATAACGCCCCCCTGTGGGCGCTGCAGGCCTAAAGGGGTGCGGTAAGAGACCCAGAAAAAAAATGGGGGCGTTGTGTAGAGGCCTGGGGGGTGATTTGTAATTTCATTTAGCTTGGAGGCATCTTAGACAACGACTGCATGAGCTCTCGACTCAGTAGACAAAATAAGTTTGGGAACCAAGAGTATAGATAATAATTTCAAAGATGTATAAGGATGGCAAGGTGAGTACATCAGTCTTTAAAACGATCGCTTAGTGATTCTCGTGCATACATACTGTAGATGGCACGTACCAGTCTTTTTTGTAAAATAAAAATGAAGTAATGAAGAGAAAGGTTTGCTCGTTCGTTTTCCCAACAGTACAAAAAATATCTATGCAGACTTTTTGCGTCCATCTCTGTCGCTAAATGTGGATAGAAGTGTCTTAGAATGGGGAATATTCGTATAAATAACTATGGAATGCAAAATGGTCACGACGCCTTTCTGTCGCAATGTTCCTTTATTTTAAGAGTAAACTTGTAATTTACTCTTAAAATAAAGCGGATTTTTTGGCGGGAACGGGAGAAGTGAGGTTGTCACTTTATTTACATTTTCTGTTTTTTTACGTTTTTGGGAGTTTTAAAGTACAAAAGTGATAGTATGTTGTATTTTATAGTTCTGTGTTAGTGAAAGGAATGGAGTAGTACTAAATAGGCATGTGTAGCTGAAGTTCTGGCACTCTTCCAAGAAGTCCTATAAAACTTCAGTAAAGTCTACTATCACTTTACTGGACGAATTTTACGACAACGATTCTACTTATTAATACAATACGTGACATTGAAGAACAAATAGCCAGAGTGTTAGCGGATGGAAATGTCAAAAGCTCTCGCATTCCTAGGCAAAAATTTGTGAGAAGAATGATGAGATTTGAGGAAGCGAAAGAAGTATGAAAGAACCGCGACGCTTGGCGCTCTGTCCTCTCTGACTATCCAGTTAGGGATACAGCGTGAAGATATGTATGTATGTGACATTGGCAAATACGCTAATCTGTGTGCCATGCCATGAAGAAAGAATAGAAAAATACTTGTTTGCGAGATGCTCTCGAATGTAATTTATTTAAGGTGCCTCCAAGCTTCAGGAGGCGCGTTAAGCTGTCGGTCGCAATCGTTATATGTCGGTAGGCCTTAAATCAGGTTGGGTGATTTGAAAATCCTAGGAGTAGATTACCTTCATCGATCTACGGTTACATCTGTGCCAGTATTATGTCAACTTTCAGACGTTTATGTCAAATAATATCTGAGAAAAAGGGCTGTGAGACACAAACAGATACACACGGAGATGATTTGATGAGCTTTCCCATTTTCCTATATTGGAATAGAATATAGAAAATTGTGGCTGTTATTCGATGTCTATACATCTATACATATAACAACAAATGACAATCTCGTTGGCGCAGTGGCTCGAACTCGGAAGGTTCCGGGTTCGATTCCCGGTCGAGTCAATTTAGGAAACGAGCTTTTCTAGATTGTCTCGGGTCTGGGTGTACTAAGAACGCCCCTAGTAATCGTCGTCTGGTTCTCATAGCACAGGGAATGCCCTAGTTTGAGACCTGAGATTGGTGTGTATTGTCTGGCGTATTTATTATTATTATTATTATAAATGAAACTGAAACATATAAACAAAATTGAAATGTCTGTTTTCGGTTTTGAAATAAAAAAAGTGTCTAAATTTTTGTCCTGTTTATTTGAGTAAATCTTCAATACAACTGAACCGATTTTAACAACTTTCATTGACAGGTACAGAACTTTTTAGACAGTAATCTAAGCTACTTTTATGGCGGAAAAATATCATTTATTGTGGGCAAATCCGTGAGGCACAGCTAGTGTTAAAAAGGCGACTCGAGTTTATTCAATATTGAATTAAAGGGCTTCATTTTGATTCGCTTCTGTTTGATTCGAATATTGATTTTTTGTACCATATTTCTTACAACGACCACAATATATTTTTAACTTTCTTAATAAACTCTCAAACCCAAGCTCAAAAATTTAAAAGTCAACTTTTCAAGTAACGTTTATTTACTGTACTGTACCCCTATTATGAGTTGTCGTAGTAAACGAACCTAACGTAACGAATGAAGTCAATGTAAAGATGTCATCCCTATGGTAAAGTGTAACAACTCTATTTTATAGAGTAGATATTTAAACCGCAGCTATAACCGGATAGGTTAATATGTGAGTAATAAAACGCACTCTTAGATAGTCTGTATAATTTGCGATGGTTTCGCTGTTCTTTATGAGTGCATTATTTAACTCTCGTAATTGTGCGTGAAATGCACTTATGTAGTGTATTATGTCCGTAACTGTTCTCAGCCTCCTCAATCATGCTCCAAAATAAATACCGCTATCATATATTGCATTAACAAAAAATTTTTAATTAAAATAAATAATCTTTACTGAATCATTAATTTAGGTTTTCACCGTAAAAAATGGTACGAATGCCGTAACTACATCGGTTAACGAAACATACTATAAAAACTGTCAAATCGGTAACTTCTAATGCCAAATCGTATGAAAAACTTTGAAAACTGTAATGTAGATGAATATACTGCAAAAGAACGGTAAATACAATTAAACCATGAGAACTCGTAATGCCATTTTTAGTTCATACTGTTACCGCCAGAGGCGCTGTATCAAATTTCATCCTAATGAATTGAATATAGTCGCCGGCGAGTACAGTTTTGTAAACTCATAATAGGGGTGCTGATGTTATTTGGTCAGTAAGGTCTGTCTTTGGGCCGCCACTTCTGATAACTGTTTCTAAGCTTCAAATAATCTCCAGGAAAAACGGTCAAACAATATTTTCTTGCAATTTTAAAAAGGAAAGCTAAAAAGGTCACATTGAGCTCTGTCACAGTGTACACAGTCTTCCCCTTAAGCTCCGAGACAGCAAGGAACGCAGTTTGGCCGTATTTCAACCAGCGCGGCGGGTCACAACGGAAGCCGCTCCCTGACAAATGCGCGCGACAAATACGAGCAAGAAAAATTCAAGCAATAAGTAACAAGTTACGACAAGTTTTAAGGGTTGCGAGTTATGAGATTCATTCCGGGGTAAGATATTACTGCTGCGAATTTACGGCGACTTGCTCAGCGTTGTTTAGTGCGTGAGAGACGAATTAATTTAGGAGATGAATGGGCCTTTTGGTAGCAAATGTAGCATTGCTAAATAGCGCTACCAATTTGTAAATTACTAGCTCCGCTAGCTTGACTTAAGGACAAGTCACGAATAAGGGTTGATAGCAGATATTAATTAATCCATTTATTCTTGTATTATGATTAACAAAGAATACAATCCCTGAAGCAATATCATTTACTAAACGAAACACCAGGCTCTGGTGCCTTGTATTAAAACTAAGGTGATCAGAGTCCTTGAAGCGTCACCAACTCACATAAAAAACCTTCTGTTGTCTAACTCTATTCACGTGCATTCGCTTTTTTTCTATTTCTGCTAATAAAACAATCATAACCATAGCTCATCATTTCTAAAATCAGAAACCTTTGATATGTATACTCAGACATTTCACACAGCGCTATCTAGTCCCAAAGGTACTAGATAACTGATATACTACTTATATACTATTATTTTGTAAATAAATACATATTATACATAAACACCTGGACTCGGGGCAGGAATCGAACCTGCAACCCCCGTTTACTTACCGACGTGCTTAGCCATTGCGCCACGGAACCACAAACAAATTTCAAGCCAAAATTTCAGAGCAACGTGGCAACATCAAGTGACAGTGGATGTTCTCGCAGCGTATGCTGTGTGAGCATCCGTGCGTTTGCTCGAATATACTCGCGCACTTTTTTGCCTGTGTTTCACGGCCGAGAGCATGCGCGAGCAGTTCTACGTCTAGTCTGAAATTACCCTTAGAAATGAGTTATCTAAAATCGGTACAGAGACTATAAATCATTTTATACATATAAGTTGTATAAATATTAAAATATCGGCTTAGAGTTCTGGAATCTAATTACGCAAATACTTCATTAAGTCCCAATGAAACAACAAAAATAAAAGATTTAAAACCGACAGAGAAAATATTCCAGATGGAGGATAATAAAAAAATGTACATTATTACATACGTGAATATACTAGAAGTACATAAATTAGTTTAGGACAATGAGAGCGAATAAAGAAAATAATAGAAAATAATAATAAGGTCCTTGAAAATACATCTGAGGAAGCAGTTAAATAAAAAAAATGATAACGTTCTCGAAAATGCAGCTTTAAAAAAAATACGGTTTACCTGTTCAAGAATTACGATGACAGAGACACACAAAGACAATGGCATTTTGCATCTCACTTACCTCCTCTTTTCATCAGATACTAAAAACTAATCTATTGACGCTCTTTTGACGACGATAATGTCTAAAAAATTAAGGTAAATTGATATTCAATTTCAGTTAACAGAAATAACGCAATTAGTCCTCGATTGTTGATAACAGGCACATCAGTAGAAATACAAATTGCCGCTATTATTTCTGCCAAATTAATCTGATTTCTGAACCTTACTTTTCTAAGAATTTTCATTTGTACATTGAATTATTCTTAAAATATTTATCCAATTTTACAGTCGTATTTATGTTTAGAGAGAAGCAAAGATTATTTAGGATTTATCTGCTTTATTTAAGATTGCCGCATATATATTATACTTTATTATACACTCAATGATGATCAATCAACATACAATAGCTCCAAAAATTTATAACTAAATTCCTCAATATTTAATAGAGTACAACAAATTACATTTATTTAACCTTATATTATTTGACCTTCTTATAGATCATTCGTTTTATCTTGTTACTAACTTATTACAGTGTAAATTTTGAATCAGTTGCCCTATTGACTAAATATATAATAATTAACTATAATTATATTTTCTAATGGAAATTGACAAATTGAATTGAAATTGAAATAATTTATCATCACAGTAATGACATAGAAATTTGTTGTATTTGTCTCAATTATTACAGGAACATTCATACATATTTGTATGCGAAATTGGCTGATCACAGAATGTTCAAATAGCTTGGTTTTTATTTTCAACATCTGTATTATAAGTACAGTAACCTGTTTATTACAAATAAAACAGTTAATTTCATTTGATTGAAATGAATTTCTAAGCATCAATAAATTGTAAAAAAAAGGCGTAACGAATATAATTTTTTTATGTAATACTTTTATTTCAATATATTTTTAAATGTATTTATGAGCTATGTATGTGCTATTATTAGTATTTTAGTGTGATTACTATAAAAAGTATGGATATGACCCGGGAGCCCAGGATAACCATACTTTTGATAAATTTCCCGGGATGTCACGAAATTCGGTACCTATCTTAGTAACGGTTTGTAAATACATTACTAGGGTTCCTAACGAGGGTGATTCCAATGCTTTTATACAAAATCTTATTCTATAAAATCTATGCTAGTCGTACAAAAATTAACGACAGGAAATTGGTTACCAAAATAAGTACATAAAACAAATAAATGATTCATGTAATCTATATTTTTCTAATATATGTAATCTATATTAAGAGTGCGAGTGAGAATATAATCTTTTATGATAGTGGCACGAATATGAAAGGGACAGCAAACGAGATGCTACTGTAAGCCGTTTTGAATGACAGGTCGTCACAAGTGACGCTGTGGAGAACGCTGTTGAGTTATTCTTTTGTGTTATTCCTGTTTTATTTCAAAGAAGTTCTGTATTTTTCAACAATGTTTACGTGTTCTGTCTGTGATTGTGATATTACATACCGCAATAATCAAGAGAATCATTTATTTCGTTGGCGACATTAACAAATTAAAAATCGTTACGCGTCAACGACCTCTATGTTCGTTTGTACGCTAGTATATACTAAGTATATAAATGACACCAATGTTTCCGATCATTGATTATGACACCGTTAATACCTGTAATTCACATGTTACATAAAGAAATAATAAAAAGTAAAAAATAAGGACCGGACCAGCGCCCGCCTCGTCGTTCAGCGTCCACTCATTGTCTAGGCTCTAGGGCTCTAGGCGAAGGTGTAACTTTACATTCTCTTGTCATTTTAAAAAATAAAAAAAAAATTTTTTTAGATGATTTGAGGAAATAAATGAAGGCTCTTGAAGTCATAAATTTAAATACATGTAACACATTACTGTGTGTTACTTTCGTTTAAGTATTTCAAGAATATTGTTAAAAATTGCTTTTCTACAACATTTTATATCCAAAAGGAGACATTACTCAGAAAATTTAAAAAAATTTCAGACATTGAGACCAAAATGTAGATTATAGGAAAATAACCGAAATTGCATTATACATATATCTGCAATTTTTCAATCAAAAGAAAGCTCTGCGAAAACTTTTGTTTTCGGTTTAAGAGCCCTTTGACATTTTTGTGCGAAATAGTGATATTTTGATGCTCTAATACTCAGAAACCTTAATTTTTTTTAATATTCTTCTGGCAGTTTATAATAGATCCATTTGCCTTCTTGAATATCTATGTTGCATATTTTCATATTTATTTTATAATATCTTATTGTAATAATTCTACGAAGTCAGTTTACAAGGAAAATTCTTAGACGCGCTACTTTGACGTCCTAATTAACATTGTTTCGACGAGTTCTAACAATTTATAAAATGATGTTAAGATCAAATATATATTCTTATTGAATATTAGCGTTAGGGAAATGTCATAAATTTCTTCCTTTTTACAAAAAAAAATATTTAAAAAGGGTTATTTCGAAGATAAAGTGATTAAACGTCCATTTAGTTCAAAAAAAAGCAATGACTTATAAAAAAATCAGGAATGAAATTAAACTTTATTCAATGTATAATTAATGACAGAAATTATTTTTTTAAATTAACCAGTGTAATAAATATAATGAACGCAATAAAATCAGTATTAAATACGCGAGGTTGACGCGTGAAAGGTGCAGAAAGCTCCTCTGGCGACGCCATGAGCCCGAGGTCCGCTCTCCACATGATATTCTTCGGCTGAAGGAACCGTCAGGCGGTCTACCATCTGGCACGGCGCCTTTAGCGCTCGCCCCAATGCGACCGGTGACGCTGTAAAAGCCACTGGAGCTAACAGCAAAGAGGGGGTTTTTTAGTTGGTTCGAGTTCGACACTACTCAATCGGCGTAGAGTCCGGCTGAGTGTCCGTGGGGACTTTTTCTCCTGTCAGTAACAAAAAAAAAATGTTTCTCAAACCACGCGAGCGTTTGACAAGATAGGACCTATACGAAAAATGACCAATCGTAAGCGAGAATAGCGTGGCGTATATGCCGACTGCTTTGTCTTGATCCAGTGTTGACTTCTCTGTTCCATGAGTCTATTATGACTTTCAGATTTCCTGCATTCTTACTTAGGCATGTAAACATTGTGTTTTAAATATAATCACTAGTAGTAAAGTTACATAAAAAGTTTTGTATTGCTAGCTTCCAAGAAGTACTGCAAGCCGGGTATCAAGATGCTATCTATTATATTTATAACAATCTATACATATAAATAAAATTGAATTTTCTGTCTATAATTTAGAATTAAAGGCTTTTTCTTAAGCTTACATGGTTATTCGTGCGTTAACCAAACCCGAACATGCGTTTTTTTTTTAATTTTGACAGTCTGTTTATTCGACCTTATCTTCGAAACGGCTGCACCGATTTTAACGTATCATTCACAGGAAGATAGAGAACTTTTCAATAATGATCTGAACTTCCTATATAAAAAACTGAAAAATTTTACAAATAATTAAACTGTAAGTTGATCCGCACCTGTTAATGAAATTAGAAGAAATATATAATTAGAAGGTATATGCAAAAAATAAACCGAGAGGTACGCATAGCACTAATGGGAACCAAAACAGTTTCTTTAGAATGTTTATCTGTCTGTATGTCTGAATATATAAGAGCTTAAGTACATATGTACTTAGGCATCTTACAATAAGTACTGCAAGAATTTAAAGATGCTTTTCGCAATTGCATCTCTTAGAGTCAGGTTGCACATTGTGTATGCATTATCGTGATCCGCCGTTTAGAAGTTGAGATCTCTTTAGAAAATGAGCTCTCTTTAGTTAAGTTGCATCTGTGATATGGGTTTATTTTATAGTGGTTTTTCCGTTGATCCTATATTTTTTGCCATAAACATATATACACTTCTCATCACAAAAATTGAAACACTACTGCAAGTGCTATTCAGGCGGCATTTATATAAAAAAGAGGTTTGATATCATTAAAAAAAATACTCCAATAAATAGCTGGCAGTATAGTCTACACAATGGTGTACCACAATTCCAAATTTTAACTTAAATTTTCGAATTTTCATCGAATAAATGAATGTGGAGCTCAATGTGGAGATTGTTTTCAATGTGTATTCCGTTGGAATTTCTGCACTTATTCACTTTTTTTTTGCCAAAAATTTCGTTTTATTAATAGAGATCGTTAACAAAGCTTTGTAACATCCTACCAAGGAGATTATTTTTCTGACAAATATGGATACCTTGCCCACGGCGTGGCGTTGCTAAATTCAGAGCTTGGTCAACATGTTGTGGCTGCACAATTGCATCTTAGCCTCTCTGCTGTCAATAGAGTGTATCAGCGTTATCGGAAGACTGGTATGTTTACTCGCCGTCCAGGATTTGGTAGACATCGAGTCATGTCTGAACGAGATGACCGGTATATTGTGTCAGTTTCTCTAAGAAATCGTCGATTTAATTCAAGTGCAGCAGCGGCTCCGTGAGATTCGAGGATTGACTGTGCTCGGTTCTACCATTAGAAGAAGATTGGCGGAGCGTGGCATGAAACCTCATAAACCAGCTAAGGGCCCAAAATTGACGGTAGACCACCGAAGAGCGCGCCTTGCACGTGAGCACTTAAATTGGTCATACTTTCAATGGAGTAAAGTTCTCTTTTTCGATGAATGTAAGATCATGCTGTATGGTAACGACGGATAAGAGAAGGTGTATCGAAGAGAGGGAGAGCGTTTTGCACAGTGCTGCATTGAATAAAGACTCCGTTACGGTGGCGGTTAATGGACGGTTTGGGAAGGCATAAGCGCCGATGGAAAAACCTAACTTGCTTTTGTATCTGGACCTCGCTTACCATCATTAAATGAGTCACATTACATCGAAGAGTGTCTGGAGCCTCATGTGGTACCTTACGCACATTTTATTGGCGAAGAGTTCATTTTTATGCAGGACAATGCCAGGCCTCATACCGGAGGCATTGTAAATGAATACTTCAACGATGTCGGTATTACGATTATGGGCTTGCCAGCAAAAAGCCCGGATATGATTCCCATAGAACACCTATGGGATGAGTTGAAGACACGTGTAAGAGCGAGAAATTCTGCTTCGGAGACGCTTAGCCAGCTTAAAACAGCTATAGGAGAAGAATGGGATAACATCCCACAACACAAGATTGTGACTTTCATCCGTTCCATGAGGAACCGCATGGAAACAGTCATTAAAGCCCGGGGAGGAAATACGAGATACTGATTAAACTTTTTTTAACATTTTTTTTGTCTGACGTCTTTGTTTCTTACATTTTACAAATTTTTCTCAAAAGGTAAAACTATACCTGTTGAACTAAACACGCTAGCTAAAGAAATTTAATTTTAATTTGAAACATCAATGTTTGTTAAACATTACCTTATAATATCCGCAATCAACTGGTACTATTTCTTTTTTTTGTTTTAGCGTAAAAAATTCATAACACTCGTTCAAAACCAAACTTTAGGGGTTTTTGATGAGAAGTATATATATTTTATAAAATAGTAACAAAGCCATATCTGTACATTGACGATCTTTTTAAAAATGATTGAACTAGGCATTTTAGGCTTTTCTGATTCCAAAAATAAATACTTGTATAATTGTTGTCTTTGTGCTTGTATGTTTATTTCTGCTAAGCTAAGAAACTACCATTCAATTTCTATATGAATCTGTCCGAAGAACTAGTCTCGCTTACCTAATAAAGTGCATAGTAATATCACGTTCATATTTATTATAACGGTGCGAAGTTATTTTTAATTAGTCAAGGATGTGAACTTGAGTTTTGATTAGTAAAGGATAATTATATCTGATCATGACTACGTCACTAGTGGTTTTTAGGTAACCGATTCTAATACTAGTCTTGCCAGACAGGTCTTACCTCTATTCAATCTTTACTTTAAACTTAGTACCTATATTAAACATAATAACATGTAACTAAATACAATATTTGTGTTCAGAAATGTCATTGTATTTCCTTTACGTGCATTTAACGCGTCAAGAACACTTAGTACTAATTACAAATATTATATGTATTTATATAAAACGAAAAAAATTTAATAACAAAAACCGAAACTTTTGATTCGGAAAAGTATCAAAATTATATTTTATACTAAAGTCGCTTCGCTACTCACACTACAATAAAGCTACGAAAGTCGCACGCCTATATGAGTGTCCGAGCGCGCCAATACCTAAATTCAAGTGCTTACGATTTGTTATATGGCTCTTAAGAACCTGACAATATAGAACATTCATTACGCCAGTACGATTTATACTTGGCCGATTTTTTAAGGTATTATTGTTTCTTACAGTAGTTCAGAAAGCTTTCCATATTCCTCACTAATTTGTAAGCCATAAATAAATCTATGCACGCGTGTGAGGAGTAATAACACGTCCTAACACAATAACAAGTCGGTGGCCGCTAGCCCCTGTCTGTTTATACAGAACCCTCCGTTAAACAGCGAAGTGTGCGGTCCACTGGATATTCAAATGTCTCCGCGGGCCAATATACCGGTCATTGGAAAAGGCACGGATTTACGGTCAAATAATTCACACATTTTCGCGCAAAAAAATTGTACATTTTTAAGCAATAATTGGATCCATTTGTAAAAAGAACTTTTAATGTGAAAAGTAATTTCTGTCCCAATAAAAAGTTATATTTTTCCGAACAAAGCCTACATCCAAATTTTTAAATATTACTTATACGTTTAAAAGTAATTTGACATGTAACATCATAGATTATGAATAACTACAGACGCCATATCTCGTACGGTGAGGCAAATCGAAGAAAGTAGTTCACGTGTACATACGACACACATTTATAATAAAATAAGCCGATCGGCCGCTATTTAGTTAGAAACAGCATCCGCACATCTACATTTTATTTGATTTTATTAGCCTCACTTCGTAGTACGGGACAGGCTGTCTGAAGTTATAAAGTCTATGAATATTTATTGCTTAATAGAAAAATAATATTACAGCGAAAATCACATATTGTCTAATTAATGTTTAACGAGATCATTGCCATAAAAATCTAATTACTTTATTCAATTCCGTTCTTATTACCATTGTATTAAGAACAAAATCCACAGTTTTGTTATTTCTACCCATCATTTGTCATAGTTGAATTATTCCACCATTTTTACATCTACTGAGCTTAAACGCAACAGATGTAAATTAGCTATCTAACAGTAAAATAACATAAGGTGTATGTTGGACACACTGTTTTTAAATTCGTTTTTTAAATACAAATAAGTAAATTAAGTTCTATTTGGTCCGAAATTGTTAAAGAAATTGCTAAATAAATATACTTACGTGCGACACTTTTAATTGGTTTATTTCATCTTATTTTAAAATAAAATTTTAAAATAGCTCTCATAAAAAATTTAAATGCTCGAATAAAATAACAACTCATTTGTAATGTATCAAATATTTATCCGAAGAAGATCTGTTGGAGGAAATTTTCTTTGGAAATAAGCGGTGCGGTGCCTTTCCATGTAAATATTATATCCTTGTGAGTGTGCAAATAACTACAAAAATTAATACAGAAGTCACTAAATTCACAGGCATTTACAAAAATTTTGGTTAGATTAAAATAATATTTAACCGACTCTTTCGATATTCATGAAAATCACTCTACAATTTTGTATCAATCCTGGAATACATCCAACCCCTTAGGTAGCCTAACTCCATTACAACTATGTGGTGTAATAATGTCCTAATTAACGGACGAATCAACATAAATACAATATTTAAAGTAAGAAATGTCAACACAGCATTTAGAATTAGTAAATCACCGTATTTTGTGGCCACTCACCGGTGCTTATCGTGTTCTTTGAATGAAGAACGAATAGACCACAGCGAGTTGCTTGCGATCTAACGCGCGCGGACACACTGACTGCCGCGAAGCGCTCGCCGCACCCCGCCCGCCCCACACTCCTACTGCGCCCACTCCTACTGCGCCCACCCCCTCCCGTATGGCAGACACCCCTCGTGCACACTGCACTGTCTGACGCCTGACGAGTCTCTACATTCATTTGCTAAGTTTCTGAAGTTAATTTCTTTTCATGTGGCATAGCATTTGTTATGCTGCAAAATAGCTCTTTTTATTGAACGGTTCTATTTAACTTCACATTTAAAGATAAAATCGGTTTTATACATACATACATACACATTTTCTTCACGCTGTATCCCAAACGGGGTAGTCACAAGCTTCGTGATTCTTACATACTTCTTTCGCTTCTTCAGATCTTATTCTCCTCACACATTTTTGACTAGGTATGCGAGTGCTTTCGACATTTCCGTCAGCTAACATTCTGGCTATTTGATTTTCATTAGTCAACCTTGGTCTTCTTCGACTTCTGCTACCACTCACTTTCACTCTGTAGATTTTCTTCGTCAGTTTTTCATCACTCATTATTTCCATGTGCCCGAACCATCTACACATTCCTTTCTTCATTTTACAATAGCACTATCGTGCAATCCTGTCATAGTGCGCATCTTTTCGTTGCTTATTTTGTCTGTAAGGGTGACATCACACATATTTCTAAGAGATCGCATTTTTACTCCATTTATCTTATTTTCACTCGATTTCGGGCATATCCAGGTCTCGCTATCGTACAATAAAGTTGGCACGGTCTTATTTTTATTAAATCGGTTTTTATTACATCAGTTTTACATTTTTATAAAAAAAAAATATTAAAGTACGCATTTTATTCTCAACTAGAAAAATCAACAATTAAGTATGTATAACAAAGTTTGACTGTGATATTTAATTTTTTAAATGTAAAATTTGGAGGTTACATTTTGCCATGTTATATAAGATACAATTCTTACATAAATTAAAGAAATCCAAACTAATAATTTATAAGTTAACTGCAATCACGCCGTTTTAGATGCGTTAAACATTCTCCAGGTGTTTATTTCGTTGTGTATATAAATATGTATATAATACGAGATCTATGAGATATTATGACACTTGTTCACATTTTACAATATTTACTAACGGGTCTATGTCGCGTTTATACTTTAAGGCTAGTTGCCTATTATATCCCGACGTCAGAAAAGGACAGACAAATAGGTCAGCCATTGCCGAGCACTTGCTGGAGTCAGAACCCAACCACTGGATTGAATTGCATCAGTCACAGGTCCTTTCCACCGATCGACACTATTATTCCAGAATAGCACGAGAGGTGGTTGAAATCAAGAAATACCATAATATCAACCGGGAAGGTGGATACCGCTTATCAACATTATGGAATCCTGTCATCAGTGAGTGTGTCCGGAGCCGGAAAACCGGACGTCGCCAGTGTGTAGATGTCGTTAGTGTAGTGTGTCGAAGTACCGACAGTGACAATAACAAAAATTAAGAAATGCGTTGAATGAGTGTGGGTAGTTGCAAAAAACCGCACGCTACGAAGACGTCATTCATCCTCAGCAGTCTGCCCGTGACCACGATCGGTGCAATCCGGTCGAAACGTCGGGATAAAATAGGTAACTAGCCTTAAAGTATAAACGCGACATAGACCCGTTAGTAAATATTGTAAGATATTATGACACCTCTGGACTGATTTGGCCTTAATTCGCTTCCTCCACGCTTTCGTTCGTCTTCTGTTCGACAAGGCCTTTAATACATTTTTATTAGCTTTGTTATCAAGTATCATGTACCACGATTGTAGACGTAGAATGCTGATAGGGATGTCCGCCAGGCTGCAGACGGGCTGTGGGCTTCCTTCCAGTGGCGCCATTCAGCCTTATTCCCTGGTTAGAGCTCCAGTTACTGTTGGCCTGGTGGTTCTTCCTTCTTAGTTTCATCAATGAATCTTCCAGTTTTCCTAAAAACATGAGGATATCCTTTAATTTGATTGTCCTCAGTTCCCTTTCCTCCAGTGTATCTGAACCTAATGTGTTGTATCTAATGCCTGCATACATACTGCATTTTGCTATGAAGTGTATACTAGTTTCTTCCCTATTGCAATATTTGTATAGGAGGTCTGGTATTAGTCTGAGAAGTGATAGGTGTCTGTTTGGTGTGCAGTGACTCATACCACGATTGGTGCTCAGTATAATATAACATAGCATAGAAGCTGTCTAACATGAAAAATGACCTAATTTTAGAACGGAACACTAGATATATGACAATTATGCGAATACTTGAAAATGGCCTCAGATTTGCTACGCCCTTGTCACTGCAAAGAAGAGGTAATGTCATTGTTTACAACCAAGACTTGGTACATTATAATGGTAATATGGTCACAGACGAATGTAGTATATAAAGAAACTATCCTTAGTAAACAGAAAACACTATAGCAGTGTGCTCGAATTGCTGTATATTTCGTCTTGTATTGAAAGTTAAGTGATATTTGAAAATGTCCTGTTTTCGCAGAGCTTTGTTCTTAGTACTGATTCTTGTGAGTATTTTAATTTTTCCTAATATTTAAAGAATCTATTAAGAATATGTCGGATAAGCATTAAACTAGGCTTAATTATACATACATACATATCTTCACGCTGTATCCCTAACAGGGTAGCCAGAGAGGACGGAGCGCCAAGCTTCGCGGTCCCTACTTTCGCCTCCTCGAATCTTATCATTCTCCTCATACATATTCGCTATACGGTATACGGGTGCTTTTGACATTTCCATCAACTAACACTGGCAATTTGATCTTCGTAAGTCAGCCTTGGTCTTTGTTGGCTTTTTCTACCACTCACTTTAACTCTGTAGATTTTCTTCATCAGTCTTTCATCGCTCATCTTTACATGTGCCCGAACCGTCTAAGCATTCCTTTCTTCATTATTATCTTACAATAACATTGTAATAGGCTATGCAATATTTTTAAAAATACATAAATATATATGTACATATAACACATAAATATATTCACACTGTATCCCTAATGGGGTACCTAGTCAGAGAAAATACAGCGCCAATCATCGCGGTCCTTACATACTTCTTTCGCTTCCTCAAATGTCATCATTCTCGGAAACCGGAGCCTCAGACCAAAAAACATAATGGAAGGGTCAATAATAAGTAGCTACTCTTATCCCCTTGTGATCTAATCACTCTTTTCACTATTTCTATCTCATTGACCGTAACCACGAGTAAAACAGTTAGCTATAGTAAGTATGACAACCTCGCGTTGTCAGTGTAATTCGTATCTGCTAATGAGTGTCATGAAATAATTATTTGCAAAATATTAGGGTTACCATTAGGGTACGCTCTTAGAGCAACTGCACAGAGCATTGTAATACTTGGCTCGACGTACTAATATTTTTCTAAAGATACCAAAAAGCCACATAATTAAAAACAAACAAATATTTATTTATTTATTTTTTGGAAGACCAACAGCAAATTATGTCATAATAAAAGTAACAATATGTTTGAATATGACATACACTGCTAATGACAGGTCTCCGCGAATAAAAAATACAATAAAATGTAAATATGGGTATTTGCCATAGGAAATTAGAAGTTATCCATACATATACATATAAAATTGTTAAACGTTATGCCGCTAATAGTAAACTAACAATTTTAATTGTTAAAAAATTTCTTGGTTAGCATTCCTCTCGCCGATGTTACGCTTGTTGCAAAGAGGTCAATATTCAGTTTCCTACTCAATATGACATAACAATACTCAATATGAAATATTATGACATAACAAATGAATTGACCGAAAACGGTTATGTGGTTGGTTTATATGCTGTAGAAGTGGGTGCAAGAGTTGCAAACCAAATCTCTCTAAACCTACTTAAAGAACATAAGCTATCAAGAACTATCATAAGTTCTTTATTAGAAAGAACATCCAGAGCAGCAAAATACTCCGTCTGTTTTGATTCTTGATCCGAGGTCGGAGCCCATAAGCAAAGGAAAGTATAACAGACCTCTTTCGCAATTTTGCGAATTTTTTATTTCTCTTATTTGCAAATTTCTGCTTCCAATATTACAAATTTTATATTTTATTGAATGTGTGTCCGGCCACGCTTTGCTGCGGCTCAGTAGATATTATATTATTATTCGTGAGATATGGCCTTGAATTTACACAAAAATCCCACTGAAAAGAACATTCCATTTTTGCCGAATTTTCCAATTTCTCGGGTAACTTTTCTAAATTTTATAAAAACCTTACTCAGACTATTATGAACAAATAAAAAATATGCCAAATCGGCCCATCTATTCTCAAGTTTGGCTCTTTGCAAGAAACATTTCATTTTCATTTATATTGTTACGGTTGGACCTTACGTCCAAGCAATAAGGTCGATTTTTGAATGGCCCAAGACACGCAAATTTTAGCGTTTATATCTCGAGACCTAGGCTGTGTAGAGCTATGCCCGCCGAAATGTAAGCACTTAAAATTGCATGTATTATGCCATTTAAAAATCGACATTATTGCTTGAACATAAGATTCAACCGTAATAATATAGATAAGCACAAAATATACTAAACTAAGACAAATTTTTTCACAGTGCTCTTGTAACATCGAAGCACGGACATTCTTTGGGTCACTACTAGATTTATTTGATAACAGGTATTTATACATTGTTTTTTTTTAATTGGTCAAGTTTGAGTTCGAACCGCCCACGGAGGGTTCTGTACGATATTTAAAAACGGAAAAAATGTAACGAAATCATTGTAATCATTTACAATTCTGAAGACAGCGCCTGAAAACCAGCGGCGTGCTGAGACATTGAAATTTATATCAAGGTCACATGCCTTTTTTAACTGACTAAAAAAGAGGAGGTTCTCAATTCGTTTGCACGTTTCTTTGATTATGAACCGATTTCAATGATTCTTGCATTTGGTTCAGTATAGTTCCAAAGTGGTTCAATTTAAATAAATTTCATTGATATTGGATACACCAAATATTATACTAATGGTTTATATAATTTGATGCATTCTGTTCCAGAATTGGAAAGAAGTTATTTGTAGATCTACCCTAGATAATTAATTAGGCCAAGGTCACTCAAAAAAAACTTTTAAGAAAAAAATTAAACCGAATTACAAGATAAACAACACTGAGAAGTATAAAAAAAATTTGTTTTACTAATGAAAACTCAAGTATAACGAATAGGTACCTGTATTTTGACAGTTATTGAAGTCGGTGCCATACCGATGAACAGCAACAAAAAGTCTATTAGGTCGGTAGGTTTGGGATGCCACTTGTGCCAATACACTTGCTGTTTCTCATGTGCCGGCGACTTCCAAGTCAGCAGGTGCCGCGGCCAGCACTGCCGAGAACTTGAAGCGGCGTAAGTATGCGACTCTCTCTGAGAGTTTCATATTTACGCCCTTTGCAGTCGAAACTTTGGGTCCCTGGGGCCCCGAAGCCCATCGACTGGTTTCTGATATTTGTAAGAGACTGGTCGAGGCTTCGGGAGACCGCCGGGCTGGCAGCTTCTTTCGCCAACGAATCAGTTTGGCTATTCAAAGAGGCAATGCTGCCAGTCTGCTGGGTACCTTAAGCAATGACAGCTTTCTAAGCGGCAACTTTGAGGAAGTCTATTATTTAATGTGTAGTTTTAAGTTTGTAAATATTAACGTATGTATGTACTATTTGTTATTAATAAAAATATAAGAAAATGCATAGGTATATATAGGTATTTTTTGCACTTGAATTATTATTAATTAAGGATGATTATTTCGTACTTTTCGGTGTTTTTATTTTGAAGTCAGTTTAATTTTTTTCCTAAAAGTTATAAATTATAATTGCCACGTATCATCAAACGGGCATTTAATTTCAGTAAAAAATTTCTCTTCTTTATTTTCAATTCCTTCTCTAAACAAAATGTAATTGTTCCGTCTCGATGCTCTCTAAGCCCTTAATAGGAATGGTAAGAAATTAATTTATTGGTTCAAACATACCTGATGTTCTTGCCGATTTTTCACAATGCAAGTTCTGACCAAACCGGTAATAACAATGCTTTCATACAATACTTTGAATTTAAGACACAATTTTAATTTGCCTGTTTCAGCGCATTTTCCAACTCAAGTAGCTTGCTGACAACGTTCTTTCTTACTCACATGAATACCACTATCGATGGATTGCAACAAATTGCGTCCATTGCACAAAATGTTACTGATTCCTGTGAGTATAAAAATAAACGTAATAGAATTAACCAAAAAATTCATAGACTTTGACTAAATGAACAATTTTAAAAGTATAGAATCTATAAAATATAATTTAATAATTTTTGAGTTATTCCTAAATCTAATATATAAAAATCATTGTTCGTTCGTATTTTATGGGCTGCCATACCGTTCCACAGATTGCGATGAAACTTGGTATGGAGATAGCTTGAACCCTGAAGAAGGACATAGGCTATTTTAAAATTTAAAATCGCGAATTCGCGGTCATCAACTATTTATTAGATAGATAGATAGATAAAATCTTTATTTGCATCACTGCAACAGAATAGAGGTACATTTTACAGACAAAGCACATGTGTACATAGTTACTATCACACACATAACGTGCGTGATTAAGGGAACGTAACAATTGAACAAAATACAGAAGACAATGATACAGACATAGATTAGGAGCAAGGACAAAACTATGCAACATGTACCTAAGGGCGCTGCAGCGTTGCAAATGGGCCATAGCTCAGAGTATAGCATTACTCCAAGTATGGAGCAAAACTCTGATATTCTGCTATACCCCAGGGGCTTACGCGAGCAAAAGTGTGGAATAGAATGGCGAGTAAGTGTATGTGTGAGAATGTGTGCGAATATAATAAATATAATATAATGTAAAGTATTAATATGATAATATAATATCCGTACAATTTTATTTAAAAGAGACGTTAAATAATAATATTAATTAAGATATTATTATGACATTTTGTGAACACTCGGATATAGCGCGCTAACCACAGATCTAGTAGCAATGGACGCTTTTATAGTTTACCGTTGAACGTTTTTATCGCCAAGTTTTTACCGTCCAAAATACAATAGGTAAGCAAAATGCTTCCCTATTTTGTCGACGATAAACATGATTTTTCAACGTCCACGGAATGACGTTATCGTGAACGGAAATATAAAAGCGTCTCCATACAACTGCATACATTTTGCTTCCCTATTGTACCGTGAACGGTAAAAATGTGAAGCGGCCGATAGCCATTGCGTTGATGTGGCCGCTATGGTCTTTCTCGCTTTGACAGCCTATGTTAGCCAAACCGGTCTTTTTTTCCTTTATTTATGGCATGGCCAATGTCACATATTAATAAGTAGAATCACAAGTAAATTAGTTTTTTTTTTATCGTAAAACTCCTCCATTAAAGTGATAGTAGGCTTTACTGAAGTTATAAAGAACTTCTTGGAAGAGCACGAGAACTTCAGCTACACATGTTTATTTAGACCTACTCCATTCTTTTCACTTATACAGAACTTTAAAACACAATATACTATCACTTTTGTACTTTAAAACTCCTAAAAATGTAAAAAATAGAAAATCTAAACAAAATGTCCAGTAAAGTGATAGTAATGTCTGTCAAATGCAACAACTTTTGGTCTTAAAGTATTGAGCATACCGATATAGACGTAATATGTCTTTTCCTATCCCTTTCTATTATAGGCTTACGCGATATACTTCTTTCAGTCTAACAATACGATACCTATTATTCATTAGTGGCAAATTCTTAGTTATTTCAGATTTTGCTTCAAGTAATTTGTGGAAATGGTATTTTTTTTAGCCATTATTCATCATAACATGTCGAAAACTAATAATAAAAGTATAAAACAATATATATTTGTCTTAAGGCCGAATAGATTATTGATCAATTGATCCTTTATCCCTTTGACCAATTCAGCAATAAAAATAATTTTCATCTGCAATAAAGTTGACGTAGCGTTATTTAAAGTTGATAGCGTTAGTATTTTATGAAATAAGTAGTTATGACAGACCAACGGACGGCCGAAGTCCCACTATTTGGGTTATTTTATTATCATTTTGCTACGGAATCCTAATTATAGTTAAAATGGATTCAGTTAATGATCCTGAACCATGGAGCATTCAACCTATAGAGTGGCAATGTCAATTATTTAAGACCAAGGCTGACTTATGAAGATCAAATAGCCACAGTGTTAGCAGACGAAAATGTCAAAAGCACTCGCATACCTAGGCGAAAATGGGTGAGGAGAATGATGAGATTTGAAGAGGCGAAAGAGGTATGTAAGGACCGCGACGCTTGGCGCTCCGTCCTCTCTGACTCTGACCCCGTCGGGGATACAGTGTGAGGATATGTATGTATGTATGTATGAAAACAATTTACGTTTAAGCATTGTTGCCGTTACTGCGTTCTGTTTCGTAGTTTGATTTTATGCTGTTCTTGCCACACCACCGAATAGAACAATAAGCCGTTACATAAATATTCAAATATCTGTCGGAATATACAGAGATGTACACACAGGTCCAATCACAGAACATATTAAAAAGTTGTAAAGTTGTTATTATTAAAGACTTGTTTACTGATCTGAGGGTCCAATATTGGTTATGTACTGCTCAACGCGAGCGAGAGTTGATATTTGTCAGTGTATCTTTCGTCTCTATATGTTGAGTGCTCCATGTCCTGAACAAAGTACTTTCTGCTCTCTGTTTAATTCTGTTACACGTTCTAATGCATCTGTTTTCTGTTTGTGTTCCAGTTTTCTCATTGGGCTAGGCATATCCAAGTAACTGCCATGAATATTGTCTGGAAGAAGAGTTGCGATAATCTATCCACTATCAGATAATTTTGGTCTTCAAGCATCTGGTTCACACCAGCAACAGGACGCAGGTCAGCATGGCTCCTTTTCACCGAAGATCTTAAAACCTCCGACAAGTGCCGAGAACCACCATCGAGGGGAATTTAGTGTTGGATATCACTTAGTTTAGTTATAGTCTAGTCTCATTAGGTAGTCATAGTCTAGTCCATTGTTTCTCAACCATTTTTATGTCGCGACACACAAAAAAACCAAAAAGTTAAGTACAAAGTCTCGCGACCTCTTCGCTGTACAATTTTAATTATATATTGTTCATGTGTTATTAGGTTATTACATGGCAATATTTAATTTTATAACACTACACTAAAATTTATTCCTTCATTAAACGAATCTTTTGTATATAGGTCTTATTTTTTTAAAAGACTGTGACTTTAATAACAAACGCGACCCCCAGGTTTTAATCCGAAATACCATTTGTATATCATGTACCCTATTCAAAAGCAAATAAGTTATTTATTAATTATTTATTTATTTATCTATATTATTAATACATACATACATATCTTCGCGATTTATCCCTAACGGGGTTGTCAGAGAGGACGGAGCGCCAAGCGTCGCGGTCCTTACATCTTTCGCTTCCTCAAATCTCATCATTTTCCTCACACATTTTCGCCTAGGTATGCGAGTGATTTTGAAATTTCTCACTCTCACTTTCGCTCTGTAGATTTTCTTCGTCAGTCTTTCGTCATCTATTCTTTCTATGTGGCCGAACCATCTTATTATTCCTATCTTCTAGTCTTCCTATCTATATTTTTACAATAACACTGTCGTGCAACATTTGTTAATGTAGATGTAGATTATTATTATTATAAGTAATTAATAATAATAATAATATACTCAGACATTTCACACAGCGCCATCTAGTCCCAGAGTAAGCAGCACAGCAAATTATTAATAAGCTTTGTATATGTTTGTATATATTATAAATAATAATATATTATATTATTATAAATTAATTGTAAATAAGTGAAAACTATTTCCAATAAATTAATGTCCTTGAACTGAAGCTTTTCGTTTTGTACCCAGCTAAAATGAATATTACTGAACTAATTACATTTTAAAATATAAGTTGATTGATTAGTCCCTATTTGCATTTGATATTTAATCAGAAAGTGTTTTCAAATATTTTAATTAGCGTTAGGTTTTTTGTGACACAATTGTGTCTTTAATTCGTTCCAGTCCGATTTGCCAAAAAAGCGAACTAGATTTGGGTTTAATTTAAACGAGACACTTAATCTATACAAGTAAAAAAATCAATTGCCACATGTATGAGGGAGCATCACTTGAGAGTATCTCGACCGATTTGGTTGATTTCTTTTTTGCTGCGTTCGTATTTATCAGGACAAGGTTTGTATAAAAGAACCTTTTTGGAAAATTCACGGATAAAGTCGGTGGATGGTATTTTTATATATGAATCTCATTAAAAAGAAAAAAAATTTGGTATATTCCAAACATTCAACATCCCACCAGCGCGAAGCCGAGGCGGGTCGCTGCTATGCTATAAGATCGTTTTTGACATAAATTACTGATCATTTTTCAATAATTTTATTTCATTTAAACATTGCCATTATTTAAAACATCCATTTTATTTAAAAATACTTAAAAAAACTTACTCGATTAGGAAAAAATTAAATTGCAATTACTAATTCTTCCGTAAATGAAAATCAATAGAGTATTTATTCCTCGGCCGTTTAAAACTTATCGACAGCGATTTTTCATGGAATCGATAATATTATTTATCTATATTAACGTCTTTACAGCATGTCCCGTTCATGTTTGATGAGTTCGAGATCTGATGACTGGTCTGGTCTGGCAATAGTTTTTCATTGCCGTGACTCCTCCTAGCTGTATAGAATCGAGCACTGTCATGCATCCCATTAGAATTTTTTACCAATTAACAGCTCATTCGGTGTAAAGATGGCGAAATAAATCAGCTGTGACATTTGTGATATATTTAAACTGTAATCTTGGTACTTATAAAAATTATGACGAGTTTAAATTTCAGAATAAATTTTTGTTCCTCTCGATCACTTTCTTTTGTTCATATAAGCTTGAGTATTACAGAAAGTTGTGATACTCAAGCTTATAAGTATCACATCGGGGTCACCAATATTGTAGTTTCCTTTCGTCGGGGTCACCAATTTAGAGATTTTCCTCATGTTCATTTTGTCTTCTATTATCGTAAATCCAAATAAATAAATTACATGTCGGTGTCAAAGTTTATATTTCCTCTTACACAATTTAACAAGTACAAAGTGGCATGGCAGGGCGATGGTATGTAAGCGACTGGCGAGCCGCGCGTTCAAATTGCTTTAAATTCTACAAATATGCAATTTATCACTTTTAGCATCGCTAAGTTGCTACATAACTGTTCCATGTCTACGCCACCTTCATTAGTAAGGCTCTATGTGTTTCGTTTTATTTATTTTGGTTACAGAATCTTAAAAATTGACTATCTCATTATTGCGGTGAACTTCCATGCAATAAAACGAGTACAAACTTTCAACCAATTCGTAACGGATTTATGGTATTCGAAGCGAATTTACTGTAGGGTTACGAGAGTCGCAGCACGAAGCGTCCTCTGTCAACTATCGAGAACTCGCTGCGATAACGAAGGTGACGTCGTCATCACGTAACTAGGGACTGGCAAGATTGAGCGAGCTAAGCAATTTATTGGATGAAAGGAGCGTTCTTACGAAATCAGAGAAAGTTTCATATTTTTAATAGCTTACACACGGAAAATTTTTCCGTGACTTTCCCGGGTTAATGGCAGTTTTTTTTTGTAGATTGCGTCTATTTTCAGGCACATACTATCTCTGTATCAAATTTCGTCATAATCGCTTCGGCGGTTTAGAATTTCCCATAGAAAGTTTCATCCGATTTGTAACCCCTTCGGCTTCGACTTTCGATATAAAATTAGCCTAATCCGTCCCCTGGTGTCAAACTATCTCTGTACCGAATGTAATTAAAATAAATCTTACAATATTTACTCACGGGTCTATGTCACGTTTATACTGTAAGGCTAATTACCTATTTTATCCCGACGTTTCGACCGGATTGCACCGATCGTGCAATCCGGTCCCGTGAACCCGTACCCGTGAGTAAATATTGTAAGATACAAAGTCGTGAAAGCTTAAAAACAAAATAGGTCTGTCGGTTAAATTGTGGAAACGTAACAAATAGGCAGTCTTTCGCATTTATAATTTATGATTATAATTTATAATTAAACTAGTATGAATTTGAAATTTTAACCTCTATTTTACAATTCTATTCAATTCTCACGGTCACGTCTGTTTAAAAAATAACTTCTTTAAATCGCTTTGTAGTCTAGATGTTACTATGTGCTCCTATAATTCATTTTCTAGTACAAGCACGTTTAATGCTTGATTTTGATATACAGTTGTGTAATTGTACGTATGAATTGTATGGTAGTAATTGTTAGCGGATAGGACCTTGTGAGAGGTTTGTCTCAATCTCTACCGCCATCTTGTTCACTAATCCTGCCGCTAAACAGCTGCAGTGCTTGCGCTGTTTTGTCCCGGTGTGGAAGACAAGACCACAGATTAGACAGCCTGTGTAATTTATATCAGGTTGACTGGTTGTTTGCTTATCTTCTCTGTAGTACAAAAGATGTAGTACTTATTGAATATAAACGTTAAAAATTACATCCAAAAAATAATGCGATCAAAATTATATATTTCAAATCAAATCAAATCATCTTTATTGTAAACTGTGTACATAGGATCTTACAGTATTAAATGTTTCAACAGTTTGTCCGTTTCGGACGTACAATTTTCTTAATTAAATAAAATAGGATATGCATGCATTTAGTTATTCTGAAAATACTCACTTAGACTATAAAATTCTTTACAAATAAGCCATTTTTTCAGGTTTTTTAAAATATAATATTCTCTTTTAACATTTTTATTTGTAATGGTAGCTTATTAAATATTTTGACTCCAGACACAATTACACTTTTACGTAATATGGAGCTGTGTGCTCTTGGGACACTAAAATTAAAAAGGTAGTTTGAACGCGTTATTTCTAAGAGTAGACATTTCAACAAAGTAATCTTTATGTGTCTTCATAAATGTACAAACTTCCAATATATAAATGCTTGGCAAAGTCAGAATCTCATTTTTTCTAAATATGCCCCTTAGTGACTCCATTTTGTACATGTTATAAATAGTACGTACACATCTTTTCTGTAAAATAAATGTAGATTCAACATTGACAGAATTGCCCCAAAAAATCACTCCGTAGGTAAGAAGTGGATATACACTTCCATAATAAGCGCTTTTTGCTACGCCTGTGGATGTTACATTTTTTAAGATCGATAAAGCATAGCAATGACTGGAAATTCTTTTGTTATTTTGTCAATATGAGATTTCCAATTCAAATGCATGTCTATATTTACTCCTAGGAAATTTATTTCATTCACTTCTTGTATTTTTTTGTTACAATTTATAATATTTAATTTTTGAGATGATTTGTTATAATTTTTGAAAGAAATATATTTGGTTTTGTCAACGTTTACTTGCAAATTCATTTTTCCTAGCCATGTGACTATCTTATTTACAGTTGAATTTATTTCTAGTTTGAACTCCACGTCATTTCGATTGTCCTTAGATATAAAAATGGTTGCATCATCCGCAAATAAAATGCAAAGGTGATTTGTAATTAAAGGTAAATCGTTCAAGTAAATCAAGAATAATAATGGCCCTAAAATGCTGCCTTGAGGAACTCCTGTAAGCACAATTTCGGGACCAGACTTCACTTGTTCTATAGTTTTAGTAGTTTTGTTATAACTATCAAGTATCACCATTTGTTCTCTCCCATTAAGATACGATTCAAAGAAAGCTAGTACGTTTCCTCTTATCCCAATATTTTCTAGTTGTTTCAAAAGCAATTTATGGACATCACAGTCAAATGCCTTCGATAAATCTACGAAAAGTCCAATGTAGGGGTTTCTATTGTTAACTTCAGTACAGATTTGTTTTAAAACGTTAAATATTGCCAAAGTTGTATTTCGGTTTATTTGAAACCCATATTGATTCTTGTTTAGCAAGTCATATTTTGTAATAAATGTCAATAACCTATTGTAAACAGCTTTTTCAAAAATTTTAGAAAAATTGGAGAGTAATGCAATAGGTCTGTAATTTTCCGTATTGGTAGTGGAGCCTTTTTTATGTAAGGGTTTAACTAGCGCTTTTTTTAATTCCTTAGGAAAGCAGCCGGTTTCCATTGCAAGATTCATAAGGTATAACAAAGGTTCGCCTATAAAGTCAATACTAGCCTTAATCAATTGAATTGGTATTTTATCATGTCCGGTGCCTTTTTTATTTTTCAATTGATTAACTATTTTCTTCAATTCGTTAATATCAATAGGAGTAAAGAACATGCTGTCACCAGTTTTATTTACTAATATAGGTTTGTAATTTTTAATGTCAATTTTATCGGAATTAGTCAAAGTAATAAAATAATTATTCATAGATTTAGCAATGTCATGATGATTTGTTATATCTGTATCATTTATGCATAATTTATCAATGGTAGTTTTTATATTATTTATTTGTGTAGTATTTTGCTTAATTATGGTCCATGTGGCTTTCGATGTATTATTGCTGCATTTTATATATTTCGTATTTGAAATGGTTTTAGCACGTTTTGTAACTGCCTTCATGGTTTTCGAATACATTTTGTATCTCATAATTTTTTCGTCAGATTTGTTAATCCTAGTGTCTAGATGCATTCGTCTCTTCATTTTACTGGAAATTACGATTCCTTTAGTTTTCCAACGTGGTTTTGAACTCTAAGTTATTTTAATTTTTTGTAATGGGATGCATAATTTTAATATCAAGTCAAATATTTCTAGAAATTTATTATATGCATCGTCCGCCGAAGATTGTAGATACACTTCTCTGAAACTCACTTGTGAAATATATTTTATAAAAGTTTCAATGTGTTTTCCTACGTTTCGCTTGTATAAAAATCAGTAACGTTCATGAAAGCTTAACTTTGTTGCAATGGAGATTAGTTGGGCGGTATGGTCTGATAACCCTAGGTCCAAAACTTTGGAGCTACATTTTTTTATTATCCAGACATGTTTTTGAATGGGATGTGATTCGGGTGGGTTCATTTATGGTAGTACGTAAGTTAAATGATTTTAAGGTATTAACAAATGTGCAAGTTATTTTAGATTGTTCCAAAATATTGACATTGAAGTCCCCTAATACAATAACTCTTTTATTTTTATGTGTATTGCCTATCGTTAATTTATATAATAATGTATCTAGTTTTTTAATGAATAATTAAAAATTACTGGTTGGTGTTCTATATATGCACAAAATTACGTATTTAAGTTCCGAAATTTCAATACCGCAGCATTCAAAATGAATTCAAGAGACATGTTAGATATCCAGTCAATTTTAGTACAATTTATAGAATTTTTTGCATAAATAGCCACTCCTCCTCTTGCCTTGCTTTTTCTTAAACTATGTGAACACATTTTATAGCCATTAATTTGCAATATATTAGCTACATTGTCCTTTATAAATACTTCACTTACACAACAAACACCTACATCATACTCTTGTGTTACAATCTCTATTAAGTCCTGCTTTGATTTTAGCCCTTGTATATTTAAATGCATTACGCTTAGACAGCTTGTGTCTTTCGAGATTTCTGTATTAGCAGGCACGAAAAAACTTGTTTTCATTTGAAATTCGTGAGGACATTTTGTTCCTAACATAAAATTTAGAATCGTAATTCCAATCTTGAATATATAATACAGTTTGATATATTTGTTCAAAAAGTACATTCATTCCTCTTTTATTCAAAATACCGTGATATGTATCAAACATTGTTTTCTTATAGCTTAAATTTAAGTTGGAGTCAATCAAATATGCATATTCATAACTTTATAAATCCTGATACAATAAATTATTAAAATGTTCTAGATCTAAATTATATTTATTCATACTTTTTACTCTCTTCTCCATATAGTTATCGATATATGACGATAATATGAATGTATTAAAACGTCATCAACAGCGAAGGCGAAGTTACCAGGAACCACTCCGCAACACTGGAACACATCAACGACGGTTGAATTATTCATGTACAATTACCGACAAAAGTAATATCTGCTAATCCTGCTGCTACATTACTCGTTTATAACTGTAACAGAGCATTGTTCAGTATAATTATAGATATTTTTAGACTGAATATATATTATAAATAAAATATCTTATATATATACCTTCAGTTAAGTCATACTAATGTACTATTGTATAGATTCAGGTGTTACTTTGTGGAAATCCATCTCATGTGATAAATTCCTAAAATCTAGCTATTTTCCGCTCAAACTAAAAACCACCAATCGACACGTGTTTCGCCTCTCAACGAAGCATCTTCAGGATATACCAGAGGTAGGATACCCTCAAGATTTGTATTAGTGATGTTTATTAACTAGTGCATGAATTGATTGTCTGAAATTCATAATTTATTGACATTTTGTATTTTTTATTAACTACAATTTAATTGCTCATAACTATATTACATAACAAAACAATATTTAAGGCTGAACATAGCGAACAATATTGGAAAAATGACACCTTAAAATGTTTACCTATTTATCACAAATAAATGGTTTGATTTGATTTGATTTGACCATACTAACGTATTTGTCTTTCTAAAAAGGCAAATGACGTCGCTTTTAAATTAAAAAAAAGCGATTTATATACATCCAACGCAATAAAATAACTGCTAAAAACATTCTTGAAAACTACGATATTCCAACAAAAAGGCCACATGCAAATCGAAATGTACGTTATCAAATACAAGCCTTTTTTCGTCAGGAGCTAAAAAGCATTTTTGTGAAAGTTACAAGTTACATTAATTATTTGTATGCATTGTATTTGCGGAACTTCGAAAATCGTATTTCGTTTAATGATGACAAATTTTATAACAGTCTTTATAATTTAATTCTTATAATATTTGCTACTTTTTGCAACTTTATTTTAATATTTTCTAACGATTTATGCTCTTGACTGTACTGTTAATGTTAGTAATGCAATGGGATTTGGGAGTTTGGAGTAATATTAGTAATCTAAGATCGTGGTTTTATTGATTTATATAATATGTATCTTTGAACAACGAAAACAGACACCGAAACCTTCAATAATTAGCCGTATGGCAGTAAAAAACTAAACTATAAAGCTTAGCAAGAAAAGAGATGTCTAGAATGAACGAATGAAAAGGAGTAAGACAGTAGCTACTTCGTTTTTAAATTTCATTCATTAATTTTGTAAAAAAAAGTTCAGTGACAATGAAAAATATGACGTCACCTTTCATAATCTTAAACATCTATAAAGAATTATGAAATATTAACAGCCTGTCCCAGCTTCGCTCGGGTTGAATACATAATTATATGTTCAACAAACTTCCAAATACTATAAAATCGGAGGAAAAAGATGGATTATTCAATTATAAATTGAAGTCGCTATTAATAAAAAACTATTACTACAGCATAAATGATTTCCTCTCGGATAGCACGTTGTAGATGGGTATGCCGTGTGCCGTCTGATGGCGACTCACTAATAATTTTTGTACTTGGTTTGTCTTTATACATTCACAATAAAGATGACATGTACAATTTACTAAAAACGCTCATCCTCATCATATGTAATTCGCAGCGCCCCAACGGGGTTCATGTATTGTAATAATTGTTTGCATACTGTACCATAACATTAATAACTTGAAATACATGTACGCAATTATGAAATAAATAAATAAAATAAAAGAGATGCGAGAGGTCAGCAACTCTTAAGAATATTTTCGAAGAAGTGTTCGAAATAAATAACATGAAGCAACATGTAACCAATCTCAAATTTTAAATGTGCTTGTCCTTAGGATATCGACGTGATTGGAAATGTGGAAGGTATAGAGACAATGAATGAACAGACGTGCTATCGCTAGCTCGTGTAATTCTAGACTGACTCATTTTTGACATTCAAAAACATTAACTGACTGAATCACAAATAAAATTATTTAGTAGTAACACCCTGAAAATAGCAGTATTGCCATTTATCAGCAATTACTATTGTAAATTTAACGAGAGGGCCCGTACTGTACCGCAGCATTGTGTTGATAATATAGTTAAAAAATAACGTTCTTATATAATGAGTAATACTTACTGTAGTGTACAGGTGCGAAAGGGAAAGAAGTATTCTGTCTTTTCCTATTCGTGAGTGACATCGCCAAAACGACAACTGTCAAGAGAAGGAAATTAATTACCTACAAGCTGTCTCTTTGGTTGTTGACCGTTACAGGGAATGGACGTGTAGTAGAGAGCAGAGTGTAACGGTGCTTACAGACCGTACTATACAGTACTTACACTTACCAATATTAGTAATAGTAATACCTACCTTCCCTCCAACTCAACTAATTTAAGTAGGCAAAAATTCAAATGAAAGAGCTCGTTCCAGCGAGCGTTCTTAGACCAAGACAAACCGCGCACCTCAATTAGAACCGGAGATATAGAGAAAGAAAGCTGTGAAAACATGAAATATACAGGAAGAAATCGCGTTTGAGTATAACTTGAGAAGAGTGAAAATCAGGTGATGTCCAAACTTTGCATCAATAACATTCATTTTAAAAAAAAACTAAGCAAATCGGTTGAATAGAACGATCGGACGAACTCGTAATAGATTTTTTTAGTGTGTAGAAAGTCACTGACATTGGTAATAGCTAACAAAGGCGTTAAACGTACTTTTCTACTTAAGTTACAGAGGATGATATAGGTAGACGTACAGTTGAGAAAATACTCGTAAATAAATTGTCTATAGGAAAATTCCCAAGAAATATAAACTTTCGTGGTATCTGAAGTAGTTACCTCGCTCTTCGCCAAGCGCAGAAGTCGGTAAAGTTAAGAATTCTAGAAAGTTTCGCCAATTCCGATTCCATGATGAACATTCTTTTTAAATGGAATTTTCGATTGAGTCAATGAATTTATTATTAAAGAAAATTTGCGAGATATGTTTATTTATTTACGCCTGTGCGAAAATATTTAAATCTAATATATACTTCGAACAAAAAATTGATATCGGTGTTTAATAGGCACTTATTTACGTTCAATATTTAGAAATAAACCTAATACGACCGCTTTTGAATAAAGTAGATTTATTTATTTTTCATTACTACATTAATAAACAAATTCACGACGTGGAAATATATCAGAAATAATTCAAATAAGTTATAATGAGCAGAATATATTCACAAATACTAACTTGATACTTACACATATTGACTAACAATGCGTACAAAACTAATTAATCTGTGCGTACAATAACAAATTCAAAATAAATTAAGTTTTACGGTAAAAGCGATTAAATAGTATGGGAACAAGATCGTCGGGCTTATAGAACGTATAAAGTTGTATTAGTCATATTCTGTCCATATACAAATTGTTATGATAATTACTTAAGACCCGGCTGCCAAAATATTGAGCGTTTTTAAATAAGTTTGTTGAGACGGGCACACGTTTAATGAATCTGAAATTTAACTATATATTTCTTTATACATTTTTCTAACGCCTGCCTAAAACCATATCGTAATTTATGAATTTTTATTCGAAAATTTTTTTTCTGCATTTTTAAGATTTTTAAGTATTTCTCCTAAATTACTTGAGTAAGCTACATAAAATTGCGGCTAACAGGAAGACAATACAGTTTACTAAATACTGGCTAAAGAATATTTTGTTATATGAATTAATATTCCAGTTATAACGATAAATGTCGCGTTCGGGTGGCGGAGCGCGAGGCCGCAGCCTAGGCAAAAAACTTTTTTTGGGAGCTTGCTTTTAAACTTAGATTTAATATTACAAACTTTATTACACATCTAAACTCGTACATACATATCTCAACGTTAATATTTACAAACTTAAATAGACTTTCTCAAAGTTGCCGCTTAGAAAACTGTCATTACTTTAGCCTAGCGGACTGCCGGCATGACCTCTTACTGATATATGATGATGAATAGCCATACTGATTCGTCGGCGGAAGAAACTGCCAGCCCAATGGTCTCCCGAAGCCTCCATCAGTCTCTTAGAACTATCAGAAACAAGTCGATGGGCTTCGCAGACCCAGGGTCCCAAAGTTTCGACCGCGAAAGGCGTAAATATGAAACTCTCATACAGAACCGCATACTTACGCTGCTTCAAGTTCTCGGCAGTGCTGGCCGCGGCACCTGCTGACGTGGAAGTCGCCGGTACATGGGAAACAGCAAGTGTATCGTTCACGTCCCACAGCAGCGATCTTCCAAGTTTCCTAGGAATGACCGTCAAACCGTACAGTCATCTGCTGTCGCTGCACGTTGTACCGGCAGGTTCTAAGTTTGCAGAAACGACAGCGGCGACAAGAGCCCGCCGAATGACGTCATTCAAGTATCAATATTATAATACATATTATTATAAAGATTTTCGGATGGTTTGGTCGCTTATCAGCCAGTCTAAAGAGCTGTGGAGCCTCATAGCCAATATCATGGCGGTCAAAGTACGATTCCGTCGATCAATATTTTGGATGTACCGGTCCTGTCTGCGAGTGGTGATGCGAGATCGTCCTCTATGTCGCTCGGCCACGCTGCCCGTGATACGATAGCGTGTCCAGATACGGCTTATGACGCTCTGTGTAGTGCCAAGAGCGACAGCCACAGTACGTTGTCTGGAACCAGCTTGCAACATTCCGACGGCTCTCATGATCTCTTCTCGTGTCAAATGATGTCGTCGCTCCATATCGTTGCAATATGTTTTTTCAGTTCCGATGCAGAAATTGTAATGGTTTTGTAAAAACTCTATTATACAGTTTTATAGGAATCCTGATTGACAGTTCATTTTCTATTTTTAATCAAAATTTAAAGAAAATTCTTTATTCAAATAGTGAAAACCACTAAATAGAATCAATAACGATCCAAAAAAGTTAAAATAATAATCCTCAATTGCGGCGATACTCTAAAACGTACTTGATCCCTAGACACTTTTGATGAGTGTATATATCTATGTATATATAAATAAGATTTTAGTCATTGTCTTTAAAATATTTAATTATTTTACTTTAAGTAAAAACATATCATATTCAAGGTCAAAGTCAAATCAATTTATTCAAGTAAACTCTATTACAAGGCGTTTTTGAATGTCAAATCTAATTTAGTTTGGTTCAAAAAGAAAACCTGGACACTGAGACGAACCGACAAGAAAATTAGTCGTGTATCATTTTTTCAACATAATAATATTCAAGAACAGTCAAGTATACCTGTAAATTGTCGTTACCTCTTTATGTTTATAATCGATGTATATGTAGCACTCAAACTATAGAGCCGAAATATCGGGCTATCCTGCTCACTACTGCTCAGTTTATTGACATTAGTCGCTGCCCAGACGTTGGGCAGAGCGCGCGCGTCCCGCGGTACGCTCCGCAAGGTGCATCCGTTCTGCATCCTTGCATCTGGAGCGCTTCATTCGCGTTGGAGTGGCGCTCGGGCCGCATCCGCATCGGAAGCGGAAGCGGCGCATCCGAGCTGCATCCCTCGCGCATCCGTTCTGCGTCTTCGCGGGCACTCGGCGCTGCATCCGCATCGGAAGCGGAAGCAGAAGCGGCGCATCCGAGCTGCATCCTTCGCGCATCTTTTCCGCGTCCTCGCGGGCACTCGGGGCTGCATCCGCATCGGAGGCGGAAGCGGTATACCTGAGCTGCTCCCACGCTTCTTCTGCATCCTCTCGGGAAGCAAACGCTGCATCCATCGCGCATCCGAAACGCATCCGCATCCTAGCGCATCCCTGTTGCATCTTTCTTGCATCCGCATCGGAAGCGGAGGCGGCGCATCCGAGTTGCATCCCTCACGCATCTGTTCTGCGACTGCGAGTGGCGCTCGAGGCTGCATCCGCATCGGAGGCGGAGGCGGCGGCGGCGCATCATCTCTGCTGACGTCATCGTCGACTTCCTCGTGCTTTCTGCTTCACTTCGGCCACTTTGGCCTCATTAGGGGGCTGCATTTACATCCTTGTCTATCCCTGCTGTATCATCGGCTGCATCACCGGGGCGGCGGCTGCCTTGTAACTATCATCATCGTCACTGCTTCCTCATCAGTACATGATGGCCGCGGCCTCAATGTCCCACGATCTAGACGATCACCTATCGAGTTCCCAGCCCTTTTACGACCAGATTAAGGAAATCATTACACGCATTCATCATACTCTCGACGAGGGCAAGAGTCTCACTAGAGTCAGCAAGCTGAGGATAAAAAATGACCTCGCCCTGATAGACAACAATATGCAGAAATTCGTCAACTCCGTCAACACCACCAACATCTATCATGGAATCCGTGAGTTGGATGCCTCCTCTATTGAGTCTACCGCCGCCAAGCTGGACCAGGTCAACCTCCAAATTGAGTCGCTTGGGGGCATCTTGGAGAAACTAAATGAGTCCAGTCATATGATAGCTGCATCACTCCAACATGTACTCAACGCGGAGATTAGAGAGCTCGACAGAAGCAAGGACGAGCGGGTTCTCGATCTTATGCGTGGATTCATTGACACCGCTGTTGGCGAGGCGATTTCTAAAGCGCGTGAATTGCATCCGCCGATCGAGCGTGATATGGGGTCTCTCCAGGACTCCGTCTGCACTGCGCTCGGAGGAGTGGTCAAGGAATCTGTGTGCGCTGCTTTGAAGGAATCCTCTGCGTCTGGACCTCCCGCCATCAGCTCCGGGGAACTGGCTCACAGCCTATCGGATCACCTTGATGCCGTCATCGGCAAATCCATCACTGCGGCAATGGAGAATGCGTCACTCTCGGCAGTCGCAGCTACGCGCAGCGAGGAGACTGCCAGGGAGCTGGAACCACGCTCGAGCCATGCGCACCGATATGACGGCGTCGACACAACCTCATCCCACTTCAGACTGCCCGAAATCTCTTACCTTACTTCAAATCAGGGGCCCCCTGGGGGTCGAATGTCTTCTCGCAGGTCTCTTAGTCTGACTCCTGGTCATGCTCTTATCATTTCACTGAAGAATCCCAAATCACAGTCCTTTCAGGAGACCCTTGACGCCTTTCGAGAGAATATCAATTTTCGGCATTGCGACTATGCTCCACGCTCCACTAATAGAGTGCATCAGCACAAGCTCCGCGTGGAGTTTGACTCCGCGCGGCAGGCCGCTGAGACATTGGACCGAGTACTCAACACTGGTATATTTCTCGCGGAAGCTGCGAAAAAGCTCCAACCAATGGTCATTCTCAAGGGCATCTCCGACAAGATAGCTCCACTTGACTTAGTCGACATCATTTCATCTCAAAATGCATTAAACCCTAACGACCTTACATACTGCCATAAGAGGAAAAATCGCAACCCCGCCCTTTACAATGCTGTATTCAAAATCACACCTCAAGCCTTCAAAGAAGTTACCTCGGCAGGGCGCCTCAGAATCGATCACCAAAGAGTTCATGTGGAGGAGCAACCGCCACTGCTCCAGTGCCTCTCCTGTTTGCAGTTTGGACACACCAAGGCCAAATGTCAATCCAAGGTGAGGCCCTGCTCTCACTGCTCCTCGACTGATCATCAATTCTCCGCCTGCCCGTCCAGAGGCGACCCGTCGACGCTTCGGTGTTACAACTGCGCTCGTCGCGGCGGCCGCGCAGGAATTCATCTCAACACTCAGCACCAGTCTTTATCCATCGCCTGCCCCTACTATAGAATAATGCAGCATAAGGTAGCCTTTAATATAGATTACTCTTCAACTTAAATCTCACTGTCACCCTATCCGTCATACCTTCACTACCCACGTAGCCTACATGCTACATCGAGCTGATCTATGGGTGCGGGAGGGGCTCCCTTGGGCCATCAATGAGTACCTCGTATTACACAACCACTCTTATCGCGCTTTAGTCATCTTCATTCTAAATTTCCCATCTGGAATTTGTTATAAATATTGAACAAGTCTGGCATTCACCTTCTACCGCATCCATGTGCACACTCATTTTTCGTCGGTGCCGCGTCCATTCTCGCGAGCCCCTTGCGCGTTCATGCCTCATTGGCATCGCTCTCTGTGGCTGCATCCGCATCCGCATCCGCTTCATCGTGCTTCTTCAGCCGCATCCGGCCGCATCTTTATTGCATCTTGTTGCATCTTTCTTGCATCCTTGCATCCGCATCCGCATCCGCTTCATCGTGCTTCCTCAGCCGCATCCGGCCGCATCTTTATTGCATCTTGTTGCATCTTTCTTGCATCCTTGCATCTTCCGCTTCCCTTACGCTCGTGCGGGTGCGCTGCCTTCGGTGCCTTCGTGAATTGGGTGGCCCTGGTCAGCTTGATGGTGTCTCCGGGCGTGGTCCTTCATTCCGTTCTATTTGTCCGTTGCATTCCCGGAGAATTACCCTGTAAATTATTTAGTTCTAAGATTAGTTTTAACCCTGTAGTATATTAACTGGTCTTTCTTAGGTTTGTAAAAATCTTCTAGATTAATTATTTCAAATCCATACTGTTAGTCAGCTGTATATCGGGTCTTCAACCGCTAACTGTTACCCCTTTATATCATCTTTACTCCATGTAATTCTGTAATAACTTATCATTACCTTATGTAGCTAGGGTTGATTACAAACCCTAGCAATGTTAATCTTAAGATGGGGCTGGATCCGTGCTAGTTTTTCCTTTGGTCCTACCATGCTTAGTTATTTCGGTCTACCAGGTCTCCAACCACTTATGCGACCAATTTAATCCTTTTATTCTATTTTAATCCTGTAGCAATTAAGTATATTCTATATTACTGTTCTTTTATTTACAAACTTAAGGGAATTTTTACTTTTAAGTTATGATCGGGTCTGAGTTGTCTCTCCTGTTAACCTTACCATATTAGCCATTTCAGTCAACCAGATCTAAATCACCTATGCGACCACATCATGTCTTTATATTCTATTTGAGTCATGTGGCAATTTATTACAATCTTATATCACTAATGTTTTGTTTATAACCTTAGCAATGTTATTCTTAAGCCATCACTGATCTGACTTGCTTCTTTCATCATGCTTATCAGGCTTAGTCACTTAAGTCAATCAGGTCTCTAATCACTTGTGACCACATTATACCTTATTATTTTACTTTAAGTCCTAAAGCAATTTATTATTATAATCATATATTACTAATGTTCTGATTATAACCTTAAGTATTGTTAATCCTAAGTTAAGATTAGTCCTTAGTTATTCTCTTATTTAGAATTAAGTTCATTGTTTCCCCTATAACTCCTTTTGCTCTGTATCCATCTAACCCCTAGTAGCCTTCTGCTACACAGATATGTATAACCTTATTCCATAGCTATACGTTAGCTCTTTATTAGCCTTCTGCTAAACAAACAAATAATATTGTTACCTAATTTTAAGGATTAATGTAACCTTCTGCATCGGGAGGATGCAGGCGTAACCCATTAGCGCCACTTCCTCCCAGGATACTTAAACCATTAAACATAAAAAAAAAAAAAAAAAAAGTTTATTGACATTATAAATATCAACTCTCGCTCGCATTGAAGCAGTACATAACCAATACTGAATCTGTGTGTACATCTCCATATAATCCGTAAGATATTTAGATACATAACGGCTTTCTGTTCGGATTGATTCGGTGTTGTGGCAAAACAGCAAAAATCAAATTATAAAACAGACACAATCTCATTTCATCGGTAAGTAACAATAAATACACAATTTTCAAATTGACAAATTTTATTACTAGTCTAGATAAACTGGACATTCAAGGAACGTGCTCGACGACGTGTATCTACACATCTCGCTTTCACCGATGCAACCTATATTACTTTATCTCAGTCTACTCATACGCACGTTTAGGTCTTGTAATAACGCGTGTGTAGTCAACCAATCGGAGCGCAGTAACCGCAGAAGAGTTTAGACATAAATTGATTTCAAACAAAATGAATGACGTTTCCTCTCTATAGGTTGAGTGCTTCATGTCTACGTATTATGTGAGAGAGTAGGTAAATGAAATACCATAGTTATCAAAATACAATTGCTCCCCATTGGGCATTATAACTTGTAATATTTAACGAACAGCGAACTATCGCATCCGCAGTTACATAAATCAATTGATAATATTTTGATAAATGTTAATCAACTCCAAAAGTAGCCATTCATTGATATCCTCTTGAGTATTCAAATATTTTATGAATATAATTGCTTACGTAATATATATTTAGGGCTGTCGATATTTTTAAAACATGACAAAATTGAAAGAATTGTAAAAAGTACCTACTTTTTAAAAATCTTTTAAAAAGATCTGATCAGATGGCTTTTATGATTTTAATATTTATTATCGTATATTGAAGCATTTTTTTAAATATTACCAGCTAACGTGATCCCTGTTTACTACGGATCTTCATAATATTGAGGGGTCAAGCTGAACATCACGTTTCACTTAACCTAAAGAAATAAAATATAAGCTATAAATCAGGGTAAAGGTTATACGTTAGTGAAGGTTTTATCAATATCGGCTCAGCCGTTTTTAGGTAACATACAAGCAAATATACGAACTAAAACCTAAAATTTTTGTGTTTTGAATTATAAATACATTACATTAAGTAGTAGAAATGCAGTACTTTAAATATTAGTCTAATCTATCTGCGGATTCACTATGTTCATTTCCAGACAATTGAGGACAGGAAAAAAAATATAATCGTGTAACAGAACAATAAATTCTGTAGTAATAAAATACTTCTTAATAGGTTATATAACACTTTATTCTTAATTCTTCTAATAATCAGATACAATGTTGAATCAATAAATCAATCTTTCTTATGCAGAGCTACGTACCAAAGAGAGCGATCACACTAAGTATGTATCTATATAACGAAAGTCGTTTTGGTGTTGCTATCAAAAAAATTTCTGACAGTTCCAGTGCTACAGTAACAATTATCAACAAATTCTAAGAAAGATAGCGTTCTGTTTCCGGATTTTCATTGGCAAACCTAACCTAAAAAATTCTTTACCTAATTTTTAGGTTAGGTTTGCTATTGAAACGCTATCTTTCTTCGAATTTATTGTTCTACACGAACATTTTTTTTTCCTGCCCTCAATTATCTGCAGCATTTCCGTAGACTGATTGGGTTATATTACGTATTTACAATTTTCAACTTTTCGAAATCTTCGAATAATAAACGCCTGTTACTTTTTTTAGCAACATATTCCAGCGCTATTGCTATAATGTTTTTATCAGGTCCAATATCCAGATCAAAGTTTCTTTTATCTTTTATAAGACGTATGCCTATGCATAAACAACCTACGTGAATTGATTCGTCCCTTCCGGGTACAACCCTTGTACAACCTACTTGGCACGTGTCAAACAACGTCAGTTAACATCTTCCTTTGGCTAGTCTTGCACATCAAAAGGCTACAAGACGTTGGTTTATCAATATTCACGTAAATACGTGAACTCATAACTACAATAATATCTCCAAGTGGGTGGTAACATTGAAACATGTTCACGTGCAAGGATATATTGGACTAGCTAGCCCGTGACTTCATACGCGTAGACTGTAGCAATTGCGTTGTATTATGTACATATTTTATTCTTCTGTAAGGTTCCGTAGTAAATGACAAAAAACGGAACATATCCGTCCGTTTGCCTATATGTCTCACAACCATTTTACTCGGAGATTGTTAGCACTATATACAAGGTTATTGTGAAAGGGGGTATAAATCAACCGGGGTTTTAACGCGTCACTGTTGACTGTAATATTGCAGTTTTAATAATTACGAGATATGTTTATTTTGTTTTCCATATAAAAAAACATTTATTTAATAAAAAAAATGTGCAACCCTATCATTATGTCCTATATTCCAAATGTATGCCAGCGACGTAAAAACGCTGATATTAGGGTTTCTAAAAACACGGGAAGTTAACGCGATTTTACCTTTTATTTTCGCTTGAGTTCCATCGGCCGTGGTCAATCATTTACTTGAAACCTAGTAAATCATTTACTTGAGAGCAAATGATTTATTTGAGACCACGGCCGATGCAACTTGGCCGAAACGTCAAGCGAAAATAAAAGATAATGCGCGTTAATGTCCCGTGTTTTTGGAGATATTTTATAATGCAATGCGAAAGTTTAAAAATTGATATTATGGTTGCCTCACCTTTATTTTTTTTTTAAACTTTAGGTGTTACAAGAACTATAGATTTTTGGCGTAGTTGTGGCACCCTTCCACATTTACACATTCTTTCGAAATAACCTTGTAGATCAAAAGCCGGTAGGTCTTATTATATGAACCGCTATACAACGGTGTAGCGTGATTTAAAACAATATTAAATTAGAGGTGCCAGACCATACATCTACGTAACTGAAAGATGGAAAAAAATTAATCGAAAAAAGCTATTTTAAAGTATATTTTAGAAAGCTATTTTGATTATGGAGCTAATTCTATGTGTCGTATTTGAGGCGGGGCAGCTTATTTTATTTGCATTAGTTTTAAACCACACGACGCGGTCTCTATTTCTTTATTGTCTGTGATTGAAATATGCGTAGTAAATAATAGAATTGGTAAATATAGTCTTACGCGTTCGGTGTAAATAACACTATGGAACTATGTATGTCTATATATGCACGTAGTGAACTAGTGACAATCTCAGTATCACGGCCATGACTCATATACGTATTTTATTTACATAGTATCACATATTTACCTGCCTGACTGTATACAACTTTATAATTATGATGACTCTAACGGTATGACGGAGATGACGTCATAATGTATTTGCATAAACAATATGATATCACTGATTCTCAATTTAAAAGTACGAATTAAAAAACCGGGCCTAAAAGCATATCTGGTATTTAGTTTTGTAACAATTACGGTCAAATAGAGGTCCTATTAAAAAAAACAGGTCCAATTACCCATTATATAATTTCTATGTTTATTAATTCTGGGTTTTGATTACCAGTTGATCTGTACACCAAAATAGATTGGATAACAGCGTCCCTAAAAAACAAAATGGTATCGTAGTATTGTTTAGACTCAGGCGTTACTTCGCGGAAATCCATTTCATGTGATAAATTCCTGAAATCTTTAGCCATTTTCCGCTCCAACTCCAAAAACCACCAATCAACACGTGTTTCCCCTCTCAACGAAGCATCCTCAGGATATTCCAGAGATCAAATTCGGTCAGCTTCGGTCCTGGTTAGCTAACAGAATGTAATCTCTAATATAGCAAATATAGAAAATTGCTAAAGATTTCAGGAATTTATCACATAATCGTGGTATTATAAACAATGGTTGTTGTTGTTGCTTTCACTGATTATCTCAATTTTTCTAAGTGACCACAAAATTTATGAAAGTGATATTTGGTAACCTGATTCTTCATTTCATTGACTTTATTTTGACAGATTTTCTTACCATATGGGCGTGTATCTGGAAAAAAATATTACATACTAGGAGAAGATATTAATAGCTTTTTGGACTATTTACACCATAAACTTAGTATATACTGGCGCATAGACGAAGATAGAGCTCGTTGACGCGTGACGATTTTTAATTTGGTAAGGCGACGCATTGGAAATTTTGACGGCAGGGATCTCAATTTTGCTAAGTGACTACAAAACGTATAGAAGTGATATTTAATTACCTGATTCTCCATTTCATTGACTTTATTTTAACAGTCGCGATACACGATTGGTTAACTTTTGTAACACAAAAAAAAATATCAAAGAAACCTCTTTTAAAACAGAATTTTACATGGACTGATTTATATTTCTAAATTTTTTGTATAGTTTTAATCTAAACATATTCTTCAAAATGAAAGTTGGAGTTTTTAAAATTAATTATAGTTTTTAAAATAAACGTAAATAACTACTTTTTCGTATTTTTCGTAAGCTAGCGCGCGCACTTTTGCATAGACCAGTAGGTCTGTTTTGGATTAAATTATTGTTTATCAATGCGTCGCCTTAATTAAGACAAGACGAAATTCTAAGTACTATTTTAACCACTAAGGCTGTAGAGCGTTAAATGATAATTGTAATCGTGATTCATTGAATTCAACGTTGGAATCAATTTCTTTCAAATTCTTCTAGTTTTAGTTTTCTACTCTAGTGATGTATTCTATATGACAAAAACGGTTTCTTATTTTTAATTATTTTTTCATAAATACCTCTAAAATTATAAATATTACAGTTATTGAAATCGGCGCGAAACCAATATACTTCCACAGAAAGTCTACCAGTTTTAATAAATAGTTAAGATTTTATTATTGTAGGTATCTCTATCGTATTATGACATTATTTTTGCACTTGAGTTTTTATTAGTTAATTTATTGCTTTGTATTTTTCATTTTTATTAACAATATTTTGTGGTTAAAATATTGTAACTTACTTTGTAAACACGAACTTAGGTAAGTAACAGGCTGTATAAACGTAAATTTAAAAAAAATTATAGTAAATGTAACTGTACTCTGGCTGATGTCTTATTGTTTTTGTCCAAAATTCCTAAACATTTTATACTGTTTCTGGATTTGAGTATAAATCGAAACATTTAATCAGGACTTTTATAATTACGCTAGTACCACTCGCATTTAGTCGGTTATTTAATCGACATAATTAAGCACTCTACTTTAAGAATGAAGTAACCGATGCCATTACAAAGAACTCAGTAAGTCCTATACATGAGTAAATCCGCTGGGTCAGCGGAGTCGCTGTAATTATCTTTAGTCGGGGGGTCCTTGGGGGCCAAATCGCCGCCCCAGGGCTGTATATCAGGGTGGTTGTCTGCCGCTGATGTAGTTCGCAGTAATGACCGCACTTTTGATAAATTCGCACTTTTGTGCAGATAATAGGTCTATTTGGGTCTCAGCTTAACTATGGACGAGTATGAACTATACAATCGTAATCGAAAAACTAAATTGAATAATTATAAGAACTACAAGTTCATATAATGAAGAAAGGAATGCTTAGACGGTTCGGGCACATAGAAAGAATGAGTGACGAAAGACTGACGAAGAAAATCTCTAGAGGGAAAGGCCAGCTTATGAAGGTCAAATAGCCAGAGTGTTAGCAGACGAAAATGTCAAAAACACTCGTATACCTAGGCTAAAATGTGCGAGAAGAATGATGAGATTTGACTTTGAGGACGCGAAAGATGTATGTAAGGATCGCGACGCCTGGCGCTCTGTCCTCTCTGACTACACCGTTGGGGATGTAGCGTGAAGATATGTATGTATGCACCAGTTTATAGTTACAATTATTTTATATATACAAATGATGCGCCTCGGCTCCGCACGAGGACCTGATGTCGAAAAGCCAATGTCTGTAACTTTTATAGACCAAGGGTGGCTTGCACCAATTATTTAATAGTAGGTGCAAGCGAGATGTCAAATTCTTTAATCGAGTTTAAATAGTTGGTGCGAGCGAGTGCGAGATATATAAAGAGATTTCATTTTGCACCGCACACGAAGCTACACAAAATTATTTTTATATTTTCTTGACGACCCCAAAACCAATCCCTAAATATCCTTGCGTCACCACTTGCTTTGTATTTTTATTTTTTTTTATTAACAAAAATATAATTTAGTGGTTAAAATATTATAACTTACTTTGTAAACACGAACTTAGTTAAGTTACAGGTTGTGTTAACGTAAATTAAAAAAAAATTATAAATGTTATTGTACTCTTGGCTGCTATCTTATCGTATTTGTTTTTGTCTAAAATTCCCAAATATTTTATATCCATACTGTTTCTGGATATGAATAAAAGTTAAAACATTCAACTAGAACCCTAATTACGCTAGTACAACTCGAGCTTAGTCGGTTATTTAATCAATAAAATTTAGCTCAGTCGTCAGTTCCAAAAAAAAAACGACAGTACCCCACTGACAACGGACACCGAACTCAATAAACGTTTCTCTTACCTAAATTTGAAATAGAACAATGTATTTTTTCTTATTTTGGATTATTTCTACAAACATAGTGGTTACAGAGTCACAGTATACTTCCTTGTCCCATTTCATGCGGGAATAGATGAAGGTATTCAATTATTTTATTAATAAATAAGATAATAAAAAAACGTTTTTATGTTATAAGCAATAAAATATATTTAATAACACTGGATATTCGGGTAATATAAAACTTTGATCCGGTTTTATCCGGAAAAATGCGGAGCATTTCGCGTGGGGCCGATTTAATTGCATTCCATCGTCTGAAACAAAGAAAACCAATTTAGTTTTGAACACACAGACGAAGCACTGTGTTACATAGTGAGGAACACAGATGTAATTAAATAACAGCTCAATTTATTAGAAAGTTGAAACAATTGAAAAACCAGTCAACTGTAAGCTGTATTTTCACAATTCTTGTTCTATACTGTTATTGCCAATTGCCAATCACAAAATAAAGTCGCAGAGATATATTTTAATTACAAAATACAATACAATAATCCCAACAATTTTCCTATTCCTACTCCTTTTTAACTTAAAAATTTCACTATACATATACTCGTAGCGGTTGTGAATAATTCTTTTTTCCTTTTCAGAATTGGAAAGAAGTTAGTTGCATACCTATGCTAGATATTTATGTCAAAGTCATTTAAGAGAGAAAAATAAATAACTTTCTAAGACAAAAATCAAACAGACTTAAAAAAAACACTAAAAGGTATAAAGTAACTATCTTTCGCTAATCAAAACTTACCACGAAGAAGAAATGGGTTTAATTTTTTTTATCTCATCTAATATCTTTTGTATGTACTGATTATAAATAAATACGTTACTTTTTAACGCTTTTTGGAAAACCTACTTAAAAATGGTCTTTTTCCACTTCATTTCCGTGTAGCATCTATCACTTAGGAAACTGTTTAAATAGAAATTTAAGCTCTCAAAACTGACCTCAAAAAGTCAAAACTCAACTGCTGAGATTCATGTTTGTTTTTTAATTCACTAATTGCTACTTATTATAATCAATTGAGATTTAAGCCGTTTCCGTAAAAAAAATTAAAAAAATCGTCAAAAGAATTAAAATGAAATGATTCTACGAATGTTCAAAAATTTTTCGATTTTTCAATTTTGGAACATTTTTATCTTTGGTCCCACGCTTTTAAAATCGCTGAAACAATTTCGAGTCAGTAAACGCATATTTTTCTTTTATTTGATATTTACTTTGACTCTTTTATAACCCCTTAGAGCACTGGTTCCCAAACTTATTTTGTCTACTGAGTCGAGAGCTCATGCAGTCGTTGTCTAAGATGCCTCCTAGCTAAATGAAATTACAAATCACCCCCCAGGCCTCTACACAACGCCCCCATTTTTTTTCTGGGTCTCTTACCCTTTAGGCCTGCAGCGCCCACAAGGTGGCGTTATCGCCCACTTTGGGAATGGCTGCCTTAGAGATTGAATTTGAAAATTCCCTTCAATGCTTGCCGACATTATTTAAGTAGCCTTTATGTAAAATTTCAATTGTTTGCTCAGTAATATACGTATACATATAGATTAGAAGTACAATGATTAAAAAGCGATCCTTTTGCAGTGCTTTATTTTGCAACTGCAATTTATTTATTTATTTATTTTGGTTTGCTAACAGTTATTACAGTACACATACATTTTAAACAATAAAAATCTGTTTTGAATTAATTGTATAACCACTTATAAGCAACACAGCATGCAGTATTTTAATAACAATAAACAAAAGAAAATGTAGGCAGATAGGCAGATGTAGGCAGATAGGTATACATATCCACTCCATAAGACAACTAGTGATCACTACTCCATAGTAGGTATGATGACATGTTTTACAGGAACAATTGACGTCTGCAATCGTAATGTATACTATTTATAACGACGCCATACACCGTACCATGAATCGAAAATTAAAAACAAAGTGATTTTTAAACAAAATAACGTATATGAGATTTGATTAATTATTAGGAAGAGGTAAAGTGTAGTGTATCGCCTTCAAGATATGATTTCTGTATCGCTGTCCCGCTCGACGGCGTTGGTAAGTATATATGGGACTTTTGTTACTGAGTATACCCACTAAAAGTTGACGTACTCGTAGATCGTTATCGGCACGTTGTCGAAGGCTATTTAGCTCTGGGGTCTCCTACGGAACGCAACCGAAGTCCCTCTCGAAGCACTTCTCCACGAGCAGTTAATACAAAGCCCCCTGCAGCCTCGCAGTGGCTACGACATTACGTACTACACGCGCTACCGTACTCCTCGTGGTTGTGTGGAAGGACGATCAGAGCCCCTATTCCTATCGACTGCGACATCGAAGACGTCTTCAATAGCCTCTTACAACGGGCGACGAACACCGTTGACTTATTATCTTGACTTGATCTTGAATTAATCTTGAACACCGTTGACTATTATCGACTGGCCCGTTGGTGCAGTGGCATATGCATTTGCTTTCCAAGTTAGGGTCCCAGGTTCGATCCCCGGTCAGGTCAATATAGAAAAAGAACTTTTCTAAACTGGCTTGGGGTCTGGATGTTACTGGAAACTCCTCCAGAGTTCGTTGTATGGTACCCATAGTACAAGCTCACTGCTTAGTTTGGGGTCACACAATATGTGTAACTGTCTGGAGTATTATTAATAATATAATATATTAATAATATTAATATAATATTATAGGGCCCGGGCTACAGAGCTGAGAGTAAACATACAAACATATCTTCACGTCGTATCCCCAACGGGCTAGTCAGAGAGGACGGAGCACCAAGCGTTGCGGTCATTACATACTTCTTTCACTTCCTTAAATCTCACCAGTCTCCACACACAATTTCGCCTAAGTACGCAAGTGCTTTTGACATTTCCGTTGGCTAACACTCTGGCTATTCGATCTTCATAGGTCAGCCTTGGTCTTCCTTGGTTTCTTTTACCACTCACTTTCGCTCTGTAGATTTTCTGCGTCAGTCTTTCATACCTCATTCTTTCTATGTGCCAGAAACATGCAATCCTTCCTTTCTTCATTTTTACAATAACACTGTCGTGCAACCTTGTCATACTGCGTGTCATTGCTTATTTTGTCCGTAAGAGCGACATCGCACATATTTCTAAGATATGGCATTTCTACTGCATTTATAATAATAATAATAATACTCCAGACAACTACTCAGATTGTGTGACCCCAAACTAAGCAGTAAGCTTGTACTATGGGTACCACACAACGAACTCTGGGGAGGTTCCAGTAACACCCATACTCCAAGCCACTTTATCTTACTTTCACTCGATTTTGGGGATAAACACGTACAGTATAGACGTACAAAGTATAGATATTGGTGTATGTACTAGATTAGCTTTTCGCTCGCGACTTCGTCGGCCGATATCTCAAATGAAAAGACATATTAACGAATTAATAATTTTATCTTCTTATATACTAATATTATAATGAGGTATACTTTGTTTGTTTGTTTGTACTGGATAAACTCAGAAATTACTCAACCGAGTTCAAAAATTCTTTCACCTATAAAAAGCTACATTATCAGCGAGTAACACGAGCGCGGAGAGGGTCGCTAGTACGTAATATCTGCAAATATGCCTGAGTTATATTACGCTCTTAGATTCATCACTTCGAGTATTATAAAAAAGCCATATAAATCGAAGCGACGCGAGAACGGGTCGTTAGTTATATAATATAGTTCTTACTTACGTGTGCGTCACTGAACCTCCTAAAGGGCTGGACCGATTTTGATGATATTTTTTGTGTTTGAGTGGATCCCTGGATGGTTTAGATTCACAATTGAACCCGGTAGGTAGCACTGCGTCCGAGTTCTAAGATTTTTTTTTTATTTTGAATAACGTTCAGGCAGGACGACGTCATCGGGTTCGCTGGTATGGGTATAAGAAATAACTTCGTAAACTATGTTCGTATTATTCTCTTTTGACTCACACAAACAAACTGTCGTCCTCTATTTTACCCATTTAGAGGGTGACTTTACAAAAACGCTGAAACACGTTGTTCTCAATTTCTAAGCAAAGGCTAAATAGGTACCACGTTTCAATGTATTAACCACAAAAACAATGGAAACTACCTTTCCAACTTTCATCCCATTTTTTACCATCTTATAAGGACGCAGTATGCTGCCATACTTGGACGACAGCGTTATCGCAAAAATAAACCAAGAAATGTTCAGCTTGTTCGGGCATATAGGAAGATTGAAAGGGAAAATCTAGAGCGAAAGCGAGTGGTAGCAAAAGCCAAGGAAGACCAAGGCTGGCTGACTTATGAAGATCAAATAGTCAGAGTGTTAACTGGCAGAAATGTTAAAAGCTCTCACGTACCTAGGTGAAAATGTGTGAGGAGGTTGACGAGGATTGAGGAGGCAAAAGAAGTATGTAAGGATCTCGTTATTTGGCGCTCTGTCCTCTCTGACTACCTGTTAGGGATACAACCTGAGGATATGTATGTATGTATGCATAGTATTTAACATTTTCATGAACATTTTAAAGAAATATAAAACGCTATTTCCTTCATTTCTAACCGAAAAGTTGAATGAAACTTTTATGTCTTTAATGATGGATTTTCATACGAACTCACATCCCATATTTATTTATTTAGGGATCGAATTTCCAAAAATCTCCTCGCAACTGGTATTTAGACTATAAAAACTTAAATTTAAAATTTAAAAAACCCCCTACGCGAAAAAACCTCCAAAAAGGAAAAAAAATGTACCTCATAGCCCTTTAAATTTGTGATAAGTTTCAATATAAGTAGTAGTAGTAATATATCCAAGCGTCGTTACTTCGGGGGACCGCTAAGTTAACTTGTATTTAAATTTCATACATACTTATATATTTACTTATACTTCATTTTTAGTTGTATTCTCTTTTTATTACTTTATTTACTTAGCGGTCCCCCGACGTACGACGCTTGGATATATTACTACTACTATCTATATTGAAACTTATTACAAATTGAAAGGGTTATGAGGTACATATTATTTTTTTACTTTTTGGAGGTTTTTTTGAGTCGGAAGTTTTATAAATTTATAATTTAAGTTTTATTTCATGCTTTTTAAACACTACGATCTACACTCTATCCCCACATTCACGCAAATACTTTTCGGGATGATACACGAAATTGCGACACGAGATCGTGCCTCGCCGAAATCTGACTATTCTGAAAATAGTTGTTTGATCCATCATCAGACCCTGATCACCATCTGTCTATCTATCTATAACCTAAAAACATAACATATCATAACTTCACGCTGTATCCCCAACGGGGTAGTCAGAGAGGACGGAGCGCCAGGAGTCGCGGTCCTTACACACCTCTTTCGCTTCCTTAAATCTCATCATTCTCCTCACACATTTTCGCCTAGGTATGCAAGTGCTTTTGACATTTCCGTCTGCTAACACTCTGGCTATTTGATCTTCATAAGTCAGCCTTGGTCTTCCTTGGCTTCTTTTACCACTCACTTTCGCTCTGTATATTTTCTTCGTCAGTCTTTCATCACTCATTCTTTCCATGTGCCCTATATCTATATCTATCTATCTATAACCTATTCATAGAAACCATTTCAATGAGCCTAAACATGCTACCTCTACTGTAAGTGGCGAGGAGTTTGATATCCTGCTGACTTCAGATGATGCTGCAGCATATGTCAAGGTTACTATGTTATTGTGACATAATTGAAGTTACAATATACTAAATTTCACATCGATTAGAGTGATTAGACTAATCGAAGATGCTCGCGTCCCTTTAAAAACTAAAAAAGAGCTGATATTCTTTAAACGGCTGAACCGATTTTGATAAAACATGTCTAAGAACCACCGCTAGAAAACCTACTTTCATACAAAAAAACCGCATCATAATCAGTCAATTCGTTTAGTAGCTACGATGCCACAGACGGACATACAGACACACAGACACACAGACACGTCAAACTTATTACACCGTTTCTTTTGCGTCGGGGTTTAAAAAGGACTCTCTGCGCAAACTTTCAAATTTCTAGACCTAGCATTTTAAACTGTTCGATGATGTCTGTAACTCAATTAATTAATTCTTCTTTTACACGGAAAAAATATATAAAACACCATGCCTAATTAATAATTAATCAGAAAGTATACAAACTTTATATTACTTATAACAGACCATACAGGGATTACCGCGTTCATTCACCCCTATAATATTAAGATTTTATTAATATTCTTGAAAAATGTATTCAGTATTTTATCCGGACCAAAATCCTTTACATTAAAACTTTATATTGTAGAGGTCAATAACCCGAGCGCCATCAAGTAGCGAAGATTAATGAATAGAGACAGGGAATAACAAAAACCTCTGTGACAAGTGCGGTCCACAATGGAGGGATACAAGCAGTACATCCCTTTTAGTTCGCTCTTGCCCGCGACTTTGTCTGTTAGTTCATATTAAATACACGTGCATGTAAGAACATTATATGTATGTAATATGAAGTAACATCAGTGATAAACACAATAAAATAATAGAAAAAACCGGCCAAGTGTGAGGCGAACTTGCGCACCGAAGGTTCCATACCAGCACATAATATATTTGTGTCCTGTACTTAAAAAAGTCGAATTCAGAAACAAACTTAACTTTGCAGTTTTAGGACACGATCTCCCATACTCTCCAGCAGCAAATTTAAGTATGTAATCACAAAAAAATTTTTTTCGCGTGATATAACACAAATTAACGCCTTCTTGCAAAATTTCATGATTGTAGGTCAACGGGAAGTATCCTATAGGTTTTGCTTCCCTTCCGAGTGACAAAGTACGTGACAGAAACGGCCGTATCTTTTGATTGCGTTGACTTAGAAATTTGATTTTTTCACAGCTCCAAGGAATTGCAGACCTGATACTTGATCTTGATATCTCCACGCATTCTTGAGAAAAAGGGTCTTGACAGACAGATAAACAGACAACGAAGTGATCCTATAAGAGTTCCTTTTTTCCTTTGAGGTATGGAACCCTAAAAACGATTCTTCTTCTGATTCGAATTGAAATTCTAAAATTTTGAATTAATCTGTTGCCGTATTGAGCAAAATTTTATAAAATTGCTTTCAAGAAACTTTAACAAAAAATAAAAAGATAGATCCCATGTTACGTAATTCAGAAGTGAAGTAACTGAAATTAACCGGATAATCCGGATTTATATTATTTACATCTATATCTAAATTAAAATCTTAATATTATAAAGAGTTAAACCTTGCAGACAAAATAAGCAATGAAGAGATACGCAGTATGACAGGGTTGCACGACAGTGATTGTAAAAATGAAGAAAGGAATGCTAAAATGGTTCAGGCACATGAGAGGCAAAAAATGAGTGATGAAATACTGACGAAGAAAATCTATAAAGCAAAAGTGAGTGGTAAAAGAAGTCAAGGAAGACCAAAGCTGACTTATGAAAATCAAATAGCCAGAGTCTCAGCAGAGGGAAATGTTAAAAGCTCTCGCATACCTAGGCGAAAATGTGTGAGGAGAATGATGAGATTTGAGGAAGCAAAAGAAGTATGTAAGAACCGCGACGCTTGGCGCTCCGTCCTTTCTGACTACCCCGTTATGAATACAGCGTGAGGATATGTATGTATGTATGTAAACTTTGTTTGTATGTAATGGAAAACTCAAAAACTTCTCAACCGATTACAAAAATTCTTACACCCATAGAAAGCTACTATCAGCGTCTTTTATTTTTAAAAAAATTTCTATCCACGGATTTGCGGTTTGCTAGTTATGAATAAGCCGAGATTAACAACGCGGCTAGCAATGCACCTAGCAATTGTGGTGTTTTATTTTATCAATTTTGGCTTTGTGTAAGCGCTACCAAAATATAATCGAATTATAATATATAAAGATATGGAATTTAAACCCTTCCATATGTCGTGTTGTGTGAAATAGAATACGTGCAAAGTCGTATATTACGGCAACGGCCATATCAAAAATAACACTGATAAATATGCACAGGAAGCACGTTAGATTAACTACTACTTACGTGTTTTTATATATAATGAGGTGTATTATTAGAGTGTCAGTGATAAATATCGAAGGCTTTCAAATTGTTAAAAAATTGTTTTTTGGAATTTGATTAATACCAAAACGTAAATTACACGGTTACTGACACAGTTTTTTCTCCTAGGAACTAGTCAGTAACGTCTTTGATCAAGTGTCAAAATGGGACACAGTAGTTAATCTAGCGCTTAGCTAAATCGTTTAGAAGACATTGCTGTACTCACTTTGCCGTCCTTAAACATCTTTGAAATTGCAATTCGTAATAGGAGAAATATATATCTATTTTACAAGAAAAGCGATATTAATGATATCACGGGAACTCGAGGTCACAAATTAGTTATTCCGAGAAAATTATAAAAGTCGAATTGCTTATTTTTGGATAGCTCCATTCGTTTTTATAATAAACTCAATTAACGGAAAGCAGATTTTTTGTAATCTATAAAACAAACGATTTTATCAAAGATAAAACAATAGTTTCGAAATTATTTTCTCTGGAGTTGCATTTACTGGATTTTTAAATATTGTATTTTCATGTGTTCGGTGTCACCCTTGCGGATAGGATAAGCTATAAAGAGATACGCAGTATGACAGGGTTGCACGACAGTGTTATTGTAAAAATGAAGAAAGGAATGCTAAGATGGTTCAGGGACATAGAAATAATGAGTGATGAAAGACTAACGAAGAAAATCTACAGAGCAAAAGCGAGTGGTAAAAGAAGCCAAGGAAGATCAAGGCTGACTTATGAAGATCAAATAGCTAATGTTAGCCAACGGAAATGTCAAAAGCACTCGCATACCTAGGCGAAAATGTGTGAGGAGAATGATGAGATTTGAAGAAGCGAAAGAGTATGTAAGGACCGCGCCGCTTGACGCTTCATCCTCTCTGACTACCCCGTTGCAATACCCCGATACAGCATAAAGATATATATGTATGTATTTTCATATATTTTAAAATGGTGTTGAAATAATATATGACTGAGTTTCTCATAAGTTCTACACAGTGTAAGTTTTCGATTAAAACCGTTAAAAAACACCTTGTAACTTTGGGTTTAGTTAATGTAGAGGAGCGAGATGACACCACTGTCGCCGTGACGACCTATCTGACTTCACGACGTGCCTGCTATAGCTGTTGTCGTCAAGTTGTAGGGGAAGTGACGTCAAGCAAGTCCATATAAGCCGATGTGTACTAAGATCTGGATCATTCTACATCATCCTTAGTGATTAGCTGTTAATTATCCGTCGTTAGCTATTCTTTACATGTTACACTTTGTAATTTGTCATTAATTATTGAGAATTCAATGTAAAAATGACCATTCGCAGGGTGTGTTCTTTATTGCTGAAATATTAATAATAATACTCCAGATAATTACATAATTTGTGTGAGCTCGAAATAAGCAATAGCGTTGTACTATGGTTGTCATTAGAGATACAACAATATGTTTTTGAAGTCAAAACTTCTATAGGTGTGTTCGGCGAATTTTACATGGATAAAATGTTATGGTTGAGCGTCACCGACGTGCTGTTGCGCGCGCAGCTAGCACGCACACACACACACACACGCACACGCACACACACACACACACACACACACACACACACACACACACACACACATTATATACTGTAGCCATCTATAGATATATGCACCTATACATGTATACCTTCTATTTATTGTTTTTTTTTTACATTATTTCATAATTTTAAGTTTTCACTTCAATCGGCAGTCCTTAATCGCTGCCTATTTTTTTTTATAAAAGAGAAGCAAGCGAGTCACCTGATGGAAAGCGATCGCCGCCCATGGACACCCGTAACATTCGGGGAATCACGGGTGCGTAGCCAGCTTTTCAGCCGGGAAAGAGGGAAAGGAGGGGGAGGATGGAGATGGGCCACCGGCACTCTCACTCACCGAATGAAACACGACAGCAATAGATGCTGTTATTTCACGCCGATATTCTGTGAGAGGGTGGTATTTCACCGGGCGAGCCGGTTCAAATTGTGCGCCTCTACTACACATAAATAAATAAAAAATAAAAAATTGAGGTACCCATGGGAGCGCCCAGTAACATCTAGACTACAAGACAATTAAGTAAACATCGTTTCCTAAATCGATTTGAGAAACCCTAGAAACCCGCCTTGGAATCAGATTCTACGTCTCCGAGCAACGAGCCAATTTTATATCAATTGATTTGATTTTTACTATTTAGTTGATATACTTTTAGGATAGTTACATGACATCCTATACAAACGCTTTTTGCAGTTTGGCAAGTGGAAATGGCATTGCCAAGCGGCTAGCTGACGCGACTGCACGGGACAACTTTGGGTTAAGGTCTCTGTACATCATACAACATATCACATTACATTTTGTATACAACACGATTGGTTTAAAAAAAATGTGTGTTAGGTTCTAAAATTGAAAAAATGTACATTCGTGGTATCGCCTCGATGTTCATTTGTATAGACAAAGAGACAGCTCTTACAGCCGTTTTTATTGGAGATTATTTAACGTAAACAGCTCAAAGAAACAGTCAAGGGGGCATTAGCCATAGACGTTAACCTTAAAAGTCGAGTTTTGACTTTTGGTGTTTGGTTTTGAAGCACAGTTAGGGGCATACTTAAAAATTAAAACAAAATTAAGGTCAACGCGCGAGGTGTCAAATATATCTCTTTACAACGCGAACACGCTATACTATGAGTTATTTTCTTACAACTTTTTCGATAATATGTGTAGAAATTGTTTCCCTCCCTATTTATCTCTGAAAGTGTAGCTCACAAAATTCTGAATAATCACGAATATTGAGAACGTATTGATTCAAAGAAAGTTATGAGGATGACATAGTATTAGATAATTTTTTATACATAAAAAGATAGCTCTATGACTAAATTTGTCTTGCAACAATACTGGTCAAGAACACGGACGTAGCTATACAGGGTTAATTGAAAAATACTAATAACCTCTCAGTGCAAAATTTCTGTCATCATACCTAACAATTTTTGTTCTACGACTTTTTTCAAAACTTAATACGTTCGTCAAAAACTATTTGTTAAGTTTTTTTTGCACTGTCTGAAACGTAATTACTCTGTGTACGTATTCCAATGGTACAGTGCTAGCGCACCGGGGCTCACGCCGCGCCGCCCGTGCGCGCCCCGCTGTGCGTGTGCCGCTTTAGCGACCCGGTAGAGTAGGTGCCATTTTCAGAAACATTTAATTGATTTATATTTTTGTATGAAAGAAAAAACTTATGAATTTTTAAAAGTCGTAGAACAAAAGTTATTGCGGATAATGTACATACATACATATCCTCACGCTGTATTCCCAACGGGGGATAATGTTTAGTACAAAATACCAAGAGATTATTAGTATTTTTAAATGAATACAGGATTCATCATAGTGTAGCTATAGCTTTCAAATGAGGAGTGTCCAATAATGCGCAAATGAAAACTAGTTTACACCTATGAATTCACAATATAAAGAAACAGAGTTCAGAACGCCAATAAAATCAATCGATTGCAAATTTCATAAATGTATTATCCAATACGTAGGCTAAAATTTGTAAGAAGAATGATGAAATAGGAGGAAGCAAACGAAGTATGTACCTAAGGACCACGATATTTGGCGCTCCTTTCTCTTTGACTACCCCGTTAAATATACAGCATGAAGATATGTTTTATCCGATCGTGCAATATTTTGTTTGTACGGATACAAAAGGTTATTCGGGTGACTAAACACCCTACTTAAATACGCCCGTGGTCAAATATAAGTGGTATTGACGCAATCAGAGTCATTTGTATACTCTAATTGCGTAAGTACCATTTATACTTGGCCGGTTATTAATAAGTGATAAACAAGACATCCGCCCTAACTTAAGGCACACCGGTATGCCCATTTATGACGCTTTGAGGTATTCTGTAATAAGAATAACTGCGTCAAAATCTTGCGGGGCGCTGAACAGTGAGCTGTGATATGATTAGTCATGTGGAGACTAATCATATCCATTCTTGAATACTGAACTACCGAGTAGTTCAGCATTCAAGAACGGATAGGCGAAAAGTTTTAGGCGCGGTTGCAGGTTAACCTTCATAAATGTTATCTAGAACTTACTGATCTGTATTGGAAAAACATAAAGACAGAGGTAATTTTAATGTGATCGCGAGTTTTTAGACCTTAAGCTTATTGTTTTTATATCTCCTTAGATTTTTTTAGTAAAGGTTTATGTAAAATCTGCTCACGTTCGATCGTACAGTGTCCTTTGAGAGATAAATCGAGATTGAAGAGAGGACACACTGGCCTTTAAGACGAGAGGCCGAGCTTATATTGTAAAAATAAAATAAATAGAACACCGAAACCGTTAACTTAAAAAAACTGCTTCATGGATGTGCATTATTATCTTCGTTCCTTTTATCTTTCTAAGTGGACAGAGGATCAAGGTGTAGACGCCATTTTTGTCAATAAATATTTGGGCAAGCAAAATTAAACAGTGATAGGTCACTACTGCCGGTTCGTCGGCTACATCAATTACTTGTAATCTTATCAATACAAAAAATTAAACCGCCTTCAAAAAAACACTGCAAAGTACAAAATCACCGTTACTAATCAAAACTGAAGTACAAAAATAACTTTACAAATACGATACAAATACCTATATAATTAAATTTGACAGTTACTGAAGTCAATCCCAAGCCTATACCAAACTAATAAACTTTCTGTTGTCGCACATTGATTTGGCACCGACTTCAAACTCGAATACCGTTAAAATTTAAACGGGTTTACCTCAGAAGTATACCCTTTCAAATCAAAAAACTAATTTTCGAAATCAGTCCACAATTAACGAATTGAACATCCAAACAAAATACATACATACGAATATAGAACCTCCTCCTTTTTTTGAAATCGGTTACAAATAATAAAGAGAGAGAGTAAATTCTGTAAGTATGTTTATATGTGGAATATAATCTCCGGAACCACTGCACCTATTTGAAAAATACATTATTCAAGAAAGACTGTATATTATGTATTCAGCCCGGACGAAGTCAGTCCGCTAGAACCTTACAAAATCGAACTCGGTACCTCGGTACTGTCGGCTTTAAAGACATCCAGTTACTCTCATTATCATTGTCAATTATATTGAATCCAGTCATTTAACTAAAAATCTGCGATATTGGCAACTGGAGCCAATTAAATTACTTAACCTAAGCCAAAAAATAAAACAAAGACAATACAGATATGTCTCAGTCTCAGTACTACGTTTTTTAAGAGATTTACTCAAAAAGTATTTTAATACGGATGTTACGTATAACGAAAGCGTAACAACAGAAAGTTTATTTGCTTGGTAGGCTTGGCACCGTCTTCAATAATTGTCAAATTTAATTACATATATAGGTGTGCGTATTTATAAAGTTATTTTAATTATACTTGAGTTTCGATAAGTAAAGGATAGTTATTTTGTAATTTTTAACCGACTTCAAAAAAAGAAGGAGGTTCTCAATTCGTCTGTATGTTGTTTTTTTTTAACCGACTTCAAAAAAAGAAGAAGGTTCTCAATTCATCTGTATGTTGTTTTTTTTGTATGTTTGTTACCTCATAACTCCGTATTTATGAACCGATTTCGAAAGTTCTTTTTTTGTTTGGTAGACAATGCTTCAGAGATAGTCCCATTTAAATTTAACCGGTATTGAAGCTTGGACTTCGAAGATACACCAAATAACACGACCTGGTTATAATCTTTATCTATATTGACGATTCTCTTGTATATCGTTGCGCTACGGAATTAGAATGAAGTTAATTGCAGACCTGCTCTAGAAATTTATTTAGGGCAAGAACACTGAAAAGGGAGAAATAAAAAATTTTTATTTAAAAAAATTAAACCGCCTTCACAAAAACACTGAAAAGTATAAAATAACTATCCTTTACTAATCAAAACTCAAGTACAATTAAAATAACTTTATAAATACGATACACATACCTATATAATTAAATTTGGCAGTTATTGAAGTCGGTGCCAAATCAATGTGCAACAACATAAAGTCTATTAGTTTGGTGGGCTTGGCACCGACTTCAGTAACTGTCAAATTTAATTATATAGGTATGTGTACCGTATTTATAAAGTTATTTTAATTGTACTTGAGTTTTGATTAGTAAAGGATAGTTATTTTATACTTTTCAGTGTTTTTTTGAAGGCGGTTTAATTCTTCAGTGTTTTTTTTCAAGGCGGTTTAATTTTTTTTCTAATTTTTTTTTATTTCTCCCTTTTGAGTGATCTTGACCTAAATAAATATCTAGGGCAGGTCTGCAATTAACTTCTTTCTAATTCCGGAACGTAACGATATACAAGAGAATCGTCAATATAAACAAAGGTTATAATCAGGTCGTGTTATTTGGTGTATCTTCGAAGTCCAAGCTTCAATACCGGTTAAATTTAAATGGGACTATTTCTGAAGCATTGTCTACCAAACAAAAAAAGAACTTTCGAAATGGGTTCATAAATGACGGACGGAGTTATGAGGTAACAAACATACAAAAAAAAAACATACAGACGAATTGAGAATCTACTTCGTTTTTTGAAGTCGTTTAAAAAATATACACGGGATGATTATCCTAACTCCTAATACTAATTTAGAGATTCATTTTGCTAGTTACTAGAAATCACTAAAAGTAAGTAGGTCTAATAACTAAGAACAGAAAACAATCACGAATTAGCAATAGAGAGCAGTTCTTTGTTCGGTGTCTAGAGCAAAAGTGAAATTGCTCTCGAGTCGTCCATCGTTAGCGACACCTTGTTTTCGGGCTGAACGTCTATATGACATCTCTCAATCCTTCATTGATTCCAAACCTTTTACTTTTATTGAAGAAAATAGAGCTCTTCCTTTAACACTACAATAAAATGTTACGCTCCCATTAAAAATAAACTCGAAAATTTATAAAATGTATAAAAACAAAAAATAAAATTGAAACGGAAAAATACAATAGGAAAAGTAATGTGTTTTAATTCCCATTTTTTTTAAATTATTTGCGCATATTTTGTTTTGTTGTTTTTTTTTATGTTTATTTAAGGCACTGGTTCCCAAACTTATTTTGTCTACTGAGTCGAGAGCTCATGCAGTCGTTGTCTAAGATGCCTCCTAGCTTTACAGCTAGGAGCTACCCCCCAGGCCTTTACACAACGCCCCCATTTTTTTTCTGGGTCTCTTACCGCCCCCCTTTAGGCCTGCAGCGCCCACAAGGGGGCGTTATCGCCCACTTTGGGAATGGCTGATTTAAGGGCTTAACTGGCTTCAACAGCCCAATCAAGAGAGGACTGGCGATCTTTGGAGGAGCCCTTTACCTGTAGAGCGGTTCTTTCAGATATATAAATTGTAAAATATATCTATATAGGTAAGTTACTTATATTTATATTTTTAAGATTTATATTAACACTCATAATAATGAAAAAAAAACTACAATTTACTAACATAGACTAAGACTGTGTTGCAATCTGACATTTATTGCAAAAAAATAAAAGCCTTTTTTATTTTATTAACGGCTTAATCTTCACGATATACTTTAAAAATAAATACATTGCAAGTTCTCTATTAACATTAGTGACCACAGTAACGAAAATTAAAAATTTAAAAACCATTGCCAGAAATAGTCCACTAAACCAATTTCCACATAAAACATAGCAAAAAATAATTGACGAAAAAAATAGTGCAAGCAAATCGGTTCACCCGTTCACGAGCTATGGTGCAATAGACGAATACATAGACAGACAATTGCATAAAATATCCCTCTTTTCTGCCAGGGGTTAAAACTCCATGCTACAACGTCTCTATACAGTTTCGTTCGAATTCAACTCATTATCTCCAAAACAACTGAACATAGAATTTTTAAAAATTTCATGGAATATTATCTAAGCTTTACAGAGAAAAATCCTATTTAATAGGTTCTCAGGAATCATTTTTAGCAATTTACCAAACTAAATATTTGATCGATTTTTTCAATATTTAATATTACGACGTGTTGTTATTGTTAGGGGGTCAACTGAGGAAGCGTGCTCGTCGCGACCCCTGCCAGCCCTTTTCAGGGCTGCAATTCCTCTTCTGTGCATACCATGCGGGACAACGGCAATTATAATGTTAGGGCGTCCCCCGGAAGCGACGTACACCGGTCTGTCCCCGCTGGTGTGTGCAGAGTGCAGTTCGGCGTTGGGGACCGCCACCCAACACGCTGTGCACCTAGCGGCGGGAAGTGGAGGGAGGAGTGCAGAGTAGCTGCGTGGAATGTGAGAGGTGGGATTGAGGAGAAGATGAATGAAGTGATTGATATTATGGAAGAGAAAAGATTGGATGTGCTATGTTTGAGTGAAACCAAGCGAGGCGGCAGTGAACTTGCCGACTTGCCCGGAGGAGGCATCGCTTTGTGGTCAGGGGTACCACAAGGAGATAGGGGATGCCAAGGGGTAGGCGTTTTACTGTCCTCTCGTATGGTTAATTGTATGACTGAGTATGAATGTATAAATCCCAGACTGCTCTGGGTACGCCTCAAGATTGGGTTGACAAGAATTTTTGTTTTGGCAGTATATGCCCCAGTGTCCTCTGTCGGTTTGGCTGAACTAGAGCAGTTCTGGGAAAATGTTAGAGAAGTTCTAGCGACGGTTGAAGAGAACGAAAGAATTGTTGTGTGTGGAGACATGAATGGATGGGTCGGGACAGCTCGAACAGGATTTGAGTCTGTCCTAGGCAAATATGGAGATAAGAGAGTAAATGATACTGGTAAGATTGTGCTAGGACTGTGTATGGAAAAGGATCTTTTTGTGGCTAATACCATGTTTGGGCACAAAAGGATCCATCAGTACACGTGGGAAAGAAAGGGTGCGAGAAGTATGATTGATTTATTCCTGGTGGATAGCAGACTTAAGAAGCAGGTAATGGACACAAGAGCGTATAGAGGAGCCGACCTCGGGACGGACCACTTTCTGGTGATAACCAGAATAAGGGGTCTGTTCGCAGCATGGCGACATCGCGTAGTGTCCAAACCTGCAGCGGTTAGCCGTATTAAAAGCTGGAAACTGCAGGATGCGACCACCAGGAATGAATATGAAAGGGTATTATCCAGTAAGCTTGATGATAGATTGAAAGTGATGAGCGAGGATGTTGAAGAATGCTGGCAGAACCTTAGAGATAGTATGGTTGAAGCTGCGAAAGAAGTGTGTGGAATGAATAAGATTGGGAATGGCAAAAAGCGTGATGTGTGGTGGGATGATGAGGTGAAAGTGGCTGTGTATAAGAAAAAGAAAGCATGGCGAGACTACCTTGCTACTAATGACTGTGGTATGAAAAATTTGATGAAAGACAGGTATAAGCTGCAGAAAGCAGAAACGAAGGCACTAGTGAAAGAGAAGCGTGAAAGGTGTAGGGTGTTAGATGAAAACAAGATGTCGGACAACTTCGAGGAAAATTCCAAATTATTTTGGAAAGAAGTACGTAAAATCCGAAGTGGTCCGGCACCTTGCAGAATGAATAAAGTGCGTTCGAAAGAAAACAACCTGCTTACAAACAAAAAGGATGTTCTGCACCGATGGAGTGAATACTATGGAGAACTGTATGAGAGTGGCGACTCCGTCTCTGATACTGAGAGCGATTCTAATGGATTGCCACACTCAGGCCAGGGACTGGAGGATCCCATTAGTATGAAAGAGATTGTGAAAGTGATAAGAAGTTTGAAATGTGGAAAGGCTGCGGGAATTGATGAGGTGACTGCTGAGATGATCAAGTATGGTGGTCCTAGGGTCTGGGATGCCTTCTGTGCACTCTGCAACCTTTGTTGGCAGAAGGGGGAGGTTCCAGAGGACTGGCGCACGGCAGTCATAGTACCTCTATATAAAGGGAAAGGTTCCTACCTAGACTGTGCGTGCTATAGGGCCATCAGCTTGGTCAGCTTAGCGAGTAAAGTCTATACTAAAGTATTGACTGAACGTATGAAAGGTGTTTCAGAAAGATATTTGTGGGAGGCGCAAGGTGGATTCAGGAACGGTAGGGGTTGTATGGATCAGATTTTCTCGCTTCGCGTTATCGTGGGAAGGTTTCTGGCTTTAGGTCAGAAAGTTTTCTGCGCTTTCGTGGATCTAGAGAAAGCATTCGATAGAGTAGTGCGGAAGAAATTGTGGAGTCTTCTGCCTGAATATGGCGTGGAGGGCTCCTTACTGCAGGCTGTGAGGTCATTATATCGAGACCACAGAGCCTGTGTAAGGATAGACGGTGACATGTCGCCCTGGTTTGAAGTCTGTTCTGGTGTCAGACAGGGCTGCGTGATGTCTGCCTGGCTATTCGTGCTGTATTTGGACAGTTGCCTCCAGAGATTGAAAGGTAATATGAGTGGTATGGGATGTGGTGACACAGTAGTAAACTGCCTATTGTACGCTGACGATGCTGTGCTAATAGCACCATCAGAAGCAGAGTTGCAGACACTAGTCACGTGCATGAAAGAAGATTGTGAAGTAAAAGGATTGAAAATGAATGTGAACAAAACTAAGGTTCTGGTGTTTGAAAGAGAAGCGGAACAAACGAAATGTGTGATTAGTGTAAATGGAAAATGTCTAGAACAGGTGAATGAAATTGTGTACCTGGGGAGTGCGTTTTCGAGGGATGGAAGATGTGAGTTGGATGTGGAGAGACGGGTAGCAGCCGGCAATAAAGTGAACGGTGCTCTGTCCGCATTAGTGGGTAGTGTGAATATATCTAACACTGCTAAAATGGCCATCCACAATGCGGTGTTGGTGCCAACTTTGTTGTACGGCAGTGAGGCCTGGATATGTCCGAAATCGAGTGAAAGTATGATAAATGCTGTGGAGATGCGGTCTCTCAGAAATATGTGCGGTGTCACGCTTGCGGACAGGATAAGCAATGATGAGATACGCAGTATGACAGGGTTGCACAACAGTGTTATTGTAAAAATGAAGAAAGGAATGCTTAGATGGTTCGGGCACATGGAAAGAATGAGTGATGAAAGACTGACGAAGAAAATATACAGAGCAAAAGTGAGTGGTAAAAGAAGCCAAGGAAGACCAAGGCTGACTTATGAATATCAAATAGCCAGAGTGTTAGCAGACGGAAATGTCAAAAGCACTCGCATACCTAGGCGAAAATGTGTGAGGAGAATGATGAGATTTGAGGAAGCGAAAAAGGTGTGTAAGGACCGCGACTCCTGGCGCTCCGTCCTCTCTGACTACCCCGTTGGGGATACAGCGTGAAGTTATGTTATGTTATGTTATGTTGTTATTGTTGATTAATCGCTGTTGATGCTGGACCTTATACTACGCATATGCACAAGTGTACAAGTAAGCATATGTGTACAAATACTTATGAATACCTACTTATATATACTGTCTATGTATATTTGTAAGAGTAGTTCCAGTATGAGTGCGACGGCGCGTGAACTACGTCAGCCCATCCGTGGAGGGCGATAAAATGCCACAGTTACTGTAAATTTTTAATTTATTATTACTTCAAATTTTTTTATGTATATAATAACAACTACCCGTAGATAATTTTTGCAAACGACTTATTTGGATAGAACGTTTTACTGTATAATTTTGGCCCAGGTAAAATTCCAGGGTGACGATTCAGTTGAGGACCTAAAAACAGACAACACAAACATTGAAGCTGGTATCCTACATAAAATTATAACATAATGTGTCAATAACATATACATAAAATGCAGCACAAAAGAGAGTATGGAAGACTATAAAATTGTTTCAAAATGTTTTTTTTTTCATTTACGACAAATTCATAGAAATAAGTACCTCATCTATTCATATTAGTAGTTATATCCTTGACCGATACAATGTAATGTTGAGTATAAAACCTGATATCTACATACATTAAAAAAATTGAAATTTTTAAACCCTTATTACTCAGTCCATTATAACCAATAAAGTATGACAACGTAAAAAAAAACTAGCTAAGGCATGTCGATTACACATTAATTAAGGTTCCGAGCATTTTTGGGCAGAATAGAACCGAAATATAAAAAAAAATTAGAAATAATTTCCCAAACACTGTACTATAACTACTCTGTTATTAGATTTATTGCGTCATCTTTACAGCCTGTAAAGATGACGCAATAAATCTGCTGTGACATATTGAAACTACAAGTTTAATTTAAGTAATTTAGTCAAATTTGTAAAAACGTAATAATAATAAAGAAATAATAATTATCGTAGATATTAGAAGTATATTTGTTGTTGTTAGAAATATTTTTATTCTATCTGTTTAAATCATGTTATAAGTTATATTGTCGATTTATTTTTAATATTTGTATGAATAAAAATATTTCGTTTACGTATACGTTTAATGCGTTTGATGTACCTCATCAGGACATACCTTATATAAATATAAGGAAATAATACCTGTACGCTGTATGTGCTGTGAATTGAGATGCAAGAGAAATTTATGGGTAAGCGAGCAATTTGCGCACTCTTAGTTTTAAACACATTTCGCAAAATCATGTATTAACGTTGTATTTATTAACATATTTAAAGTTAAATAAATAAATTAATTAATAGTAACTATGTTTATTTTTGAGTTTTAAATAAACTAAAAAGGCACCATTTTAGCAGCTTTTGATAGGAATACCTAACTGGAAATTGGAAAAACTGGGCGGATTTATGCTTTTAATATTCTTTTGTACGGAACAATGAGCGCAGTTCCAATTATTGTCGTTGCTTGTTACAAATAGCAGCGCTCCGTACGAACTTACATATTACGCAAAATATTTGTCATTAAAGAATGAGTAATATCTTAAACAATGTGTAAAAAAATTAACAAGAAAGTGGAAATTACCTTGTTTAGAATAATCCATTAGAGTCAACTATTAGGGTTCCTTAATTTAAAATGAAAAGCGGAACCCTTACAAGATCGCTCATGCTTTTATCCGCCTATCCATTTTCGTTACTTATTTCTAGTTTTAGGTTATGAATTTGAGCTAATATAGCTTAGTAACTGTAGAGATGGCGGAATAAATCGGCTTAAACAAACGCATATACAGTCAGACAGAAAAAGTGATGAAGGTTACTCTTTAGGCGCTTTCGTCACAGACAAATTCGTAGCTACCGCTGTATCGGCCGCATCCATACGTATCGATGTTCAATGATACGGGGCCTCCGACTTACAGGGGTGTAAGCTAAAATTCGTCTATTTGGAAATGGTATTTGATTAACTTGGCTCTTAGAATTCTTGGATGAGTTTTTGATTTTTAATACATACCTTTCTAATTGTTTTAGTATCTCATGCTTTTAAATATAATTATTTTGTTATATTAATGCGAGTGTTTTTGTGTATTTAATAAAAAACATATACCTTCTTACGGGCTTCACCGTAGTCGAGTAAAAAAAGCTGACATTGAATATTGATACGGGGAGCTACGTCTTTGACTACAGAACCCTAAAAAGGGCCACGATAGAATTAACGGTGATAGCAAAAAAATAGCGAAGAGAATACAAAGAATAAAGACAAATGCAACAAACGCCTCAAAATTTTGAAATATGTCCACAATATGAATATAACCTATGCCAATCAATCGACCTCAACATCGGTATTACGGATGGATAGCTCCGGTATTGTCAAGGATACGGATCTATAATGTATAAAGTATATGTAAGGTCTGGATTTACATCCAGGTAGCGTGTCCGTGGACCTGTATTTGTACAGACTTCTATGAACGGGACGTAGGTAGTGTGCGGAACTGGTACTGGTGCTGGTAGGTAGTAGGTAGCATCAGTCGTATTGGTACTAGTGTTCACTCAATAAATATCTTGTTTTTTTATGTCAGAGGGGACAAACGAGCAAGCGAGTCACCTATGGAAAGTGAACAGCGCCGCCCATGTACATCCGCAACGTCCACAGAACCACGGGTGCGTTGCCGGCTTTTAAAGAAAGAATAGGCTCGTTTCTTGAAGGTTTCAAAGTCGTAACGGTCCGAGTATACCGCCGCTATAAGTTGGTTCCACAAAATTGCTGTAAGTGGAAGACAATGACTTAAAAAACGCACAGTTGTAGACCGCCATCCATCATGGTGGTGGGGATGGAAAGACAGTCGATTGCGTGACGTACGGTAATGGAATTCAGCGGCGGACAGTACTCCGAACAATTCCTCAGATCATTCCCCATGATAGATGCATCTCTTATTAGTCTGTGATTCCAAAGGATACGTATCAGATTTATATTTGCATGTACATCCAAACCACTAGGGATACAGGTCAACGGAGACATATCCATCCGGATGTACCCGTCTCTAATCAGTAGCAAATATTATGGTGATACAATGACTTGGGAAAGATATTGTATAGACTCGGATGTTACTTTGAGGAAATCCATTTTATGTGATGAATTCCTAAAATCTTTAACTATTTTCCGCTCAAACTCCAAAAACCACCAATCGACACGTGTTTAGCCTCTCAACGAAGCATCCTCAGGATATACCAGAGATCGGACTCGGTCAGCTGATTCAGTGCTGGTTAGCTAAAGATTTTAGGAATTCATCACATGATTTGGCAAAGTACAGAGTAACATCCAACCTCCAAAGAACTTAAACTGAGTTGGAAAGCCATCGAACCTTCACTCTCACTTTAGTAAAATGCAATAATTGCCGCACTAATGGACCAGTTTACATTAACTACGACTTATTGATCATGATATATACATTATAAAAATAAAATAAAAACAATGAGTGTGAGCCGGCCCTTACCGCAATTACAATTGTTAATTGTAATTATTGCACGCCATAATTACATGTTCACGCTATCACGATAAGGAAATAGGAAGCGACAAATATGTTACCAGGAAAACGTAAAATATATCGGCCGAAAAGTTTAAACGAATTTTAATAACTACTACAAAATAGAAAACAATTTCTTATAAAATACTCATTCCAATTATTTAAATAGTTACTTTTTTTTAAACTTTATTAACAACAAAAGTATATACATACGTTAATATTTATATAATTGAAACTACACATTATTTTAAATAATAGACTTCCTCAAAGTTGCCGCTTAGAAAGCTGTCATTGCTTAAGGTTCCCACTAGACTGCCAGCATTACCTCTTTGAACAGTCAAACTGATTCTTTGGGGGAAGAAGCTGCCAGCCCGGCTGTCGCCCGAAGCCTCGACTAGTCTCTTACAAATATCAGAAACCAGCCGATGGGCTTCGGGACCCCAGGAACCCAAATTTTCGACTGCATAGGCCGTAAATATGAAACTCTCAGAGAGAGTCACATATTTACGCTGCTTTAAGTTCTCGGCAGCGCTGGCAGCGGCACCTGCTGACCTGGAAGTCGCCGGTACATGGGAAACAGCAAGTGTATCGACACAAATGGCGTCCCACACCAGCTATCTTCCAAGTTTCCAAGGAATGACCTTCAAACCGTCCGGTCTCCTGCCGTCACTGCGCGCAATACCTACAGGCTCTAAAACTGCAAGAACGCCAGCGGCGACAAGGGCCCCCCGAATGACGTCATTCAAGGCAGTAGGTAGTGACATACGGCATGCGCTACGTAAACTAATAAATAAATAGAATAAATAAATTAATTTTAGCTGTCTTCATATAAACTTCTCATTTAGGGACCTTCAAGAAACGAGCCTACTCTTCCCTTAAACGCCGGCAACGCACCCGTGATTCCCCGGACGTGGCGGATGTCATTGAGCGGCGTTAATCACTTTAAAAACGAACTTTGCCAAATCTCACATTCTTCCATATGCGGAATATGCTTAAAAGGGGTACAACATTTTCTCTTAGCATATAAATATATAGATAAATAATAATCAGACAGTTTTCCTTGGAATGCAAGTGGGTTAACGAGATATAGTATCTACATTACAACTCACGGGACAGAGCATGAATATGTATTAGCGACTTGCGTAAGGATCTCTAAAAAACACCGATAACGATAAAAAATAGATCTAAGCGTCCAATTCAGAACTGGGAATCGATAATCCTAAATACATATACCTAAGCGTTGAACTTGGAATTGAAAATCCTTTTTAGAAGTTTGTTAATAATGGGAACTGATATGAACATTCATGTAATATTTGCATGTAAGTACATGTGTCCTTGTGTGTCATTACTTGTTTCCTATTTGTATATTTTTAGAACCTACCTAGCCTTCCTGTGATGTAGATACTCATTAGGGTATATGAAGACTGGTCAAAAGAAAATATTTGACTCAACTCAATTTAGAAAAAGTGACTTCTCTTAAATGGTGTCTATTAGTATTATCATACTGTGTTAATTATATTTTAAACAACAAAATAAGTCGACACAAAAGAAACTGGGCAGGCAGTAAAGTACTAAAATATATTAAAAATCCTTTTCCTGCTTGTAAACACTGCACTGCCACAACCACTATGAGGATATTCAAATGATTGTGAGCAAACTCGACACTTTTCACAAAGCACTGAAATGTCCGACGCGGCGTCGGTGTGGTACACTCGCGACCAAAAATACGTAGGCATACATTTTAATTAAAATTAAAACTATTTTTATTCAAGTATACAATTACAACAATGAATTTCTTTTAACTTGAATATTCTATTGTAATAAATGAAAGTAGAATCTGTATATACATATAAAAGAAATAACCGATGGACATCAATGTATATCCCACGCTGCTCGATTTAGAAGCTTAGTTCACAGTTTACTTACATATTAGTGTAAGTAACACTGAAAAGGGATTCTTGGCAATTCGGGTTGAATTGCCAAAAATTCTAGCTAAGAAATGGAAAAGGGATGTTGAGGTTTGTACAAAAAAAATGCACAATTGAGTAATCTAAAAATATTCTTAGAAAGGGGAAATTAGTAAATAAGCAATATAATTAATAATCGAAACTAGAACTTATTACGTTTAAAATTAATCTACTTTTTTATTTAAATCATGTATTGTGCGCAGTATAAAATTAAAGGCATCCGCGAATTTACTTTTATGTTAATAATTAACTTGTAAACTTAAAAATTAACAGCTTACACACGATTTATTTAAACTGTGATAGAGTTCATGTTCAGGATAACAGCAAAAATTCTATAGAAAAAAATAGAGAAAAAATTGTGTGCGAAATTGTATTTTCATAGTTTAAGTATTATTTTATGTTGTTTCAATTTTCTATTACAATTTATAAATATTTTATAGCGTCATTATATTTCTACAACTTGTATTCCAACGCTTTGTTGCGGGCCTTTAAATAGCATTCTTATTGTTGTTTGTACCAATTTCAAGGTGCTCTTAAATGCATACATACCTCTTAATTATGATAATTCTGGGGTCATTTACGTGCCACATCGTATTCACCTCTCCCCCACCCCCGCGTGCTTGGCGAAATATAATTGGTGTGATTATTTACACGTTTAATAAAACTTTAGACTGCAGATACATTTTTTTAAATACTATTTACAGAATAGATGAGACATCGCGTTCAAAACATCATTGCGTTACCAGCGCGATCACCTCAAATTGGAAATGTGTGATTCACGATGTATTTATTCTAACATTAGCATGCGCGTACGTACTTAAGTTACAGCTTGACAGGTTGACATAACATTGAAAGTATGATTCACGCTTCAAACACTTGCTAATCAATAAATACTTCTATCTAACATAAAATATATTACACATTGAACAGTGTTAGTAATTATTGATTTGATTTTATCCTCGAAAGAAGGATTTTATGAGTTTGAAATCTCCGTCTGGCTGTGACTGTATATCTGTGGCTCTCAAATGGATAGACAAAACATTATTTTTATTTTAAATCTGCAGCAGTTGAGAGTGTGTTTAATTAAGTTTCTGTTAGGACTTTTTGGCGGGAATGCGAGAAGCGAGGTTGTCATGTTAATTAGATTTCCTATTTTTTACATTTTTGGGAATTTCAAAGTACAAAAGTGAAAGTATATTGTGTTTTAAAGTTCTGTATAAGTGAAAAGAATGGAGTAGGTCTAAATAAACTTGGGTAGCTGAAGTTCTCACGCTCTTCCAAGAAGTCCTTTATAACTTCAGCCTACTATCACTTTACTGGAGGAGTTTTACAATAACGATTCTACTTATTAATACGTGACATTGACAAATACACTAATCTGTGTGCGATGCCATGAAGAAAGACAAAGAAAAGGAGTTTCTGTTGTGTTGTTGTCATGTTTTTTAAATTCAGCCATTCTCAGGATGTACAGCTCTGAATCTTATATGTAAAGAAATGTTAGGCAGCTCATATCTAACACCATCAAGTTCGACCCCCGTTGGCAAGTAAAGTTCTGATAATGATCAGTACAAGGTATTATTAAAGATAGATACCCATTACTTCTCTTTTAATTAACTAAAAAAATGGCATACAAAAGTTTAAAAATTGAAAAAACAGTTGCACAAAAAATAATTAAGTTCCCTCAAAAAGCAGAATATATTTTTATTTCTCTATTATCTGCCATTTAGAAAACGCGTACTTTAACAGCGGGGCTAGCAAATTAATAAATGAACCGAGGACTGTTATAAAAAAAGGAAAAAATAAATATGTAAGAAATGTTAGCGCGATCCCCGACGTATTTCATTTACTAGCTCTACTTACAAAGTACGAGCCTTTGACAGGACTGATGAATGTGAAAAAAATTTAAAATACAGGCAGTCCTCGACTTACGTCGTTTCGATTTACGTCGTTTCAAGTTACGTCGAACAGTGTTTTGACACTATTCCTCAAGCATACGTCATTTGTTTCGATTTCCGGCATAGGAGAATTCACTTTTCAGAGAAGTTTCAACGTTAATAACAAAATTTGTGCAGCCTATCAGTGTTACCAAGATCTGTATGATAGCAAGAAGAAAGAAGCAAAGCAATCTAGAATTGATAGTTTCTTTAAGCCAAACGTTTAATTTATTATTTTTCATTACATATTTTGATTACATATTAAAGTTTTATAATTATTATTAAAATTAATAACACACAAATACCAATAATAACTAGCAATTTCATGAGTGCATATATAATTATTTTAAGAACTTACTTTTGATAATAAAGTATGTATATCCTTTGTTATAAATGCAGTTTTTTTTTTAATTTCGAGTCCGTGTGGATCCTAACCCTTGAGTTTTACATATGAAAAAATATGTCTCGACTTACGTCGTTTCGATTTACGTCGCGTATTTCGAGAACCTAACATGCCGTAAGTACGAGGACTGCCTGTATATTGTAATTACAGCTTTTCAAAAGTAATTGGGTACTATTTTGTGTCGGAAGTCTTTTCAATTTTTAATTTAACCTTTTGAATACAATAAATAGAACATAAAAATTGAACAAAATAAGTTATGTGTTGGTTAAAATGTACGGTAGTGCACACCCACCCACTAAGGTCCCACGAAATGGACCGAGATACGTCTAGTGATAGTAGATACGAGTGATTTACTGCCCTCCGGCTATCTCGACGTCATGCTTTCCAACTACAGACACTGTGAACTGTAAATTGTAGGCCGGCTGAATCAACACAGTGTTTCAATGTTTACTTGGGGTCTGTTTGTCACTTTCAGTGTAGACTTTATCACTTAAATGGATTTTATAATTAGATTCATAAATAAGCGTCTGTAACTTAGTAGTTCAGAAAATTTGTATAATATTACACTAAGAAATTTAATAGAAGCCAGAAATTTAAAAAAAATGTAAATTTCGCGGCATAGAAATAGTTTGGAGTCAAATTTCGCTAAACGTTGTTAAGACTATTCTTGAAAACTGTATTTTTTTACTAAACATAACTAAAACCTAATAGATAGCCAAGCTATAACTGTTATATATACAAGCTATTAAGTACCTCGCATACCTAGGCGAGAATGTGTGAAGAGGATTATGAGATTTGAGGAAGCGAAAGAATTATGTAAGGATCGCGACGCTTGGCGCTCCGTCCTCTCTGACTACCCCGTTAGGGATACGGCGTATGTATTGAAGATATGTATGTATGTATTAAGTATGTCAAAAGCATTCGCATACTTAGGCGATTATGAAGGAAGAATGATGAAATTCCAGGAAGCGAAAGAAGTATGTAAGGGACCGCGACGCTTGGCGCTCCGTCCTCTCTGACTACCCCGTTAGGGATACGGCGTATGTATTGAAGATATGTATGTATGTATGTATTAAGTATGTCAAAAGCATTCGCATACCTAGGCGAAAATGAAAGAAGAAAGATAAGATTCGAGGAAGCGAAAGAAGTAAGGGGCCGCGACGCTTGGCGCTCTGTCCTCTCTGACTACCCCGTTAGGGATACAGCGTGAAGATATGTATGTATGTATGTATAACTCTTTGGAAACCCGTGGTCATGATAAATTGGTAGTTCCGAAATTAAATTACGTGAGTCTAATGGTTCATTTTTGGGGTAACCACTTTCGTTTTTGTAATAAGGTTCCTCATGAAGTTTATTTATTTATTGTTAATAGCTACACCAACAGTACATGTACACAAAAATATAAAAATTACATTACATTAAAATGTATGTAATGTAATTTTTATATTTTTGTGTACATGTACTGTTAATGTAAAAATATAAAAATTACATTACATTAAAATGTAATGTAATTTTTATATTTTTGTGTACATGTACTGTTATAATATATATTTTTATGTACATGTACTGTTAATAATTAAAAATTACTCTAGTATTTTCACCAATACAGGCATATACAACATTTACATTGTAACGATGAGCAACAAGTTACAAACGTTTTGAAATATTAAAAAGAAAACTATTTATTAAGTTACTCAATTGACGAAAAATAAATTTAAATTTGTTGCAAACCGTACGTTGATTACAAAATCGAAATCCTAAAACAAAAGGCTTCGAAGATAAAACAAGAGTCTGAAAATAATCTCTACACTTGCATTTACTGGCTTTCTGAATTCTGAACGAAGTAGATTTTAAGGTACCTATTGTAAAATGATGAAAAAATGAAATCAAGCTGTTTCTTGTCGTTCTTCTCAGTGTGTAGGTTTACCGCTACCCGCAAAACAATAAGCGAAGTTTGTTGCGGAACGCTTTCATATAAAAAAAATGTCTGATATAATGTAGTCTCGATAATTCTCCTCATGTTCACGATTTCTATTTTATTTTACTGAGTTTTGAGATATACTTTTTGAAATCAAATGGGGACAGCAGTTTTGACTCGTATTTTCTAATAGTGTAACTGCAACTAGCTATTTTTGAATTGAAGAAAACCGGCTATGACATCGAAAAGCGATATATGTAGTGAAACATGATTCACATTACACCGTGTCGGGGCCTGGCCATGCCACGGACGGGGTACGGTGACACATCTATAATATACTTTTGTATGAAGTAGTTCATGTTCAACCGGGCAGAGTCCGTGCCACGGCCGGGGCATGGCGTCGAAAACTTCATATAAAGATGTTTCACCGTGCCCCGCGCGTAGCACAGCCCGGTCCCGACACGGTGTAACGTGAATCATGCTTGATTTGATAATATAAACTTTAAACTTTCGCGTTATATTATAAAATATCTAAAAACACGGGAAATTAACGCGATTACTTGAGTAATCTCGTTAATTTGCCGTGTTTTTAGATATTTGATTTGATAAGTCTTCGCTTTTCCAATATTGAAATTAAGCAACGAAAGTTCGTGCAAATCTGTTCACCTATTCAAGGTCTACAAGATCAAAAATAAACACACGCACTTCAATAAGTATAAGTAAATAATTTTCTAGATTAGCAAAGTCTAAATATTTTATAATAGTGTTTTCATTTTGAATCGATTTAATGTTTTCTAAAAAGCTCACCTCTTGAGTGGCCTTATCCTAAATAAGTGTCTAGGTTTGGTCCGCATTCTATGAGCTATTTTTCAATTCTAAACCGGAATTTGAACCGGAAAGTAGGTATTATCAAAATATCTTAATTTCTATGGACTCACCTAGAGCATATACCTGCCCTTTTAAATAAAAGAAAGAATAATCAAAATCGATGCACAAACGGCGAAGATATCGCGTAACATACACAAAAAAAAGTGAAAAAAGCAGACGATTGAGAACCTCCGCTTTTTACTTTGAAGCCAGTTGAAAACAAGTCATTATTACGGTTTTATATCTCAATATTGTAAGAAGTTAATAAAGTAACAAAATCCCAGAATTGTAAAACTGCAAACAGAATAATAAAAGCAAAGTAAAACTGCATCTGTGACAGTTTCGCGCCAAAACTCGCGCGTCGCGTAATAGCGTAGTAAAAGAAAATGGCGGATCACGGACAAAATGGCGCACATTTTATTAAACAAGATTTGGCAACATGTTTGTTATTTTTACCCGATTTTAATATATATACTACGTATATATGCACGTGTGTCTATTGTGTTCCCTCACAGAATCGAAATTACTTAGGCAATTTCAATATGTATTATAATAATATAATTAAAATTATCTGGATTTAGTAACGTTGTTAATCCTTAAAAAATAGAATTTGGTGTCTATGAAAAAAAACTTTAAAAAAAAATTAAACCGCCTTCAAAAAAAACACTAAAAAGTACAAAATAACAATTCTTTACTGATCAAAACGCAAGTAAAATAAAAATAATTTTATAAGTACGATACATATACCTATATAATTAAATTTGTCAGTTACCGAAGTCGGTGCCAAGTCTGCCAAACTAATAAACTTCCTGTTGTTGCACATTAATGTATATCGTGCTTATAAAGTTATTTTTATTGTACTTGAGTTTTGATTAGTAAAGTATAGATATTTTGCAAATTTCAGTGTTTTTTTGAATACGGTTTAATCTTGTTCTTAAAATTTTATTATTTCTTTTTTTGAGTGACCTTGGCCTAAATAAATATCTAGGACAGGTCTACAATTAACTTCTTTCTAATTCTGGAGCGCAATGACACACAAGAGAATTATCAACCGAAATAAAGATTATAACCAGGTCGCGTTATGTGGTGTTATTTGATACATCTTCGACGTCCAAGCTCCAATACGGGACCATCTCGGAAGAATACACTTTCAAACAAACAAAAAAATTTCGAAATCAGTCCACAGTTGACAAAGTTATCAGTAAACATACATAAAAAAAGCAATAAAAATAAATTAAAAACATACATACAGACGAACATAGAACCTCCTCCTTTTTTTTGAAGTTGCTTAAAAAAATATTACCAAATTTAAGGCTTAAAATTGCCATTTCAGAAATACCTACATACATTGGAGCATGGGACAAAGGTATGATGTAGTTAAAACTATTAAGTTTAAAAATAATTTGTAGTTAGAATAACTAATTTTCTTGTTCATTTATATTCCCATTTCCTGAATTAACTTAGCAGAAAGGCAAGTTTGGACCCTCGCCCAAGAAGGACGGCAAAATAATCTGGGTCTCATCTGGACCCAATGCTAACTCAAATCGTATTTGAATTTCGTTCTATCACCGAAAATTTAATTCGTGTTAGATCCGCAGCGTGAAAACTCGACTCAATTCCATCAAAATGCTCTTATATTTTTCGAACGCTAACCCATTTACCACCGAAAACTAGTCTTAAACCTTACCGCGTCGAAATAAAGTCCACAGTTGCAAATCATTATTATTTCTGTAGGAAAATGTTTTATCCTTTGGTGGATAAAAGCGGACCTCAAATAGGGTTGCCAGTCTTTCATTATTACATTATAATTAACACCAAATTAAATGTTTGTATTACTGGTATATTTTTATATCGTCTTTAATATACAATATTCCTGTAATGAAATTTCAGTGAAATCTCATACAAAATTATTAACTTTTTGGACTATGTATAAATTAAAGAAATATATTTTTTCATAAAAAAATACATCATAAAAAATATATCATAGTTTTGGTTTGACAATTATTATTAATTATATTTGCATATTACTATCTGAACAAAAATGCGCTCGGAGCATAACGTCTGCTTATTTTCATTACCTTGTGTGATAATGATTTAATTTTAACAAAATTTTTAAAAATCAGTACTGTCACCTCCAGCTCCTTAAGGGAGCTTGAGGGAGCAAAAGAAGTATAAAATTAAGTTAAAAATAGTCGACAAAAATTAGGTTCATTTATTTTAAGAAATAATTAAGTAACAAGTTGAAAATACAAATAAGCGGGTCGTGGATCAGGCTAGCGATGAGTTTAGATCTACTGCGGTCACCGTCCTTTCGCGACACCGTACTCCCCTTGTCCTCTTAGTCTGGGTATGGCCGGATGTTGCAACCCGTACAGTCGTGCTGTAGGTAGATTGTTGTTGCTTGTCGGTTGGTGATTCATGTTGGTGCCTATGATGCAAGTAGAAGGGGCAGAATCCAATCCCAACGGAGTTCCTGGAACGTGCGTGGATCGAGTTATAATAAGTACTTTCTTCGTTCTGGACTGCCATAGCCGATTATCATATACATATACAAGGGGGTAGGTTTACAATTAGCAACGAAGCAAACTGGGTGATGCGGCAGTCCAGATAATGAAAATTAGCACTAATTTACAACAGTAGATACAAAGCGTTATGTAAGAATAAACAGTGAATGATACTATACAAGTTGAAAATGTTGTGAAAACAAAATGACGGTTTGCAACCAGTATGATTTAAATAATTTAAAAATATGAGATATTCGGCATGAACTAGTTCTATATATAATCTAGATACATTTATTTAGCATATAAGTTTCAAATCAAACAGCAATAAACATGAAGATGCTAAAAAAAACAAACCTACAATGTATGAAGCCAAACAATGATTATTAATACAGTGAAAAGTAGGTATGCACATTGCAACACCTTACCCGGTACGGGATCACACTCGATTCACAATTATATTGTATTATTTAGAATTTTACGCTATTATAAATTTAGAAAGATTGTCTCCAAAACGATAGTACGTTGGAGAAAATTACAAATATTAGGTACACTCGTATTATAATAGCTGAATAGTTTTTCTTTTAATATTTGTACTTAGAACAACTAAAACGAGTGAGCGCTGGTGAATGAAAAAAACAATTTTAGCAGAATGAATTTTATTCGTTCTCTTCGAGAATGAATGTTATTCGTTCTCTTCGAGAATGAATGTTATTCGTTCTCTTCGAGAATGAATGTTACGAACGCATCGCGGTTAGCTACCGTGCGTCTATTGTTCGAATTCACTATATAAAACTTTTATTAATAAATTCAGAATCTGTCTGTATATCGATTTTTTATATTATATGTTTGTAAATAACGTAATTTTGTTTTAATATTGTTATTAATTAGTTATAGACAACATTTCAAGGATAACAAATTAATTATTTTTCGAAAACATATTTTATTTAACATAAAAAATTTAATTCGTAATCGCGAATTCAAAACAACGTTCCTACAAAATAAGTGTTACGTTACAGTACATAACCGTTAATATTATCACGACGTATCCCTAACGGGCTAGTCAGAGAGGACGGAGCGCCAAGTGTCGAGGTCCTTACATACTTCTTTCGCTTTCTTAAATCTCATTATTCTCCTTACACATTTTCGCCTAGGTATGCGAGTGCTTTTGACATTTCGACCAGCTAACACTCTGGTTATTTGATCTTTTAATAAAAGAAGCCAAGGAAGACCAAGGCTGACTTCCTTGGTCTTCCTTGGCTTCTTTTATCACTCCCATAAACTCTGTATATTTTCTTCGTCAGTCTTTCATCACTCATTCTTTCTATTTTCCCGAACCATTTAAGCATTTCTTTCTTCACTCTTACAATAACACTGACATGCAACCCTGCCATACTGCGTATCTCTTCATTGCTTACCCTGTCCGCAAGGGTGACACTGCACATATTTCTAAGAGATCGCATTGCTATTGCAGTTATCATACTTTCAGTCGATTTCGGGCATATCCCGGCCTCGCTACCATACAATAAAGTTGACACCAACACCGCGTTGTGAATGGCCATTTGGGCCACAGTTAGATATATTGGGTCCTTACATATGAAATTAGCGTTTTGTACGGGAGGAATATAAAGTCAATTTTTTTTTGTAAATTATATTTAATTAATCAAAGTATGCACCGTTGTTATCTGTGCACTTTTGCCATCTCATAGGTAGTTCATTGATCCCTTTACTAAAAAAACCATGGGGGCGAGAATCAATAAACTCTTTGAAGGCGGTTTGGATTGCCGCATCGGAGTTGAATTTTTTTCCTTATAAGAAGTTGTCCAAATTCCGGAAAAAATGGTAATCTGTTGGAGCAAGGTCCGGGGAGTACGGTTGATGTCGCAGACATTCTAATTGTAGCTCATCTAACTTAGTGGTTGTTTGTTGTGCAGTGTGTGGTCTTGCGTTGTTGTGAAGCAGCAGTGCCCTAGAGCGATTGACCAATCTCGGTTGTTTAGCAGCTAGTTCTTCCTTCATGGTTTGCAGTTGCTGACAATAGATATCTGCCATAATCGTTTGGCCAGATTTTAGAAAGCCGTAGTGAACGACACCGGCGCTAGTCCACCAAACACTCACAAGTAACTTTTTCTGAGTCAATTTTCGTTTAGGGCAGGATTTGGCTGGGTCTCCAGGGTTCAGCCATTGCGACGAGCGCTTCCGATTATCGTACAGTATCCACTTTTCATCACAAGTTATGATTCGATTTAAATCCCTTCATTATTGTGTCGGTTGAGCAAAGTAACACAGCAGTCGACGCGTGTTTGCAAGTTCGATTCACTCAATTCATGACGTACCCATCGTTCAAGTTTTTTTACTTTCCCGATTTGCTTCAAGTGGATTAATACAGTTTTGTCACTTACCCCGAAGCCTGCAGCTATCTCTGAAGTGCTTTGTGATGGATCCGCTTCCACAATAGCCTTTAATTCTTCATTTTCCACTTTGGTCTCCGGCCGTCCACAGGGTTGGTTCTGAAGGTCGAAATTTCCAGAACGAAAACGTTGAAACCAAAAACGTACCGTGCTTTCTTTTGCGACACCAGCACCGTACACATCATTAATCCTTCGAGCTGTTTCTGCAGCTCTGGTGCCACGATAGAACTCGTACTCGTAAATATACCGATATTTCATGTTTTCCATTGTGCGGTAATAAGCGACGCCAAAGAAAAAAATAATGAGGAAAAAACAAATGAATGACTGTTTTCAAAACTCAAATGTACCAGCTAAATGAATTTATAAATTTGAATTTGAAATTCTTAACCAAAAAGGAGATAGTTCAGATCAAAGTGGTCAGTACGACAAAACGCTAATTTCATATGTAAGGACCCAATATTTACACTACTAATGCAGAAAGAGCACCGTTCACTTTATTATCAACTTCTAGCCGTCTCTCTATATCCAACTCACATTTTCCATCCCTCGAAAACGCACTCTCCTTATGCACAATTTCATTCTTGTTCTAGACATTTGCCATGTACCCAAATCTCCCATTTCGTTTGTACTGCTTCCCTTTCAAACACCAGAACTTTAGTTTTGTTCACATTCGTATTCATTTCACATTCTTCTTTTATGCGCGTGACTAGCGTCTGCAACTCTGCTTCGGATGGTACTATAAACATAGTTTCGTCAGGTAAGTTGTATTTAAAATCTATGAAGTTTTATTAACAACAAATTGCGCCCAGCCACGTTTTGCTTTGGCTCCATAATTATTATATTTTTATTCCAATTACAATTTAAATTTCCAACAACTTTTCCAATGTTTCTTTCCATAAAAAGCTTACTCGCACTATTACGGACGTAAAAAAAACATTGCCAAATCGATCCAGCCGTTTTCAAGTTTTGCGTTTAGAAACAAACAACATTTCATTTTTATCTATTGGGCAAACGAAGCGGGCACTGCTATTACTAGGCCACAGCCCGTACATTTTTATGGTTCACTTTATCAAAAAACTATCACACCTATAGATTTGGAATTTAATGTAGTAATGTAAAGTCATGTCTAGGTGTGCTATCATTATTTTTGTAAAATATAAACCAATATAAAAAAAAACGAAACAGCGATGTGTAATACTTAATTATAGTTTTATTATATTATTAACGCCATCTGTCGGAAATTACAGTTAATTTAGCCCGCGAGTTCTCACAAAGCTGTCCTTTTGCTAGTATAGATAAACTGGAATAGAAATATTAAAAGTTGGCAGCCCTAACACTAATCACACGTATATTGGCTGTCGCTGCGTTTGTCTGTGGTTTTTATTTTTTGAGCCAATGTCACTTGTTTCACAGAGATTAATCGTTTGAGTTCGAATTTCTCGGTATTTCACGCGAAAAAATTAAAACGTTTTCATAGAAATATTTGAATTTTGTTATACTTTGAAATAAATGATGTAAAACCTTCGTTTCAATGAAATAAAATATTATTTCACGAAAAATTTTAATTAGTCTAACGTAAAAAACACTTTTAATGAAAATTAGTTCGAATAAGATGTGTCGTACATTTTTGACCTAAGAATTTAATTTATATTTCACAAGGTCAAAAGATAAAAAAAGGTCACTGAGAAACCCTACGAAATATAATCTATTAGATTCTATTTTTTCATTTTTGCCCAGAATATAAACAAGAAACTTACCAAAATTTCTCTTCATTTTCACCGTTCGCTCTCACTCTAATAATACTGCTTTTCAGTTATATAGACGAAACTATGAAATATGCACAAACAACGCTAACATTATCCAATATAGTACAGCATTTAAAAAATTGAAGTTATTCGTCAAGCGTTTTGTTTTTAATTTGTAATGTTGCCTAAAGGTTACCTGTGGTCTTATTGTCAGATCAGATTTGATCAGATTAGTATAGATACTCTAATATGTGGAGTGATTACAGTATCACTTACAATATCATATAGTATCATTTGTTTATATATATATATAAATATAATGTAAATATATTATATTATACTATATGACATTGTAAGTATTATATAGTATAATATACTATATATATTAGTATTACGCTAATTAGTATTCCTGGCGAGTGACATAAAATTCATTCAAAATGTAAGACAAAATATTAACAGAAAAATATATTGCTTTAATGAAGATAGCGTAATGATATTGAGTTTTGAGTACCAGGGACCTTAACCTTCAAACAGTGCAATTTTCATTGATATTTTGTGGGTAGTTTACTTTATAATTCGAACAAACAAACACACAAACGGACAAAAATTCAAAAAATTTTGTTTTCTAATGCGTAAGACAACTGAGTCAGAAGCGGTTTAGTTTACTTTCAGCGTAAGAGAGGATTAAGGAAGTATAGGGAAATGATAAAGGAAGTAATTAAAATTCTGGTAAGGGGGACAAATTAGGAAAGTTTATGTAAGCATTAGTAAGTAATATATAAGTGTTATAGGTATATAAATGCTTAGACGGTTCGGGCACATAGAAAGAATGTGTGATGAAAGACTGACGAAGAAAATCTACAGAGCGAAAGCGAGTGGTAAAAGAAGCCAAGGAAGACCAAGGCTGACTTATGAAGATCAAATAGCCAGAGTTTTAGCCGACGGAGACGTCAAAAGCACTCGCATACCTAGGCGAAAATGTGTGAGGAGAAGAATGAGATTTGAGGAAGCGAAAGATGTAAGGACCGCGACGCTTGTAGCTCCGTCCTCTCTGACTATTTCGTTAGGGATACAGTGTGAATATATGTATATATATATATACATATATGTGTGTTAGTACATAATATTATATATATTATGTAATATATAAGTGTTAGTAGTATAAAAGTGATCTTAATAGAATGGAATCTGATCTGGCGCTTCGCCGGCCGCTGTAACGCCACGCTTCCTTCGCTCGCTCGGCTCGCGCGTTGTGTCAATACTAACCTAACTAACCTAACCTAAAAATGTTCCTAAAAATTACGAAATTAATATCTTTCAAAATTTAAACTTGTAAAGTGACACTTAATCTTGGATAGAAAATGCCTTGTATTATAAATATATCGTAATGTTACATAATTTTACATTAGAATTTTACAAAATTTTATCCAATGTGAAGCAATCTAAACCTTAGCCACTGAGTCAGTCATTTGCGAACTACCCATTTCTACTTATGTCATAAATTTCATAGTTGCCACATTTGCTTATACTTCCTGCCGATTAAATGAATATTGTGCATGCCGACTACAGAACCCTTCATTGGGCGCGGTCCGATACGCACTTGTATGTGGTAGATACATCAAATGATCCCAAACGAAAACTTCTGTGGCAAATACATAGGTAAGTAATTCCATAGGCATTCCGTTCCATATTGCGGTAGGGAACACAAAAAAATCCAGTAAATATCATAGCGTTATTTATCACGAGTTTTTCTTCACTCCAATACCTAAACGGCCATAACTCACGTCACGTGTCGGCTATATCACTCGGACGTAGTGACTTATCGAATAATTTTTTTGGAATATTTTTTCGGCATCGCCGCGGAGTGTATACCTACCCACCGTTTATCCACCTAGTTTTTATTTGCTTTACAAACAATATCGTATACGTGTTATATATATGTGGACTATTGTTTGTCAAGACTCCATAGATATAGTAAAACATAGACTACAATAAGCATAGAAAACCAGTAAAGTATCGGACCATGCACAGTCTTCCGTAGTGAAGTTATACCACAGAGAAGGAACGAAGAATGTACAATGTTCATTTAATAGGTAGCAAAAATAAATTTGTATTTCATAGTTTTTCTCAATGACACTGTGAAAAACAAAGTTATTCCTGGGGTCACTGAACGTGTACCCAAAAATAACCTATTTCTCAAAAACTACACGACACATTTTATTAAAATTAATTTAATTTAATTTTTTCAGAATATTTCAAGCTATTGTTGAAGTTACAGAGTTAGGGACACACACACTTAGTTTTTTGTACATTAATTTTTTTTTTTAATTTTGTTAAGAAACAGCGTACCAAGCAGTGATTTTAATACCTGTGACGCCATTTTGTAACGAAAGACGACTAATTCGTTAAATAGACATTCAATGTAAATGTGTATTGTATTTACAGGCAAATTGATTCACTTTTGACGACGCGGAGTCTATCTTTTTATTAAGTCTATGCAGAACTCGACGTTTTTGTAGCAACTTGACCCAAGCGTGCAAGAAAGATGTCTAGTGACCCGTTTTACTGGAGTTATAATATTAATGATTTTCTTACCATATGGGCGTGTATCTGGAAAAAAATATTACATACTAGGAGAAGATATTAATAGCTTTTTGGACTATTTACACCATAAACTTAGTATATACTGGCGCATAGACGAAGATAGAGCTCGTTGACGCGTGACGATTTTTAATTTGGTAAGGCGACGCATTGGAAATTTTGACGGCAGGGATCTCAATTTTTCTAAGTGACTACAAAACGTATAGAAGTGATATTTAATTACCTGATTCTCCATTTCATTGACTTTATTTTAACAGTCGCGATACACCATTGGTTAACTTTTGTAACACAAAAAAAGTATCAAAGAAACCTCTTTTAAAAAAGAGATTTACATTTTTAGAAGTAATGGGACCGATTTATGTTACTAAATTTTCTGTATAGTTAATGGATTTCCGCAAAGTAACACCTGAGTCTATACAATATATACATCCAGTTGAGCTAGAGCCATGTTTGAGATTGAAGAAGTTCATGAGATAACGAAGTCTCGAAATACATAAGTACTCATTACAGTAAGTTCGCATTTTCTGTTACAAAATTTCACAAAACGCAGAAAATCAATTCATATGATTAGACTCCATTGGATATCGCTAGATTCCATTCCATTTCATCAAATTTTAATCACGTTTTCACCTCTCAATGACGCGTTTTAAAGAACCCTGCGCGCAAGTGAGTCATAATATCTACAAGATAGTAATGCCCAAGTGAGTCACTAAGTGATTCAGTTAAGGTAGTGGGTGAAACGGAGTGGAACGTGGCTACTTGTATTATCCGACTACGGCGTAAGAAAAGGAAGAACATACTATACTTACCGGATATATTTGAATGTGTATGTACGTACTCGTCTATTCTATTAATGTCATAAAAATCATTCAATGCATTTGCAATCATTGACGCATAGAGGGTTCTGTACAATATCGAAATGATAATACCTAAACTTTATTTTGAAAATCGCTTACCTACACTTTTTTGGTTTTATTTCATCTGAAACTTTAAGTGTTATTGTACGATACGACAGTGTTATTATAAAATGAAGAAAGGAATGCTTAGATGGTTCGGACACATAGAAAGAATTAGTGATGAAAGACTGACGAAGAAAATCTACAGAGAGAAAGTGAGTGGTAAAAGAAGCCAAGGAAGACCAAGGCTGAATTATGAAGATCAAATAGCCAGTGTTAGCAGACGGAAATGTCAAAATCACTCGCATACCTAGGCGAAAATGTGTGAGGAGAATGATGAGATTTGAGGAAGCGAAAGAGGTATGTAAGGACCGCGACGCTTGGCGCACCGTCCTCTATGACTACCCCGTTAGGGATACAGCGTGAAGATTTCATAGATCCTATGCGTGATGAAGTCGATGTTATAACATCGATATTATTTCTTCAAAAACATCAATCCATCGATTTCATGAACGAAAATAATGTTTCGGAAATCGTTGCTTCCACATTAGTATTCATTTATTCATTTTGTGAGACACAGGTACAAATATGGTGTTAATGTTACAATATACTATAAGAGCCTCTAGGCTCCGCCTCATGCATGGCGTTACAAAAAATTTATAACAAAACAATAACTCAGATAAATATTATTATAGTCATTAAAATTGGAATTAAATTTATGTCATTAAATTGGATTTAAAATGATATAGTCATTACTCATTACATTGCAATCAAAATTATATACGTGTCAATATAAAAATAAAAAAGTTTTTCTAAATATCATCATTAAAAAATTCGTCAATGGAGTAATACGTCTTTTCTAAAAGAAATTTCTTTAATTGTTATTTGTAAGTATTCAAGTTAGTGCTTTCTTTTATAAAGTTTGGTAATTTATTATATAATTTAGGTGCCAGAGCAAATATTGTATTGTGGAATAACGTTTTTATTGTATTTAACAAAAATACGAGTAAGTACTTCATAGAAGTACATACACGGAAGTGTCATTATTTTTAAGTCTTTGAAATGTTTTTTACAGCTGTCTCTTTGCTTTAAATGACAAATCGATCTTATGCATCTTTTTTGTGCTCTGAATACTAATTCTTTCCCTTTTGCATTACCCCAAAATATAATGCCGACATATCCGTGGTAAGCTGCCAATACTGCCGAACGATTTACTATTTCACTTAATTTATAAAGTGCATATGAAAATTTGTTTATTTTTTTGTATGTTTCATCAATATGGGTATTCCATTTCATGTCGTTATCAATAAATAATCCTAAAAATTTTGGTCGTGTTTATCTCATCTAGACATTTACCACCATAGTCAATATTAAAATTTAAACTAATTTGTCGTCTAAAAGTCATTATTTTAGTCTTATCTAAATTAATGCGCACTATGAGGACTGACGAGAAGATTGCGGAACTGGAAGAAGAGTTGAGTAGGTTGCGATGGGATATTATGGGGTTGTCTGAAGTCCGTAGAGAGGGCGAGGACACGATAACCCTGAAATCCGGCAACCTACTTTACTACCGGGAAGGTGACCAACGGTCCCAAGGTGGTGTCGGCTTTCTCGTTCACAAGTCTCTCGTTAACAACATCATTACAATCGAAAGTGTGTCGAGCAGGGTTGTATACCTAATACTCAGAATATCTAAACGATATTCGTTGAAGGTCATTCAGGTATACGCATCGACCTCGTCACGCCCAGATGATGAAGTGGAGGCTATGTCTAAGGACGTAAGTCGGGCCGTACATACCTCTAAGACCCGCTTCACGGTTGTTATGGGAGATTTCAACGCAAAGTTGGGCAAAAAAAGCGATGATGAGTTGAGAGTGGTGCAATTTGGATATGGGCAACGGAACCCCAGGGGCCAGAGGCTGGCAGACTTTCTGGAGAAAGAGGGACTCTTCATGATGAACTCTTTCTTCCAGAAGCCACTTCACTGGAAATGGACCTGGATGAGCTCCGACGGTTCTACGAGAAATGAGATAGACTTCATCATGACTAACGAAAAACGGATATTCAACGATGTCTCCGTGATCCACAGGATAAAAACCGGTAGTGATCACAGAATCGTGCGAGGCAAACTGAATATTAACGTTAAACTCGAAAGGTCCCGTCTGATGAAGTCTACGCTCCGACCTACTCATGCTCATATACAAAACCCCGAGAACTTTCAGCTCGAGCTCTCAAAACGCTTTGCTTGCCTGGAGAACTTTGCGTCGGTAGACGAGATCAATAACGGGCTCGTGGAAGCTGTCTGAACGGTAGGTTCTAAGTTCTTTAGACCCCGCCGTTCAGATAGACCTCAGAAATTTTCCGATCATACTCTAAATCTCATGGCCGAACGACGCTCGCTAAGACTGCAGTCTTCCGATGATGCAAAGGCATACAGGCGGCTCAATAAACAAATTTCTAAATCAGTGCGGTGCGACATTCGTCTCTTTAATACTAAACATATTGAAGAGACGATAGAGCGGAACAAAGGCTCCAAAGTGTTCGCGAGGCATTTGTCTATTGGGCAAAGCCAGTTGACAAAGCTGAAGAGAGAAGATGGCAGTATAACGTCGACCAAGGCAGAGGTATTGGAGGAGATCGAAAGGTTCTACGGACAGCTATACGCCTCGGTAGCAAAGCCTGTAAACAGCGTGGCTAAAGACCCAAGAGCCAAGCTGACCCGACACTTCACCGAAGACATCCCGGACATCAGCCTGTACGAGATTAGAATGGCCCTGAACAAACTTAAAAACAACAAGGCGCTGGGTGATGACGGAATCACTTCAGAGCTTCTGAAAGCGGGTGGTAAACCGGTACTTAAAGTCCTTCAGAAGCTTTTCAACACCGTCGTCCTCGAGGGCATAACGCCGGAAGCATGGAACAGAAGCGTGGTGGTGCTATTCTTTAAAAAAGGTGACAACACCTTATTGTAGAATTACAGAGCCATCTCGCTTCTGAGCCATGTTTATAAGTTGTTTTCAAGAGTCATTACGAATCGTCTCGAACGCAGGCTTGATGACTTCCAGCCTTCCGAACAAGCCGGTTTCCGAAAAGGCTTTAGTACCATGGACCACATACATACGCTGCGGCAGGTTATACAGAAGACCGACGAGTATAGCCTGCCACTTTGCTTAGCGTGTGTGGACTATGACAAAGCCTTTGATTCGGTCGAGACATGGGCTGTGCTTGAGTCTCTTCAACGATGCCGTATTGACTATCGGTATATCGAGGTGTTGAAGTGTTTGTATAATAACGCCACTATGTCGGTCCGAGTACAGGAAGAGAGCTCCAAGGCGATCCCTTTGAAGAGAGGCGGAGAGGAGTAAGACAGGGAGTTGTAATATCTCCGAAACTGTTTACTGCTACTCTGGAGAACGCCTTTAAGCTCCTGGAATGGAAAGGATTCAGCATCAACATCAATGGCGAATACCTCACTGACCTTCGGTTTGCCGACGATATCGTGGTCATGGCAAAGTCGATGGAGGAACTCAGTACGATGCTCGAAGGCCTAAATTGAGTCTCTCAACAGGTAGGTCTTAAAATGACCATGGACAAGACAAAAGTCATGTGTAATTCCCATGTTGTACCCACCCCTATTTCAGTTGGGAACTCGGTTCTTGAAGTCGTTGACTCGTACGTCTACCTAGGACAAGTAGTCCAGTTAGGCAGGTCCGACTTCAAGAAAGAGGCCAATCGCCGAACCAACTCGGCTGGGCAGCGTTCGGAAAATTGCGTAACGTCTTCTTGTCCGACATACCTCAGTGCCTCAAGTCGAAAGTTTTCGACCAGTGTGTGTTGCCAGTGATGACTTATGGCACAGAAACGTGGTTTCTCACTATGGGCCTTATTAGTAAGCTTCAAGTAGCCCAACGAGCCATGGAGAGGGCTATGCTCGGAGTTTCTCTGCGAGATCGCATCAGAAATGAGGAGATCCGTAGAAGAACCAAGGTTACCGACATAGCCCAGTGGATTGGCAGGTTGAAGTGGCAATGGGCAGGGCACATAGCGCGGAGGACTGATGACCGATGGGATCGAAAAGTTCTCGAGTGGAGACCACGTACCGGCAAGCGCAGCGTAGGACGTCCACCCACAAGGTGGACGGATGACTTCATTAAGACCGCAGGATCGCGCTGGATGCAAACCGCTACCAATCCGTCTTATTGGAGATCTTTAGGGGAGGCCTATGTCCAGCAGTGGACGTCCTATGGCTGAAAAGAAGGAAGGAAGGAAATTAATTAAAAGATTATTAAATTGCAGCCAGTAAATTATTGTTTTTAAACAATCGTTAATTTCATTTTCAAACGTATTCAAATTATTATTATTAAATATCACAGTGCTATCATCGGCAAATAACAACACGGGATATTTTATTGACTTCGGTAAGTCATTTATATAAATGATAAATAGTAATGAACCCAAGACGCTACCCTGAGGCACACCATATTGAGAAATACGTTCGGTTGACGTATATGATACTTCGGTCCTAGTTTCTGTGCAAAAGCGTTTAATGCACGTGATTTGTTTTCTATTATCTAGATATGATTTTAATAGATCATTAACATTACCTCTAACTCCATAGCAGTTTAATTTTTGTAACAATATATTATGGTTAACGTAATCAAAAGCTTAATCATGCCCATATAGAGAGCTGACACCGGCAATCTCTTGTCCATTCTTGTCATAATTGTATAAAGAAAGTCGTACTCTGCCATATTTATTGTCATATTTTTCCTAAATCCCTTTTGTTCGTCAGTGAACAGATTATTATTTTCAAAATAAAAGTATAATCTCTTATAAATTACTTTTTCTAGAATTTTAGAAAATATTATATATATATATATATATATATATATATATATATATATCTGTATAGCTATAGATCTGTAATTTTTTATATCTTCTCTATCATCTCTTTTAAATAATGGTTTAATTACAGTAACTTTCAATTTATCTGGAAACTCTCCAGTTTCCAAACATAAGTTTGTGATATGAGTAATTACTGGAGCTATAAGCGGTGAAACGAATTTTACTACTTTTGTGCTTATTTCATCATACCCAGTGCTGTTTGTATTTTTAAGCTTGTTTATAATTTCAGTTATATCACATGGAATAGTGGGCATGAAGAACATTGAATTGTTGTTGACAAAATTACACGTATTTATGTTTTTATTGAATTCCGGTTTTATTTGATCAATAAAAAAATCATTGAAAGCTTCTGCAGTTAATTGAGGATCCGTGAAAACTTTATCAATAATTTTAATTTGTGCAATATTTCCCTTTGGCAAACTAGTTTTCATGTTATTTATTATTTTCCATGCAGCTTTTGATTTATTAGTAGCACATGTAGCTTTTTTAGTTAATTTAATAATTTTGCGATACCTTTTAGAATAAGATTTAAATTTGAACTTATTATCATTATTCGGTGAAAGCCTATATTTCCATAGTAATATTCTTTTACGTCTACTACAAATCCTAATTCCACGACTTATTCACCTAGGTTTCGTCGTTGTGGTAACAGTAATCTTTAACACGGGAAAATATAAGTCATAAAATAATTTAAAAATGTCATAAAATTTACTAAAAGCATTATTAGCATCCTTGCAGTCATATATTTCATTAAAAGTTATATTATCCAAACAAGCCTCAAATTTGATCATGTTTTCTCTTGAGTAGTCTCTTTTAAATCTATACCACTTCTTTATTTTAAAAGTTTTATTTACACGACAAGATAATATTTGGGCGTTATGGTCGGATATTGCAAATCGTACATTTCTCCCTTCGATCCCTTTACGTTATGAATGATATTGTCAATACATGTGCCGCTTTGTTGTCTTGTTGGTTTGACAAACCCAAACGTTAAATTAAAGCCCTGAATTAAATGATAAAATCTCGTTGCTTGATTTGATTCCTTGAAGATGTCAATATTAAAGTCTGCGCATAAAATTATGTTTGAATTCTAAGAAAATAAACTAAGTATGTCATGTAAAATGTCAAAGAATGTGTCTAAATTTTTTAAGATGTTCTTATTTTTCGGCACTCTATAGGTATATATAACTATGATTTTGTGCTCAATTAACTCGATTGCACAAGTTTCTACTACATTTGATACACAATATTTTAAAACTTCCTTAATTTCTCTGAAGTTATGAGTCTTTTTAACAAGAATACACGAACCACCATTCCTGTTTGCTCTCGTGAAACAGGCTCCTAGTTTAAAATTAGGAATATTTAATAAATGTAAGTCCTCAGATATCATATTGTGTTCTGTAAAACAAATTACGTCAGGAAAATTCAAAACAAGGTCATTCAAAGCTACAGTCAACATGTCGGATTTGTTAATTTACACACACTACGAAACGAAAAAATCATTACTATTATATCCACGTACATGTCCAGAATCAGCGCCGTTAGAGCCAAGAATCAATTCACTGTTTTTTGCGGATGTATCTGTTTGAGTTAATTTATTATCTAGTTCAGCAAAGAATTCAGTCTGAGTGGATTTGTTTTGTTTTACTACTGTACATTTAAAGTTTATTGCTTCATTTGTTTTAACATATTTATTATATTTAATTCCGTAGTCAATTTTTAAAATTTCTCTTAAAACATAGCGTGATATGTTGATGCCAAAATTTCTCCTGTTAGGAATATATTGAACATAATTCATGTCTACCTACGTCACATTAATAAATTTACTAACCATGAGTTTCGTTATATGGTTAAGTGATTTTTCGTTCAAAATCATATTGTAAGGAATCTCGAAGACAATAACATTAGTATGAGTTATATTATCCAGACAGAATGTAACCATATCAACAAATTAGACAGAAATTCATACGGATTTACATCATTTGTTCCACTTAATAGTATAATATAATCTTCCTTAGACAGGTTTTTTATTTCATTTTTAAAAACATTAATAACATTATCTAATCTAGCACCGCTTTTACAAAAAGACATTGCTTCGTATTCTGAACCTAATAAATTTTGTAAATTTGGTTGCACGTTTATTCCCTGTTGATCAGAAATAATAATTACTCTCTTCCTTTTACGAATATTAAAAGTCCTACACTCTTCTTTTTTAACTTGTTTGCTATTTATTTTTTCATATTAATTTGCAATTTATGTTCCTCAATTTTGCTCAATGGCTTGTATAACAATTTTTTTATTTTACTAAATTGTATTGTTGTATTGTATTGTACGTTGTAAAAATCAAATTGGACTAATGAAGAGATCGAAATATGTATAAAATTGACATAATACTACATTAAAAAATCTGAAACTAAACGACTTAAAATGTATAAATAATAACATAATAATACTATACTCCGACATTTCACACAGCGCCATCTAGTCCCAAAGAAAGCAGGACAGCGCTTGTGTTATGGGTATTAAACATCTCATATACTACTTATATACTTTGCTTTTGTAAATAAAAATGCACGTTTCGAGCTCTGACGAACCAATTACTTATTTTGTTGTAGTTCAGTTTTTATGCTAGACAAAGAGAACATAAAATTACTACGTATGCTAAACGTCACTAACATATTATAAATTTATTTCATACCAGAGGTCGCCCTGCGGTCGAAATTCGACCGTAATATAAACTTATAATATAAACTCTTTGGCGACAATCTACTCTGTGCGACTGTTTGATCCAAGGAGGTTACGTATATGTGATCACAAACTATTATGAGTTTGATATTGACAGTCTTTTTGACATTAGCAGTATGAACGTAAACAATGAATCATTTATTCAATTTAATTTAATGTACTTATTTGTAACACATATTGCATAAAAATGTTAGCTTTCTCCAGTCCTTCTCCGTACAAACTTTAAGTGCACCAAATTGCACACTCCTCCGTGTGCGCAATTTTCTTAAGGCGACGCATTGGAAATTTTAACTGCAGGGCTCTCAATTTTTCTAAGTGACTGCAAAATCTATGAGTGTTATTTAGTAACCTGATTCCTCATTTCCTTGAATTTATTTTTCCAGTTGCGATACACGATTGTATCGTGTATCGCATAACATAACTTTTGTAACACAAAAAAATACCAAAAAGCCTCTTTTAAAACAGAAATTTACATTTTTCAGAGTAACATGACCGACTTTTGTTTTTAAATTTTCTGTATAGTTTAATCTAAACATATTCTTCAAAATGACAGTTGGATTTAAAAAAATTAGTTATAGTTTTTAAAATAAACGAAAATAACTGCTTTTTCGTATTTTTCGTAAACTGGCGGGCGCACGTTCGCATACAGCAGGTCTATTTTAGATTAAATTATTGTTTATCAATGCGTCACCTTAAAAAAGGAACCAAAGTTTTCGCTTCACGTATTAATATACAGGTTAGGTTTTATATTTATCGTATATCGATGTTTACTTACCAATATTGATATCGATGTCAATATTGATATTTTTCTAGTATCGCTCATCTCTAAGTAAGGCTTTTATATTCATTGAAATTTCTAATATTCTGAATCCAATAGAAATAACTTGGGGGAGAGGGCTGGCTGAGTCCTAGTAGGTACATTTAAAACTTTGATGTCACTCACTTTCTGATGATGAGTATCTTTTATTATGTCTGAGTATGAATGTTCAAATATCAATTTAAATTTGACCCAGGCGTGCGTCAACTTTGTCATGCAATTTTGTACATTTGAAATAAGTTTGAATTAGACTTTCTTGTTACCACGTGACAAAGATATGATGTTGACATAACAATCAATGTTTTTCTCACAATCTTGGACTTTTGGCAAACCATATATCTTTGGTGGCTGAAAGCTCCTAGGTCTAAAGAGGCGCTCAAACGCATCGTTCGTAAAAAGACTTGTAGTCCCTGATCAGTGCTTGTATTCTCTTCGTGACTCTGGCTGTCGGATCATATGACACTGGTTTGTAAACAGGAGTGTCTCCTAAAAGGTTCCGCATCTTACTGCCAGGTTCACATTTGAAATGGAGATAGACAGATCGTTAACCTTTCTTGATGTGAAAATAACGGTGAAAGTTAATGGTACCTTGGCTCACATTGTGTACAGAAAACCCACGCACACTGACTGGTATCTGCATGCTAATTCGCATCACCATCCGCGACATTTTCAATCCGTGGTAGCTTCACTGGTGAACAGAGCGTATGACCGATGTGACCCTGAACATTTAGATAGTGAACTCACACATGTTCAGGAAGTACTAAAGTAAAACGGATATAGAGGAAACATACGACGTCCACGGAGAAGGGAGCGTCGCCCCGAGGTCGGCAGAGTGCCAGCATTTTTGCCGTATATAAAAGGTGTAACTTTACGGTAGTAAACTAATTAATCTGTGGTGTAACGGACAAAGTTAGAACAGCACTAAAGAAATACTCCATTAAGACTGTGTATAGTCCGCACTCTAAAATGGCAAAGCACCTGCGTACTTCGAAGGATGTCAGTCCCTTCCAGACACCTGGTGTCTACAAGGTCGATTGCAGCTGTTGTAGTTCCTACATCGGACAGACGAAAAGAACAATAGCAGAAAGAGTCAAAGAACATATCACAGCTGTCAGAAAACGACAGACAAATAGGTCAGCCATTGCCGAGCACTTGCTGGAGTTAGGACCTAATCACTGGATTGAATTGCATCAGCTACAGGTTCTTTCCGCCGATCGACACTATTATTCCAGAATAGCACGAGAGGCGGTTGAAATCAAGAAATACCAGAATTTCAACCGGGAAGATGAATACCGCTTATCAACATCCTGAAATCCTGTCATCAGTGAGTGTGTCCGGAGCCGGAAAACCGGACGTCGTCAGTGTGTAGATGTCATTAGTGTGGTGTGTCGAAGTACCGCCAGTGACAATAACAAAAATTAAGAAATGCATTGAATGAGTGTGGGTAGTTGCAAAAAACCGCACGCTACGAAGATGTCATTCATCCTCATCAGTCTGCCCGTGACCACGATCGGTGCAATCCGGTCGAAATGTCGGGATAAAACAGACAATTAGCCTTAACATATAAACGTGACATAGACCCGTTAGTAAAGATTGTAAGATGTGTACAAGTCGTAAAAGTTTAAAAATATTAATCAATGTTTTGTGCTGAAGTAGTTCAAGTATGACTCTCCATCTTCGTATCAGAAGGCAATAGGGAATATGCATGTATTTTTTAAATATTTTTATGCCATAGTTAACACACATACATACATATCTTCAATAGTTAACATCGCTATATAATAGTAAAAAAATATTCAACGCAAAAAAAGTTACTTAAAGTAGTTTAAAAAAAGTTAAAAATAGTCAACCGGCACTGGCACTTTAAACGCCCGCCATTTTGGTGCGCTTGATGTGACGTCATAGTCTATAACACCAAACAAATAAGTGGAGATTTCGCATTATTTCTTACAAAAAAAATTATTTTTACTTCTAAATGTGCTATGAAACCACAATAAAGTGACTAAATCGCAAACACTCAAAAGCAGACACTTAACAATTACGTTCTCGGTGACAGTTGTCATAGACTTTGACCTCACATTCGCTCTGACTGATGGCGTCGCGTTTCAAATATTTAAAATTTCAACAATTTTTTTGCACTTTTTAAAAATTTATTTCTTATACAAAAAGAAATTATATTCAAAAATATTAATGCAACATAATTTTGAAGAAATAAAGTTATTTAAAAAAATATTTGACCATTATTTGAATCACATGTATTTATTGTGTGGTTAATACACAGGTAACAAAATATAAACAAAAATATGATATCTACTGAAAATTATAAGATTGCAGCAACACTCAAAATTCCATTGTCATAGTTGACACAGCAGTTTTTAATCATTAAATTTACAAAAAAAAAGTCATTGCATGTCAAAAACTTCCTGCGTCATATTTAACTTGCAAAGTACAATCAATAAAATATCAAGCAGGAGCAACCTTATGCAACTCGGGCGATGTACTCTTTTTTTTTTATCGCGAAACTCTACATTTGTTTTTCAAATCAACAGATTTGTAGCGAAAATGACTTACAGAAAAAGGAATGCTTAGGCGGTTCGGAAATATAGAAAGATTGAATGATGAATGACAAAGGAAAATTACAGAGCGAAACTAAGTGGTAGCAGAAGTGAAAGTAGACCAAGGCTGATTTATAAAGATCGAGTTGCCAGAATGTTAGCTGACGGGAATGTCAAAAGCACTCGCATACTTAAGCGAAAGTGTGTGCGTAGAATGATGTTTTGAGGAGACGTAAGATGTAAGGACCGCGATGCTTGGCGCTCCGTCGTCTCTGACTACCCCGTAAGGCACCCATTCCCAAAGTGGGCGATAACGCCCCCCTGTGGGCGCTGCAGGCCTATAGGGGGGCGGTAAGAGACCCAGAAAAAAAATGGGGGCGTTGTGTAGAGGCCTGGGGGGTGATTTGTAATTTCATTTAGCTAGGAGGCATCTTAGACAACGACTGCATGAGCTCTCGCCACAGTAGACAAAATAAGTTTGGGAACCTAGACCGTAAGGGATACAGCGTGAAAATATGTATATGTGTTGTATGTGTGACCTCAAAGTAAGCACTAGATTAGGCTTGCTTGGATACCATACCCCAATTGACCTAGACAGGAATCTAAACCGCGACAGATGCTCACTGCGCTATCGGATCAGTCCATAAACATTTTGTTTTCGAGTCAATATATTTATTTGTAAAGTTGTTTCGTTGTATACAAATAATATGGATTCAATTCTTTTCCCACACCATGTGAATAAATCGAGTTTCGCGCCCAATTTACCGGACAAGTCGTTAGTCTGCCATGACAGTCGCACTGACAGCTGTCACGTGCAGAATATTACTTCGACCAGTCCTCCAAGAGACTTTGGCATGCGAAATTCAGCCTTACGGCACACGAAATAGCGATAAAAATAAATCCTTTCAAATCAGACATGTGAGACGCAGAGTGCAGTTCCGCTCATATTATGGGGTGAGGAAGAGTTTGTTATTGTCGGCAATATAATATTACGTATTACGTATATATTTATTATAAATTACGTATGTATGTATACGGAAATATCATTAAAAAAATTGTGGATGTATATAACTTGAAGCCATATTTCTATTACTCGACAATTGAAACTTTAAAGATCACTAACAGATAAAAATAATTGAGTCTATTCTCAACAAATAGTTAAAATTTTCAAAATGTCAACTTTCGAATAAAAGAAATCGCATTTTGGGTTGGATATGCAAATTGGCTCATCTGTACAAGACAGACAAACGCAAACGCGCAGACAACCTGACACTGTTTTTATATTTGTAACACACTTCATTTAGCAATTTAATGGACGTGGGGTGTATTCGAAATCGCGGCCAATCGGCTTGTAAGGTAGATATCTAACCACCGCACCGATGGCGAAGGACCAGTTTTAAATAATCTTTGAAGTATTAAAATTCATATATTTGCTTGAAGTATATTTTTATAGTAGTAACAAACTCGTTTACGTTAAAGTTATACAGAAACAAGGAAAATATTCCAAAACCAGTTCTACGTTGAGATTGAAGACATTTTTGGGGTTCAGTCGCATTGTCGGAAAATCGGAACACTTCATTTATTATACATGATTCCTGTAATAATCTGAAATTTGAAACAATATTAATTGATAATGGCTAACTACAGACGTAAAAAATTCACTTTTAATATTGGAGGTTATTTTCTGGGAGTTTTTCGAGGTCAATATTTAGGTTGTATAATTTTCAGTATAACATTATAACATCGGCACAGATGAGATAATAGTTAATATGATACTGATTGACATACAGCAGATCATAAGCTGCGGCACAGTATCAACATAATAATAGGATGTCTTCATAGAAAGCGAATGCACGCGGTTTGATGTGCGCTACTATGTACGCGCCGTGGCACGCACGCGCACAACGGAAATATTTTGGGTGAATATGGGTGATTATTGTAGCGTCAGTCAGGGTCGCGCGCGAATCAAATATGCGACAGCTTCCGTTTGTCTTTAATTCATTCTTCACATCATCGCAAATGTCTAAATCATATAAATGAACGTATTATTATGTTCTTAATAATTGGTTGAAGCCTTATGCCCGACTTCACCAAAGTCCCCTTACACTTAGCAAACCCCTAAAACCGAAAATACTATGAAGACTTCATTGTTAGCAGACCGCTATCCGGTTTTAAGGGTTCCCTAAGTATTAGAGGACTTCGATCAATTATTAATAACAAAAATGTTTTAATAATCTTAGTTATCCGAATGCAGTTATCAATTTTCAACATAACTACAAAAAATTAAAATAACGAACACAGAAAACTTATCCGTGTGCACTGATTGTTATTACCATGTATAACGAGATGCTCCGCATCTCACACCAGACGTAACAACCCTAGGTACCCGGCCGAGAGTAGCCAATTCCGTTACACATGAGGTGGCAGTCGGCCTTTTTTTCTACATATTCTTTGGCTACGATTCCCTCGGACCAAAAATCATATCGAACGGAGATATAATAAGTCGCCGCTCTTATCACCTTGAGTCAAATAAATTTTCATGTCTCTCTCTATCTCATTAAGCGTTACCACGAGTAAACCAGAGCTATAGTAAGTTTGGCAACCTGGCACTGACCGTATAATTCATGTCAGCTTATGACTGAATCGACGTATACAAAACATTGCAGTCCTGAAATAATTATTTGCTAATACTCGTCTATCTTAAGTGTTTTTGCTTCTAGTATTCACAGAAATAAAAATATGTTGTGTTCAGCAGTATTGTTGTACTGTGACCCTGCTATAGTCACGCACATAGGAACAAACCTAGAACCTAGGTCAACAAAAAACGGCATGCTTTTAAAGGAAAAACTCCGTGCAATATAATGATTCTTGGTCCGAGTGCTTTCTGAACCCATTAGAGATTGAGATTTATGGCATTGGTGTAGACAAGCTTTAAAATGAAACTCTCAGGTCTTAGAAATCTACCGAAATGAAGTTTAGAAATTCGCCTTTTCGTGATTATTGTACAGGACCATTGCGCAAGAGTTGTATTTGTAGAGACCAATAACTAAGGAAACGTAACGGCGCATTGAAAATTTTGACGGCAGGGATCTCAATTCTTCTAAGTGACATACTTAACGTATGAAAATGATATTTGGTAACCTCTTCATTTTATTGTCTTATAAGGTAGATTTGCACTCTGTCAGTAGTGATACACGATTGGTTAACACAAAAAAAAATATCAAAGAACTCTTTTAAAACAGAGATTTACATTTTTCGGAGCAACGGGACCGATTTATGTTTCTAAATTTTCTGTATAGTTTAATCTAAACGTATTCTTCAAAATGACAGTTGGATTTTTTAAAATTAATTATCATTTTTAAAATAAACGTAAATAACTGCTTTTTCGTATTCTGCGTAAGCTAGCGCGCGTGCGCATAGACCAGAAGGTCTATTTTAGGTTAAATTATTGTTTACTAATGCGTCGCCTTAATATGTAAAAATTTATGGGTCCATAAATCAATAATATAATGCGTCCCCTTAAAGCAATTTTTTATGGAACTCGATAGTATAGTCATTCGAAAGTTATTTGTAAAAATACCCAGCAAGTACCTATACACGATAGGTCAGCTACTTGCTATTGTTCAAGGTCATGTCCCACTTCGCTACCTTCCTCATTTCGAATTCTACTCGCCACCACACGCCGCCATTGTTGTCAGCTACAGTCATACTGAGTGTATGCCATTTTCCTTTTGCTATGAGCACTCCATACAATAATTATGACGCGGTTTCCATTGTTAATAAACAGCCATATGAAGCTCCGTTAGATTTATGCAAAATAAAAGTAATGAAATGTACAGAGCGAAAGCGAGTAGTAAAAGAAGCCAGAGAAGACCAAGGCTGACTTATGAAGATCAAATAGCCAGTGTTAGCAGACGGAAATGTCAAAAGCACTCGCATATCTAGGCGAAAATGTGTGAGGAGAATGATGCGATTTGAGGAAGCGAAAGAATTATGTAAGGACCGCGACGCTTGGCGCTCCGTCCGCTCTGACTACCCCGTTAGGAATACGGCGTGAAGATGTGTATGTCTATAAATTACACATCTCTACCGGTAAAGTACAATACCTTTCTATTGACTACGCCGTGCTCTGGTAATAAAGAGATTTATGTCCATACAAATACATATATCCAATGTAAACCGTTTTATGAATCTTGAGTAATAAAAAAATATTAACCTTTTCTGCAAAACAGGATATTAAAAAAGAAACAATAAAAACTGACTAATACTAACAGGAATTTTCCTTGTGATCTTATTAGTAAATTGCTTACAAGACAACTAGAATGAGGAAAATATAATGTCTGTATAGAGCCTACTACCTACATAGCCTGTTTTGTACATATCTTCACGCTATATCCCCAACGGTGTAGTCATAGAGGATGGAGCTCCAACCATCGCAGTCCTTACATATTATTTCGCTTCCTCAAATCTCATCGTACTCCTCACACATTTTTGCCTAGATATGCGAGTGCTTTTGACATATCCGTCAGCTAACAATGTGGCTATTTAATATTCATAAGTCAGTCTTAGTCTTAGAGCCTTAGAGCTACCACTCATTTTCGCTCTGTTGATTTTCTTCGTCGGTCTTTAATCACTCAACTTTCTATGTGCACAAACCATCTTCTAAGCATTCCCCTCTGTTTCGTAGGCCTACAAATTTCATTAAATTTATGTAAACAAAAGTATTTAAAACTTGTTTACACAATGAGTGTTCCGTACAATCAATTGACATCAATCGAAAAAAAAGTTTATTTTTATAAAATATTTCTTTTATTTGAAAATAATATACAACATAATACCTACAATCGTGACAATTTTGTTTCAATTTACAGCAAAAAAACTCAGAGCAGCGGTCCTTTTCAACATCATTTTATAATGAAAGATTGACGAAGAAAGGTAGAGAGCGAAAGTGAGTAGTAGGTGGTAACCGAAGCCAAGAAAGACCGAGGCTGACATAAGAAGATCAAAAGCCACATTGTTCGTCGACGGAAATGTCAAAAGCACTGGCATATCTAGACGAAAGTGTGTATAAAAATGATGAGGATTTAGGAGGCAGTATGTAAGGCGTAATAATACTTGGCGCTTTATCCTCTCCGACTAGGATAACATGAGGATATGTATGTATGCATTTTACGATGGAAATTGTTATAATAGGAATATAATTTTACGCTATTTCCTATTGAGGATGCGCAAGTGCCAAGGCATAAAATATCTAAACTTAATACGATTTTGGCAGAAAATGTTTGGACTCACATATGGAAATACGGCTGTTAGCCTTTTTGGTAACGCAAGAGAAACCTGAACACAAATATCCAGCCTCTTCAGAGAGAGACTGAGCTATGGCTTATGGACACTGAGAACTCCTGCAAGAAATGCTGTTATTTCACGCCGATGTTCTGTGAGAGGGTGGTATTTCACCAAGCGAACCGGTCCAATTCGGGCTGCAATGCAGCATAGCTCTACCACTCTGTATCTGTAATTGGGTTGGGTACAGTTCTATATATGTTTGTATAATTTTAACGCAACGGCTGTTGGTTTTTTCAAAACAAATAAATTTAAAAAATTAAAAAAAAATTCTTGCGCCATCCTTAATCGACTTCTACTTTCGTTGGAATATCAATCAGCTGGCACCTTCTTTTCTGGTGATATTTCCCTTTATCGAAACTTCATTGAAATAAATGTGTTATTTCAATATGATAAACGACATTTAAAAAAAATTATCAAAGATTTTTGATGATACGTAGCTACATTTGTTTTTATTTACTTGGTAACCATAAAGAAATGATAGTAGAAATTACTAAAGATATAAAGGATATTTTGGAAAAATGCATTTATTTAGATATCTCAATTCTTATACCCATGTCGCCGACTTAAGGTAAAGTTGGACAAACCATGACATGCCTAAGTATGTTACTTGAAACGTCACCGTTTTTCATATGACCGTCGTTCGATTATGATGATATCATAGCATCATGATCGAACCGAACATCATGTCGTATCATGATGAGCCTAAATATGTCGGGTTGATCGGTTGGAGCAGTACATTTGTTGATATTTCAACCTAAATGCTTCGACACATCATGATATGGCTGGACATAACGTAGAACAGTGACATAATTTTGACATTTGGCCGTTAGTGGTACTGTCTTCCGCTCTCCAATATGTTTACGTCCGCGAGATGGCTGCGTTAAATCCAAGAATCTTTGAATCTAGCTGGATACCATAGTCTGAAGACGTACTTGAAGAAAAATTTATAACTTTTAGTAACCTTTGATCACTAACGTTTAATTTCTGTCTCTTGGAAATTTTTAATTTTTAACTCTTGGAAATAATTCGGAAATACACCTACTAGTATGTATGAAACTTCTTTATATAGATATACCAACAGCTTAATACGAAAAGAAATGGAGGAATATAGAGATGTTTCAAGGTTAAATTTCTCGACTTCGACTATCTCCTCAGAGTGCGGCCTTCAGTTTAAATACTGCCCCATGGTTAAATCAAATAAAATGTACAAAAATCACTTTAATAATATGGTAATTAACGAGATAACTATATTTCAGTTAATCTATAAGCAAAATTATACTAGTTTTAATCAAGGCACACAAAGAAAACTAACTTTTCAACCGACTTCCAAAAAAGGAAGAGGTTCTCAATTCGGTTGTATTTTTTTTTATGTTTGTTACCTCATAACTCCGTCATTTATGATGCGATTTGCAAAATTCTTTTTTTGTTCGAAAGGATACACTTCCAGATTGGTTCCATTGAAAGTTCATTGATTTTGAAGCTTTGGTTTCGAAGATACACCAAATAACCGACCTGGATATGACCTTTATTCGTTTATATTGATGATTCTCTTGTATGTCATTTGTTAACTATCGTTGTCCCCACATGGTATAATGGTAGTAGGGAGAAGATATAAATTGCCTGTGATATAATAAATTCAGTCAATGAGTCAGTCTTGTGGCGGACAGAGAATATGGCTGGTGGCTGTCGTCTTCGGATTGTTTTACCTTTACACTGTTCTTTTATAACTGATTGATATTGATATGATATGATATTGATGGTATTGATAATGGCCATATTGGGCAATAATATCCCATTTTCGATCTGTTCGCATCTTTTATTGTGAAAGCCCACGGCTTATACTCAACAATAGAATGGAAGGTAACACATTCGCTCCAGAATTAGAAAACAAACTAATTGTAGACCTGCTCTAGATATTTATTTAGGCTAAGGTCACTCAAAAGGGCGAAATAAAAAAAAATTATTAGAAAAATTAAACCGACTTCAAAATAAAACACTGAAAAGTATGAAATAACTCGATCCTTTACTAATCAAAACTTAAGTACAAAAATAACTTTATAAATACGATACAAATACCCTTATTATTAAATTTGACAGTTATTGAAGTCGGTGCCAAATCAATGTTCGACAACAGAAAGTCTATCAGTTTAGTAGGCTTGAAACTGACATCAGTAACTGTCAAATTTTTTTTATTTACTAACGAAACACGACAAAAGCGAATGTCCAACTGTACACTGTAATTGGTTTCGAAATGAAATCGAGTTGTATTCAACTATACGTTAGGTATTATTTGGGGATTTCCCGAAATCTCCGGGCATATCATGACCTGCCCAATTTTGCAATCGTACGACGAAATATAAAGGCTTCATAATCTTGGGCGACTTTCACGGTCTGTGCCAGACGATAAATGAAACATTCTATATTTTTCTGTTTCTAAACCTAAGGAAACCTAATGAACTTATAATATATATAACATAGTATAAGTACATGTAACTAAAAAGCAATTGACTAATTGACTCATCAGCCTAATTTATGTGTGGTAGAGCCATGCCGTATTGCAGCACGAATGGAGCCGGCTCGCCCGGTGAAATATTACAGAATATCGACGTGAAATAACAACATCTATTGCTGTTATTTCGTTCGGTGAGTGAGAGTGCCGGTGGCCTATCTCCCCCCTACCCCTTCTTTCACTCCGTTCCTTCTTTCCCTAAAAGCCGGCAACGTCTTAAGTGGTTATACAATTAACGCAAAACAGATTCTTATTGTCTTAAATGTATGTGTACTGTACTCATTGTTAGCTAACCAAATTAATTAATAAATAAATTTTAGCTGTCTCTATATAATAATAATAATACAATCAGACATTTCACGCAGCGCCATCTAGTGCCAAAGTAAGCAGCACAGCGCTTGTGTTATGGGTACTAGACAACTGATATACTGCTTATATACTTTTCTTTTGTAAAAAAATACATATTATACATAAACAACCAGACTCGGAGCGGGAATCGAACCCGCAACCCCCGTTTAATTTCCGACGCGCTTAGCCTTTGCGCCACGGAGGTCGTCAAACTTATATAAACTCACATAAAAAACTCTCATTTAGGGACCTTCAAGAAACGAGCCTATTACTCTTCCCTTAAAGGCCGGCAACGCACCCGCGATTCTCTGGATCTTACGGGTGTCCGTGTGCGGCGGTGATCACTTTCCACCAGGTGACTCGCTTGCTCGTTTGCACCCTTTTTTATAAAAAAAAATCGCTGAGATTTAAAGTTTGAAATTTGGAGAGAGTGTTTGTGGGTGCCGGGCGAGCGGTTGCTGTGTTGCATTTTTGCTTAGCTCAGCTCCGTCCCTTCAGTGTTGATTTCATATTCAAGCGCAGTTTACGATTCATCGAATTATTTCATTTTGAAGCATCGGGGGCAAGTTTTTATAGTTTTATAGTCTTTAGTTTTTACAGCAAATTTTTAGTCTTTACGAAACTTAGATTTAATTCTCATCGACGCAATTACTGAACCACATATTGCGGCGCTTTTCAAAATTCAACACCTAAGCGGAGAAAGGTGGCCAAGTTTGTTACGGCAACAATATTTTTGTGCTTAGATTTTTTCGAAATCGATATTACCTAAAGCTCGTCGACGCAACGAATGAATGAAACGCATATTTTGACGTTATTACAAATTCAACCCGTAACAGAGTTCTTTTTATTTTTATTTCTTGATTTTTATTGTTTCCATTTTAAAACATTTTTTGAACAAAAACTGCACAATCTATAATCTATGTGGTTTTTCTGTGTGCAGCTTTTAATTTATGCCATAAACATTACATACCTACATATTCTATCTTCTATCTATCTATGTAATATATATAATGAAAATTTTTTTTTTTGTCACGCAATCGCGTGACAACTACTGAACATATCGGTATAGGACTATGACCATTCGACGTGGAATCGTTTGTAGATACGTTTAGGTTATTTATTTTTTGAATTCCATAGACCCTACGCCATTTCTCGAACAAAAATCTACTACTAGATACATAATTTTCATTTACGCTCTAGGAAGCGGGCGGGTAACGGCTAATGACTATACAACAAACATTACACAATAATATACAGAATAAAATAAATTGTATACAATTATGTGGGTCAGAAATTGTAACAATGAAGAAAGGAATGCTTAGATGGTTCGAGCACATAAAAAGAATGAGCGATGAAAGACTAACGAAGAAACTCTACAGAGCGAAAGCGTGTGGTTGGTAAAAGAAGCCAAGGAAGACCAAAGCTGGACTTATGAAGACCAAATAGCCAGAATGTTGCCGACGGAAATGTCAAAAGCACTCGCATACCTAGGCGAAAATGTGTGAGGAGAATGATGAGATTTGAGGAAGCGAAAGAAGTATGTAAGGACTGCGGCGCTTGGTGCTCCATCCTCTCTGACTACCCCGTTAGGGATACAGCGTGAAGATATGTATGTATGTTATCCTCAATATACAAATTTCGACGGCATATAATTTTCTTCATACATATATACCACATTCGCAAACAATTTAGTGAAATTGTTGTCATATAAAGGGACATATAAGTCGACCGCTCGGACATAACTGTCCGGACTCGGGCTGAATACAAATAGAGATTACGTAATGTATTAGCCTCTTGCTCCGGTTCTACATGGCCGATAGCGATATGCAATAATTTATATCAACGCATTATATCGACGACGAAGTGTAATGACCTCCTAACTGACATTTTGTCATATTTGTGATTCTTATGAATATGGATTTAAAATACGATTTCGCATGCAGTAGCAAGACCACCGAACTGCATTTCGTAATTTTTGGTGAGATATTAAAAAATGAAAATAGCTCCTAAGGTAAATTGCGTAAATTTTGCTGCCAATATCTCCTATCTACGTCGCAAGCGTGTTTACTCTAACGCTTCTCGCGGCATTCTGAGGGAAGCGAAAAGATGCGAATTATTTTGTAAGGTGTGAAAGAGAAGAAGGCTCGTGGGTGGCAGTCATTACTATTTTTTTGTTTACTCGTTGAAGTTTCGTGTAATTAGCAAGTTGAAACGTGACAATTTTCTTGTTTTTATTGGTTTTAGTGTTGAATTGATGTGTATTCGATTAGATAAGGTAAGTAAATGTTAATAACACCATCTGTATTACAAAAGCGATCAATGAATTTGTGTATTTTAGTAAAAATTTAAGAACCTTAATTCTAGACAAATCTGCAACGGTTTTTATTTAAAAGATCATGTATTTTTTTCATAATTATGTAGTCAACTTTCATTGCATCGTTTATTCGTTATACAAAACGTTAATTTTGATGTTTATTAATGTAATTAAAATGTTTCATTCATCAACATCTTACCATAATGTAGATAGGAGTTATTGTTTTAATAATTGAAGTATTTAAACCCATAAGATGTTTACTTAATGTAGATAGAAGTTATTGCTTTAAAAAAATCCTAAATATGAGACTAAACTTTGTTAGATAGAAGGTAAAGCTATAAAATTTTATTTTATTTTCCTATTATTATGACTTTTTTTTAGAAAAATGCCGAAGAATGACCTTATTTTTAAAGGAGTAAGATCAAAGAAGATATTGGCCCAATTAAATAAAGATAAAGTAACCAATTTGAGACACCCTACTACCCAGGAGTATAAAGAAATATTTGGTCGAAACTGTCAAGCAGTAAGTATGTTTAAGGTTCGCTGACACGAAGTTAATAATTGTGTGAGTTACTGAAATTAGTAACAAATAATCTATGAGTCAATGAAACTTTGCGTCAATTAATTCTTTTTCAGTCAAACGCTGATGTCAACACACTTCGTCTGCCAAAAACCAGCTTCCGGCCTCGCTGCAAAGCAACCGCTACTCCTGAGCGAGACGCCTGCCCCGACGATAGCGTGTATTGTCTATCTGACACCTACCAGCTTGAACAAAACGCCTGCCCCGACAATGGCGTATGTCGTCCATCTGATACCTACCAGCATGAGCAAGATGCCTGCCCTGACAATGGCGCGTGTCGTCCATCTGACACATACCAGCCTGAGCAAGACGTCTGCCCCGACGATGGCGTGTGTCATCCATCTGACACATACCAGCCTGAGCAAGACGTCTGCCCCGACGATGGCGTGTGTCATCCATCTGACACATACCAGCCTGAGCAAGACGTCTGCCTCGACGATGGCGTGTGTCATCCATCTGACACATACCAGCCTGAGCAAGACGTCTGCCCCGACGATGGCGTGTGTCATCCATCTGACACATACCAGCCTGAGCAAGACGTCTGCCCCGACGATGGCGTGTGTCATCCATCTGACACATACCAGCCTGAGCAAGTCGTCTGCCCTGACGATGGCGTGTGTCGTCAATCTGACACCAGCTACTTCCACCAAAAAATTAGATCGTTATCATTATCGGATTTGACACATGATACCATAAATGACTTTCAAAACCTTAAATAATATCTGTCTGCCCCTCATTTAGAAGTTTCTATATCTCGCTCTAATAGTCCATCAATATTAATAACTTTTCACAGAAATACGTCAACTGAAAACGATAGTCAACATCCTATTAATGATTCTGACAACGACAACAATGCAACTAATTCCGAATTCGAAGATGCAGAATATTTTGGAAATATGAACGAGGGCAGGAAACGTCGCCACTCTGCTGAACCTAGTTCTTGGAAAAGAAACAAAGCCAAAAGAAGTAGGATGCTTGGCGAAGAATACCTTGGATATTCAAAACCTCGAGGCAGGAAAATGCAACATGATACAGTACGACCATCGAGACGGCTTGGAAAAAGTTGTAACTCTAAGTTTTGCGAGAAAAGTAAAGTAAGAGGTTGTCAGAAGTTTACAGAAGAATGTCGCCAAAATATTCATAGACATTTATGGAAAACTTTAAACTGGGATCAACGAAAGACTTATGTATTGGGATTGGTTACACGCTCAAAAACGTCGAGAAAGACTAAGGCAGCCGGTGCGAACTCTAGGCGTAAAGGAACTCTGATTTATTCATTGCCAATAGATAAAAATAATTCCGAAAAACTCCAAGTGTGCAAAGAAATGTTCCTCAATACACTCTCACTTGGTTCCTCACATGGTTCAGTCATGGGTTAAACAGGGTGAGTTTGGAATGACTTCAACCCAAGAAGAAGTATATAAAAATAAAAATACGAACAGAAAGCCAAAAGCTGGAGTAGAGAGAAAGATTTTAACATTAGAAAATTTTCTAAATTGCCTGCCAAAATTGCCGTCGCATTATGCACGAAAGGATTCAAGTAAGTTGTTTATAGAACCGATGTATCGCTCTCTTTCTGAATTATACAAAGTTTATAAGTCTTACTGCACAGAAGAAGAAAAACCTGAAGTGTGCCGATTCACGTTTGAAAAGAAATTCTACGAGAAAAATCTCTCACTGTACACTCTAAAAAAGACATGTGCGACACTTGTTTAAGTTACAATACTGGGAATTTGAATGAAACGGATTATCAGACACATATAAATTTGAAGAACAGGGCTAGAAAAGAAAAGGAAGATGACAAGAAAAAGGCCGCTGCGGGAGAATTTATATTGCTTACAATGGACTTAGAGGCTGTAAAGGTTTGTCCATCCTTAAGTGCGAGCGCCTTATATTTTAAGACGAAATTAACTTGTCACAATTTTACTGTATTCAATGTAATAACACACCACTGCACGTGTTATTGGTTCGACGAAACCGCTGCTGATTTATCATCAAGTACTTTCAGTACGTTCGTAGTTGAGTATTTGGAGAGGCATTGCATTCCGCAACAATTGCCTATAGTAATATACTCAGACGGTTGCACGTACCAAAACCGCAACAATGTACTCTCTAATGCGCTATTAAATTTAAGCAAAAAGTACAATGTTATAATTACCCAGAAGTTTTTAGAATCGGGTCACACTCAGATGGAGTGTGACTCTGTTCATAGCGCAATTGAGCGCAAATTAAAAAATCGTGAGATTCACTTGCCAAGTGATTATGTCACCATAACCAAAGAAGTCCGTAATTTCATGCCATATGAAACAGTTCTGGTATATTACAATTTCATCAATAACTACGCCAGTTTTGAGAATTTGATTTATAAGAGTATTCGCCCAGGCCGCAAAGCAGGTGATCCACAAGTAGTTGACATCAGAGTAATGCGATACAATACGATGACTATCGAAGTGAAGCTAGCCTTTGACGCAGAATGGATCCCTATACCACAACGCGCTAAATTATTACCAAACGAAGTAACATATCGCCAACTTCATTCCACCAAATTACCGATTAATGCAACTAAATATAATCACCTACAGCAATTAAAAACAGTTTTACCTAGTGACTGTCATGCTTTCTATGATGCTTTACCTTTTGTTTAAAAGTTAGTTGACCAGCAAAACACCTGTTATATTATATATCTAATGTTCATTAAATTATGATTTGTTACAGTAATATACGGGAATGTAAAATTGTAATACGCGACGTTGATTAAAGCCATCTTGTCAATTTATTACTGATTACTTTGAAGAAAAAGTTTGTTTCTATCTGTTTCTTAAAAGGATTAATAAATAAAAGAAGTATAAACAATTAAAAAAGTCTTTCTCCTTGGATTTCTGTTTGTTTTAATATGCAATATCTCCTAACTTAGTTAGAACTATCCGTAATTTCAAAACAATATCTCCTAACTACATTTAGGTCAGTAAACCATAGGATTTCCTTATATTCACTAATGTCATAAATTGAAGGTTCCTACGACGATAAAGTCACAACATAAATATTATTCATTAATAGGTGTAAAAAAATAATAAACGTTTGTTTCGTTTCCTCTAAAAACATCTTTTCTTAGATAGGAGTTCATTACACTTCATCGTCGATATGCAATTGTAACAGTATTTTCACGTATGATTTTTTTTGGTAATGCAGGAGAAACCTGACGTCATCTGTGTTCCGGATTGGGTACCTATATACTCAACCTTTAGGGCTAAGACTGGTTTATGTGATCAACGCATCATATGTAAGTATAGCGACGTTTGAACATTTCTTATTGGTAATGCAAGCCTAAACACAAGTACCCAATTTATTTAGAGCTTTTATTTACTCTAATATCACTACAATGGTTATCCTTGACGCTTAGTGGAGAAACTCCTGTATCTCATATACAGAACTCACCGGAACTCCTCGTGCTGTATCGAAGTTCTTCTCGAAAGGATGCAACAGAACCCCTTGCAACCTCGCGCTGTCACTACAGAGTGAAGTGGAAAATCCACTTTCTCTACTATTTATAAATTTAATTATAATGTATAGACTAAGGTGTTACTTTGCGGAAATCCATTTCATGTGATGAATTACTAAAATCTTCAGCTATTTTCCGCTCAAACTCCAAAAACACCAATCGACACGTAATTCGCCTCTCAATGAAGCTTCCTCAGGATATACCAGAGATCGGACTCGGTCAGCTTACCAGCACCGAATCCGATTCGGTGCTAGTAAGCTGCTGGTAACGAAGCATCATCAGGATATACCAGAGATCGGACTCGGTATTATATATAATATAACTTGGAATAAGTATTTTACACATAGACCTTACCATAAATTCTCTAATTGATAGTGAAAGTCGCATCAAAATTCGTTGAGTTGTTTAGAAGTACTAAACACGCAAAAAGCCAGACATATGCGGATAGCGATTTCTTTTTGTGCTACTTATAGATTTTGATGGTTACATTACATAGGCTTACTTTTCCCAGCACTCATCACATTCATTAAGCTGAACGTCCTGTCGGAAATGACATCAAATGACATTAAATCAGCAGCTGGTCATTCAAGCGCCGTAACACTTGACTCAGGGTGACTGTTAATTGGCGTTATAAGAACAACTTTACTCGAGTTTCCTTATCAAATCTTCAAATATACATGACTGGACCGACATTCGTAAACTTGACGACGATCACAGACAACATATTATTTACAGTTTATTTATATGTTCTTCTGCTATATTTCGCCGACATTTCGAACGAAACATATCCAATCTATAAAGTATTGGATAAATTGGTTTGAATGACACGGCCCATCTGTGCCCAATTGTAATCAACTAACGCGAACTGCTTATAGCAGCGGTTCTAAAACTTTTTTGGCAACGTTACCCTATTGTATGGAAGCCTGCAAAGCAGAACCTAGTATTACATTTATTCATTAGTGAATTATCATGAAAATTATACAAATAAAGTTAGCAAGTACACACAGTGTCTGTCTTTCTTCCATGGAACTGTCACTCTCACGGGTCTTCTAGGAAATTTCTATAACAAATAAGCTTTGCTCAAATTCTTTGTGTAATTTTTTTTATGTATTTTGTGTGTCTAATAAATGTATATAAATAAATATTTACAGAACTTTAAAGTCAAACTCTAATCGATTTTCAAGTAAATCCAGTTGCAATGTGTTTTTAAACGTCGAACCTTCCTTAATTCATTCATCATCTAGGAATTGTTAAAGGAAATCATTACAAAAAAATAAAAAAAAATTATAACAAGTTTCAGAACGGTGGGTTTTTCACCGCGCGTTGAGGCCGCGGTAGCGCGCTCAGTTGAGTCAACGCCCACATTCCGGGCCCCGCCACAAAGAATATTTAGCTCACTAGCTCCGCGACGCGAAAAAAAAGGTGAAGACTGATAGAAAGACACTTTAATTTTTTTTATATTTTACATACATACAAACATACATATAATATATATCTTCACGCTGTATCCCAGTCAGAGAGTACGGAGCGCCAAGCGTCGCGGTCCTTACATACCTCTTTCGCTTCCTCAAATCTCATCATTCTCCTCACACATTTTCGCCTAGGTATACAAGTGCTTTTGACATTTCCGTCTGCTAACACTCTGGCTATTTGATCTTCATAAGTCAGCCTCGGTCTTCCTTGGCTTCTTTTACCTTTCACTTTTGCTCTGTAGATTTTCTTCGTCAGTCTTTTAACACTCATTCTTTCTTTATATATCTTTATATATTATTTTTTGTAAGTTTAGGTTAATTTTTAGGTTATTGCTATTTTTCAAAGAACTTAATTTTAGGTGTTAGTTAATTCAATACCATGTGTAAAATCTTAACTTAAGAGCATGATAATGTTTTCAATTTAATCTTGTACGTAAGTCTCCTATTACATCGATCTTTTTGTTCATATCAATGCAGGTAGCATTCATATGTAAAAATTCATTGTACAATATATTGTATGTATGACACACGTTTTTCCCACAGTTTGAAGACAATGATTTCCTTCAACAATTTAGCGTTATTTCGTCAAATTACTGTGAGTTCGTTGACCTTGGTTCATAAGTAACAACAGTGCTGGATAAACATACGTAGAGGCTTTGTTATGTAATTACTGTAATAATAGGCAACACATACTGTAATAAGGAGAACCTGGGACTAATAATCAAAATGGAGGAAGTATTTGCTCCAAGAGCGTGTCCATTTTTATTGACAGCCTTTCTGGGCTTTTACTAATGTAAGTGACTAGGGAAGAGTCACAGTACAACTGTAAGGTATGAGGTATGAGTGTTCAAGAAAAATTTAATTTTAAATTTTTAAGATGTGAGGTATGAGAGCGAAATTTAAGAAAAATGTAAATTTTATGTTCAAAGTATGAGAGTGAAATTTAAGAAAATGAATTTTTTGTTGAAATTCCAAAGGGCATGTAAGGTGTAAACATAACAGAAAGTAATATGTGCGCGAGAGAGACGAAAGGATGGACTTTTATGTATGTGAAAGCGACAGAATGAATGAAGTTGACAATTAGTGTGTGAAAGGGACAGATCTATGCGAGAACGTTAGGGAGTGAGCGAGACAGACGAAAATAAATAAACGGCTACGAACCGTCGTTTCAATTAACAACCTTTACACAACAATACACAGCTAAACATGACATTTTTATTTCTTTGAATACTAGTAGCCTATTTTGCAAATAATTATTTCAGTAATGTATGTGAAGTTGATCATGAGTTGACACGAAGAGCGAATGTGAGGTTGCTATAGTTACTGTAGCTGTTTCACTCGTGGTTACATCAATGAGATAGAAAGAGACGAAAATTCTTTTGCGACACGGTAACAAAAGCGGCAGCTTATTAAACCTCCGTTAATTGTGTATCTTGGTCTAAGGGAGCAATGCCTTACTAACATGTGACTATCATACAAGTCAACTGAAGGAGCGCTAGCGGGTCGCGGCTGTTCGGAGCGTGGCTAATTAAGATAATTAAAATAATTTTTAAGAAAAATTTATACCGATTTCTAAAAGAAAAACACTGAAAAGTGCAAAATAACTGTCCTTGACTTATCAAATATATATTGTTAAAGGAAGAGCTCTATTTATCTCAATAAAAGTAAAAGAGATGGACTATAAATAGAAAGGGATGTGGAATCAATGAAGTATTGACAGATGTCATTTAGACGTTTACCCGAAAGGCGAGGCGCCGCTATCGATGGTCGACGCGAGAGTAGTTCACTTTTGCTCCAAACACCAAAGGAAGAATACCTGCTCTCGATTGTTAACTCGTAATGGTTTTCTGTTCTTAAGTTATTAGATCTTTCTTTTAGTGATTTCTAGTTACTAGCAAAATGAATCTCTAAATCGATATTAGAAGTTGGGATAATCATCCCGTGTATATTTTTTTAATAAATCCTACTTTTGATTATAACTATATAATTAAAGTTGACAGTTCCGAAGTCGGTGCCGAGCCTACCAAACCAGCAGACTTGCTGTGGTTGCACATTGATTGATTGATCATATGTAGGTTTAATTAATAAGGAATAGTTATTTTATACTTTTCGGTGTTTTTTGAAGTATATTTATTATTTCTTAAAAAAATTTTTATTTGTCCCTTTTAAGTGATCTCAACCTAAATAAATATCTATAGTAGCTCTAGAACTATATAACTTCTTTTCTAATTCTGGATCAGAATGATACACAAGAGAATCATCAACATAAATGAAGCTTATAGACAGTTGGGATTATTTCCTTGGAGATAATCCCAACTATACTTTATTGTACGGTAGTGAGGCCTGGATATGTCCGAAATCGAGTGAAAGTATGATAAATGCTGTGGAGATGCGATCTCTCAGAAATATGTGCGGTGTCACGCTTGCGGACAGCTAAACAATGAAGAGATACGCAGTATAACAGAGTTGCACGACAGTGTAATTGTAAAAATGAAGAAAGGAATGCTTAGATGGGTCGGGAACTTAGAAAGAATGAGTGATGAAAGACTGACGAAGAAAATCTACAGAGCGAAAGTAAAAGAAGCAAAGGAAGACCAAGGCTGACTTATGAAGATCAAATAGCCAGTGTTAGCAGACGGAAATGTCAAAAGCACTCGCATATCTAATCGAAAATGCTTGAGGAGAATGATGAGATTTAAGGAAGCAAAAGAGGTATGTAAGGACCGCGACTCCTGGCGCTCCGTCCTCTTTGACTACCCCGTTAGGGATACATCGTGAAGATATGTATGTATGCTACCCAACAATGTACCCAAACGTACAATAAATGTACCCAACGGAAAAAGAATGATTGAAATCGGTTATAAATAGCAACTGTCAAAATAACAAATAAATTAACAACATCCTTAAATAACAATGTTGCCATCTGTTAATGATTATAATTATGACATTTAATCACGAATATTTAGTAGCTTACAGGTCTTGGAGCCCCTTGACAATGTGCTTTGAACGACCGCCCTTAGGAATCTCGTTTGATTAAGATCCCACATAACCTGGTTATTACCCTGGGGTTAGATATCTTTCGTAGGTTTCTCTCGCTTTACAAAAAAAAAGTTAAGCTTTCTGAAACAGAAAATTTGTTGGGACATGAAGTTAGATACTTCTATTATTTCTCTCACAAAGAGTGAAAATATTTGGTATTATCATCGCTAGACCCAAGAAGCCCGTATCAGTATTTGGAGGTTATAACTAAAAAGTAATATTATCTGTTTTCACTTGCCCTCGTTTATTTAGTTAGTAATAGCTTCACTTGTTTAAAGAAAGTGCGTAATTGAGAAATCGGTTTGTTCGACACGGTTTTGTTACAGCACCTACTCAAATATTCAATACTAAATACTTGCCTACGCGCAACATAAAAGCGGAAACACATTTGGGAAGCAGTTCAGTGTTTTGTATGATCAATAGTAATGGGTAAGTTTTTTTTTTATTGAAATCTCCACGAAAGTAAAGTTACAGAATTTGTTCCATTGTGACGATATAGCATAAACTTCCAAAAGCAAGTTTTTCTGTATACCGCCAATTCGCTAACACACTCACAGTTACAATTTTACAAATGAGGTAACCCATATAATATTATTGTGATGTGTATGTGTGTCGTGCGTGCATATGCAGTGTGCGTCTTGATCTTTAGTGACACCTGACAAGTGTATACAATGTAAAGGGTGTTTGGGACATTACATTTATTTAAATATTTGAGAGAGTGAGATTAATAAATATACCAATGTTATACGCTATAAATAAATAAATCTGCAATATGCATGCACACAAACATATTATATATAACCGAGTACCGTCCGATAAATTCGAGGTATACAGACATATATTTTCATATATTTATTTACTTATATAGGTATATGTTTCATTATGTAACTACACTCAGGATCTATCTTTCTTCTATGGAACTGTTACCCACGCGGGTCCGTTGGAACAAATTTCTATTAGAAATAAGCTGTACGCTCTGTTTAAATTCTCTATGTGTAACATTCTTTTTTATATTACAGCCCTGTAGCCCATGCCAGATAGTAAGACTACGGTGACCATTGCCTATTGTATAAGGAGACTAAAGAGCCCTTCAGGGTCGTGGCTGAATAGAGTGGAAGCTCCGGTTGTTCAGTCATGCGTCCCTGAGGAAGAATACAGCGCATATAGCCCATGCTTTTGTGGTCTTACGAGGGTGCAAGATAGTGCTCTTTCGCTGCCACCCGAGAAGTGCTTCAGCACAGCGCAAGAGGGCCTTTATTTTATTTTATTTTTTTATTTATTTATACATAAATTATTTATAACACCGTATTCAAGAAAGAAACAGAAACAATGACACCCGCAGAAGTATTAACTGTATTGCAGATATCAACGCCCTGCTCCGAATACTTATATTACATAATAAAGGAATACAATGTTACATTTGTTAGAAAATTTGTGTGTAGACAGACGAGTGTCTGTAGGAATGAATATGAATGTGAGTGCGTGTATATGTGTGTGTTTGTATTTAAGCGTCTGTAATAAATAATTTGTGTGCAAGTATTATATGGATGTCTGTGTTTCAATTGATTTTAACCAGTGTTTCAGTAATGTCATAAGAAAGAGACGATGGCCAGGCAAGACACTTCTTTTAGCATGTGTCGAGTTAAGGAGTAGATGTTTATATCTCTGTTTACTCTGTTGTATAGCGAAGAACTAATGAAACAGTAGTGTCGATCTGCAGCTACAGTTCTGCGTGTATCTATGTACCAGTATTTGGTGTACTCCGTAAGAGACCCCGAGCCCCTTGACATCGCGCCCAGGAGGACCGCAGTAGGAGTTTTGTCGATATAAAAGCCACATAACCCAATCTTAGTACTGAAAGGTTGGGTACCTGTGTTCATGTTTCTTTTGCGTCTGGACTTAATATCCATCATTATGGAGTCCGATGTATTTTTTCAGTCGTTGACTTTATGTTGTTTAATAATCTTGACATGTTTCACATCTGTTATTATATTTGACATGTTTATTTTAATAAACTTGACATAATATTTATTATATTTGAAATTTTACCTTACTGTTAATCATGGAGCTGGAGCTGAGATGAAATGTCATTTATTTTGGTTAAAATCAATCGGGATGCATTTAACGGCACTTCAAAATTGCTGAAAATGTAGACAAAATTGCTACGAATTGCTGTTAAAAAATATGATGTTATATAATTAAATGTTACTCCTTCATTAAAAATATATTAGCTTTAAAAAATTTTAAGCCGCTATAAAATAATTAATGTCTATTAAAAAAAAATAAGCAACCATTTAAAATAATTTTACGTTGATGTGTGCTATGAAAAATAACATTTTCTATAAACTAAATAAATAAACTTGACAAGCTGTCATCCTGGCAATGCTGACATATCCGGCGCAGTGGATGGAATTGATGCAATAGCGACGTCTTTTCTTAACTCCTGGAAATAATTCGGAAATACTGGTATATAAGATTGCTATAATACATACATATATCAACATTAACAGCACTATCGCTTGCCGTGGTAGCTTTAGATACGGCGCGACGAAGTGCTGGAATGATTTGCCGCCACCGCTACGTGATCTGAAATCAGTGCATATATTCAAAATCGAATATAAAACGCATCTTTTGCATTTGCAAAATAAGGTTAATTAATAAAAATCCATATAACCATTAATTTAATTATTTCATTAATGTAATTTCATTAATCTGATTCAATTTATTATGTATTGGTTATATTTTGTCGTTTGTTGTGTAGGTATTATGTTATTGTAAATAAGAAACTTACCTTCCACATTATGTGGATGTTTCCTGGTGTTTCGTTCATTTTCATCAAGTTGTAATACTCAGACTAATGGTATAAATATATGGTATTAGTAGTAGAATTAGTAATTAATAAGATGTAGGTATCTACGCTACAGTGCGCTTGGCATGTGTTCAGGACACCGCACGCCGTTAAGTATTTAAATAAAATACTGACCGCCTCACTCCCGCTACCCGTCTGTCTCGACGCCACTACCTGTTTTCACTACGCCAGAAATGTTTCAAACCCAGACTTATGGCTATGGTTTGAATTTGCTGTATACATATTTATGTACACAAAGTCATACACGTCACACACCCACAATGCACACATAATTCGTACATAATTATATTTATCTATCTATCTATTAATTTATATAAGTATTTATATACTCCTATAAAAACTTATCTATAGTAAAGTATTTATAGTAAGTGATATTTAAGGTTTATACTTTTAATCCGTACGTTGCTTAGGGGCATTGAAAACCAGCGCCTCAGTTTCGGCTGAGGGCTGAGGCACATGCTGAATGCTTTCCTATTACGCAAGCGCAGTAAACGGGACAGTTACTTTAATGGATGAAAGGGCATAACTTTAGTATGTAGTTACAAAAAGAATTATCGAAAAAAACGTATCCGTTTAAGAGTTATGACCGTTTTAATTTTCAAGTGTTATCCCCACCATTTCTCGTAAAATTGGGTTGATCGTGTACAGTTACAGATTTTAAATCTTACGTTTTTTTTATTTTGTAATAATTACATCCGTTACTGAAATACAGCCTGAAAACCATTTTCGAAAATAATGCGTATACCCCAATGGGGGTTTTCAAGCTGTATTTCAGTAACGGATGAAATTATTACAAAATAAAAAAAAACGTAAGATTTAAAATCTGTAACTGTACACGATCAACCCAATTTTACGAGAAATGGTGGGGATAACACTTGAAAATTAAAACGGTCATAACTCTTAAACGGATACGTTTTTTTCGATAATTCTTTTTGTAACTACATACTAAAGTTATGCCCTTTCATCCATTAAAGTAACTGTCCCGTTTTCATATACACCCTGTATAATGAAAGTTTTTTTTCTTTGACCGCGATAAACTTGAAAACTACTGGGCCGATCGGCATGGGACCACGACCATTCGACGCGGAATAAGTTGTAGATGGTTATAGGCTACTTATTTTTTGAACTCCATAGACCCTTCACCACTTTTCAAACAAAAATGTACTATTACGTACAAAACTTCCACTTCCACTTACACCCAGCGAAGCGGGCGGGAAACGGTTTGTCTATACATATATTAATACGTGAAGAGAAAACTTTGTACCCTTTTTAAAGACATTGCGCACACGAAGAAGTGTGAAATTTAGTACACTTAAACTTTATATGGAGAAAGACTGGAAAAAGTTTAAACTTTTATGTAATACGTGTTACAAATAAGTATATTAAATTAAATTGAATAAAACATTCAATTCATAACAGTTTGAGATCATATGTAATGTAACCTCCTTGGATCAAACTGTCGCACAGAGTAGATTGTCGCCAAAGAGTTTGTTATAAGTTTATATTTACGGTCGAATTGCGACCACAAGGCGACCTCTAGTAAATAGTTATACAAAATATTTTGTAACCGTCACATCACTGGCTCGCATTCATGTCATTTATGTAGTCATTTATTTTGTAATATTATGCTTTTTACAGAGGGAAGTTTTAATACAGTTTTTAAATTTTTTCTGTGTCAAACTTAATTTATCCTCGGCTATTTTATTGTAAAAACGTACAGTCACAAACAAACGATTTGTTTATATTTGACAAACGAGTCTGTGGTATAGCTACTTTGTTTTTACTACGTGTATTGAATGCATGACCATCAGACTTTTTATTGAATAGCAATAAGTTTGTAGGTACATAATATTTTAGTATATATATAGCGAAGGGAGAGTTAATATCTTAATTGTCTTAAATAAATCTCTAAAACTTGTTTTATGTCCAAGATTATAAATTAGAATATCAATTATAAAATATGCTTGGCGCTCCGTCCACTCTGACTACCCCGTTAGGGATATAGCGTGAAGATATGTATGTATGTATGTATTATAAATTACCCTTATTACTCTCTTTTATAGTACGAATATAACATCGATTTGTACTGCTCTGCTCACAGCAAGACACCATATGGCATAATACTATGGAAGTGGCTATAATAGCCTATTCTAACCGTTGATACATTTGTCAGTTGTTTAATTCTTATTATTATTATAATTCAATGTGACAATACATACATACGTACAGTAGGAACTAAAATCCATAACCTTCTTCTTTTGACTTGCCGTAGTTGTATAAAAAACATACCAGTTTTACGTTTAGTTTTAGTGTGTTTCGGGTTTAATAAATAGTACGTTATACACTTCTAAACCAGTTCTCAAAGCACCTCCACAAATTGGCCCAAGGCCCTATTCTCATACTTGCATTTAAACCCAATATAAATGCCATTCGTACGCATTTATTTCGCAACGCGTCGTGGCTCAACCGGGAACTGATCCTTGACCTCACAGGTGCCCACGCGGATGGACGACTATATAATCATCCTTACTGCAAAGGAAATAAGGATTAATTAATTAATAAAAGTAGCTGCCTGCGGACATTTAGACAATTACAGCCACTAATGAAATTTTATGGACAATGAATCATTAACTTCTGTAGTCTTTGCATGAACTCAATACTTCGTTATTATCCCTACTGAACTTCATACTCGTACCAGCGTCTAACAAAAACTGTCCAAGAACGTATCAAATAAACAGGCATTTAATGCACTGAATTAATTTCGGCATTCGGCACTCACATTTAACCGAAGTCGACATTAGGCATCCATATACAACCGAAACCGATATCGGCACCTACATTTAGCCAAATTCGACATTCAGCACCCATATTCAGCAAAATTCTACATTTGGCATCTTCATTCAGTTGAAATCGACATTTGGCACCCATATTCAGGCACTCACATTCTACCTAAGCCGGCATTAGGCATTCATATACAGCCAAAGCCGATATCGGCACCTACATTTAGCCAAATTCGACATTCAGCACACATAATCAGGCAAATTCGACATATGGCATCTCGATTTAGTTGAAGTCAACATTTGGCACCCATATTCAGCTGAATTTGACATTTGGCTCTCACTATAGCCAAAAACAACAATGACCGCTTCTCGCTCCACTCGTCAGCATACCGCGAAGTTATCAATCTAACTCACATTCAATTAACTGTCTCCGAAATGAGTTAACAGCGTGTTAATGTAATTGAGTAATTGTATCAGCGCGGCCGCCACTCGATGTACTCGTAAGGGTGATCGTTGACTATGTGAGCATACGATCTTATTGACTGACTACATCTAATCTGGAGTAAATTTACTGAAACTATAATATCTAGAGAAACATTTGCGTATGGCCATATCGTGATTTATCATCGTTATTTATCGTGACTGGCTCATTGGCGGAGTGGTATATGCATCTGCTTTCCAAGCTAGGGTTCCGGGTTCGATACCCGGTCAGGTCAATTTAGGAAACGAACTTTTCTAAATTGGCTTGGAGTCTGGGTGTGATTGGGAACTCCCCCAGAGTTCGTTGTGTGATACCCATAGTACAAGCTTACTGCTTAGTTTGTGGTCACACAATCTGTGTAATTGTCTAGAGTATTATTATTATTATTATAAAAAAATTGATCAACCCTCAAAGCATCACAAAAACTTAAATTTGTTTGGAATTTTTGCCCTTGGTGTGTGATAAGTCCAATTATAAGATTTGATAATATTATGAATTTTTATACTATCTAGCTGTAGGTACCTAAACTAGCTTGCTCGGCAGACGTTCTAACCTTTCCGGTAGATGGCGCTTAGTTAAATTTAGTTAAAGCCTCTCTATAAGACAACTACAGACGTACCTAAGTATAGCTTTACGTTAGTAAACTAATTAATCTGTGGTATAACCATGAACAACCATCTCAACAAAATAAAAATATTGTCGGAACACAACTTAAATCTGTAAGTCGTTCAGTAGTTACAAGGTCACTAACAAACACATCAATAATTATAATTTTATATGTACATGAATTTTCTACACAATTTAATATATGACTCCCAAACAAAGCATTCAATTTATAATTTGTACTGCTGTTATTCCGCACGAGTTGTATCAGGGCTCATACAATGCCTGGTGCATTAGTAAGTGTAGACAATTGACAATAATTGCTGCGATTAGCGTCAAGGACTTCTACATTACGTTATTAACCCCTACCGTTCCTAAAACTTATGAAGACTTCTGAAGATCAAGTAGACAAAGTATTAGCTGACGAAAATGTCAAAAATACTCTCAAACCTAGGCGAAAATGTGTATGGGTCCCTAATGGAGTAATCAATCACAGACGATAGAGCGCCAAGGACCGCCGTCCTTACAAACTCTTTCGCCCTCTCAAATCTCATCTTCTATTCACATATTTTCGCCGAAGTGTGAGAGTGCTTTTAACCTAACCTAATCTAACACTATGGCTATTTGATCTTCATAAGTCAGCCTTGGTTATCCTTGGCTTCTACTACCATTCACTTTCGCTCTGTGGATTTTTTCGACAATGTTTTTTACATTTCAAATTACAATACAATACAAAACACTTCATTGCACCACGAATATATAAAAATAGTGTAACCTGTATAACTGAGATCTCAAGAAACCTAAGATTTTTACATTTAAAGAGGCTTTCATTTACCCAGTTTCTCAAATAGGCAGGTTTAAAATGGCAGTTGTCTCATTTATGGAAGGTCCCGCTAAGCGCTGTTTACGCCATCATAATCCAACAAGTAACTTTAATTTATCAGTGGAAGAAATTAAGTTGTTTGTAAATAAATCTTTTTTTTTTGCGTCAGGAAATGATTTATGCATCCCGATCCCCCCTGGGGTCGGCGGGGGCGTATGTGGGACTCCACGGCTGTAAGGTGCAATGCCGGGCTACCCACTAAACCTGACGGTGTTCCTCCAGAGCCTTTGTACAGGGGCAACGGGTATACTTTCGTATTCTTCCGCGACCCCGGCGATTTGTAAATAAACCTGTCGCAACCTGTCCAAACCTGATAAATTGTCAAAACTTATACAGGCTATTGAGCTACAAAGTCCCAACTATAGAGGTAAACATCGAAAAAATCTAAGAAGTCATATCTCAAATAGGAAGGTTTAAAAATTCCCAGTAACAGAATTATGTCAATGCAAGTGTCTCATTGCAATTACCAGTAGCGAAGGTTTCTCACATATCCAGGACATTACAGGTTATACTGTAGAAAGAAAAAATAAAAGTATCGTTATAGTCCAAAAGGCGGCCTTGTTGCTAAATAGCAATTTCTTCCAGGCAGCGTTTGGGAGGCTAATAAATTCTATAACAAAGGAAGATGGCATCGTGGAAGTATATATAAATCATATATAATATATTCACACTATAATTTATATAAAGCATATAATATATACACATGTAATATATACCTACACAAACATAATACACACATACCACAAATATCAATAAATTTACTTATTACATAAATATGCTAAAATTTAATATTAATTTAGTATTGAAAGATTGCAAGTTGGTCAATATAATGTTTGTTGGAAGGTCAAATCGTGTGTTGAGACTTGAGATCAGCTATATTGTTTCCTTGTAATGAAATAAGCAAACAAAAAGTAATTTTGCTACGTTTGGTGGTTAGCAGACACAACAAATAGAATATATATAAATGTATAATATATATATTATATATACATATATATGGAAATAAGCGTGTGTATAGCAGATATGTACAATGTTTGTGTTGTTACTACTTATCACTTGATTACAGAGGAAGTATTGTTATGTAACTAAATTAAAATAACGTTAAAAGTTAAGTTAAAATAAAGTTCCGTTTTTAGGATCCGGGAAATGCCAAAAAACAAACCTTTATATTTCGTGATGAATTCATAAAGTCCTTAGTTATTTCCGCTCGTACTCCAAAAACCACCAATCGACACGTGTTTCGCCTTTTACAAAGCATCCTCAGGATATTCCAGAAATCAGACCAATTCGGTGCTGGTTAGCTGACCTAGTCTAATCTCTGGAATATCCTGAGGATGCATCGTTGAGAGGCGAAACACGCATCGATTGGTGGTTTTTGATATTTGAGCAGAAAATAGCTAAAGATTTTAGGAATTCATCACATGAAATGGATTTCCGCAAACTAACACCTGAGTGTATACAATATCTATATATTTCGTCCTGTATTTTTTATCTGTCAGTCAGTGTCAGTTTATATGTTGCCACTTTACTCTGAAACTATTGGCACGATATACATGTCTTGTTGTGTCTTCTATGAACCGCGCTACTTATAGTGAAATAACGTAAAATGAACTACAGGTGGTACTTGGCAGTGCAACTGGAGAATGACAAAAAAAATACCAGTGCACATAAGGGTGTAAGATATCTTTAGACAGATCTTCAGTAATGATAATATAAAGGTTTCAAAAAAAGATGCGAGATATACGACGTTTCTAAAGTGTGTCCCTCTCAATTTCAAACACGGGGTAAAAAATTCTGAAACGATTCACGGTAGGAAATATAACGACAATTTGTTGAATAAGATTTTTGATTAACATTTTCGGTGTCTTTCAGAAATGCTGTAAAAAATACATACAAACTTGTTTTTCTTCCAGTGTAATTGATATTATACATACATGTATTTATATATTTATAATTTATTTATTTATTTATTCAAAAGCACTCGCATACCTAGGCGAAACTGTGTGAGGGGATGACGATATTTAAGGAGGCGAAAGAAGTATATAAGGACCGTGACGCTTGACGCTCCGTCCTCTCTGACTACCCCGTTAGGGATACAGCGTGGAGATATGAATTTATGTATAATTTATTATAATCTAAACCAAACAAAATACTTAAGCATTTAAATTGATTTTTAATAGTGAATATATATTCTGACTACAAAACCCTTCACTGTGCGTGGTCCGACACGCACTTCATCGGTTTTTATTTTAATTTTAATTTGGAATACTAAATAATAAGTATTTTCTGGCTTACCCAATAAATAAATAATCTATACACAGAATTATACTCACAAAAAACTTTATATACTAACATTTGAATACAAAAATTTTCTGTCAGAATATTTCTTATCTTAATAATAACGACCAAAAAATGTAGTCGATGAAATAATCAATTCTTAAAACAGACTTCTCGTTGTTTGCAATATTTTAGCTGTTTTAAATGTAATTTTTCTGTGTCTAATTAAACATTCCGTTGTAAAGGTCAACTCATGTTGAGGCAAAAAAGAAGCTCAATGATGCGAAAAGTAAACGATATAATCAGTTACTACTGATAATATATTATTGCTTTTGTCAGTAGTGTTCTATAACTTTTTCATTAGTATTGGGAACAGCACAATATCAGCAGTGTAACCAATTTTTAAGTATTTTTCCTAGGACCAAAAAGACATGGACGAGGCATTTGCTCTAAGAGCGTATTCTTTTTTTGTTGACCGAGTTTCTAGACTTTTTTTTCTTTATGGCACGGTGCACAGTTTAGCGCATTTGACAATGTCACGTATTAATAAGTAGCATCACAAGTAAATTCGTTTTTTCTTATCGTAAATCTCCTCCAGTAAAGTGATAGTAGGCTTTACTGAAGTTATAAAGGACTTCTTGGAAGAGCGCGAGAATTTTTGTTACACATGTTTATTTAGACCTACTCCATTCTTTTCACTTATATAGAACTTGAAACCACAATATACTATCACTTTTGTACTTTAAAACTCCCAAAAATATAAAAAATATAAAATCTAAATATAATGACAACCTCACTTCTTCCGTTCCCGCCAAAAAGTCCTTTTCTAGACTTTTACTAATGTGCGTGACTAGGGAAGAGTACACATTACAACGATACACAGCTGACCAAGACATATTTTTATTTTTGTGAATACTCGTAGGTAAAACACATAAGATTTACGTGTATTTTGCAAATAATAATTTTAATAATGTACGTGATGTCAGGAGCTGACATGAATTACACTGACAGTGCATGATTGCCACACTTACTATAGCTAACTGGTTTACTCGTGGTTACGCTCAATGAGATAAAAAGAGATACAAAAATTCGTTTGACACAGGGTAATAAGAGTGGCAACTTATTATACCTCCGTCCATCATATTCATGGTCTAAGGATTTTTCCCTGAACTCATAGTTACAGAGAATGTAAAGAGTTTTTTGAAAGAAAAGATAGGTATTTAAAGATTTTTTAGGAATTTATATTAAAATAACAGATGCTTCAAACGCGTTTTTAATCATTTTAATTCTATTTAATAATATTGTAAATTGATATTGAAATGTAATACTGTTTTTATTTGTAAGAACGTGAGAATTTTCCTTTGCGTATTTTACTAATTACATAGCACGCAAATATTACCTGAACTAATGGACATTATATCATATTACGAAAGAAAAATACGCATTTTATTTTTCGTTTTGTTGTACATTTATGTTGAATAGAAACCTTTATAGTGTCTTCATGAAAAGAAAAAACCACACTTCACTGAGATTTTTTATAGGTTTTCAATGGAGATTTTCTTTTCAAACTGAAGGTCGATTTAACGTTAAAAAATACTTTGTAACTGAATTCATTTGAATAGATTGATTAGACTTTAATGTTAATTTAAAATAATGAAATCTGTAATTTGAAAGAGTAAAAATGTATCAATTTATTGAGGTGTATGATTCATACGTATAAAATTCTGCAAAATATCTACAAATAGTTATTTTTAATGAGATTTGGTTTGATTTTAAAATCTGTAATTCGAAGGAGAATAAACATAGCTTTTATAGAAGTGTATACTTACATAAAATTCTATAAAATATCCTCAATTAATATTATGTAGGTACTCAGAAAATATTACGATTTTAGGGAGACTTAGAATGATTTAAAAAAATTTTTGGGACAGTTAAATTAATAATAAATATTGGCAATTCTAAATAAAATATACTAGTTTATCCATATTGAGTTTTCGAGGTCAAAATATTAACATTCCCCGGCACTAGTTTGACCTTCCATTGCAATAATTATGACAACATAAATTTTTTATACACATTATATACGTATACTAATAAACTGTATTCAGAAATGAATAGACAGAATCAGCTTTTTTAATGTACCTAGATAGTAGGTATGTGTAGGCGTACGGTCGAAGAATTCGGTAAAACAAGACTTGCCCAGGTATCAAATGATTTGTATTTCCTAGTGTTATTTTTGCAGTCGCTGAGCGCGTAACCGAAAATATCTCAAAAACTATACAACGTATCTTATTTAAATAAATTTTCATTGAAAATGCTTTACACACATGTTTCAATTTTTTTTTATTTTTCACCACATACCTAATTAAAAAGTTAGGGGGAGACACATTTTTTACGACTTTTGAAGCGTATATCTAATAAAATATAGAATTTAATAAAAATATTTCGTTGAAAATTCTATATTATTTTTGAATATCAAATCAAAAATATCCCACGCGCTTATTTAAGCACCGAATTTTTTTTATCTCCTCAGTTACATGTATGAAATGCCACCCCTAATTTCATTTTTCTTAAATTTTTCTACATAATCGTACAATGGTTCATAGAATACAAATACCTTCCTTAGATGTATAGTATATAGCGTCAATAGCCTCCAAGTAAAATGATTGTGCCATACAGACACAAGTGGACAGACGACAGAAATTAATAGAAATTAATTTTAAGGGTTCCGTTTTTAGTCATTTGGCTACAGAACTCTTATAAAAATTAAGTAAATTCGTGTGACTATAAAACTTCTGATCAGTTCCATTAAAATGCGTGTTGGGTAAAATATCGCATGTATTATTTAAGTACCTACTTCGATAGCACAAGAGTTGACAGAGAAAGTTGACCTAACTCACCGAGCAGCCGCGACTAGCCAACTTCCAAGGAGTCCTCCACAGAGCGGTTCGGCACACTCTTCTGACCAGCTCCAATTTCCTTCGAATCTAGGGTTCCCTAGACGTAATAAATAATTTTAGTCGGTTTTATAGTTTCACCACGCGGAACGAGCGCTCGACATCGTTCGCCATATTTTTTCATGTGAATGTTGGCTACACCGATGGTGCGAGTGAGGCCAACGATCTCTGCTCTCTTTTTTACTTATTAGTATACATAGGAAAACAAATTATATATGAAATTTTGAATTTTCAATTCAATCTGGATTTGGTGCTAAGATACAAACAGAATACTGAACAATGCGTACTCGTAAATGCAATATCGAGTCTAGTTCTTTTTCTGTTGCAATATTCAATTGGTTTTGATGCAGCCATCTTGTGCGTGTTTAATCCAATCGAAGAGCCTGAAGACAGCGCCACTAGCAGAGTAAAATGTAATTATTTTATAACAAGTCTATCGTCGGCCCTTACTACTTTTCATTCGGACACTTTACATAACAGCTAAACAATAGATCCTATCATGAAATAAAGGCATTTTACGAAATATTCAGATGTATTATGATCTGCCCAATTCTATGACCTAACAGTGACTTACTTATATAAAACGTGAGAATCTCGTAGTACAGCGGTGCTTCGGTGTTTGATAACATCCCTGAGGTTAAGCAATGTGGCACATGATCACGTATTAGGTGATCTACTGGCATCGAAGAATATAAAACAGAACCAATACAAAATTTGCAATACTAATGTAATATATTGTAATTGTTTAATTACTCAAATCGTGTGCCCTCAAACTAGGTACTATGTCTGTACTATGGGTACCACACAACAAATTGGTGGAGCTCCAGTAATACAGGCTATAGACTAATTTAGAAAAGTTCATTTCCGGAATTAATCTGACCTGGTATCGAACCCGGGTCCTGAGCTTGGAAGATAGCTATACTTACGCGTATTGTCGAAAATTTCGAAAAGAAATCCGAAACATAACGTATTACATATTTTTGAATACGTGATATAAGATATCCCACAAAACCTGCAAACGGGTTTTTTTTTAATTGTCTAAGCGCACACCCAAACTGACCCCCAAATAACTCGACTTTTAGGCCCGTATCACAGAACGATACTCTGGTGTCAATCTCTGCTTGAGAACAGTTGGAAAGAAATGTTGCTATTCATCACGTGTAGCGGATCGCTTTCTGTGTTCAATCAGAGACTTACACTTGAGTACCGTTCTGGATCACAGGCCTTAAAATCCCAGACAAGGGGGTTTACAGTAGTGGCTCATTTGTCGTAAACGCCAGTAGAATAGAATGACAAATACTACGTGATCTAGCGTAACGAACTTTAAATTAGTAGTCAATTGTTATTAACTTTCTATTCAATTAAACGAAAAGTCAAGTCGTGTGCAAACCGCCGTATATACGTGACCAAGTGACACCTTGACGAGCGATAACGCCAGCAAGCTATTCGATTTTACGAAGCGCTTGTGCCACTTGTCTAGCCACTCAGAACGCCCATAGATAAATCTTTAGGTAATTTTTTAATGTAAACAAACGATTCAAAATATAGGGGATGTAGGACGATATGCTGGTTTGTTTCCGAGATTGACCCGCGATCTATTCCGGGATCTTGTCTTGGAAGACAGTTGCTCTGCCACCCATGCTGCTACCGCAACAGCCAATCAAATTGTAAAACATCTTTGTCTTTACAAGTTCTTAGTTAACTGAGGTCAAAAACCCCGCTGTGTATTTAACCACACACGCCCAAAACACACCTGAGTAGCTCCGTTTCGCTCAGTGGTTACTAAATGGCATTGTCAATGAAACTAGGTCGAATATTCACTTGTGAAGACGCATGACCTCCATTCCACACTTTTTGTTCTACCTAGCCCTTTTTTGTCATAGTTTAATAGCGTTTTTTTTATTCTAAACCATTATAAGATTCAACCTTATGTTACGCAAGCAATCTATTGTTGGAGCGAGCAACCGTAGTATTTTTTATAGTGAACTCGTTTGTGACGTAGTGCCAAAAAAGAATTGAACGAGACCCGAGATAAACCCTCGAATTATTTTGAGTGGCTGCATCTCTAGTTAACATCGTTCTGACTACCTTTAAATACCCAAAAGAATCCACAGTAATTTTAATTGATCTGTTCAAATCATACATAAAATCGACTGTAATTTGTTTGACAAATATTAACTTAGCTCTACCCTAATTCAATAATTTTAAGTAAGTATAATTAATATTATAATAAGTTTAATTCAATAAATTAATGGAAACATTTAAAAAAATTAAAAGAGTTAACATAGGGCCAGGATACCCATTAAGTAATAGGTATTTCGGACCCATTTTCTTTCCGTTTCTTGTTTTTCATTTCTAATTTTGGATCACCAATTTATTTTTCCGTACCAAAAAGATCAGTAAGGATGTCATACATATACTGTGACATAAACAGACAGATAAAGAGACATGGAAAAACAAACGGACAGAGAGAAAACATGACGAAACTGTAGGTTAGGATTTTGCCATTTTGGGTATGGAACTCAAAAAAAGAGCTTATTGACTAATCCTTTGGCTCAATGGTTAGTTGATTGTAAGTTGAAGGTCCCGAGTTTCATTCCCTGCCAGGACAGCTTTGGAAATATTTTTTTTCTAAATTGTAGTGTCGTATGGGTGTAATTGCCTTTCTAAATGGATTCGAAGTCACTGAGAGTTTCTCCATTTCGTTGCATAGTAACTATTAGTACAGAGATAACGCATAGTTGGGGGTCACACACAAGCATACACAGGATTAATTTAAAAATACTAATAACCTCTCAGTATTTTGTTTTTTACGTTATCGCCAATAGCTTTTGTTCTACAACTTTTAAAAATTCATAACTTTTTCTTACATACAAAAATAAAAATACATTAAATGTTTCTGAAAATGGCACCTACTCTACCCGGTCGCTAAGGGGGGACACGCACAGCGGGGCGCGGGGGGGCGGCGCGGTGCTGAGGCCCGGTGCGCTTGTATTAAGTTTCTGTTCCCCATATCGCCTCTTTGCGAAAACATCGTGTTATCTCGAAAAATGCAATTTTACAGGAAGCTACTTTTAAACTTTCAAATAAGTATAAAATTTAAATGAAACAATGTTTACATTAAATCTGTCATTAATCATATAATTCAAATAATAAGCTTTCTAAAATTAAAAAAACAACATTAAGTTTGATAGTTTTTGCTATAAATTAGCACATTAAAAAAAAGGGAAAATATGTCACGTTTTTAATGAAAATGACATTATGTATTGATGTAACAAATGTACTTGTCACGTTGTTGATGATGTAATTTTTGTTTCGTATTCTTTTCATACTGGATTATATGATAAAAATACATTCTTGAAATTAATAATATTTGTTAAACAATAGAGAAATTTGTAGCATAACAGTGGTTATTATGGACAAAATATAAAAAAAAATGTGAAACCCAACCGTTTTCTTCGTATAACGCGAATCAACAATTAATAAAATCGGACAACTATTATTCTTATTTCGAATCACTATTTTTAATTATCCAGCTACCATTTATTTTTTTTATTTTTTTATTTATAAAAGAGGGGGTAAACGAGCAAGCAAGTCACCTGGTGGAAAGTGATCACCGCCACCCATGGGGACACCCGTAATATCCACAACATCCGGGGAATCACGGGTGCGTTGCCAGCATTTGGGGAAAGAGGAAAAGGAAAGAAAGGATCGGGAGGAAGGAGATGAGCTACCGGCACTCTCACTCACCGAACGAAACACAATACTAATAAATGCTGGTATTTCACGCCGATATTCTGTTAGAGGGTGGTATTTCACCGGGCGAGCCGGCCCAATTCATGCTGAGATGCAGCATGGCTCTACCACACAATAGAATAATAGGTTGATAACAAATTAATCCATATAATGTTTATAAAATAGCTAAGTAGTATTAAAATCAGGAAGAAAAGTTACCTATCTATGACACACATTATAATATAACTTAAGAACTCCTAGGCAGGCAGCTTAACATTTACGAATTCCAAAAAAAAAACAGTTTCATTTGTAATAATCAGTACTTAATAAATTATTCATCACAGTAAATAGTTTAAATATCAATAAAATCTCTTTGTGGCTACTAGCTAACTAAAAGATAACATTCCAAAAAATGACAATTGCACTTAGTAAAAATTAGTCGTAGCAGTAATCTATAAAAACGGTATTCTTACAGACTATAAGGCTTCAAAAAATGGCATGTGTATCACATGGGACGAGATTTTTATCAATTAAATACATGAGATCTGATTTTATTTCTTGGTTAATTTGTTATATTTGATCAACATTTAAACGTACAATCTTCTCTGCAAGGTGATTTCAACTGACAATCTAGAATAGTATTTTTAGTATTTGTTGATTCATGTGGATTGACCACTATTCCTTAGTCGATTTGCAAAATTTTTCTTTCAGTTTAGTACTTGTCTTAGTCTTTTTTATTACTTTAACTGAAGTTGGAGTAGAACTGAGTTTTGTTGACTCTACTTGCATAGTGCTAACATTTTGAACAGCAGATGGTTCGTTTCATGTTGTGAGCAGATCTGATTCCAATGTGGTGTTAAATACAATTTCGTGGTCTTTCGCAGAAATTACATTAAAATCTGTCAGTAACATTTCATCTTGTTTTGGTTGTGTTAACAGTAACTACACCATGATTAAAAAAAATTTGTCCTTTGGGAAGTTGTCGGTACAGTACAGACATCTTGAGCATCGGATTCTGAAGAAGTTTCGATACATTTAATTTTTGGTTATATTGCTTGATAGTTTCGGTCTATCACGGATTCGTCGCTACCTGGAAAAACAATAAAATGTAATTAAATGTATCAGTACACGGTTACTCACTCAATACTTATATTAGGATATTACTTAATACCTCGATATTAAGCAATGTCCCAATATAGGTGTTGAGTAAATTATTTAAAAAACTTTTATTAATTTTTTACCTTCGTAGAAAGACGGATCACAGCTGCCTATGAACTGCTTGAAGAGGTACTCGAAGAACTACTGCTACTCAATTCACCATGGCGACATTTGAAGGATATTGCGTCTTCTTTCCCTAAAATGAATATAAATATATCCTACGTTATATAAATACAATGAAACTCTCGACCACTATCTGCTTGATGACTGTTCATCGCGACAATTCCAACGAACTCAAATGTGTTTAGGCTCATATACAACGGTATATTGTCACTACCCTCCTGCTCCATCATCAGACCTTGCTGTTATTCTAAAGCCATCTATTACCTATTGAGAACAATTAGTGCCCTCAAACATACAAAGTCTGTATTACAGATACAGACAGGCTTCAAACATACATTAAAAAACAAAAATATTACTTACCTACTGCAATCGAAGAAATGTTAGAACCTTCAACTTCCTCAGTTTGGATGCTGGAGTTATCAGTTATTTCTATTTGAGTATTACTGGAATTTCATCACTGTATTTAAACGTGTTCATTGCTAATTGAATTAGCTTATTAGACCGCGATATCATCTAAAAAATTAAGTCTAGATAGTTATTTCGTTTTGGCGTATATAACGTAATTAAACGATATGTTTTTAATAAAAATAAATAAATTATCTGGAAAACTGAAACAATAACAAATAACCGGAACTCATTTTTTGTATTTGAAAATTATTCATCATCAACAATGTTTCATCTTGAGATATCATTTTGAAAAAATGTTATTTTTCAGCAACAACTTGATATTAGTATTTATAAGACTTCATATTAAGACACGATTTTTCGAGAAAACCGAGTCAAATACACATACCACAATAAATAATAAAAAAATAACATTGGATTGATACATATCTTTGCAACCTAATCGTTGTAAATTCGTGATGCCATGTTCTTTCAGAAAAACGAGAGCACGTTATCCTTTACGCGTCAAGTTGTCGCGTTGTAGAAACAAAGTTCTGTCTGAAAGAGACAACGCGACAACACAATATACCACAGTTGTGTTATCCATTTCGCTCATAAATTTGCCATTTTGCTATTAAATAATATCATGTTTTTGTAGAAAATGAAGATGGATAAGGCGGTTCTGATTATCGATTAAAAAAGAAAATCACTTTTTCCGAAATGTCACGTTGTCTTCGCAAAGAGGCGACATAATAATACAGTTCGGCTGTGTAACTTCAAGAACTGCTCTATCCATGAAGCGAAACATATACTTTACAAATGGTTAGCAAATATAACATATGAGGATACTGAAAAACTTCTGGCAGAAATGTTTTAACGTGAATTGCTCCCATGTACTCGTACGCGTACGGTCAATTCATCCACAACACAAACGAGCACACACACACACACATACACAAACAAACTATTGAGCATGCACTAAGGATTATTTTATTAGTTATTTCGATTATTATTTTGATTGTTATTTTGATTATTATTATTATTATTTTGACTATTATTTTGATTATTCTTTTGTTTATTATTTTGATTACTATTTTGATTATTATTTTGATTATTAGTACTTTGATTGTTATTTTGATTATTATATTCATTATTGTTTTGATTATTATTTTTGATTTCATAAATTATTGTCATTTTTAATTTAATTATGATATTTGATATGATTATTTAATGATGTTTTGGATTTAATTGATGTAATAATTTGGTTGATGTAATGATTGTAGTTAGTATTGTGCACAAATCTGAGTAACATATACGGATCCTCACGATACAGGCTGTGCCTAGTGTGAGGTCGCTGTATTTAATCTACAGGAATAATCTGTTTTTGGTAAATAAATTATTATTATATTATGTTTATTATCTTCTCTAGGGTCGACGTCATAATAAACTGATTGTTCCAAAATTTAAATTACATTACAAATATTTCATTTTTGGGTAACTGTATTCGTTTTTCTAATAAAGTTCCTCAGGCGCTTGCTCAATTAACGGAAAACAGATTTAGATTTGTTATAAAACGAACATTGATTAGACAATCATACTATAAAATAAACGATTTCGTAGAAGACAAAACGATAGTTTGGAAATAATTTTCATTGCACATGCGTTTACTGGCTTTCTGAATATTGTATTGTAATAAATCTATTTTAGAATGATGTTGAAAAAATTATATCTGACTGAGTTTCATGTCGGTTCTTTTCAGTGTCCAGGTTTTCTTTTCGAACCGAACTAAAGAAGATTTGACGTTCAAAAAACACCTTTTAATTTGGTTTACTTGAATCAATTGCTTTGACTTTGACTGAAAAAACTTGACCATATTTCTCTTGTTTATAGCCTGCGACTACAGTATTACAGAATTAATGGTCTCCGGCCGTAAATTCATTAATTTCAGCATCATTACAAAAACTAACAAATAGATGAAATTAATTCGATTAATTTCAACTTGTTGGAAGTTTTTCTCAAATACGTAATCGGGTTTTTTTTCTGACAGAATTATAACTTATCATCGATTTTAATAATATTATTTGTATCAACAATATTTAACAAGAATGTTTTAGTAATCCGTTTCTGATTAGAAACTTTTAATTATTTTCAAACTGCGCAGTGATAAAATATCGCTGAATTATAATGTGTTTGTTCAAACTTGTTTTTAGACCTTTCGAAGTTGTAACAAAGAGTATAGAGAACTAACTCGTGATGTAACTAATGAAAAATGAATCGCCGAACTGACTTACGCAAGCACAAGTAAGCGGAGATCAGATTAATCGGAGATACAACAGAAAAATACAGTCGGTCTGAATATTATGTGAGATTTTAAATATACTTCCTGCCAGAGGAAATAATAATAATATTTTTATTTATCATAAAATCATAGAACAAAGAATGTGACGTGTGTGATTCAGTTTCGGACACGAGAATCAAAACGATTTAGAGCTCTCATCCACGGCTGAAGTTACCATCAAAGGTGGGTAAATCTTCAGCGAGGGTTGGTGGTAGAAGACTCCAACCCTACCGTGCTATGCGCGTCCAAGCTACAGACATATCGGTCAATGTTCTTTGTCAAATGCAGAAGACGACTATGACCAATGTCGGCGGAAGCGAGCAGCAATCGATCTGATTTCGAGTCCAAAGAACGCTATCAGCTACACCACGCCGCATTTACATATTCCGGGAGGAGCGCGTATCTAGTCTAGGCTTCCTTCGATTTATCACATCCGCAGCAGAAACCATTCAACGCAGCAGTAACGCAATTGCGAGTCAGTACATCTAATGCGGAATGCACTTTCCGCATAGGGATGTTCCGATACCCACAAGATCGATCGATACCTACTCATATAAGTAGTACTCAAATGTTTTATTAATACTACTCATATGAGTACCCGTAAAGTATCGATACTTACTCATATCAACACTTTTTTAGTTTTTTTTTTATGGGACTGATATAATCAGAAAATATTCTTAGGAGTGGTTGCTATTCCATATGTTTTTAATATATTATACATAACTAGCGACTCACCCCAACTTTGCACGGGTAGCAGAGCCATTTTGGACAGTTTTCGAAAAATCCGTTCTTAGTGAGCGTCTATACCACGAAAGGAATAACTATGCTAAACTTCAAGTCAATCGGACCTATAGTTAGTTTCGGAGATCTCGTGATGAGTCAGTCACTCAGTCAGTCAGTGAGTGGTATTTCGCTTACATAGATAACAGCGAGTGGAAAATTGTAATATAACTTTAGTACAGGACCGAGCGAGAGAGGGCTTTCACTCTGATTTGTTCACTAAGATGCATTCAAAAATCGTAAAGTAACATTCGTTCAGTCGTATTCGATTCGATACCAGATACTTTCGTTTCGATACCGAGTAAGTATCGCAAGATTGATTCGATGCTAAAACTACTTGGTATCGAAATAAAAGTATGAGTACTTACTCGTATTTACTTGTTTCGGAATATCCTATTTCCGCGTGTTTGAACATTATTGACCGGTAAAAATTATGATTAAAAGAGGCCAGTGTTATATCGATTGCATTTAACGAGTTACATGGTATCACATACCCAGATAACTAAGGTTGTTTCATGCTTATTTTTCTTTGATTATAAATTGCTACGTCAAATATGACTAAACAAGTTTTTAATATTTAATGATAACAACTGTTATGTCAAATTTAAAAAGTTTTAGTCAATATTGCTCCAAACTTAATATTTTCGTAGGTATTAAGTTTTTGTTTATATTTTCGTATCTATTTTTGTATATTATTACGGAATTGCCTTTAGCTACGACGATGAGGTACGATAATTGAATAACTCCAGCATAAAACATTCATAATCTAATTTAAACTTGCCTTAAGTATATACAGTTCCACGGCAAACCTGATGCACACCTGGTTCAAGTTTATTTTGGCTTCCAGGTATGGATGAATGACATTAGTCGTGACATAGATATTTTTTTTTTATACTACGGGAAAGCCAAACGAGCAAACAGTCCACTTACAATATTAAGGCTAGAAAGTCCTTCACATTGCAAATGCGTCGGCAACCCTGAACACTAAAATGTTGTGCGTCTAATGCCAGAAATGTCACCAGCTTCTTGCCCTCCATAACGGAACAAAGTAACGTCAGCACTGATGTTTGGCGGAAGACCGTGGTAATAATCCAGGCAGATTTCGCACATAGTCTTACCACAATATCCCATTTCTTTCATTTTCGTCCATAACGTAAACAAATGTTACCACTATGATATTTATAACATAACTAGAAATGAGCTAGTTCGCAAATTATCGTCTCAGTTGGCATACTTATTAGTTACTAGCTTTGGCACGCGACCTCGATCGCGTTTAAATTATAGCCTATGTGTTATTCTTATGTATAAGCGATATTACTGTACATACGTACATATCTTCACGCTGTATCCCCAACGGGGTTGTCAGAGAGGACGGAGCGCCGAGCGTCTCGGTCCTTACATACCTCTTTCGCTTCCTCAAATCTTATCATTCTTCCCACAAGCGAGTGCTTTTGACAGTACAATTTCATCAAAATCCGTTCACTAGTTTTTGCGTGAAAGAGAAACAAACATCCATACATCCATCCTCACAAACTTTCACATTTATATTAGTAGGATTAGTAGGATAAGTAAACCAAACGTTTTTGGACTTTTTGTCTGTTTGTGCTTCAATAAAAACCACCAAGAATAATAATAATAATACGTCATAATAAGTGTAAAAATTTGTATCACACATTTAAAAATAAAGAATATGAGTTTATTATTGTTTATTCTTTAATATTCTTCTCATAATTCTGTCTAACATTTTGAATGAAATGTGTCAACAATGAATTGTTTTATGTTACTAATATGATTTAAGAACACAGGTAACCTTTAGGTAACATTACAAATTAAGAACAAAACGCTTGAAAAATAACCTTAACTTTTTCTATGCTGTTTGGATGTATTATATTGCATAATATTAGTGTTATTTGGGAATATTTCATAGCTTCTTGTACACAACAGAAAAACAGTGTCATTCCGGGTTCGAAACTGGTTTAGAAATAGCGATTAATATCGTTCTTAACCGGTTGTAATTCCGTTTATTGATTAACCGGTTATTGAAGGGAACGATTTCGAATAAACCGAAATAATTTCGGTTAAGTTAGTAAAACGGTCCCCTAAATTAAGAAACTCATTTTTCGAACCCATAACACTATATGCCGAAAGTTTTTTGTGTTAGTTTTGACACTGTGAAGAATGATTTTTTAAACTATGTAGAAACTTAGAAGTAAACAATAACATTATGTTTTATCAATAAACTTTCGGAAACTAATTTTCAATATGGAAACAACAAAACGTCTAATAATTCTGTCTGACATTACTAGGGAACCGTTAGATTAGTGAAAACGAATATTATCTGAGAACCGGTTTAGGGGTCCTTTAAATTTAAGTGTGTAATCTACGATAGAATTAAATAGAAAGTATGGCATGACGCACAGGTCAGCGCATTTGCCAATGTCACATATTGTATTTTAATAAGTAATTGTTATCGTTAAACTCCTCCAGTAAAGTGATCGTAGACTTTACTGAAGTTATAAAGGAATTCTTAGAAGAGCGCGAGAACTTCAGATACACATGTTTATTTAGACCTACTCTATTCATTTCACTTACGCAGAACTATAAAACACAATATTATGCTATCACTTTTGTACTTTAAGACTCCCAAAAATGTAAAAAATAGAAAATCTAAACAAAATGATAACCTCACTACTCCCGTTCCCGCCAAAAAGTCCAAATAGAAAGTTAGATACCTATTATAGCAATGGAATACTCCAAACTTTACTTCAATTATCAATGAATAATTAATTAATTTGTATTCTAACACTTCGTGCTGCAGTCGTGAAAGGAAAAAGCAAAAGAGAGTCGTGGAACGCTCGAGTTTTGACTGATATAATCTCACAGCGGTAGTGGGGCACAAACTGTCAGTCGTTCTTCTCGATGACGTCACGAACGCAGTCGCACTCTGCTAGAGGGTGCCAGTCTTCTCTTTTTGTCTAATCGTCGGTGTTGCTAACAAATGGTACATAGCTATATGACAACTTAGACATTCCTGATTTCACCAACGCTTATTTTATATGCTGAAAAGATTTTCGACATATAGCATTCTGTACATACGTAATATCACCAATGATTTAGCAACAACCGTGTGAAGTTGTCTTATTGTGGCCGACTATACGCAAAGATAAGCAACTTCACATTAATGCATTTTATTTCAATGTATTAAAATATCTAAGCAATCGATTGCAGAATAGATAATGACTTGATAAAAGTAGTTATTTGCTTTTAATTATGTCCTATTTACATTGATAATTGCAAATCGAATATCTATGTCGATATGTTTTTTTTCTTTCTTTCTTTATGGCATGGCGCACAGATTAGCGCATTTGCCAATGTCACGTATTAATAAGTAGAATCACAAGTAAATTAGTTTTTTCTTATCGTAAGACATCTCCAGTAAAGTGATAGTAGTCTTTACTGAAGTTATAAAGGACTTCTTGGAAGAGCGCGAGAACTTCAGCCGCACATATTTATTTAGACCTATTCCATTCTTTTTACTTATACAGAACTTTAAAAGACAATATACTGTCGTTTTTGTACTTTAAAACTCCCAAAAATGTGAAAAATAGAAAATCTAAATAAAATGACAACCTCACTTCTCCCGTTCCCGCCAAAAAGTCCATGTCGATATGTTAAGAACCCAGAAAAATATTTGGTCAAGTGTAGTTTTGATTAGTGGATAAGGAGTTTCGTAACATATTTTTAGAGTGATTAGTTTCATAAAATTCACCACGCTACGGTGATTACTGATTAATATAATACATATGTTTTCCAAGCCATAGATCCCGGGTTCAGTTTCCTGCCAGGTCAATTTATTTAGAACGTAAATCGTCTGGTAGCCTGGATGTTACCAATGCAATTCCGATAACTGTCCTTCATTATCTAAAATTCTTAATAAATCAATCAAAAAATCAATATCTTTATTATATAGAAATTAATGTTTGTTTGTTCGTTCGTATTTTATGGGCTGCCAAGTTCATCGATGGCGATGAAATTTGGTATGGAGATAGCTTGAATCCTAAGGAAGGACATGGTCTGTTTTAAAAATAAGGAACGCGGATGAAGTCGCGGGTTTCAGATAGTATGTAATAATTATAATGTAATTATAGTTTTTTCCAGATTTTTCTGAGTGATAACACTTTTGGGGATAAGCTCGTGCGACAGTCATTTTTTAGCGTTTATCAAGTTTTAATAAAGTAACAAAATTAATTAACGGTTTTAAATTCATACTGTAAATGTCTTACATTTGTTATCCCAAAAGATGACCCAAAAATATTGCTTTTATTTAAGCTTCTAAAATAAACCCTTAAAAGTCAAAACTTAGATTTCAACGTACACGTAGGTATATATTTGGGCCGCCACTTACTATAAATGTTTAAATTCCAATTGTTTACTTTCAATAAACTACATAAATATAAAAATTTATTGCCATGCATTGCAAAAACTAGAAAATGGTTCGACTGGTTAGAATTTTTTTTTTGTTTTGTTCACCTCAATACTGGAGCGGTTTAGGAAAAAAATTAGAAAAAAGCCAAAGGAACAGTAGAAAGTCGAAAAAATCAAAAATGTCAATTTTTGTATGGGAATTGTCATTGGAAAACCATGGAAAAAATTTCTGCGCGAACGAAGTCGTAAGTACAGCTAGTTTCTGATAAAAACCACTGAAAGAGACAGATCGAGATCATGATGTTTCTATTAGTGTTCTAATTTACTTCCATTGCAACGTGACCCTAAAAAAATTCAAAAGTTGAGCCATAATATGAATTATGTATATTTATTGTTGTAAGAAAGCTACTCTTAATTTCTTTACTGTCGTACTGGATGTGAGAATCACTAAGATTACAAAGGTCAATGACACTTGACAATCCTTGTGAAGTCAATTATTTGATTAAGTGTGTTACTGGGGTAAATGACCTTAACGCGACCTGTGAACTTTCTCTCAATCAGAAACACTGTCATTTTTAGGGTTCCACGAGTAAAATTGAAGAAACGAAACGCAGATAGTTTTATCATGTCTATATATTTTATAGTCGCATTTCTTTTTATTTTTACAAGAACTAAGTGTAAACCTTCAAACCTGAAACGCAAACTGGTAATTAAAAACTGAGAAAGTAAACATGAAATAATTAGATTTTAGAACCTTTTTCGTAGAAGTTCCCACAATGCGGTGTTGGTGCCAACTTTATTGTACGGAGTGAGGCCTGGATATGCCCGAATGTTATGAGTGAAAGTAAGATAAATGCAATAGAAATGCGATCACTTAGAAATATATGCGGGTCACCCTTGAGGACGAGATAAGCAACGAAGAGATACGCAGTATGACAGGGTTGCACGACAGTGTTATTGTAAAAATGAAGAAAGGAATGCTTAGATGGTTCAGGCAAGTAGAAAGAATGAGTGATGAAAGACTGACGAAGAAAATCTACAGAGCGAAAGCGAGTGGTAAAAGAAGCCAAGGAAGTGCAAGGCTGACTTACGAAGATCAAATACCCAGTGTTAGCTGATGGGAATGTCAAAAGTACTCGCATATCTAGGTGAAAATGTGTGAGGAGAATGATGAGATTTGAGGAAGAAGAAGTACATATGTAAAGACCGCGACTCTTGGCGCTCCGTCCTCTAACTACCCCGTTAGGGATACAGCGTGAATCTGTTTATATTTTCTCATACAAGAAAAGGGTTCCGTGGGGTTCCTTAGCTAAAACGACATAATGTAAACGTTATAATTGTGTCATGTACTTGCCTAATGGTAATGACACAAAAAATGAAACTACGATAATTTGAACTCAAACCTTTATTCCCTTTTTTAACTGATTATGACTTAATTTACTATGACTCCAAATAGAGTTTTGTGTTATGGGTGATATCAATATATATTTGTCCCACACAACGAACTGAGAGAAGATGGGGGGGGGGGGGGGGGCACCCTTGGGTTGCCGAGATATATTCGAATGTAACCCTAAAGATAGACAAGTAAAACGATCCCAGGACAAATCAAATGAAAAATTAATATTGCAGTAAATACTTGAAATACATGACATTTAGGCGACCTCCGAGGCGTAACGGCTAAGCGCGTCGGAAAGTAAACGGGGGTTGCGGGTTCGATTCCCACCCCGAGTTTGGGTGTTTATGTATAATATGTATTTATTTACAAAAGAAAAGTATATAAGTAGTATATCAGTTGTCTAGTACCCATAACACAAGCGCTGTGCTGCTTGCTTTGGGACTAGATGGCGCTGTGTGAAATGTCTGAGTATATTATATATGACTGGCCCATTGGCGCAGTGGCATATGCATCTGCTTTCCAAGCTATAGGGTCCCGGGTTCGATCCCCGGTCAGGTGAATTTAGGAAACAAACTTTTCTAAATTGGCTTGGAGTCTGGGTGTTATTGGGAACTCCCCCAGAGTTCGTTGTGTGGTACCCATAGTACAAGCTTACTGCTTAGTTTGGGGTCACACAATCTGTGTAATTGTCTGGAGTATTATTAATATTATTATTACATTTGATTGTTAGTTGATTTGATTAAATATAAATAACTAAGTACCAACATCGAACGATTTCGTAATTTTTAATTAGTGAATAATATTTAGACTCTACGAATTGAAAGATGAAAGTATTTAATTTCAAAATAAAAAGATAAGTTTCTCTCGGAAATAAACCCAAAATTCCTGAATTTTAAAATGTTATCCGGATATTTCCGTTTTCGCATCTGTCAACACTAGAAAACCCAAAATATTCAAACTACAAAACAAAGATAAAGTGGTTTCTTAAATTGGTCTGACCGAGATCCGAACATGGAGACCCCACCTTGTAAGGTAGATATAACCACCACGCCAAAAGTACAGTCATAAACATAATATTAAGTGAAGATAGTATGTATTCATTAAAAAGATTTTTTTATGATAATGCATTTTCATTATATTTAATTCAGGTTAACAAATGATTACTAAATTATAGAATTATGAAATTTAGTATAAATTAGTACGTCATTAGATAAATCAATTTCACTTTCTATTGGTAGTTAAGATATAATGGCACCTATTACGTCATTAAGTTATCAATAAATATGTACATTAGCGAAAGTTTTAGCTGCATTCAAGTATTTCCTATAATAAAGTATAATTTGACAAGTGTAATGACGCTATAAAATAATATAATTAGGTACAGATTACAAAAAAAATCAAATAATATAAAATAATATAGTTTTTTTTGTATATGTATAATTTTTTGCAATACATTTGCGTATCGTCTTGACATTGACATCTAATCATAGTTTATAGTATTATGATTTAAGTTAGAAACGATTAAATAATGGTTATAAGCAGAAAATTTGTATTGAAAACTTTAATCTTAAACGTAATTCATTTATCACTTAATGGAAAATAGATTCGTTTTTTTCCCTCCAAATACAACTCTGTATAATGCCCCAACTTAGTGGTTTCAGATTCTAAATTATATAGTTGTGACTATTCTTTTTTATCTATAGATCTAACACGTTTAGTTAAAACAAAAGGCATTTTATTTTCTAAATATGTAATATTGAGTTTTGTGTTTACTGATACGAACATGCAAACATACAATTCGCCCTATTTCAAATTCGGAGTGGATTGAACAAGGTGCAATAAAATCACACCTAGTTACCACTTAGGTGTAGCCATTACTTTACCTTTATTACTAAAAATAATTATATTTTCATGAAAAAGTGGTCCTGTTTTTAATTCTTAGCCAGTGTTAAAAAAAAGTCATGAAGTATGAAACCAAAACTCATCAAAAATCTAAATCGGTTCAGCGGTTAAGCTGTGAAACATAACAGACAAATAGATCTGATGGAGAAGCTTTAGTAGGTAGGTATAGATTTTAATTTTTTAATTTTCTTAGCGTTGAAATGTAAATCTTAACGTATTATCAATAAATTGCTGTCCAAAAACTAGTATGTTTGGGTGATTCGATAATAAAACGAAAAAATAATTATGACGTCACTTTATTACATTATATTACGAGAGAGGACATTAAAAATCAATAAAAATATTTTACTGTAATTTATTACAAACGAAACGACTTAAGACTAGTCTCGACTTATACAAAAACATACTTATTATATTCATACAAAAATAACTTAATAATAATTATTTGCTAATAACTATTTCAGTGTGATATCATCTTAGACTAAAAATGACAATGGATATTAAATATTTTTTTTGCATGCAAAAAATATTTCTTATATAATGATGTGTTTTGTACCTATACTTCTCTTTGGCATGTGTAAAAACACAGTGTCTATAAAAATATAACTTACTTTAAGGTAACTTTCATTATAGTATACTTTATTGGATATTTGTAAAGGACGGATCATACGAGATTTTACAAATAGAATTTGTGATATTACAGTAAATATACATATTAATCTTATAAATATCAGGCAGACGGAATTAATTCGTTATAAAATATACATAACTTGTGAACATAATTGGCACTTGACATTTAAAATAACTATTTTGTTTACAACACGTTATTGTGAAACAGAAATCTCGTAATGTATTATAATTCCTGTCACACCAAAACAAAACTCTCAACTCTTACTATACGTTGCGTAAACGTTTGCATAACGCGATGGTCGATCGAGGCTAACCGTGAGCTTACTACTTACATACCTATTACACCAGCGCGTTTTCGACGGCCTCAAAACGTGAGCTAAAGCTTCTAACGAGACGCCAAAAGTGCGCGAAGCATATTGAGGTCAATTCTTTCTCATAGGCGGCCTTCTACGCAACGCAGAGGCACCGTCGACAAACAACCGAAGTTGCCGTCCATGGCAGCTTATTTACACACACTCACTATTGCGAAACGAGTAGTAGAAGCGATGTATATCTATAATTACGTCATATGTCATATATTCAACACTTAAGGTGGGGCGACGAGGTCAGCTGACAGATTCATAAAGCCTTAAACACAATTGAATTTTATTGTGAGTCAGAGTCAGGTACCTATCATGAATCATTGAGTTAAAGAGGAAATTACTGATTAAACCCACTCACCCGAGAATAAACCAATCTTAAATTAAACTCTGACCTTAGGCGCGGTTGGAACTGACACTCCTGCGCATCGAACGGTTATCTAGATGCGCGATTAACTGTATTAAGGTTTAAAGCCGAATAAGTTCGAGGAATGTACTAAACAACTTAACTATAATTAAATGCTAACATAAAATTTGATTAAATACAACAAAACCTAAAGATTTCTTTAAACAAAGTGTCCTGATTTTCCTTGATTAAGGAAATATGGAACTTCATTCGAGAAAATGCAAAAAGCGCCTCGAAAGATCAACAAAACTTTCGCAAAGCACTAATAAAGTTACCTCAGGCTAAATCGAAGTTCGTTTCGTATCGAAGCGTACGATATGGCATACTTGAACTATTCCCTCGTTACACATTAAGTTATTGAGACTCTCACGTGAGATAAATCGGCGGTACAATAATACTGACTCAACTACCCCTAACATTCAGTTTCACCCTCTTTCTTTTCTGTTATGTAATGTTCCACTTCCCTAAACGAGTGGAACAGTTTCCACGCGATCACTACACCTACGATCTCTACTAAAACTATTAACAGAGACGCTCCGGCAATGGAAGAGCTTATAATCTTAGTATATACCGCCGCTACCTTCGCACATCCTAGACGTTCGTTAGCTTCCTTGTCGGTGAAATCGCACGTTGCTCTGTAATAGCTGTCCAAGCAGCAAGTCAAAGGCAGATCGTTCCTCCAACTCCTGTAGTCCCTGGCATCGTTCGCGCCACAGCACCGTAGCTTCCTTTCGATTCTGCCGAAAGCCTTGAACACATCTGGGTTCGACTGGGAGTTGTAGTATCCATCGTAGACTGTATCCTTTATAAATCTGTCTGTGTCCTCGCCGTCCACAAAAACGAACACCAAAGTCGCAGCGATAGCTTGTCCCAGAATTATTAGAATCAGGAAGAAGCCGTAGATCCCGAGCAGTCCCCTACTTTCCTTGCTGGCGCCACACCACCCGCAGAACGCAACCATCATAATAAACAGTGCGAGAAGTATGAAGAGCCATGGCGCCGCTTGCGGCCAATAGACTCTGTAGTCCAATAGATAATGGTTACTATTCCTCAAGCTAACAAACTCGGTAAGTTGCACAAAGAACCATATCCCGGTCGCGGCGGTCACTAAACCGAACACTGCGTATAGCACGTTCACTATATAGAGCACAGCTTTCATAAGATCCTCCTTGCCCATCGCGATTACTTTCTTTATTACGCTATCGACTGTACCCACGGATTGTTGTCAACAGAATGAGCCGTGATGCGATGATGCAAGTAGTTTTATAAACTCGGGGCCGTGCCTTGCGCGAGCGACCATCTACTGAGACCTTAGACGCGAGCGCAGTGCCGCTCAGTGCGGTTCCCCACCTGGCTGGCGGAGCACGCCCATCGCTCAAGCAGGTTTGCCTATGACATACTTTATGGTTGTCTATACCGCGCGATGATGCGACTCACGCTTGCGTAGTAGAAAAACATAGTGATTACGTAATACATATCTTCGGTATTTTGTATCGATAAACAAAATATTTTTGATGCAAATTCAGTCGGTAACATTTAGTTTACATTATTTATCTCATCTATAAATAAATATATTTATACACTGTAGTTTACAATATACTAAAATCTATTTAGTAATATAATTGAGGACAATTTTTACCCTAATGATAAATCCCATTAATAAATATGTCAGTGGTAAAGGTACAGTCACGACATAATTACTTACAGCCATCTGGAAATCTACATGCAAACGTGGCAGTTTACTAAAATGGCCTTTGAAGGCTCAGACATAAAGTTCATAATAAATTTTAAAATATCCCTACACGTATGCATGTGTCATTCCATTGTTAAACACAAAGATTGCATAACCAACAAGCTCTCACCCAGGTACTGTAAATTGTCACAAAACCTTAAAATACTTTCACAAACATTGCTTATTTGTCCCAAATACACAAGTTAGTAACTTTCTCATAGTTCAAGAAAGTAACAACTTCATAATACTGTCATATATCAAATTCAACTCACTAACGTAACTATGAAAGCTTATTTCAACAGCAGCGTACTCTTGCTCTCAGATTCAGTCTGTGCAGCCAATACTCTGGATTTTCTCTTCAAAGCCTTCGACAATGCCACAGCGATTACAATTTTAATTATTCCTAGGAAGGCTATAAAAACAGCCACGGCCGACAGTACCTTGATAACGATTCTGGCGTATTGTGCAGCCACTGTGGAACAGCCGTATCTCTCGTTCGCCAGCTTATTTGTGAAGTCGCAATCGATTACGTATGAATCGTAGAAGCCGTGGTAATAGACATCGCAGCACGATTTGGGGAATTCAGCTTTCCAGTTCTTATAGTCTCTAGGGCTGTCAGCGCCGCAGCAATGTAACCTCTTCTCGATATTTCCGTATGCGTCAGCGACCTCGTTGTCCGTTTTCGCTTGGAAATACACGTCCCATACGGTGTCCTTAACGAACCTGTCTGTTAAGTTCGAGTCGGCGAGACCAAGCGTTATACCGGCGGCCGCTAACAGGAGTAAAATGGTGAACACGAGACACGCGACGTAAATAACCAAGAAACCCTTACTCTTCTTCCTGGCGCCGACGAATCCGCAGCTGGCTACACACAAAGCGAACACACTGACGACAAAAAACATCCATGGCACTGCTTGCGGCCAATACACGGTATAGTCCAACATATAATGGTTACTGTTTCTCAAACTGGTGAACTGTTGCACTTCGACGAAGAACCAGATTGAAGCCGTCGCGAGCCCTAGAGCAAGCACTGTGAATAACACGTTTAGAACGCATAACAACGTTTTCGTCGCACCGACACTCCCCATTATGGTGTTATTAAAACCAGACGCTTTCAAATACACGGACAACGTGTGTCTGCGCGGAACGTCCACAATTAAATGGCGTGCGAGTCGAACAGATGGTTTTATAAAGCCGGCGTTGTTATTGATCAAGGTCGAAAGGATGGGTGACCACTTCCTCTTAACGGATGAATCACGAGGATCTCGGGATGTGTCGTTGGTTTTATTAGTTCATAGTATATTAAGAGTTACGTTAAATTACTAATCGCGTGTGTAGTAATTGACATGCCACCGCATCTGCCTGTTTCTTAGCGATAAACTTAAAAAACTACTGAACGAATTTTGATACGGTTTTCTGTATTGACTGATGTGCATTCTGCACATTGTTTTAATACATAGTATGTCATAATTGTAAGATATCAGGATAATATATTGATTAAAACACACGTAATTATAACGATACATGTTTTTAACTCATATTTCAAGGAAAATTCAATTACTTACAGAACAAACTTGTTAACCTTATTCTTTCATTTATATTTAACTGATATTTAAGCAAAAATAAACTCTACGGTCTTAAACGCACAATATAATTTTAAATAATGCTTTATGAAACATTATAGTACCTATAATTAAAATAAATTGTTTGTTCAAAGATAAAACTTATGAATGAGTGAATCATAACATTTTTCTTAGCATAGTAAGTACTAAGTACTTACAAAGTATCGGTATCTCAATGACTTATGAATACAAATAACGGTACCAAGTAAGTCCATAGACAGGGAGGTGGTTTAGTTATTCATTCCCTTTCCCCCGACCCGAAATATTCAATAAATCTTTTCTTGGTGACATCAGAATTGATAATTGATTGATTGCATACTCTTTCGCCTGCGCAAATCTCATCATTCTTCTCGTATACTTTCGACTAAATATTAATACTATATCTATAGAGCAAAAGTGAGTGGTAAAAGAAGGCAAGGAAGACCAAGGCTGACTTATGAAGATCAATTAGCCAGAGTGTTAGCCGACGGAAGTGTTAAAAGCACTCGCTTACCTAGGCGAAAATGTGTGAGGAGAATGATGACATTTGAGGAAGCGAAAGAAGGACCGCGACCGTAAGGACCGCGACGCTTGGCGCTCCGTCCTCCCCGACTACCCCGTTAGGGATACAGTGTGAAGATATACAATGTATGTAGTAATACTATATGTAATATGGAAAGTTTAACGCGATTACCTTTTATTTTGGCTTGACATTTCAATCGAGTTGCATCGGCCGTTGTCTCAAGCAAACTGAATCACAAATGAAAATATGTAAAAGGTAATCGCGTCAAATTTCTCGTATTAGATATTTTATAATGCAACGCGAATGTTTAAAAGTTTATAAGTATGAGTACTTTTGACATTTCCTTCAGTTAACTACCTGATCTTCGTAAGTCAGCCTTGGTCTTCCTTGGTTTCTGCTACCATACACTTTCGCTCTGTAGATTTTCTTCGTCAATTCTTTATCACTCATTCTCACTATATGTCGGAAAACAAGGCTTTGTATACTACTTGAAATATAATATATAATCCTTGAAATTTTTAAGTCCAATGGATTTAAGCTAAGGAGGTGGGGACAATTTTAGTTCCAGTGCCCAGTACTTATGTATGTATACACAATGCACATACATACATAAATAAGTACCTTAGTAGTAGTCACACTGGAGAGTGAATATATTATATAAACTGTCACAATAATTACATTATTATTACACGTGTATTAGGAAAAGCAAATTGCTTTATGAACTTTTATAGCGTGATTCAGAGAAATACCAACCGCAAGTGTCTGTGGGTTTTTGTTTGTTTCATTGTTGTATATTTGATTATCAATATTTTATTTTACCTAAATAATTAGTAGGCTTAGTGAGGTAGCCATTTTGCACTTTTGAAAGGACATATATTTTGAATGAGCAGCAGAAATGTAATTCAAAGTAACAATACTAATAACAATTTTTTATTCGTATGAAATGTTGTAAATAAGACAAAAATGGAACAAATATTATAAACGACTCACATTTCGCTAATACATCAGTTACTTATTGGCGAACTGATCATTTCGGAATCGGACATTTACTGATATTTTTATTAATTATAATATAATATCTCGCATGGCGGGTGTCCATGGTCACTTTCCATTAGGTGACTCGCTTGCTCGTTTGCCCCCTCTGCCATGAAAAAAAACAATTATATACATTTGTATATATGTAGAGTGTTAGCCGAAGGAAATGTCAAAAGCACTCGCATACCTAGACGGAAATGTGTGAGGAGAATGATGAGATTTAAGGAAGCGATAGAAGTATGTAAGGACCGCAACGCTTGGCGCTCCGTCCTCTCTGACTACCCCGATAGGGATACAGTGTGAATATATGTATATATGTATAATATAAATGTTTATAGTTACAACATGAAGTACATAAAAAATAAATACTTTACACATTGATTACAAAATAACAACAACAATATCATCATTAAAATTAATTTAATTATACTATTTGCTAAATTAATTACGATATTATGATTCAAGATGTCAATAATAATCTATAAATTCATTTATGCTATAAAATTTTTACCTTTAGCCATTTTTAATGATACTGTAAATATATGTAAATAAAATTAATTGGTTCCACTATAAAATTGCCATTTCGCTCATGTAAAAAGAATGAGTGACGAAAAATTGTCGAGGAAAATCTATGGAGTAAAAATGAATGCCAGTAGAAACTGGGGAAGATCGAGGCTAATTTAGAAGATCAAATAGGCAGTGTTAGCTGACGGAAATGTCAAAGGCACTGGGCATACCTTGGCGAAAGTGTGTAAGAAAGATGAAATTTGAAGAGGCAAAAAAGTAATGCAATTACCACGGCGCGTGGCGCTCCGTCCTCTCTCTCTTCCCCGTTAAGGATAGAGCGTAAGGATGTACCATTATTTATTTAATGTTAGTGTTACGCAAGTAAATTATTGGTATAATCAAATTATTAGTATCAATGCGTTCTGCCTTAAAAATGGCATACAATTACAGAGAGAAAACGATAATAATAATGCATAAAATACTTTACATTCCTAAATGAAACAATGAAGTATTAATTGTTAATTCACATAAGGGTCTTTATCTTATTTAAAAAAGCTCCTGTACTTATCGTATAATACGCTTTTAATGATTGAAGTTTGGGAAGTTTCCTCTTGAATAATCTGCAACCATCTTAATTTCGAATCTGTATTGGTAATTTGTTATAATATTCTGGGCACATTTCCATAAAGCTTATCGATATAAATGCTGTTTTTTGAAGCCATAAAATTAATTATTGGTTTAAAATTTTTAACAAATAATGCTGCTTCTTGTTTACAATTTTAAATCCACAAAAGGTGATTTTTTTTTCTTTCTTCATGGCATGGTGCATAGATAGCGCATTTGCCAATGTCACATATTAATGGTGTTCGAATTAAATTCGTTTCTTCTTCTTATCATAAAACTCCTTCAGTAAAGTGATAGCAGGCTTTACTGAAGTTATAAAGGACTTCTTGGAAGAGCGCGAGAACTTCAGCTACTCCATTCATTTCACTATACAGAACTTTAAAACACAAAATACTTTCACTTTTGTACTTCCAAACTCCTAAAAATGTAAAAAAATAGGAAATCTAATTAAAATGACAACCTCACTTCTCGCGTTCCCGCCAAAAAGTCCGAAGAGTGATTTAAAACTGTCAGAAGTTTGCAATTTTTATGGATACAACGTGAAGATATTATGTCCTGCTAATTATACAAGGTTATTTCGCAAGGATGTGTAAATACGGAAGGATATAAAAGTACCCATAACAACGGAAAACTCGCGTTCTACATACATACATACATATCTTCACACTGTATCCCACAATGGGGTGAGAGAACGCAGCGCCAAGCGTAACGGTCCTTACATATTTCCTTCGCTTCTTCAAATCTCTTCATCATTCTCCTCACACATTTTCGCCTAGGTATGCGAGTGCTTTTGACATTTCCCTCGGCTAACACTCAGGCTATTTGATCTTCATAAGTCAGCCTTGGTCTTCCTTGGCTTCTTTTACCACTCACTTTCGCTCCGTAGATTTTATTCGTCAGTCTTTCATCACTCATTCTTTTATTCACTTGCTAATGTATTTCGCAAACATACAAAGATTTTAGTAGTGCCCGAACCATCTAAGCATTCCTTTCTTCATTTTTACAATAACAGTGTCGTGCAACCCTGTCATACTGCGTATCTCTTCATTACTTATTTTGTCCACAAGTCTTGCCTTCTAGTGTAAAATCTCAAAGCTTAAACAAAAATAAAAGTGAGGCAACCCTAATATCAGCGTTTTCCCGTCGCATTGGAATATAAGGCATAATGATAGGGTTGTACATATATTTTCCATTAAATGTGTGTTTTATTTTTATGGAAAACAAATTTAACGTATCCTGTAATTATTACATCTGCAATATAACTGTCAACAGTGACACGTTAAACCCCGGCGGATTCATACCCCCTTTCACAGTAAACTTGTATACAGTAATATTTGTCAATATTTGTTAGTACTAATTATAGATAATATTACTGCACTGTACTGTGCTACTAATTACATACAACACTTGTATATTTTCGTATTGTTTTTGAACAGAATTAGCATTTTATCGAAGTTACTATGTTTGAGTTTGATTACTCATCTAAGAAATATCTTATTCGTTCAATCTCCTCGACAACCAGTCTCACTTCCTTTAAATTCGCTTGTACTAACTTGTTTGTACTAATTATACGAAATAATATTATGTGATACTAATTACATATAATATTTGCGTATTTTCGTTTTGTTTTTGAACAGAATTTGCATTTTATCGAAATTCAAAAGTTTGAGTGATTACTCATCTAAGAAATATCTTATTCGTACAATCTCCTCGACAACCAGTCTCACTTCCTTTCAATTCGCTGTATAAAAAATTTACAACGGTACAGTCACACTCATCTGTAGTTTTGTGCGTAACTTACGTGCGTAATAATGAATCATGTTTCGCGGAACGATAATACTATTCATTGGAACCTATTAAATGACAGTAGTTATCATAGTAAACAAGAATTTAGATACTTAATTGGCGCCCATGACGATTAAGGAAGCAGTGATTACAATTACCAAAATACATACATATTACATACTTTCAAAGTCAAAGTCAAAGTCAAATCAATTTATTCAAGTAAACCCAATTAAACAAGTACCCAACCCAAGTTAACAAGGTATTTTTGAACGTCAAATCTACTTTAGTTGGGTTCAAAGAAAAGAGAAAAGAAAACCTGGACACTGAGAAGAACCGACAAGAAACTCAGCCAGGTTTGTTCAAAATCATTTTACAAAAGGTTTATTAAAATACAATATTCAGGGAGCCAGTAAATGCATGTGCAGAGGAGATCATTTCCAGACTATTGTTTTATCTTTAACGAAATCATTTATTATATAGTATGACTAGCTAACACGGCAAACGTTTTTTTGCCATATAAATTATTTCTAGAAAAAATAGAGGTTGGTAATAGAGGGGTGAAAATTTAGAGTTGTGTGTATTTTTTTTTGCCGAATCATAAAAAAATTAAAATAAAAAATTTTGTCCAAAAAAATTAAAAAAAATTTTTGGGGTGGACCACCCTTATCACTTAAGGGTATGAAAAATAGTTTACGTTCTATTCTCAGACCTACTGAATATACACGCAAAATTTTATAAGAATATCAAGCCGTTTCGGAGGAGTTTTGTTACAAACACTGTGACACGAGAATTTTATATATTAGATTGTCTATTCAATGTACGTTTTATAACTAATCTAAATCTATTTTCTGTTAATTGAGTGACTTCTTGAGGAACTTTATTATAAAAACGAATGTAGTTACCCAAAAATGAAAAATTTGACTTATGTAATTTAACTTTTGGAATAACCAATTTATCACGACCTCAGGTTTCCTTACCACCAATATCGCCTTTCTTTATAAATAGATCTATATTTTTCCTCGTATACATAATAATTTCAAAGATGTATATAACATAAAACTGCTCGAGTGATGAAAGACTCACGAGAAAATCTACAGAGCGAAGGTGAGTGGTGGCAGAAGCCAAGGGAGACCAAGGCTTACTTACGAAGATCAAATAGACAGTGTTGATCTGACGCAAATGTAAAAATCACTCGTATACCTAAGCGAAAATGTGTGAGGAGAATGATGAGGTTTGAGGAAGCGACAGAAGTACGTATAAGGACCGTGGTACTTGACGCTATCCTATCTGACTACCTCGTTAAGGATACAGCATGAGGATATATGTATGTAACATTGACTAACACACCGACTGATTGAATGATTTATCACGCAGTCTCAAATACTTCTAAAGCTAGCTATGATTTGCTCCTGTGATTGTGTAATGTAGGAGTTCACTAAGAAAGAATTTTGGTTTACATTTTAAGGAAGGTTTAACTTCGTATGAAACTTTTATATGGAACAGAATATGGCTGTGAAGTTGAAGAAATACTGCTTATTAAAAATAATGAGTTATTGAAATTGAAAAATATTGAGTACAAAATTTCATTTTGTAAATTTTTACTCGCAAAACGGAAGGGAGGATTGCACTTCATACACGGCTAAACCGCTTCATCGATTTTGATCAAATTTAAAAGGGAGATAGATTAAGCCCTGAGGAAAAGCAAAGGATACTTTTTTATTTTCACGCGAAAGACTACTTATATAACAACAAAACAAATACTACTTATATACTTATCTTTTTGTAAATAAATACATATTATAAACACCCAGACTCGGGGCGGGAATCGAATCCGCAACCCCCGATTACTTTCCGACGCGCTTAGCCGTTGCGCCACGGAGGTCGTCATGTATCTGCGTATCTGTGTAATCGGCCAAGTGTGTCTTGCGTCATGTAAATAAAGTTTAATTGAGACTGAAAGGACTTTGATTACTGTCTGCTCTAGCGATCCAAGCCAACATAAATACATAACAACGACAACATATACACAAATATAATACAAGCAAAATGCGAATGTTAGTTGTTCTACAACCTATAGTTTTGTTATTGTGCACCAATTACGTACCTAAACACTAATGAACGTAATCATTGTGGCCTTGTCGCTAGAACGTAAACACGTCCGCGTGCGATGAACCATTACATACATATTATGTACGTATAACAAAAAGATTGGTCTTCACTAGAATCGTGAAGAATTTAACAGCTGTTCGATAGATTATTACAAAATTACGTTACTCAAAAAGATGCCGTCTGTCTATCCGTTTGTCCGTCTCACCATCCCTCAGTAAATCAGAAAATATGTGACATACAATTTTGTTGGCGCATTATCTTCACAGTTCAGAGTATCTATAGAAGAATTAAAAAAGAGGTCAATTAAATAATAACTAGATATAACTTTTAACCTGAACATCTGTATGATGACATATGTATGCAGAGATTCAAGGAAGCGGAAGAAATATGTATGAACCGCGAAACTTGGCGCTCCGTCGTCTCTGACTACCCGGTGAGGAATACAGTGTGAAGATATGTATGTACGTATGTATTTGACGTAAGAACTGTAAGCAATAGTTGCGCGTAGTGATCGGAATGTAAGCATCACAAAAATCTTGAAATTATATGCAAATAGCCATAACAATAGCTAAAAGTGTGCATGAAATTATTTAAGAAATTAAATTAAAGGACACAAAACAATCGTATTTTTTTTTAACGTTAGCGTACAATTTCGACGACTGTCACGTAGAATTATGGTTGATAAATTTACAATTATTTAACATTTTGTAACTCCTGTAAATGTAAATAATCAAGTACTCTTTAAAAAATGTTCGCTTCGGTTAAACAGTCTGAGCGGCTAGACAAGTGACAAATGCTTCGTAAAATAGAAACGCTTGCTGACGTTATCGCTTGTCAAAAGTGCCATTTCGCTATGTTTTATACGATGGTTTTCACACGACTTTACATTTCGTTAGATTTAATAGAAAGTTAATTACATTTGACTACCAATTTCAAAAACAAAACAATAACGCGCGGCTGCTAAGTACGCTCTAAGAGAAAAGTATCGAAGAAAATTGCAAATATAGGGAAAAAATAGCACATCACTAGATTATAGGTTAAATAATAACGTGTGAAAATGGGATAAATATGAAAATGCATAATATGCAAATGCAGATAATCTGGTCTTTAATTATTTTTTTTCTTTCTTTGTGGCGTGGCGCACAATTTAGCGCATTTGCCAATGTCACGTATTAATAAGTAGAATCCAGTAAAATCACAAGTAAATTAGTTTTTTCTTATCGTAAAACTCCTCCAATAGTAGGCTTTACTGAAGTTATAAAGGACTTCTTGGAAGAGCACGAGAACTTCAGCTACACATGTTTATTTAGACCTACTCCATTCTTTTCACTTATACAGAACTTTAAAACACACTATACTATCACTTTTGTAGTTTAAAACTCCCAAAAATTAAAAAAATAGAAAATCTAAACAAAATGACAACCTCACTTCTCCCTTTCCCGCCAAAAAGTCCGGTCTCTAGTTACATAGTAAGATGTGACCCAAAAACGAATATGTATTTCGAAATTTGAGTTTCGAATTCCGACTTTTTAGAGTTAATTTTGAATTAAGAAAAATTTAAAATTAAATTTTTTATTTTAATTAATTAATTTAAAATTATCGAAGTCACGATGTTTGTTATTGAATGAAAATTCTATAAATCACATATTCAAGAACGTTAGCTTTTAACACTTAACACTTCTCGATAAAATGCTTAAAAACCGCTTTCTTCCTATCTCCAGAAAATCTCAAAACATATGAACATTAAGACGACACATAGATAAACAATAATTTAATCTAAAATAGACCTACTCCCCTATGCAAACGTACGCGCGCTAGCTTACGGAAAATACGAAAAAAACAGTTATTTTCATTTATTTTAAAAACTATAATTAATTTTTAAAAAATCCAACCGAAATTTTGAAAAATATGTTTAGTTTAAACTATACAGAAAATTTAGAAAAATAAATCGGTCCCGTTGCTCCGAAAAATGAAAATCGCTGTTTTAAAAGAGGTTTCTTTGACATTTTTTTTGTGTTACAAAAGTTAACCAATCGTTAACGCAACTGGCAAAATAAAGTTAATGAAATGAGGAGTCAGATTACCAAATATCATTTTCATACGTTTTGTAGTCGCTTAGAAAAATTGAGATCCCTGCCGATAAAATTTCCAATGCCTTACCTTAATGCATTGAAAAAAATTACTCGAATTAAATTATGTTGGATTTATACATTATTCTCATAGATTCTAGGTTCCCAAACTTATTTTGTCTACTGAGTCGAGAGCTCATGCAGTCGTTGTCTAAGATGCCTCCTAGCTAAATGAAATTACAAATCACCCCCCAGGCCTCTACACAACGCCTCCATTTTTTTTCTGGGTCTCTTACCGCACCCCTTTAGGCCTGCAGCGGCCACAGGGGGGCGTTATCGCCCACTTTGGGAATGGGTGTCATAGATAGAAAGCTCCACGTTAGGTACAAGAAAATTCGATTTTCGGTTGGTAACACTGTCGGGTTTTTAAGTTTATTTTACTAATAATTTCACTTTAAATTAATTATTTGGTTTTAAGTATTACGCGACGGATACCTCGTTTAATATTCCTGCAAATCAACTTTCATCAAATTATGTTGTGATCCTATCATAATAACATTTTAACACGCAACAGTGACACATCGTGTTCTTGGGTATTTCCAGACTTGATAGCGGTATTAATGGCTCGTTTGGGAATGATTTTACTATATAATTAGGAGATAATAACGATAACAGTCATATATACATACATATCTTCACGCTGTATCCCCAACGGGGTAGTCAGAGAGGACGGAGCGCCAAGCGTCGTGTTCCTTACATACCTCTTTCGCTTCCTCAAATCTCATCATTCTCCTCACACATTTTCGCCTAGGTATGCGAGTGCTTTTGACATTTCCGTCTGCTAACACTCACACTTTCAACGACTATTGATTTCGCCGCACAGCGACCGTAGAAATATAACTTTATCTTTTACAGTGTCATTGATACGAGTAAACATTATGACATATAAAATTATTTTTGCTGTCAAATAAATATTGTCTATCCCGACTACGGAACCCATCACTTTACGTGGATCGATGCACTTGTCCGCTTTATTTTATTTTTTTAACAGTTACTATTGATATGTAAGTTTTGATTTATTTGTGGTTTTGATATACGGATGAAGTATAGTGGCTACATTATGTAGGTTACCTTTTAAGTATTAACTTGCTAATGTATTTCGCAAACACAAAGATTTTAGTAGCCCTGCGTAAATAAAATGTATCTAACAAGCAACTAGTATTGTAGGCATATTTGGATTTAAACCTACATAGACATACCGGCGTATAATCAAAAAATTACAATATTTAATATAATTTCAATATGCATTGAAATTTGCTACAGGTTCTCCAATTATTGGTTACCGTTTGCACATGGTCAAACTGAAAAATATAAAACTTAATAAAGAAAAATACATAACTAAGCAAGCCAAAATAATCTTACATGTACGAAAGTATACTTTTTGTCTTCGGTGTTATAAATAGTTGTTAAATAATTGATACTAGTGCTAGTAGAAATAAGACTTGCATCGCGTTGTTCGTGTGTACGGTGCAGATCTAATTTTTTAACAGACTTCAAAAAAAGGAGAAGATTATCAATTCGATTGTATGTTTTATGTTTATTACCTCAGAACTTCGTCATTTATAAACCGATTTGTATTTTTTTTTTTATTTGAAAGCTTATAGGGTCATTGCGCTAGTATTCGACCGATTAGTGGAGTTGCTAAGTTTGAGCAATAAAAAAAAAATTTTATAAGTTAAAAATGTATTTAAAATATGCAATATGGTTGTAAATATAGTCTAGATGGTTTTTAATTAAAAAGAAAGTAAATCTGTTTTCACGTTATTTTTATAAAAAATTAAAACCAAAAATTAAGCTATTTCGCCAGTTTTCGACCACAAAATTTAGTTTTCGACCAGCATTAAATCAGTTTTCGGCCACACCACTTCACAGTCTACGTTGACGGAGTTGGAGTTTTATTAATAAAATCATGCTTAATTTATTGTTTTATACGAAATGATATCAGTCTTTCTGTAGGTGTCTTCTATAACAAAATTCAGTTTTATTCTCATATGTATAAGTAAATCTTCTTCAATCTTATCAGTAACACAATCACCATTATTACTTTGATTACTTTCCCCTGTTATCACTACTAAAGTTCATCCTTAACTTAATTTTCTTGCCCATGATTTTTAAATGTATGGTTTTCCAATATCTCGATCATTCTTTGCGTCGCCGGCTTTTTTAACTTGTTAATCCTAATTGTCGTCATGTCGTAGTCATCATGTTCAACATTAGAGTTTTAGCTTGAAACTTGAACTTTCTCTTAACTCTTTCTTTCGTCTTATTTTTCTGATTTTCAACAATTTCTATTTGTGATTCTCTCTTCTTTCCAGTCGTTTCTTTTTAGATGCGTCTTTCTTTTCTAAATTGATTTATCTTTATCTTCATGACACTTCCTTCAAGTTGAAGATGAAATTGCAGCTAGAAAGATTCAAGCTGTAATTTCATCTTCAGCTTGGGGGAAGTTGAGACTAAACACAAGTATACCTATTCAAAACTTGTTTTTACTTTTTTATTAGCGTTAGGACAAATAAATGTTTACGAAAGAGCTTATTATTTTCTAATGTTAGCGTACTAGTTTGGGTTGGTATAGTAAGGATGTCATCTAGTGAAACTATGACACAGACTTCCAATTAACTATCAGATAGTCAAAGAATTGAAAACGCTTGATCATCTAGTAGTGATTCATTGGCTTTTACTGGCTCGAATGGTGTAAACACATTCTGACTCTGGTTTGGATTCTTGTAATAATGTTTTTGTCAATATAATATGTTTGTTATTTAAGATAATGTGTAGTTTTAAGTTTGTAAATCTTAACATATGTATGTACTTTTTTGTTATTAATAAAGTTTACCATATGTTTTATGGGCTTTTAGAAGTGAGAAGTTGCCCATGTTGCTCCTGGCCGTATAACTATCTCGGTGCAAAATATCACAGTGATCCGTTGCTCTGTTGTGACTTGTGACATGACAAAAGGACAAATAAACAAACTTTTGCATTTTATTAATAAGTATTAGCTAAGTATTCGCTAGGATGACAGACCTGGAGCAGTTTATTTCCAGTTCTGCAGTTAGGGTATATGTTAACATTTCCGACCGATTTTAAAAAGAACCAGTGAAATTCACTGGGTAAGTGCAGCGGACAGTATGACTTGAAATCCTTCACGTGAAGGTAGGTCTGTGTCTCAGCCGTGGAAACTTGTATAGGATAATAATAGTGGAAAAAACACAAATTTTATTAACTTTAAATGGAAATAGAAAATTTAAAAACAATGACGGCCGGTAACTCGGACATAATAAATTGCATTTTTAGTTTTCGGCCGTTATGTTTTCCACATAAATGTTAGACGGCCGAATACTCAACTAAAAGCGGAACACATTTGGTTTTCGGCCACTGGTGTTTGAATCTTATACGTTTACGTAAGTAAAATATGTATTATTGTGTGGTCGAAAAATAACTTGCCAATTCAATTGATTTAAAGGAATTCATAATTCTAAAAGAAAATAAATTACTCCAAGCTTTAATAGCATAGAGTTAAAAGTTAGTTTCTATTGCTTATGCTAGTAATCCGGCTACCCGGCCGAAAACCAGAATTACCAAATAAATATTATTTAGGTATCCAACCACCTCGAATTTTAAATATGCATCAAATAATTAATGAAAAATTCAGTGTATAAATGTTTTATAGAGTTTTAAGAAAGTAACAAACTTACTTTTGTGTAAGTACGACTAACGAAACAATTTTAAAATTTCCGTGCAATTCTATCTCGTCACTAATTTTTATGCACTTCCAGACACAATTCGTGTGCGCGGATGCAGGCTTAAACTAAATTTAGAATAGTTATTAGTGTTTATTCTTTCTACCTTTACTATTCTATTATAATAGGGCTTTATTATAAAGTTTGTCCACATATAAATTTGACAGTATAAAAAGAACTACAACGACTATTATTTCATTTTAAAATGAAAGAGGCAGTCTATTGGTCGAATACTAGAGCCGGCCGGGAAACCGGCGCAATTACCCTACTTCCAGTTTGGTCCCATTTAAATTTCACTGATATCGGAATGCTCAAATAAACCGACTTCAAAACAAAAACACTGACAAGTACGAAATAACTATCCTTTATTAGTCAAAACTGAAGTACAAAAATAACTTCATAAATGGGATACAATTACCTAAATAATGAAATTTGACAGTTATTTTATATTTACCTAAATAATGAAATTTAACAGTAAAGTTGGTGCCAAGTCAAAATGCAACAACAGAAAGTCTATTAGTTTAGTAGGCTTAGCACCGACCTCAGTAACTATCAAATTTAATTATATAGGTATTTGTATCGTATTTATACAGTTATTTTTGTACTTGAGTTTTGATTAGTAAAGGATAGTTTTTTCGTCTTTTTAACGTTTTTGTTTTGAAGTCGGTTCAATTTTTTTTATTTTTTTTTATTTCTAATCTTTTAATCACCAAGAAAAATCTCTTTCGGTAAAAAAAAAAATATGTAAATTTAAATTGTTTAAATAGGCTTCCATTTTGTGGTTTTCCTTGAATAAATCTCATCTGTTTTTTATGGATCCGTATCCTGAGTGTAAGGACCAACGGGACTTTAAAACTTTATTTCACTGAATATGTGTTATTACTTATTTCGGCAGATATTCTAATAAGTAATTTAAAAAGAAAAGTAAACATTATGGAGATCGCCACCATACAAGAAAGTTGTTTTTTCGATGTTTTCTATTTTCGCTCTGGCGTAGAAAATACAACACAAACAAGTGTCAAACTTAATAAGATTATTAGTCCAAATTCTAAAGTAAAACAACAAATAATAAAAAACGGCCAAGTGTGAGTTAAACTTGCTTGAATCCTGAAATGATTGAATAAAAAAACAATTTTTTTGGTTAATATACAAATAACACAAGTATGTTGTGTGACGGTATGGAACCGTGACATTGAAGAGTCCGCTGCAGTCCAGTGCAACTGAATTCGTTCATTTTCCCCGCGCCGTATGGCGATAACAATAAAGTTGATTTCCGCAGTTGCGGTTTGCTCATAAAACTACATTACCTATTAAAAAATTGGTTTTAGGGATTTGAGATATTATATTTACTTATCCATTGTAGTAACAGTAGTTTTAAAATTCTGTAGAATTTCGGAGATGTGCGATCTTTGTGCAAAACACGGTTTTTTCTGGAACTTTTTTATCGCCGTTATTTTTCCATCATGGTTCCACGTTTGAGGATTACAGGATAAAGAGTTGAAGTTTTATGTATCTAAATATCTAACTCTTAAGGCCGTAAGATCAATGGTAGTTTAAACGACGGAAGAGAGTTTAATTTTCTGACTTCGATTATTTCGTAAGATCAATGGTAGTTAATCGATTACGAGCAGATTAAATTATCGAATATTGACAAAGTTTTAAAAAGAACGAGCGAAATGTGAACGAAACGAATAATATTACCATGTGTAAGACTTTAATCTAGGTTTTACTAATCCGTTCACTATTTCCATTTGATGTTACGACAGTGGATTAAAATGTTCGATAAAATTTTATCGCAGGTTACGAAATCCATAGTTTTAACTGCTCTTGATCTTACGGCTCTTAGTCTTCTAAGATATCGAGATCCAGGTCACGATACACACTAAAGTCTGCATAGACGGCCTCTTAAAAACCGGTCAAGTGCGAGTCATGTCTGATTTCACCAACCCTATTGAAGTCGTCACATAACTATGTGCCACCTAGATTAAAAGGGCCTCTAAACCGTTTCTTAGATAATCCAACGGGTTTTTATTAAACAGACATCAATGTTTTATTTCTAAGTTTCTATGTAATATAATAAATTAATCTCCATATTGTCAAAAGGTAACAAGCAAAACTGTCACATAGGTCGAGTTTCTAAATTTAGGAGATCTTTTAACTACATAGGGGTTCCAAAGGATTCGTGAAATGCAAAATCATCGTTAGCGGTCCCATATCCTTTTTTAGGGGTTCACTAAGTATTAGGGAACTTTGGTGAAATCGGGCATCACTCATAAATTTTAGTGTCCCGTAAATATCAGTAAAAATAAAATTGTCTTAGGTATTACCTACATTACTCGCAAATTGTTGTTGAAAATGGATATTATTTTTATACTTTTCCGCAACAACGACAAAGATTTTTCTGCTCTTTGGGTACACATGGGAAGTACTAATCATTATATCAACGAGCCAACGAACCAAATATGAAAAAATATATTAGGTAAAATCAGGTAAAAGATGAGTAGTCTGACAACGACATAGTCATTAAGGGCAATGAACAGTGACTCATGTACCTAATTTAAAAATATTCTAAGTATCATAACATTAACAATACAATATACATAATTATGCCGTTGAGTCATTCTTGCAATGTTTCAAAGAAAAGAAACGTTAAATTATTAAAACTTTCGTGAGACATTATTAACGCACTAATTAATGAATACGGCTTTACTCACGTATAATCGGTATATCTACCGACTAGTTTCGGACCTATTGGAGGGCCATCATCAGGGTGAATGGGATGAGTAACCTATACCGATTATACGTGAGTAAAGCCGTATTCAATAATTAGTGCGAAAAGAAACGTTTTAGAATTTATCTTCTACATTTCAAAATTCTTACGGAACCTCTAATCTAATGAGCTTTCAACATGATCTTAACTGGTTTTTATAATACCGCCGGATTGACAGTTCCTTTCGCCAACGAATCAGTTTGGCTATTCAAAGAGGTAATGCTACCAGTCTTCTGTGTACCCTAAGCAATGACAGCTTTCTAAGCGTTTACAGACTTTGACTTAGTCTCAAATTTGCAAATTTTAATGTTTTATTTATTTATTTTTAGGTTCACCAGCGGATATAACATTATTACATAGCATAGTATATATAAGTTAACACTTGACAAACTAAATGCACATCCTGGGGCCGAGTGGTGTGGGTAACCCGCCACAGGGGGTGGACCAACAGGCGCTTACAGCTCCCATTAAGTGGAGCCTTAGCCTGCCATCCCAAGACCGCAGTGCGTAGACTTCATGTCTACATCCTTCTCGAGGTGACCCTGTTTCTACTGAACACTGCGGATCTAGACTGGAGAGTCGATAAACACTCCTGAGGGTGGTGCTTCGGCGGCGCCCTCAGTACCGGGTCGGGGCCGATGAGGCTGCAGTGCCGAAAGGGCCTGGCCCGGACCGGGGGGGACAAGTTGTGTTCCCCGTCCTCTGCGTGAGGGCGGGGGTCAGGTGTCGGGGTCACTTGCCCCTCTTTCAGGAAGGGTATTGTGACCCCGGAGGTGGAAAGAAGGAAAACTTTAAAAAACCCGTGAGGATACACGTAAAAATCTGAGGTGGAGAGAAGGAAAACTCGAAATGAAACCCGTGAGAAAACACGTTAAAACCAGAGGTGGAGAGAAGGAAAACTCGAAATGAAACCCGTGAGACAACACGTTAAAATCAGAGGCGGGAAGAAGGAAAACTTGTAAAAACCCGTGAGTAAACACGTAAAAATCAGGTGGGCGTGCTGACGCCCCTGCCGTGGTGTAGGCGGGGTGCGGAAGCCGCCACTTCGGAGGCCTGGGGTGTCCTTCGGGGGAAGGCGCCTCACCAATGGCCTCGGGATGGTGCGCGCGGTTGTTCCCGCGCGCCTCCCAGGAGAGCGGGCAGGTAAAACTGCCCGCAAACGGAGGAGGGCCCGGCTCAGGCTGGGCATAGCCGTCGGGGTCGCGGCAGAATGCCAACGCGCTCCCGTTGCCCCGGCATCAAGGCTCTCGAGGAACACCGTCAGGTTTTAGTGGGTAGACTCGGCCTAGCACCCTAATGTCGAGGAGTCCCACATACCCCCCTGCCACCCCCCTACGGCAGGACGGGATGCATAAAGCATTTCCTGACGCAAAAAAAAAAAAAAAAAAAAAAATGCACATCCTAGAGGTAAACACCGCATGCAACGTTAAGACATGTTTGTACTGATTTCTGTTTATAAATAAAATTATAATAAAAAAACATGTAATGCAATACCGATATACTTTTCCTTTAACAAACACTTTATCTTCAATGTTTAAGATTCTTAACCGACTTCAAAAAAAGAAAGAAATTGTAAATTTACTCAAATTTTTTAAATTTGAGTAAATTAAATTAAGATCTGGTGATGGAGTACTCTTCTCAATGGCTTGTATAACGGATGAATTAACATCGTGTTTCAAATCTTTGAATGATCTACAAAAAACAGTATATATTTACAAATAGAAGCTAATATTCTTTATTTCACTTTATTTAAACAGTAATTACGTTATTTAAGAAAATAAAGTATTAAAAAGTTGGATACGTAAACAAAGAGGAACAATGCTCGGAAAAACAAAGGGAAAGACTGTAATAAACAGTAAACAATGTCGACAAGAATTATTTATAGCGCAGATAAAATTTCCTTAGCGCAAATAAAATTAAAAACTTTCGTTCATGATGACAACGAAAATATTAAATCTAAACAAAAAGATGGAAACTAACATGGAGTTTACGGTACTAACCTGGGACCAAAAAGCATAATAGACGAAGGCATAACAAGTTGCCACTGTGTGTCAAACGAATTTCAGTGTCTCTTTCTATCTTATGGAGCGTAACCACGAGTAAAACAGTTCGCTATAGTAAGTACAGCTTACGAGTCGGTCATGAAATAATTATTTGCAAAATAGGTACTTGTAAATCTTAAGTGATTTGATTACTAGTGTTCATAAAAATAAAAATATGTCATGTTCAGCTGTACATCGTTGCACTGTGACCTTCCCTAGTCTCGCACATAAAAAAATCTAGAAAGTCGGCAAAAAGAAAAGGATACTTTCAAGACAACCGAACCAGCACCGGTGCTGGTTCGGTGCTTCGGTTCGGTGGTTCGGTGCTGGTTAGCTGACCGAATCCTGTCTCTGGTATATCCTGAGGATGCTTCGTTAAGTAGCGAAACACGTGTCGATTGGTGATTTTTGGAGTTTGAGCGGAGAATAGCTAAAGATTTTAGGGGTTTATCACATGAAATGGATTTCTGCAAAGTAACACCTGAGTCTATACAATATCGAGGTACTAATATTTTTATATAGACTAACATATCAAAAACCACGTAATAAAAACAAAAATATTATGACATAACAAATGATTTGATTAAAAACGGTTATGTGATGAATTTATGTACTATATAAGTGGGTGCGAGAGGTACTACTCTGTCAAGAAAGTACCGGGAAAAGATCAATAATACACGAAATGTTAGTTATTCATCCAAATTTATTTTATCACCTTCAAAGTATGCTCCTTCAGAAACGATACACTTACGCCAACGAATAATCCAATCATCAAAACATTTTTTTAACGCTTTTTCCGGAATTGAGTTCAGTGCTCGCCGCGAATTCTCCATTATGTCTTCTACCGAATGAAAACGGGTGCCACGAAGTGGTAATTTGAGTTTAGGGAAAAGAAAGAAGTCGGTTGGAGCCATATCTGGTGAATAAGGTGGTTGCTCGATGGTATTTGTTGAGTTTTTGGTCAAAATACGTTCACAATGATGGCCTTGTGCGAAGGCACATTATCGTGGTGCAAAATCCAAGAATTTTCTTTCCACAAAGATTTATATAGATTTATATAGACAAAGATATATTATGGCGTTATATTATGAAGTATATTATGATTGGCCCGTTGGCGCAGTGGCATGTGCATCTGCTTTCCATGCTAGGGTCCCGGTCCCCGGTCAGGTCTTGTCAGGAAACGAAACGAACTTTTCTAAATTGGCTTGGAGTCTGGGTGTTACTGGGAACAAACTCCCCCAGAGTTGTGTGTGTGGTACCCATAGTACAAGCTTACTACTTAATTTGGGGTCACATAATCACATAATCTGTGTAATTGTCTGCTGCCTGGTATTATTATTATATATTATTATTAATATTATTATTAGGATAATTAAGAAAAACTTGACCATTCAACATTTTACCTTCCATGTACAGCGTGGGGTATTAAAAAACCCAGCTGCAATTTTAACTCAGTCTTGTTTGATTTAAAAAGCAGTCATTTAAGATGGCAGAAAAAAATGAAACCCACTCAAAAAAAAACTGAAAAGTATGAAATAACTAAAATGTAAATGAATAAAAAAAAAATAAAAATAACTATCCTTTACTAATCAAAACTTAAGTACAAAAATAACTTTATAAATACGATACAAATACCCATATAATTAAATTTGACAGTTACTGATGTCGGTGCCAAGCCTACTAAACTAATAGACTTTCTGTTGTTGCACATTGATTTGGCACCGACTTCAATAACTACCCTTTGATGTATCCTACTTTATTTGTGCTGGGTATGGTAGGGTACAACGAGCTACGGGTACGGAGGGAGGTAAATCTCATATCCTATATACTGGGGGTTATTAGAGGCAAGGTTAGTAATATCGAACTGTTGGGAGTGATTGGTATATGCGTCCCCGACAGATACGTGTGGCGTCGTCGTCGGCCGCGGCTGCTGGTAGTTCCAACAGGGCGAACCAATTTACTCAGCAAAGCTCCGTTAACCAGAGCTTTAAACACTCTTAATAGGTTAGCTGAAGACATCGACTTATTTGTTTGTCCTCTGAGTGAATTCACAAAGATGGCACTGTATTTAATATGTTATACATAATTTTAATGTATTTTTGTAATGTAATACTTACACTATCGTATTAGGCTAGAACCTGTAAAGATTGTGTAAAAGTTATAGAAATAAATAAAATAAAAAAACTGACAACTTTAATTATAGGGGTATTTTGTATCTTATTTATAAAGTTATTTCTGTACTTAAGTTTTGATTAGTAAAGGATAGTTATTTCATACTTTTCAGTGTTTTTCTTTAAAGTAGGTTTCATTTTTTATTATTTTCATTTCATTTCTCCCTTTTGAGTGACCTTGGGCTAAATAAATATCTAGGGTAGGTCTACAATTAATTTCTTTTCTCATTCTGGAGCGCAATGTGTTAACTTCCATTCTATTTAAGAACACAAACCGTGAGCTCTCACAGTAAAAGATGCGAACAGATCGAACATGGGATATTGTTACCCATTATCGATATAAATATCATCAATATCATATCATATCAATATCAATCAGTTATAAAAGAACAGTGAAAATGTTACATCATAATTACACCCGGGCAGTATTATTACAATCCCAAGACGACAGACAACAGCCGCATTCTCTGTCCATCACAAAACTTGACTCGAATTTTTTTTTTTTTTTTGTTTATCGGAAGGGAAGAAACTCCGCACGATTACCCAACCGCCTCCGACGCCTCACGAGAGAACGTCGGGCGCGACCGGGTAGTACCGGGCTCGAACCGGCTAAAACTACCCTCCACCGCCACTTGACCCTACAAGCCGTCGTAGCGAGCCGAACGCGTAGCGGGGAAGCGCGGAGGCTTCTCCCCCAAAACTCGAATCTATTATATTACAGGTAATTTATACCATTTCCCTACTACCATTATACCATGTGGGGATAACGATAGTTAACAAATGAAAAATAAGAGATTCATCAATATGAATAAATAAAGGTTATAACCAGTTCGCGTTATTTGGTGTATCTTCGAAACCCAAGCTCCAATATCAGTGAAATTTAAATGGAACCAATCTGAAAGTATATCCTTTCAAATAAGAAGTGAATTCTTTTAAATCGGTTTATAAATGACCGAGTTATGGGGTAACAAACATAAAAAAAAAACAAAAGAAAAATACAACCGAATTGAGAACTTCCTCCTTTTTTGGAAGTCGGTTAATAATAGACATTTCTGTTTAATTGAAGTCACTTTAAATTTTTTTTCTGATATTTTTTTATCTCGGAAAAATACCAATCGCGGCTGAGACAACTACTTCAAAATAAAGAAGTAATCTCTATGCCTTAGCTAACTTTTGCGCAAAAGATAAGTGTTGACGCATTATATTTTTTTTATGTCGTTCTTAGTAATGTTCTATTTCGCAAAAACTAAGGTCATATATCAAAATCATTTTGTAACAAAAAATATTTGTGTAAAGAATTATACTTAACAAATGCAATGCATGTTTATATATAAATTTAAAAAAAAAATTGAGCCGTCGCGAGACCTCTGGAAAATGTGAAATATCGAAACTATTTTGTATAGAAAATATGCATGAAAGGATGATTTATTAAAGGAAATAAATATAGCATAAGCAAAAAATATAATAAAAAACAAAACATCTAGATTTTTTTTGAAAAAAATTATTCTCAAGTATTATTATTATTACATTACTGTAAGTGGTTATCAAACGACAACCGATAAACCAAGTTTGTCGGCGAACTTTCTCTTTGTGTAATAAGAACTAGCTAATGAAAAACAATATCGATAAGGTTTCTTCGATGTAAAACTTATTGTCAATGTTAATGATATTTTTCATAATTTTTCATGTTTCATCAAATCAAATTTTTTTCATGATTTTATGTTATACCACTGACGTCGAATTAAATTTTTGAAGTTATACTTCATTCGGCGCGTTTGGAAAAACAGATCGAGTTTAATTTCAGCATGTAGTGGAAGTTATGTCATTGATGTAACACAGGTGAAGTTGGTAAAGGTATTTGCATGCGTTTACGTCGATCTAACACAACATCAAATTAACGTAATATTACATTCTCTTTGAAATTAACAACGAAGATATTTTCTTTAAAATGACCAGTTTTCATTTTTTTTATATGTGGACAGTTTTGTTTTTTTATATGTGGCCAGTTTTGTTTTTTTATATTTATATTTGATCAGTTTTGCATTACAAACGTCACGAAAGTACACATGATGAAGCGTACATAACTACATAACACACATACTGTTTTTTTAAAACATCGTAATCTACGTCATGCATATAACTGGACGAATCCAATGACACCTCATACGTTAAAATCATGGAGCACTCAACTTATAGAGTAGCATTGTCAATTATTTTGTATGAAAACAATTTACGTTTAAACACTGTTGCGGTTAATGCGTGCTGTTTTCAAAATCATAATCTCTTTTTCTTCGATGTAATAGGGAAAAAATATTCAGAACAAAATATACACAAACTGTAACAAATAAAATGTATTTGTATAAATAACTGTTAATAATCGTAGCGACACCTGACCGCGCTGGCGACGCCCCGCGCCATAAATCTTTCTATACTCACATTCAAATTAAACCCTTGCGTATTGTAACGCCCTCACATTGTATACATAGTCTACTATACACAAGTATTTATATTGTTGATTGTTACAATTTAATTAAAATGATCGGAGCTCTCTTTTGTATAAATATCGCGTGAACGTAGCGTTGTGATTCTTCCCCTACTAGAACGCAATTTAAACACACTGTCACTTATAAAAATTTTTTGCATATGTAGCCCGGCCGGCATGCAAAAGTACAAGCAACATGAAGCGTGTGTAATATTTAATTACAATTTACAAGCACACAGTGATACTAGCGCCACGTAGGCGTAGATGCATCATCAATAGAGTTTGGTACGAAATTTTGTATGTAATCAGGTTTTTTTTTTTATAAAAGAGGGGGCAAACGAGCAAGGGTGTCACTTGATGGAGAGTGACCAGCGCCTTCCATGGACACCCGCAACGTCCGGAGAGTCACGGGTGCGTTGCCGGCCTTTAGGAAAATAAGGAAAGGAGGGAGAGGGGGTGACGGGTCACCGGCACTCTCACTCACCGAACGATACACAACAGCAATAGATGCTGTTATTTCACGCCGATATTCTGTGAGAGGGTGGTATTTCACCGGGCGAGCCGGCCCAATTCGTGCTGCAATACAGCATGGTTCTACCACACAGGTAATCGGCAGACGTACCCGTATGCGTATATAACGTCTATGAAGCTGCGCCTCCGTGGCCTACGATTTAAGGATTTGACATCTCGCTTGCACCAACCATTTAATAGTTGGTGTAAGCGAGAAGCAAGGTCTTTCTAAGTTGAACAAGCTGCTCGGCGTATTTTGAAGCGATAGCGAATACGAAACTTCGCTTCCGTAGACAGGAGGCCTGACTGTCAAATTATATAAGTATTGATATCGTAAACGTTGTGGTCTGAAAGAAGATGTAGTGACAAAAATTGAGAAAGGTATGCTGAGATGGTTTGGCCATGTCGAGAGAATGAATGAAGAACGATTGACGAAAAAAGTGTATAAGGCGAGTGTGAATGAAAGTGTTCGAAGGGGTAGACCTCGGCGGACGTTTCGAGACCAAATCAGGGACGTCTTGAAAAAAGGCCAGGTCAAGAGTACCCTAAACCGAAGAGCATGTATGTAGGGAATAATGAAAGTGGACGAAGCGAAACAAGTATGTAAGGATCGTAGCAAGTGGAAAGAAGTGGTCTCTGCTTACCCCTACGGGAAAGAGGCGTGATTATATGTATGTATGTATGATATCGTATTCAATAACTTATTTTTTTAATTTGAGTTTCGATTAGTCTATAAAAATATACTAAGGGGGGCTTGCACCAACTATTAAAGCTGGATTTAAGGATTTGACATTTCGCTTGCACCAATCATTTAATAGTTGGTGCAAGCGAGAAGCAAGTTCTTTCTAAGTTGAACAAGCTCCTCGGCGTATTTTGAAGCGATAGCGAATACGAAGCTTCGCTTCCGTAGACAGGAGGCCTAACTGTTAAATTATATAAGTATTGATATCGTATTCAATAACTTATTTTTTTAATTTGAGTTTCGATTACTCTATAAATATAATAAGGGTGGCTTACACCAACTATTTAAGCTGGATTTAAGGATTTGACATCTCGCTTGCACCAACTATTATTTAATAATGGGTGCAAATGAGAAGCAAGTCCCTTAATTCGAGCTTAACTAGTTGTAGTTGGTGCAAGCCACCCTAATATTATACAGATGTAAACTTTGTTTGTTTGTAACGGATAAACTCAAAAACTACTCAACCGATTTCAAAAATTCTTGCACCTGTAGATAGCTACATTATCAGCGAGTAAAATGGACTGTATTTTATTTTCAAAAAATGTCCATCCGTGCGTAGCCGAGGCAGATTGCTAGTAAAGGACAATTTCGTATTTTTATTTTGAAGTCGGTTTAATTTTTTTTAATGCTTTCTTTTCAAAAAGAATAAGTAAGTTATGCGCTTAGCTTGTTTTTATAAACCCAATATTATTACGATTTTAAATAGCAATAATTGAGACAAAACCTTCACCGAAACATTATCACGCAGTATTAAAATAACTTCTCGTGCGAGCGTACTCTATTGTATCGCACTCCGCTGTATTAAGCAGTGGAGGCTCAAACGTAAGCCTGCCGGCCATTGTCCCAAGCTGTTCCTAATCTCGGTCTTACGATGATTTATACAGGTTGTTCGCCGCTCTGGATGTTTTAATTATATGTGAATGTAACTAACGGACAAAGCGCTACTGACTCTCCGGTTTATCACGTGGAAAAATAATTTAGCTATGGCAATGTTAATAATGTGGTGTGGTGTGATAGCGTAAAATTTTATTGGTTAATACTTACATATATAGATATCTTCACGCTGTGTCTCTTACAGGGTAGTCAGAGAGGACGGAGCGCCAAGCTTCGCGGTTCCCACACACTTCTTTCGTCACTTCGAATCTTATCATTCTCCTCACGCATTTTTGCTTATTATAGGTATTATAGTAAATATGTATGTCTTTAATTTTTATCTGATAGTATATATTACAATGTATAACAATCTTTACATTGTCTAATATTGTGTTAAGTTTACGTTTACTTTGTAACTTATCGTTTTACTTAACGCTTACATCTGTTTAGGCTGAGGTTTAGATTGTTTCCCGCTTAGTAAAATTTTGTAAATTTCTTTTGTAAAATAAAATAAAATGATGATATATTCATAGCACAAGGCGATCATTATAAGTATTTAAGATTTAACGCATCACTTTACACGATAACAATTTTTAAGATAATAATTTTGTAATTTCTATATCAAGTTGCAACTATTACGTGTTTTATCACTTGTATACACATATTGTTCATGGTTTCCTATTATGAGAAACGGGGACGACACTTACTGCAAGTATATAAGATTTTAAAGTTTTAGATTACGGGATTTAATATTTTAAGATATTAATTTCGTAAACTTTTGTAACTGACAATTTTTTCGATATAATATTAATTTTTTAATCATAGACATTTTTTTTATGATTGTCTAATTTTTGGGAGGCAAAGGAACTATATACTTTTACAGCCAATGTCTGTTACGTTATTAGTGAATTTAATACAGAATGGAATCCGCCTTATGAAAACACTCTCTTTGGGTAGGTTACATTAGGTTAGGTAAGTGTATAAACTGAATCCGCCTTACGAGAACACTCTCTTTGGGTGGGTTAGGTTAGGTAAGTGTATAAACCACAACGCGCGAGCCGAGCGAGCGAAGCGAGCGTGCCGCGGCAGCGACCGGCGAAGCGCCAGGTTGGTATCCGTCTTATGAAATTACTCTCTTTGGGTAGGTTAGATTAGGTAAGTGTATAAATCATAACGCGCGAGACATAATGTCTAAGATGATTAAATGTAACAAATATATTGAGTCCGTGAGCGGAAAATACGTAATAATAGCGGATCTAATCATGAAAGCAAACAAACGTCATGTTATTAAAGGAAACTTCACTTGTTTAAGAAATATTAAAAACATATTCCATATAAGGAGGCCTCGGACCAAGGTTCTTAGTCCGAGGCTGAGGCTGATAACATAATTGTCAATATTTCGATTCATTAAAAAAAAAGTGTGTGTGTCAGCTCCGACGCCACGACTGGTGTTTACTGGTTTTTTCCATATTTTATAAATTTTTATTCACTTCACTGTATACAATAATATTAAATATCAATATTAATAGACATAAAAAAAGTAGCATTTGCCGTCTTCGATTTGAAAATGAACGTCATTTTCGTAATCAGCACCCCGAGGTACTTAGAATTTGACACCCATGTAGATCTATCAAAAAAAATAATATTCGCCATCTTGGATTAGAAAATGAACGTCATTTTCGTAATCAGCACCCCGAGAAACCTAGAATATGACACCCATGTCGATTTATCCAAAAAAGTAATATTCGCCATCTTGGATTTGAAAATGAACGTCATTTTTGTAATCAGTACCCCGAGAAACCTAAAACATGACATCCATGTAGATTTTTTAAAAATAATAATATTCGCTACCTTGGATTACAAAATGAACGTCATTTTCGTAATCGACACCCCGAGATACTTAGAATTTTACACCCATATCGATTTATCCAAAAAAGTAATATTCGCCATCTTGGATTTGGAAATGAAAGTCATTTTCGTAATCAGCACCCCGAAAAACCTAGAATTTGATACCCATATCGATTTATCCAAAAAAATAATAATCGCCATCTTGGATTCGAAAATAAACATAATTTTCGTGATCAGCACCCCGAGAAACCAATAATGTGACACCCATATCGATTTATCCAAAAAAGTAGGTAATATTCGCCATCTTGGATTTGAAAGTGAAAGTAATTTTGTAATCAGCACCCCGAGAAACCTAGAATTTGATGCCCGTATCGGTTAATCCAAAAAAAGTAATATTCGCCATCTTGGATTTGAAAATGAACATCATTTTCGTAATCAGCATCCCGAGAAACCTAGATATATATATACATATATTCATCATTTGAAGACGCTGTAGAGTATATATTATATACCTATATATTTTATATAGAAATAACATATAGATATATTATATACACACAATACTTACATGCGTAAGCTGCCCCGCAGCATACCCTATGTACGTCATAATACTCACGCCTGAAAAGTGAAAGGTGACAAAAAAAGTAACGAGGTCATTCGATGAGTAGATTTTACTCCTCACATTTTTTTCATACCGGGGGCCTTATATGAAAATCGATTCTTAACTAACTCCAAAAACTTGTCTATGTCATAATTAATTATGACATACGTTAATTACTTATTTTCCTGTCATCCTACAATTCCTCGATCTTCTTTTAATACGGAAGCAATCTAAAGCGCTTCCTCTGTTTGTCGTTCTAAAATCTGTATTATTATTATCCTCTTACGAGTATTAGTATACCTTTATTTTTAATTATTGTGTAATACTTTTTATATTATTGTGTACTAAATTATGTGTTTTGACTTCTATATTTGACATATACATGTTTAATTTTTATAGTATTATGCCAAAATTCTATACTTTCGAAATAACTTTGTATTCTCTTGATATAAAATAAATTCGTACAATAACTCTTCGTTTAATACTGGCCGGAGTCAATACAAAGACAAAAATTGAATTTGAAATTTTGAAGGGAGAATAAAAAAAGAGAGAGACGGGAGAGGACTGGAAAATGGAGGGTAGACAAAAGTAAATTGTGGTTGTAACAATGTATATTAATTATTCAATTTGTGGTGAAATGATTTAATTACTTAACGGGAGTGTTGACTACAAGTCAAAATAACTGCGATTATCGTGAACTTCAAGGAGAACGGACACCTTTTTAAAAAAAATTAGGCTACCCATCTCTAGAAAAACCTTTTCTGGATGTTCCTGGTTTTCAGGTAATACAAGTCAAAGGGAACTGATATGTCGCATATCGTTTCAATGGTAGCACATCAAGCCGGGTAAGAAAGCCACACGCAGCTACACAACCAGGTTTTCAAAATAGAAGAAATTATTACATACATACATATCTTCACGCTGTATCCCTAACGGGGTAGTCAGAGAGGACGGAGCGCCAAGCGTCGCAGTCCTTACATACTTCTTTCGCTTCCTCAAATCTCATCATTCTCCTCACACATTTTCGCCTAGATATGCGAGTGCTTTTGACACTTCTGTCGGCTAACACTCTGGCTATTTGATCTTGATAAGTCAGCATTAGTCTTCTGTGGCTTCTTTTACACTCACTTTTGCTCTATAGATTTTCTTCGTCAGTCTTTCATCATTCATTTTTTCCATGTAACATGAAAAAATTATTAATTAAAGTATATATCATTAATCTTCAACATACAATCATTAGTAATAATACTAATTAGATTTATTTTTGCAAAAACTTAGATGTACAATTTTTGAAATACATAATTACCTACTTATCTAAATTTATTTTAAATTCTTTATTTATTGTCGCTACATGGCGGTATGCGGCTGCTTCTGACATTTCCGTCAACTAACTCTGGCTATTTGATCTTCATAAGTCAGTCTTGGTCTTCCTTGGCTTCTGCTACCACTCGCTTTCGCTCTGTAGATTTTCTTCGTCAATCTTTCATCACTCATTCCTTCCATGTGCCCGAACCCTGTAAGCATTCCTTTCTTCCTTTTTACAATAGCACTGTCGTGCAACCCTGTCATACTGCGCTGTTATTGGTTAATACATCATTAACCAATAACAAGTCAATTAATTAACTGCTGTAGTCCGAAAAGACAAATGATCAAACAGCCCATGTTTTAAGTGGATTGAAGCTCATGGACATAAGTCTAATAAAGCTAATGCTCAGCTAATGCTGAGGACTAAAATGTTGTGCCTCTTGTGCCAGAAACTCTCCATTTCGAGCACTGCTGTTTGGAGGTTGGACCATTCGATTTCACGTTCAATCTGTTGATTCAATTCGTTGGTAGTTGACAAATCGCGCAGTGAGGAAGCATGTTGACGTGATGTTGATACCTACATTCAACAGATTGAATCGCGAGTGGATTGTATTAGCAATCGACAAGTTGAATCAACATATTGAATGCACGTTGGTTGGTGAATAGACTAGTTGATTCAATTTGCTGTTGCACTCAAATTGCACTGTTTGTTACACGGAATCACCAATTTGAGAATCTGTTTTAATTGTTTTTAAATTGTTGATGTATTTTTTTTTCTTTATGATATGGCGCACAGCTTAGCGCATTTGCCAATGTCACGTAATAGAATCACAAGTAAATTAGTTTTTTCTCATCGTAAAACTCCTTCAGTAAAGTGATACTAGGCTTTACTGAAGTTAAAAAGGACTTCTTGGAAGAGCGCGAAAACTTCAGCTACACATGTTTATTTAGATCTCTTCCATTGTTTTCACTTACACAGAACTTTAAAACACAATATACTGTTGTATTTGTAATACTGTTGTACTTTAAAACTCCTAAAAATGTAAAAAATAAAAAATCTAAACAAAATGTCAACCTCACTTCTCCCGTTCCCGCCAAAAAGTACAATTCTTGATGTATGTTGTAAAATACGTTTTAATGGCTTTGAGTTTTCCTAACCTCGTTTATACTACCTGCAAAGAGATTATTTTACGCAACGAGTTCGGATTCGTCGATTTTACGTTAAGTTAGGACAGTCGTAGTTGGTAATTCTACGTGACCAAACTGTACAAAAAGCTGCAAAAAACTATTCACCTATTTTTAGTAAACTTTAAACTAAGAAGGACTATCTCAGATGTGAGTTGTTGATATGATATGGTACTTCATTAGTAGGTATGAATGAAACCATTTCGTATAATTATATTGTTATCTTCAGGTTAAAGCTAGGACACGAACTCTAAGCGGTACGCAAGATGCAAGTGCATACCTAAATAAAAATTGAGAAAATTTGTTCGTTGTAAATAAAACATTAGATTCATAATATGACAAGTTTTTTCTATAACAGTAGCCACTTTGTCACCAATATCTCTTTTCTAAATTCTTCTTTTTCGTATCATTGACGCAATAACTAGGTAATGCGTTTCCGACTTTTCGATATTTAAAAAAAATGTTAAACGTTATAAATAATAATAATACTCAATCCAGACAACACACAAATCATGTGTACCCAAACTTGTACTATGGGTACCACACAACGAACTCTAGGGAACTCCCAGTGACGCCTAGGCTCCAAGCCGATTTAGAAAAATTCGTTTCCTAAAATTATCTCACCGGGGATCGAACCCAGGACTCCTTGGAAAGCAGATTTTCAAAGAAATATGTTGCTCTCGATATCGACGCGTGATTCTACTGCAGTTACGATATCAAAATGAAATTGTAGGCTCCGTTTAATCGTGATTAGAGTACGGCTAAACTCATCTTCAACGAAAGAATCGACTATTTTAATGTGGAATTGAACTGTCAGAGGGGCCTTAAGATGACATTAGCAATTCGAAAGGATCTATCACTAGGCCCTAGTATCAGCAAAATATCTTTATAGTTCCAATGAAAAATAAAAACATATTGTGGTACATCAATTGATATTCCATTCGCAGTACTTACTTATTTCCATTGACATCCCCTTAAACAAAGAAATTGGTTAAAACTTTACGCGGTGATTATTGTCGGGATTTTTATTTCTTTAGGAGTTAAGAAATCGTTTGAAATGTCGGGAAAATTGAGTCAAAACTCGTTCATTTGGTAACCCTAACTGTAACTAATTCGATCTGTACCACCGGTCAACGGACACATATATCCAACTTATCCATCATCTCTATTACACTTGCAAGTAATGTGACGTAGACTGTAAAAATGTCAAAACCGTTGGTCACCTTGAAATAAAAATAAATATAGAATAAATTGAATACTTGCTACATTGCGTTGCAACAATACCAGTATCATGAGAAGATATGTATAGAACTGCAAAAAATGCAGTTCTATTTTCCGCGTTATTGCATTAGTCATTTACAATTCAAGCACGTATTAGCCAACTACACAACAATAACATAATAATAGTATGATCATAGCTGTTTACAATGCACGACCATCGTCTACACCTGCCATTTTGGAAGCGTTGTAAACGTGTTTTTAGTTGATACCTATTGTTTATAAACAGTACACTCGTTTAAACTACATATTAGTTGCTAGGCATGGGCTTCCAATCTAACTTCTGTAGCCCTGACATAAAATAACAGGGCTACGTAATTTTCCACCGATACACGAGGCGACTAAATATCTTTCACTTTCTCCTGTAGAGAAAGAACATTGAAAGTCTTAAAAATCGTTTTGTACCGTTTTCTCATTAAATCTATATTTTACGATTACTCGTAAAAAATACAAGCGATTTCTCTTTAAAACCAATTACATTAATAAAGCGAAATCCTACTTCTAAAATAACAACAATTAAAATTGACAAAAGGGACTGTGACTTTTTAGCAGTTTCCATTTTGATTGGATTTTTTGAATTTAGTGCATTTTTTAACGGTTTTATTTAGCTTGCCCTGTTTGTTGTTATTGTTTTTGGGTCAAATTTAGTAATTAAAATTTTACCATCTTCCTGTTGACAGAGTGATCTGATATTTGATACACATCTTTAGTTCTTATGATAATACATTTGAATATATTCGGTATCATTGTAAATTCAAGATGGCCGGCGCCACAAAATGGCGGATTACACATTTTTTCACAACTCCCTCAATATGGGTAGCAAATGAAAGGGCTTGCCTAGTAGAATACAGTACACCATAAAAAATTTCAAATCTAAGATGGCCGCTGGTACAAAATGGCGGATTTCATATTTGTTTCAATCTTATATGTTCTTATCTTAATATGGGTAACAGGTATTAAATGAAAGGACTTTACAAGTAGAACACAGTACATGGCGGATCATAGAGTTTGGACAGTATATACACTAAATAGAATGAGAAATGTTAAGTAACAAAATAAAAACTAAAAACTTGAAAATAAAATAAGAAAAAAAAAGTTTTTGAGTTAAACGATTTTCAACTACAATAATGATGGCATATTATGCGTTACAAATGTGGAAGAATTGAAAAATCTAAGTAAACAGACGTAGCTGAAGTTTTCGCGTACTTTATGAAGTTTTTTTAACTCCAGTAAATTATTACTATCATCAGTGCCGGTTTTATCTATGGCGCAGGTGAGCGACGCACTTGAGTGCAGTGCCTTAGGGGGCACCAAGCGCGCGAGCTACGTCTCCAGAGCGTGTCCACTGGACAAACTGTAGGACTTTTTCGCGGGAACAGGAGAAGTGAGGTTGTCATTTCATTTAAATTTTCGCTTTTTATATTTTTGGGAGTTTTAAAGTACAAATGTGATAGTATATTGTGTTTTAAAGTTCTGTTTAAGTGAAAAGAATGAAGTAGATCTCAATAAATATGTGCAGCTGAAGTTCTCGCGCTCTTCCAAAAAGTCCTTTATAACTTCAGTACAGCCTACTATCACTTTACTGGATGAGTTTTACGATAAGAAGAAAAAAATTTACTTCGAACGTGTTTCATGTGGATTCTACTTATTAATACGTAACATAGGCAAATGAGCTATTCTGTACGCTATGCCATGAAGAAAGAACTGTTTATCCGCTGGCTTCGGCAGCGGTACACTTTAGTTTGTCCAGGGATTTATAGCTTTAGTTTTAAATGCCTACCTGTAGCCTGTAGAGTTCGTGAAGCTATGTAAAAAGTAATATGTCTTTTTAGGAGAAGACTTGATTGAATCTAGTTAAATAAGCTACCTGTGGTTGCCCTTAAGCTAAGCTAACAAAGGTTTCAATGAACATATTTTACACTCGCTAAAATTACCAATGTCAACTCTGTTTCATCCATACCTACTTTGTCCTATGATTTACACTTAATTTCTAAATAAAATATTTTTGAATTAACGACAACGTTGTGCTTTTTTTTCTTGTAAGCCCACCCTTCCTAAAAGACTATTTTACTCTCAAGTCTATCCCGCGGATCCACAGGGATGTAGCTACTGCAAGCGAAGTAAACGGGCTTTTGCTTCCCAACATCATTTATAATTGCGCTATTTGCATATTTACATTTAGTTTTTAAATAAAATCTTTTTCAATTAACGACAATGTTGTGCTTTTTTATTCTTGTCAGCCCATCCTTCCTAAAAAAACTATTTTACTCTCAAGTCTACCCAGCGGGTCCACAGGGATGTACCGCAAGCGAAGTAAACGGGCTTTTACTTCTCTACATCATTTATAATTGCATCATTTGCACCCGAATTTTCGATTACTGATAGAGGGCGCCAGGTTATTGATTGGGCTAGAGCCGGCGCTGACTATCACTTTACTGGAAGATTGTAAGGAATAAGAGAAAAGAAGAATTTTTACGTTACAAACAAGTGCTTTGTGATCTCTGCTTTTGGCTTTACCTATGAAACAACATAAATATTTACTACGTATTTAAAACCATAAACTTAGTACATATTGGCGTATAGACGAACATAGAGCTCGTTGAAGCGTGACGATTTTTAATTTGTCAATGTCATCCATGAAATGAATGATTCCCTTGTTTATTGCGATATGTAATATCACAATCACATGCAGAACACGTAATCATTATTGAAAAATACAATACTTTTTTTAGATATAATAGGTATAATAAAATAAGTCAACAGCGTTCTCCACAGCGTGACGACTTGTGACGACCTGTCATTCAAAAAGGGTTACAATTGCGTCTCGATTGCTGTCCCTTTTCTACGTGTGCCACTATTATAAAAGGTTGCATTCCCACTCGCACTCTATGTACGTCTATCAAAATCAAAGTGAAATTGATTCATTCAAGTAAACCCAATTGCAAGGTATTTTTGAACGTCAAATCTACTTTAGTTCGGTTCGAAAAGAAAACCTGAACACTGAGAAGAACCGACAAGAAACTCAGGCATGAATTATTTTTCCAACATCATTCTACGATAGTCTATACGCCAGTATATATTAAGTTTATGTTTACAAATAATAGATATCGCCTTTCACACGTCACGAATTATTAGACTAAAGGAAATATACAGCGTAAGCCAATAATATAATAGAAAGGAATGGGAATACACATATTTCCTTTCTATCGGTATGGTCAATGTTTTATGACTGTTAAGCTGTGGCATTTAACCTATGAACTAAACGAATCTTAATTAATTATTTATTTTTTAACTATTTTTAAACTTTACAAGTGAAAAATTAATGTAAAAATTTTTGTAAATGTACGTTAGATAGAGACTCTTTCAGGTGTGATGGTAAAATGCAATATTTTAGACTGCAAAGGCCGGTTTCGTAAATATAGGCTGTCAATGCGAGAAAAACTATGTGGCCACAACATCAACGCAATATCTTTTACCACTAGTAGTGGTAGATTCCCAAAAGCATCTGAGTCCCTCCACGAAAAATTTTAGGGTCTCGCAACGCCCTACTCTCATTGGGTTCAAGCCCCTCCCAAACCAAAATCCTGGATCCACCACTGGGTAGATTTGTGATATTTACAAATTTTCAAGTCGTTCGGAGTGGCCTACGCAATACAGTGATTATTATTTAAAACCGTTGCTAAATGTCAAATACTGTAACGGTATTGCGTCAATTACGACAGATATTATCACATGACTACCACAAACTATCAATTTTCCTGTAAGCCAATAACTAATAATATTGTTGACTCATCGTCAAGCGCTCATCGCGTAATAAATTTCGTACATGTATCGAAACCACAAACTAAACGTTTAATCACTGCTACTGACTTTAATGCGTACTTACAAATATAATATTACGTTCCATAGGTATAAAGCGTCTAGATGTGACTAATTCGTGAAAAATAATGATTATATAAACAACTGTAGCGAACCACAGCCGACAGCCTCTGTCGTCGTCATCGTTGGCAGATGTCGCTGACACAGTGGATAACCATTGTTGATTGCCGTTAACTATTCCTGATATCTGTTGCTCTGGCAATGATGTAATTAATTCAATGTGGAAACATAAGTCAAAGGAATAGCTGTGTTCCTCTTCAAAATCAACTTTTAAGAGCTATTTGCCACTAAGACGGTAACTCGTGGCCGATCAAACCAATACCAACTAGTTTTAAAGCGACTGCAAACCTCCCACCACGACCCACGGCTAAATTGTACAAAGTACAAATGACTCATTTTCAAAATAATACGTCGAAAAATAACATGATAGAGAACGTACCCTGAAAGTCACTATTCTACTCGTTCTAAAGTTTTTTTAATTACACACGAATTGCTACAAATTCCTTTGATGAGTTGATCAAAGCTAAAGCCTCTAATAACGGATACTACCAGTACTACAACTCAAATGAGAGAGTGCATATCTGTTGAAGAAAAATTATTGATTGTCGCTGCGTCAACGGGTATGGTACATGGCTTATTTAAATGAAATAGCTCTAACTGTCTTCTATGCAAAGAGAACAGATGATGATTACCACCAACGCGTTGACAGATAGGAAAATGCGGACAAGGAAGGCTGGCCACAAATAAATGGGATCCGGTTTAGAAGAAAGACGAAGTAGTTTTATTAACTCCATCAGATATTTTCTACGATCAATGTAGTCTTTTTGACTGTACCATCTAGCAATGATCTTAATTCCGTTAACACGTGAACCGATGCCATGACTCAGTCTTGCTGTGTTTCACACGTGCCGCTATCGACGACGCGCGATTAATAACATAACGCAGGTGTAACCTATGAAGGTTAGATATGGCATGCTAGAACACTGTACTTTTCAGATGGACCACATAGACACAAAGAGACGACACTCATAGAATCGATACGGTACGTATTGTATTATCTTAGCGGCCTACTTAAGGGCCATCCATAAATTACGTCTCACAAATTCTATGATTTTTTGACCCAACCCCCTTCTTTACCACAGCTGGTCACATTTGTGAAACCCTCTCCTCCATTGTGTGACGTCACATATTTTTCAAGTTTATATTTAGAAACAATCAAATTAAAACAGCAGTTTCAATTTTAATGAAAAAATCATGACAAACCTTTTATTTTTGACATGTTACGATTTTAGATTTTGATATATTACGTCACAAAGACTCCCCCCCCTCTTGTCACACAATGACACATTTCGTTGACCCTCTCCCCCTTAACGTGTGACGTAATTTTTTACTGCTTGCGGTGTTCTGCATGCAAAATCTTTGCCAAATTACGTAACTTCAATTTGTACTCTGCATAATATCCGGCCTATATTAATATATATTATAGTACACACTTCAGCAGGGACTCCGCCAAGAAACATACTACTCTTGACTCCACAGGAGTCTGCAGGCAGAACTTTGCCGCTGTATACATTAGCGACTTAACATAACGCAAAAAACTAGATATAGCGTGAGTGAAATATACTGATATCACTTATATCGCGACTGATAAAGACATATCGCATTGTAATTTTTCCCATAGTCCATTCGCCGGATGCTCATACCGTAGACATAGTAGTCTATTGACCGCATTTTTTTTACACCACTGAAAAAACTAATGGGTAAACAACCCACCTAAATGTAAATTAGACTGAGGCTCAAGTTACTGAACTTTGAATTCTAGAAATATCAGGGAACGTAAAACTTGACTTTTTAAATTCCTAAAGCTTAGAAAACCATTTTATACCTATCATAAGGAACCTTCTGTATAATAGAGTCGAAATCACCTTAGGTCCATATTTACTTCGTGGGCCCATATTACAAAACGATACTGAAGTGTAAATATCTTACTGAGCACAGTTAGAACGGGAAGCCCCTACATGCGGTGAATAGCAGCATTTCTTTCTATTCTCTAGCAGAGATTCATACTTGAGTATTTTACTGGAATACGTGCTTGAGAGTCCGCCTATGCAGAGTGTGGTGTGTTTGGTGACCTGGATCTCGATATCTAGAAAGACACCGGCAATGAAAAATTATCGTTAGCGGTCCCCTATCCTTTTTTAGGGGTTCGCTAAGTATTAGAGGACTTTGGTGAAATCGAGCATGAAAGTTATTAATTATATTTGAACACATACAACTTCACCTCTATCTTGAAATCCTTAAATGTGGCAACATGATTAGAAAAAAAAATCACAGATAAACCCTATTTTGCACAAAGATCCAGTTGCATCTCCGAAATTCTATAGAATTTTAAAATGATTTTTACTAAAATAGATAGGTAATTATAATATCTGAAATCTCTAAAACCGCTTTTAAAATCGGTAATGCAGTTCGCTCGCACATTACAAATTATATGCAAAAACAAATGTTGAGATTGCTCCACACTACAATATGATCAAACTGCAACCGCCAAAATCAACTTTATTATTATCGATATAGGACACGGCGGTAATTAACAAATCCGGTCGACTCTTAAAACACGTAAACTTGTGACAAACCAACGCCTACAGCTTCTGTCAATATGCTAAAATAATAATACGTCCAGTAAGTCCGTTAAAACTGGTCATCACACTCGTAACCGTCTCAAAACGGTTACTACGCGTTTACCTTATACTCAAAACGATAACTTGTTTTGTGCCATTCTATACTAAGACATGGTTACAAGGTAAAAACCAGTCTATTCCAAGTCGTAATAGCGCGTAATAAGGAACATAATTAAAACATGCACAGATAATTTAAATACGCAAGTTAAATTATTCGCTCCAAAATGCGGAGTCACGTGACGTGACGTCGCTGTATATATTTTTTATACAGCGAGAGTATTTTCCGCAAAAAGGCACCTAACCATGTCCATTGAATACCTTTTTTTTTGTTTTTGACAAGGGAAAAATTCATACAAACACAGCTGGACTCTACGCCTATAGAGTAGCGTCGGACGCAAACCGACTAAGAAAATCCTTCTCTTTGCTGTTAGTTCTAGTGGCTTTTACAGCATCGTCATGTCCATATCTTTATATAAAGTATTTGTTAATACTTCAGAAGATAAGGTGCAGCAATTTTTGACGGAAATATACATGTATATATTTATGTAAATGAGCAACAGAAATACTAATTCATATAAAACTTATTACACTAACTACATTTAAAATTAATAGTTTGAACAATAAAACGATTCCCGATTTGGAGAGCCGGCCTACGAATCCCAGCGCAAGCAATTTCATTCTTCTATTCCGTATTCTTTCGTAGCAGCAATAAGGTTGATTTTTGCAGTTGTGATTTGTGGTAGAGTCATGCTCTCACAGAATGTCGGCGCCAAATAACAGCATCTATTGCGGTTGTTTCATTCGGTGAGTGAGAGTGCCGGTGCCCAATCTCCCCTCTCCCTCCGTTTCCTCCTTTCCCTAAAAGCCGGCAGCGCACCCGTGATTACCGGGACGTTGCGGGTGTGCATGGGCGGCAGTGATCACTTCCTATCAGGTGACTCACTTGCTCGTTTGTCCCCTCTTTTATAAAAAAAAATATTTTCGTACATAGTTATAATTTGCAAGAAAACTACATCTAATATATATAAATCAGTTCGTTTGTTTGTTCGTATTTTGCGGCTGGCCATACCTTTCATCCGATTGCAATGAAATTTGGTTTGGAAGTAGCTTGACGGTCATTAGCTAGTTACTAATAAAATATACTGGTTTTAAAGATTTGGGATATTTCAACTACCTATCAAATACCTACTAAAGATACCTAGTATTAAAATTAATTTGAAATACCAAAGTTTGTTAGGTTTAATCGAAAGATTGGCGATAAAAAGCCGAAAAGAATGGCAAATTGAAGTTTGGCAGATTTAGATTTAAGCTTCGGTAATAACGAATGCGAAAACAACACTTAAGTACATTAAGTAATAATAAATTGCAAAATAATCATGAAAAGCCATTAATTAAAATAAATTATGACACTTGTAACAATTTAAATACTTATCAACGTAATGTACATATGTACATATAATATTATATCTAATCGAATAAAGGATTTGTGTCAGTCAATAACATACACCTATGGCGATAATGATGTAAGTCTAAAACTACGGTTTTTTACTTAGACTGTAGGTGTTACCAGAGCTTAACATTATTAATGTTAATTAATGTAAAAACCAATTAAGAGCATATTGGAGACGCATTGATTTAAATTTCCGTAGCATTTTGGACCAGGAAGAAATCAAATTTAAAAAAATGTGTCCAAAGTACTTCGTAATTTATAATATTTAAAAAAAAAGTGAAAAATTAAAAAAAAAAATATTTTCATTTTCTGTTAATTTTTTTCAATTTTAACTCATTAGGTATAAAGATGACGAAATACACCAGCAACGATTTACAGACAGACAGATGGAAAGGCAAACAAACTAGAAGTTACATACGCTAAATTTTTTTTAATAAACTCCACAAAAACAAGTATTTTTAGAATTTAAATTTCTTTTTGTTAAATAAAAAGCCAAGATAGAATTTCCAAAACCTCGCTGTTGTTGATAATATTCTCAAAGAACCTAGAATTACAGCCAGCTTGTATGTAAATACCGTAAAACGGATGTTTTTATTGATTCATTTCTAAATACAGAAAATCGGATGGTCTGTCCATCACAACGGTTTTTCTCAGAGGCTATTTGAAACAAACAGGTGAAATTTGATATTGGGAGTTAGTTTTAAGATCAGAAAGAGTACAGCTAAAACAGTTTTTCTTGAGTAGTTTTCGTCTGGGATATCAATTGCATAATGGTCTTTACGTAACGAATTCAAAAATTTACGCGGTAATTATTGTTATTCTTTTTTAATAGTTTACCAAAAATCCCTTTAAATTGCTGTTGTAAAAAAATAATATCTTATATGTTCAAAAAGGTTTGGTCATATTGTAACTAGCCTTGTTCTAAGCTCAAATGTCTTTTTATAGTTTTAGGCCACAAGATTTCAAACAAATAAAATATGATAAAGTAATTTCAGCTCAGTAAGAGAACAGATGGACCTTGGACATTTACATGTACACATACAAACATTTATGATACGTATATTTAAATACACTAGAGGTCGCTCTCTGGTCGAAATTTGACCGTAAATATAAACATAAACTTATAAACTCTTTGGCGACAATCTACTCTATGCGACTGTTTGATCCAAGGAGGTTACATTACACATAATTACAAACTATTATGAGTTTGACATTGACAGTTTTTTGACATTGGCAGTATGAACTTAAACCATGAACGTTTTATTTAATTTAATGTACTTATTACATATTACTTACAAATTTTAGCTTTCTCTAATCCTTCTCCATATAAAGTTTATATGGACCTCACACTCCTTTGTCCACGCAATTTTCTTAAAAAGGGAACCAAAGTTTTCGCTTCACGTATTCATATATAGATTATAGAAATTATACCAACATACGCACCCAAAATTATAATCCTTTTCTTGCTTTGTCGATGTTCATTTTTATTAATTTTTGACATACTTCTCTTTATTTAATTCAATCGTTTTATAAATATCTAGGTGGTATTAAAAACACATTATCTTATAGTTAATATCATCAGATAAACTATTTGACAAAATAGTTATACAATAACAAGTTCCCGCGAATTACGCGTTATAAAAAATAAATGTGTTACATAATATATTTATAAAAGTGCAGTGCCTTATGTAATTGTGTTACAGCCATGTGTAAGTATATAACTCAAGATGAAGGATTCCGTACACTTTCGATATTATAAATACGAATAATTTCTGTAGAGCAATAAGGCTTAGGACTCTCAGTATAATTCTTATCAAATGAGACTTTATAATTCTTGATTTTTTTAATGTTTTTGGTGATGAGAGGAAATGATCATGTAAAAGTACCCAATTTGGATGGTCTTTAATTTCTCTACGAATATATGAAAGTGTATAAGCCATAGTAAAATATGTAGGTTTTTAACAATACTATGTCCACTTTTCTAAATTAAGATCGATAAATGAATTAGCAAATTATTTACTATGAATTGAATAAATTTTACAATTTTAGTAAGAGAAGTTAGTGTGTAAATAATTTAAGTCTAGAGATTATGTATTCGTTTTGCTTATACCTACATAACCTCAGGAGGCAACACAGCTAGAGGTGCTCAAGGGAACGACAGTCGACTGGGCTGCGAGCCACGTTCGGCTTACAAAAATGCCCACTCAACACAATGTGTTGCTACAAGTTAAAAAGATTAGTAGGTACTATGAGAAATTTCAAATTCATATGTCGCCTTTTTTAAAATAACAACAGATGGTCACTTGCGTGAGTGGTCTTACATGGGTTCTATTTTTCTTTATAGATAAGGAACTATAAAACAATTACCATGAACTATAAAAGTAGGCAATTACAAAATATTTCGTCGGTAAATTTCGTCCTTTTGTAAATAGATTAGGTAACTACAAAAAACTAAATGATATTCGTACAGACATACATATCTTCACACTGTATCCCTAGCTGGGTCGTCAGAGAGGACGGTGCGCCAAGCGTCGCGGTCCTTACATAATTCTTTGGCATCTTGAAATCTTATCGCTCTCCTCACACATTTTCGACTAGGTATAAAACTAAATAATATAACTGATTAATTTAAGACGTTTAATTCATTGCAATAAATGTGTTCATTTATTGCTTTTTCTTTTCTTAGTAGCAGTAGTTTCTAGTTCTTATAACAGAACTAGTAATTTAAACTACAAGTTATTTTATTTAAAATTAATAGTTCTCACTAAAAATTAGTATAGTTTTTAGTGTAGTTAGTTTATAATATAATAGTTTTAACAACCGATTACCGTAAACTTTAAAAAACTTTAAACATCGATTACTGTAAACATTAAAAAACTTTAAAGATCGCTGCAGATGTAACACCAAATTGTATTTTAATAACACAAAATATTATAAACTTTTAAATTTTCGCGTTGCATTATAAAATGTATCCAAAACGGGAAATTTAACGTGATTATCTTTTTATTTTGGCTTGATGTATCGAACTCGGTCGAAACATCAAGCCAAAATAAAAAGATAAACGCATTAAATTTCTCGTTTTAGATACATAATACAAATTATTGTTTCATATCGTTTAATTTTTTTTTAATATGTAATACCGAGTATTTTATAGCGTCATTATTATTTTTTAAATAGCATATTTTTAACGAGGTGGTAATATTTTATAGTAGGATGTTATATTTTTATATCTAAAAGTAGTATATTTATCGTTGTTTTAACCGATTTTAAATAATCGATTATCAGAAAACTATCCGAAACCGCGACGCTTGGCGCTCCGTCCTCTTTGACTATCCCGTTAGGGATACAGCGTGAAGATATGTATCTGAAATCTTTGAACAAAGTCACTCTCAAACGCTAGTTATAATTGTAAATCGAAAAATATATAGACAAGCGTGTTGCCCCGGACTTCCTTGTTCATTGTAAATTATTTCACCTCGCCACTGATTTCCACGGAGATTCGAAACGGGCCGCTATGATGTCGCCCTGCTAAGACCCGTAACAGATGTCAGTGTCATATATTTACATAGTACGTATTTTTACACGTCTAGTGTACTGTAACGTATACCTATTACCTATGTATGTAGATATACAATTATATATAAATATCCTTCTTTCAATAGAATAATACAATCGTAATTAGCGTTTTACTGTGTATAGTTTTAGCTAATTGTCAATATTCGGTATTACATGTTGCAATCATTGTAATTAATAGACGGTAACACTGTCATTTGAGGATGTTGCTACTTTACAATGATCAAACGAACTAACGAAAGCATCGTCTTGATTATATCTCTATATATCCTACATTTTTACCCACATCAATATTCTAAAAGAACAAAAAGCATATCTAAAATCTGAGACTGCTTACAATTGGCTTTAATAAGGCAATTGTAAGCAATCTAAAATTTAAAATTGTAAGCAGATTTCAATGCGGTTTCCACCATAATATAAACTACGTCTGAGAAAGATTTATATAACACATTCATACGTTTAGTTTTTAAAAGTACAGAAATATTAGACGTGTCGTAATCAAATTCACGTGCGAAGCCGGGGCCGGTAACTAATATATATGTAAAAAGAGTAAATGACTGATTATGTAACATCAAATCATAGCCTTAAGCGCTAGATCTAGATATTAGTAATATTACCCAACTGTTCCTAATATAATGCAAGGAAACAGATAAGAATTTAAAATTGAAAAAAGGCCTAAAGTTGTTGTGATAAAATTAAAAATACGCATTATACAAAGCTTTAAATACAAATAATTTAATAGGCATTTGGTGAATTTTAAAAAAAGAAAATAAAATAACATCTTTGCGGACATGAGATCATGGGCAGCAACTTTTTTATGCAAAAGAAGCATTTGCTAGTACCTTCATATTTAAAACGGACAAAAATATTCATGAAAAGGCTGCAGATTTATCGCTATAAAAAATATATATAATGTTCTACTTTAAAATCTAAATCACATCGTTAACAATAGTCTTACTAAATTGAGAGAACTTAATGACCCTGTCAAACGCTGTATAATAATTATATAGCCTAAAAAAATGTAAACCGTATAAGAATAGTAGTTGATACTACATACATACATACATACATATCCTCACGCTGTATCCCTAACGGGGCAGTCAGAGAGAACGGAGCGCCAAGCGTCGCGGTTCTTACATACTTCTTTCGCTTCCTAAAATTTCATCATTCTCCTCACACATTTTCGCCTAGGTATGCGAGATTGACATTTCCGTCTGCTAACACTCTGGCTATTTGATCTTCATAAATCAGCCTTGCTCTTCCTTGCCTTCTTTTACCACTCACATTCGCTCTGTATATTTTCTTCGTCAGTCTTTCATCACTCATTCTTTCCATGTGCCCGAACTCAAAGCATTCCTTTCTTCATTTTTACAATAACACTGTCGTGCGATCCTGTCATAGTTGATGCTATTAAAATTTAATTCAGTAAGTACATATTTTTTCTTTATATAACTCTTGCGACTATCCTAACAACGACAGCCGTCCTTATATAATTAAATTAAAAATGTAGTTGTGAAAACAATTAAAATGTTTAAATAATTAACGCGTAATAAAACTGAAATTATGATAACTTTTTGAATTGTGCGAGTTAAATTGAAAATAGTAAATTTAAAGTGGAAAATATAAACAATTTTATACAATAAATTGTACTTTGAATTACACTTTGAACCACCAATTCTAGTGCTCATTTAAATATGTATTTTTCTTTATTCATTTCCCCAGGGCTCCTTCTCATGGCACTGATCGTGCCAACGCTGTCGCTACCAACCACAGAACCACCGCCCCCGCCAGCGTTAACCCGAAATACGCCTGTTGAAGGATGGGTCGATGTCCGACTCAACCATTTCATGGCTCACAATACCGACACCTTCCCCATGGTGAGTGTGTTGGGATTTTTTTGAGGAACGGAAAATTTTGTCCAATATGATGTGGCATTTCGAATAGCAGAGAACATTTGGGTTAGAAGGAAAACGAATTTTGAATAATTAATTATTTGTTCTGTTTCAAAACCGGAGAATGTATGTATGGAATATTCGGACCAAAATTCAAAATGGCCGGAGCTTTTGGTCTAAGAGCGTGTCCATTTTTTTTGACCGGGTTTCTAGACTTCTGTACTTATACTAATGTGCATAACGAGGTAACGATCGGAAGTATTTTTATTTTCGTGAATGCTAGTAGTCAAAGTAGTTAAGATTTATGAGTATTTTTGAAATAATTGTTCCAGTATTGCAATATTTTATACCTCAAGTTGGTCATCAGGTGACACGAATTACACCGACAGTGTGAGGTTGCCATAGTTACTTATAGCTAACTGTTTCACTCGTGGCTACCCTCAATGAGATAGAAAGAGAGACAAACAAATCCGTTTGACACACGGTGATAGAGTGACAACTCTTTATGACTTCGTCCGTTTTAATTTTTAGTCCGAGATGGAATCACTTCGGTGTCTGTCTGTCAGTCTCTTTTTGAGACTTACGTAAATAGTTAAGATTTGGAACAATTATAGTATTTAGTGTTCCAAATTGGCATGGCATTTAATTAACATATCATATCTTCACGCCATAACTCTAATAGGGTAGTTAGAGAACGGAGCGCCAAGGTTCGCGGTCCTTACATACTTCTTTCGCCTCCTCAAATCTCATTCTCCTCACACATTTTCGCCTAGGTATGCGGGTGCTTTTGACATCTCCGTAAGCACACTAGCTATTTGATTTTCGTAAGCCAGCCTTGATCTTCCTTGGCTTCTACTACCACTCACTTTTGCTCTGTAGATTTTCTTCGTCAGTCTTTCATCACTCATTCTTTCTATGTGCCCGAACCATCTAATATAAGCATTTATTTCTTCGTTTTTACAATACTCTAACATTGCTACAACACTAAATATGTTATTAAATGTAATTGTAAATGTTTCTCATTTGCATTTTTCAAGTTTAACATAGTTATTCGTTTACTCAGCGTTACTACTACAACGGCGCACTACCTGGCAATGACGTAGTGATTTTTGTGGGCGGAGAATGGTCCATCTCGCCGGCCTGGACCACTGGAGGCCTCGCCTATGAATTGGCGGAAGCAGTCGGCGCTGGTATCTTCTACACAGAGCATAGATATTACGGGCTTACGAGACCCACTGAGTAAGTTTGTCTCTTAAGGAAAGCTAGCGGGCGACTCGTGATCGAAAGTCGAAAGTAGATATAAATTAAACGCTTCTTTTTCTGAACATACACTCCACAGACTCGAAGTAGCTGAGAGCTCACAAATTACTCAAAATTCATAGTTAGCTCATTATTCGTTTAGTAATTTTTTATTGGCGACATTATAAAATTCTTTGGCGACAATCTCTGTATGACTGTTTGACCCTTGGATCAAGAACCATGGATCAAGACTGGCCCGTTGGCGCAGTGCCATATGCATCTGCTTTCTAAGCTAGGGTCCCTGGTTTGATCCCCGGTCAGGTCAATTTAGGAAACGAACTTTTCTAAATTGGCTTGGAGTCTGGGTGTTACTGGGAACTCCCCCAGAGTTCGTTGTGTGGTACCCATAGTACAAGCTTACTGCTTAGTTTGGGGTCACGCAATCTGTGCAATTGTCTGGAGTATTACTACTATTATTACTATTATTATTAGCTCTGAGAGCGTATACGTTTTTTGTTGATCAACTTTCTGGACTTTTACTAATGTGCGTGACTTGGAAAGAGTCACGGTACAACAATATATAGCTGAACATGACATAAATTAATACTTGTAGCCTAAATACTTAAATTTTACGAGAATTTTGCGAATAATTATTTCAGTAATGTACATCAAGTCGGTAATAAGCTAACACGAATTACAACAACTTGTTATAGCTCCGTTCAATGTGTTTCTTGGTCCAAGGTTTGACCACAAACTGTTATGTGTTTGACATTGGCAGTATGAACATAAACAACCAATAATAATAATAATGCGCCAGACGATATACACCAATCATCTGATCTCAAACTAGGGTATTCCCTGTGCTATGCGAACCAGACGACGACTACTCGACGCGTCTTCCAGTACACCCAGACCCAGACAATTTAGAATAGCTCATTTTCTAAATTGACCCCACCGGGAATCGAACCCGGAACCATCCGCGCTTGGAGCAACGTTTAAACCACTGCGCCATCGAGGTCGGTGTTTTATACCAATGTTTTATTTTATTTAATTACATCTATTTGGAAGAACCGCTTCATTTTCCTACCACTCTGACTACCCCGTTAGAGATACGTGAAAATATATATATAAGTAGGTATGTATGTTTTTGTAACACATGATACATATCAATTTTATTTCTATGCACTCCTCCATATAACTATTATGCTAAATTTCACACTTCTCAGTCGCAATATGCTTATGAAGCGGTATAAAGTTTTCACGTATAGATATCGGACTATTATTATTTGTAAATTTTCCCGTAGTAGAGAAAAAGCTAATGTAAGTAACTACGCTGTTTTCCTTGCTTTAGACTACATTTTATTTTTAAAATGGTGTTTAATAAAGTCGCTTTAATTGACAGCTCGTTAATTAACGGCCCAAGTTCTATTCTAGGCAAAGACATTATATTTTTTAACAAAAATTCGCTTCCGTAAGTCGCTCGTAAGCATTTATTTTTGCTGACGCTGTAAAAGGAAGGAAGTCTGTTAAAACACGTCAGACACGCATTAAAGAATACAAAAACATTTTCGGAAATATTAAAGGTCGAATTTTAAAGAATCTAAAGCTACAAATACCCTATTTCGCAAAGTAACATCAAAGTCCATAAAATACCTAAAAACGTATTTTATGGACTTTGATGTTACTTTGCGGATCTCAAGCGATCATTTTGTTTGTATTTTGCTATCTTTTACCAAAATTTGCTTACTAATGCTTAATTAGGGATGGCAACTGAGATAGATTAATCAAAGAATGGATCTTTCGAGGTCAAAAATCGATTTTTTAATCCATTTTGAACAGTGAACCGATATCAGACACCCAAAAATCGAGTTTTGTTCATGTTTCTGTATTGATAAGAAAACCACTATAAAATAGATGATAAAAGTTGGCGCGGATATATGTATTTTTGTACGCACTTATACATCAAACACTGCTCCCACCTTATATCTTTATCTTTATTGTACACACGTGTTATGTTAAATATTACAAAGAAATTTGTAATAAGTAGTAAGTATGTAACGAAGGTAAGTAATGTGCAAAAGCGTGTTAATAAATAGTCGTATTTGCACAAATTTGTATTCATACATAATCATATAAATAATACCTAAATAGCTTATAAATACATACATAATATTATGTGAATGCAATAAATATTTTCGGAGTGAGATATAACGCTTTTTTGGGTCATCTAACTTTTATTTTTTTCATGCAAAATCTAAAAGAGACAAAAGACGATCTTTCAGCGACATTGATTTTTTGTGAAGCGATTCCATGACTGCGAATTAAATCGATTTAAAAATCGATCTGTTTTGGAAAGAATCCCCATCCCTATTATTAAGACTTTAATTATTATCTTTATAATTTGCTTCCTTCTTGATAGATATGTGAAATTCGCTCAGCTATCTGGATAGCTGAATATCATCATTCACCGGATCATACAGAATCGGCTCATTAAATTTGACTTATCAATCGGAAAAATCGAATTCTGCCACTGACACATCTATTACACCTCATTATGTATAAAAACACAAGCAGTAGTTAATCTAAAGTACTTCCGACTTTGACTTCCTTGTTATTGTACCCAGTAATTTGTAATTAAAAAAAACTATCACTACACTTCAGAGGTATATACCATACATGCATTATATACCATATATTCGTCACAAACTAAACGCATTTTGTTCTTGACTATTATTCTGTTCGCTATATTTAGTTGTAACTACATGTAAAAATTGTTTTTTGTGGTATAAAACCTGTTGGCAAGCCTGTATTAAATGCGTGAATAAAAATAACTAAGATTGGAACGAAACAGACTAAGTATACCTATACATTGAGTAGCAGCGTGGTAGTAATTAACTGCCTGTAAAGGACTGTCTGTAGTTACTATACAGCGGCGCGGCGGTGGGTAAATAAATAATAATATGTAGTTGGCACAATGCCCACATTGCACGAACTGCCAATATCAGACGGCGATGCACAAAATATTACCAAATAACACTGTTTTGTACTCTTCTTTCGTGTATAGATTAGCCCTGGGAAAAATAAATGCGATGCCATTCAGTAGCACTTTAAAATTGATAAAAATAATGATAAAACTGTGATTCGTACATCATTCATAAAAAGCTTTTAATAAAAATGTATTAGTATGAAAAAATATAATAACGCTATAAAATAATTATCTTTGCCTGTCCAAAAATTTAAACAAAATAAAATACTGTAAAACTGCAAAGTCGAATATAATTCTTTTTCAGTATGATTTACCTGCGATCATTCTAATGATGACATTTTACTCGTGGTTTTTAACATTGTTAGGTAAATATGATTTAAGTAATGAAATGTGAAATATCTCTTTTAGTACGAACGCCATTGAAGTTTACTACAAATTAATATTTAAAATTAGTAAATTTTGGAAAAAATTATTAATTTTAATTTCTGTATTTTATTTATTTATTTATTATTTTGGTTTGCTAACAGTTATTACAGTACACATACATTTTAGACAATAAGAATCTGCTTCGAATTAATTGTTTAACCACTTATAAGCAAACACAGCATGCAGTATTTTAATAACAAAAAACAAAAGAAAATGTAGGCAGAGAGATTATAGGTATACATATCCACTCCATAAGACAACTAGCGATCGCTACTACTCTGTAGGATGTATGACATGTTTTATAGGAACAAGTGACGTAAATATGAAATAGATACCGTGTTAATATCTACCGACTCACTGCATCCGTTCACAAGCCTGCACAATCGAGGAATAGCAGAGTTGCTGCCTAGCACGGTAGCGCGTAATGGAGGTGCCATAGGTTTTAGGGGAGCGCGCGAGTCTCGTCGGAATTTTAAAATTAAATTTTGCCAGAAGCAATGAGCAATAATACTAATTTCTTACCACCTTGTAGGCAAATAGTATATCTAACAAGTCCCTCTGTTGTGACAAGGGTAATATTCCGAATTTTTCAAGTCTCTCTCTCTGTGGTGGAATTGCTTGGGATATCCCTGTCGAATTAACAAAATTTATATACGATTTATGTGAAATAGTAAATTTATAAGTAAAATTATTATTAGGAATTATAATAATAATATTATAAATAAAACAAAGCGCGCGCGCACTTATTATATTAAAAATCCGCGTGCACACATACACACATACATACGCACACACACATCTTCACTGACGCGCTCCCTCACAAAAACACACACTGTATACGTTTGCATATATCATAAATTTCATAATATTTATGAATTTTCTTGTATATTTTTCTGTCTTTTTTGTAATTTTAATTGGGAACCTAATTATAGTGTAACTTTGTAACCTGGGGTGGGCCCACAGAGTACATTATATATAGGGAAGTAGAGGTATCAGTCGGAATTCTCCATCGAGCGCCATCTAGTAAAACTAGACTCAGACTGTCAAGTAATGTTCATACATACAACACAACTGCGTAAAAATATTATTACATGATTAATAACGGAACAATAATAATAATTAATTGAAATTCAATAATTGTCATCAAAATTGAACTTTGAATGTTAAACGAGCACTTTATACGAGGCAACATCGAATGAAACTAAACTATCACAACCTATAATGACGAAAAAGTTGAGTACATGACATAAAAACTAGTGGTGACATCTAACCATGCTAGACTACACTACTATGAAGACCAAAACTTCATAGGAAACATTTTTGTATGGAGTGAAATGACCCTGGGTGGGCCTTGTCCACCGCGACACAGTTTTTAACTAGTGCAGTTTTCGTTGTTACATCTGACATAATGTAATACATAGTTCCTATACAATAAATAAATAAAATAAAACTTATTTTCTTTTAATAATTTAACCTTTTTGAAATAATCTAACTGACTTGTAAAAATTTAACTAAACTTCTAGTAGATATTGTATGGACTCAGGTGTTACTTTGCGGAAATGCATTTCATGTGATGAATTTCTAAAATCTTTAGCTATTATCCGCCCAAACTCCAAAAACCACCAGTCGACACGTGTTTCGCCTCTCAACGAAGCACCCACAGGATATTGGTGTATCCGGGATTTTAGGGATTCTGTACTGGTTAGCTGGCCGAGTCCAATCTCTGGTATATCCTGAGGATGCTTCGTTGAGAGGCGAAACACGTGTCGATTGGTAATTTTTGGAGTTTGGGAGGAAAATGGCTAAAGATTTTAATGTTCATCACATGAAACTTCTAGTATGTAAGAAATTGCACTCTTTTTTGTTTTTATGTAATTTATCAGACAGAAAACCTTTTCTAAATTCGTATGCATTGTAGATAGTACTGGGTATTCCCTAATTCGTTTTATAACATCTTACTTAGTGCTACGTCTAGAGATTACTATAAACGTAAATCATTTTATCTATTCTCCATTTAATATAAGTGTTATTATTCAATGTGCAAACATTAGCTAATAGTGCGCTATCTGGGCGGCGCGGACGCGCAGCGCTAGTGCGGCGCGTGACTGGGAATCGCTACGACTAATTAGCGTGCATGAATAGGCGATAGCGTACGTTATCGCGATAACTGGCCGCGTTACACACCGTGCCAGTCTGAGAGAAAGTAAAGTACAGAAAATTACGTATGGTAGGGCCGAGAATTTTTGAATCAAGCTGGATAACGTACTCTGAAGAAATAGCTGAAGGCTAATTTATATGAGCTCGAATAACTTTTGATCACTAACGTTTCATTTATATATCTTTCTAACTCTTGGAAATACACTTACACATAAAAGATTGCTGTATATCAAACAACAGTAAACGAAAAGCAAAAGATGAAAAGAGATAGAGGACTACACAGACATTTCAAAGTTAAATTTCTAGACTTCGACTACCTTAGAGTGCACCCTCCAGTTTAAATACTGCTCCGTCGGTAGGGCCTTGTGTGAAGTCTATCCGGATCGCTAGGACCATCTTGCTTGCTAATCCTGCTACCAATGAGTAGTGTAATGGTAGAGTAGTACCATTGTCGTCTTTCAGTGTGAAAACCACCTGTGAAATTTCTGGGACAAGAGGTATACAAATACAATGTCGTTTAGTACTTAAAATACTTAAAACAATTAAAATATTCCATGATTTAGTAGTGCCCACTAGCTACTACTCAATCTACTACTACTATTTACCGAAGTGTTGTCGATGATCGTTACGGTGTGATAAGCGGCCTGCACCACTGATTGTGTTACATAATAAGTTCGGTTCGATTCAAAGCGTTACAGCACGCCGCAAACATGAATATTACACGATAGGGACATAACTTCAGTCAGTAACTTGAATTAAACTGTTTGGTAGAATTAGTCAGGGAACCAACCGATATTACTGTTAGGTAACCGTGATTTTACATTTAATGTAATTACGATACGGTTACGGTCAAACCGTTAAATTGTTTTCATAACCAATAAGTGAAATGTAATAATAAATATAAATATTTCATGCCATTGTCCTTTCGAGTCAGATAGAACATTAAGGCGACGAATCAGAAATTTTGATGGCAGGGTTTCCAAATGTTTTTAGATGATTATAAAATGTACGAAAGTAATATTTAGTAACCTCATTTTTCATTTCATTGACGTCATTTTGTCAGTTGCGTTACACGTTTCGTTAACTTTTGTAACAAAAAAAAATATCAAAGAAACCTCTTTTAAAACAGAGATTTACATTTTTTGAAGCAATAGGACCGATTTATGCTACCGAATTTGCAATCTAAACACAATCTTCAAAATACCATTTTGATTTTTGAAATTAATCATAGATTTTAGTACAAACGAAAATAACTGTTTTTTCGTATTTTTCGTATTAATTATTGGTTATCATTGCATCGCCTTAAGTTGCAAAAAACTACACATTTATACATGTAGCCAGTAACCCGAACAATGTTTAATGAATTTCAAATATTTTTGGAACGAAGTTCTTTAACGCGGCTTGCGGGAGGTTTGAGTCGGTTGAAACCGTCACGTAAAGAAAAAGCACTACGTGGGGTGGGACCCGCGCGCCGCGCGGCGCTAGAGTCATTAACTCTGTACATAGATTCACAGTGACATTTCTATCTCTTTCTATTACATTAATTTTTTGTTTTTGTTTTAAATCATACGAAACTGCAGCTAAGGGACTTCGTTCCTGACGAAGATCCCCCGACCGCACATGTTTGTTAGCACATGGTTAGCACTCAGCAACAGTAAGAAAAATTCGCATCTTGAGAAACGGCCAGGTTAACTTGGAATGATCTGGCCGCTAATTGAATCCAAGGGGCTATGGGTACTAAGGGGACAATCTAAATGTCATTAATAAGGTCGTTAAACTACAACGACACATCGTTATGCTATCTTCATTATATAGAGGGGTAACATCATCCCTACTAACAGAATCATAACTTCTTACTGTGTTTCATTAAGCCGGGTACAGAATATTTGCAACACAGCATGCAATGCACCACGCAATGCAATACGCAATGCAACATTTTCCATGCATTTTAAAGCGTTCGCGCGAACACACTAAAAACAACTGCGAGCATGCAACATGCATTTGCGGCGCGCTTGTTGGTTCTCACCGATTGTCGATTTTTCGACGAAAGCTTTGATTTGCGCGCAGTGTGATTTGGACAGAGATGGGTTCGTCGCAAACAAACACCTATCTAGCGGTTCCAAAGCGTGCGCGCGAACGTATATTCCGGAAACGGCCGTTCGCAGTTAGGCGCGTGACGTCCGCACAGACCGCCCCACATTACGTTCGCATTGCATTGCATGTTGTATTGCAAATAATATGCAACCGGCTTTATAAACCTAGCTTTAACCTGAGGTTCCAAATAAAATAATATTTCAGTCGCATATTAGTCACGGTATTATAGTCGTAATTACACACTTCAGACATAATATGGTTGTAATAGAATCGCAGTTACACACTTCGACGACACGACGCGACCGCGGCGATAAACGCTCGCACCGCCCGCATTTGCGACTCGGTCTCTTCGTGCTCCTGGGAGGTCCCGGCAGCGAACGACCGTCGCTGGGAGCTCCCTGGGGACATCCGCCGGCTATCCAATCCCAAAACCGGGTAAGCCCCGCAAAAGCCCCAAAAGCTATCGTCCCATCAGTCTCCTTAGCGTGCTAGGGTAAATTTACGAACGGGTCCTTCTGGCTCGTCGCAAAGCCCACTTAGACACTTTCGGTCTCCTCATAAACGAGCAATTTGGCCTTCGAGCTAAACACTCGTGTATACAACAAGTGTACTGCCTCGCGGAACACATCCTGGAGAACCTTAACCGCCCGAGTCACTATATAGGCATGGGGGCTCTCTTCTTCGATATAGCGAAGGCGTTCGACAAGGTGCAAGGGGCTGGTGTACAAGCTGCGCCGGCTCGGCGTGCCCGTTGATCTCGTACGCACAGTACGAGACTTTTTGTCGGATCGCTCCTTCCGCTATAGAGTCGAAGAAGTGTTCTCCTCTCCGCGCCCCATCAGGGCAGGCGTCCCACAGGGCTCCGTTTTATCGCCCACTCTCTACTCGCTCTACACGAATGATGTCCCGAAAACCCCTGGTGTAGAGCTCGTCCTATTCGCGGACGATACCGTACTTTTCACATCAGACCGTAGTCGTCTCAGAGTTTCTCAACTCCTCCAAGTCGCGGTCACGAGCCTAGGCGAGTGGTTCCGACTTTGGAGAATCGATTTCAACCCCGAGAAAAGTGCCGCCGTGTATTTCTCGAGGGGCACGACGACCAGCCGCGCCCGCAGCTAACACTCTCCGCACGATCACACTTTTCGGTCAGGATATCCCCTGTGCACAACGGGACCGATTTATGTTTCTAAATTTTCCGTGTAGTTTAAACTGAACATGTTCTTTAAAATGTCAGTTGTATTTTTTAAAATGAATTATAGTTTTTAAAATTAACGAAAATAACCGTTTTTTTTTTATTTTTCGTAAGCACGTTTGCATAGAGCTATTTTAGATTCAATTACTGTTTATCAATGCGTCGCCTTAAGCAATTTTTTCGTAGTATACGCGGACATAATCGCAGACAGAAGCTAGTATACCAATAAAACGAAGTTCTCGACTCGCTATAAGGCTCTATCACATAAAACGCATTTAATTTGTGAAAAATATTACCGACTTCTCTCATGCATACCAAGAGCATAATTCCAATTTGAATCGGATATTTAAATTCGACTTTATCATCATCGTAATAAAGTTCCTTTCATTTATTTTCAATGCAAATTTTCACAGTTATGAACGAAATAGCAACCACTTAAATTTTGCACTCCTAATAGACTTTATTTGAACGCCCTTAAAAACCATTTTGGCTTGTTTTTGCGATAGTTATAACATAGTAGTGTAGCAAGCAGATAATTAGTAAGGATTAAAGTGTAGATAGGTATAAGCCGTGAGGGAATTGGATGAGTGGGGCTTCATTACACTGTCTTCAATAAGTTTCAGCTTATTAGGGTTAAATGGGCCTTAAATTTTATATTACTTTAGTTATTCCGCTAACTAATCCTTTGGTTTTGTTAATATACATATATGTAGGTACATATTCATGGACAAAATAAGCAATGAAGAGATGCAATATGACAGGTTGCATAGCATGCATTTACGTTTTTATAATAAAGTTCCTCAATAAGTCACTCAACAGAAAATAAATTTAGATTGGTTATAAAACGTACACTGATTATACAATCATACCATAAAATAAATGATTTCATTGAAGATAAAACAATAGCCTGGAAATGATCTTCTCTGCACATGCATTTACTGGCTCTATGAACATTGTATTTGAGTAAACTTATTGTACAATGATGTTGAAATAATGATACCTGACTGAGTTTCTAATCAGTTAATCTCAGTGTCCAGGTTTTCTTTTCGAACCGAACTAAAGTAGGTTTGACGGTCAAAACATTGTAATTGGGTTTATTTGAATAAATTGCCTTGACTTTGACTTTGATAGTAAAAACGAAGAAAGAAATGCTTAAATGGTTCGGGCACATTAAAAGAATGAGTAATGAAAAGCTGACGAGGAAAATGTACAGAGCGAAAATGAGTGATAAAACCAAAGAAGATCATGGCTGACTTCTGAAGTTCAAACAACCAAAGCGTTAGCTGATGGAAATGTCAGAAGCACTTGCATACCTAGGCAAAAATGTGTGAGAAGAATGACGAGATTCGAGAAGGCGCAATAGGTATGTAAGAACAGCTACGCTTGGCACTTCGTCCTCTCTGATTACACCGTTGGGGATACGGAGTGAAGATATGTATGTATGTATGTTCATGGACTTAAGAAATTTTACATTCACGCAATATCGCACTTTTTTGAAGTCGTTATGATTAAAATGGGTCAAAATTTAACATGTAGCATAATTTGGTGTAAATTAACAGTAAAAATTATATACGAGGGCTGCTATTTATGTATCCGGAAGTGGCCAGTTCCAGAACAATATTAAAAAAGTAATTATAACATTTAAAAATGGAACTCTTTGGCTGAAGAATACAATTTGTTTCATGTAGCTGTCATTTGTTTATCCTTTGTAGCGTCATTTTGAAAATTGCGAGTCTTTATCTCCATGGATTTAAGTCGTGAAAATTTTCGTGCTATGATTTATTACGATTTTCGGCGAGGGCTTACTCAAAAACAGTGCATCGATCAACTCACTTCGACTTTTGGGGACGAAGCACCATCGAAAACTACTGTGTATCACTGGTTTAGTGAGTTTAATCGTGGGCGGTCTGTGCTCACGGACGAAGTTAAAGAAGGTCGCCCTAAATCGGTTGTTGTACCTCAAAATATTGATGCTGTGCGGGAACTAATAATGCAAGATCGTCATGTTACATATCGCGAGATAGAGGCGTCTCTGGGCATAAGTATGACGAGTATATATAAAATATTATACGAATATTTAGCTGTAAAAAAAATTTGTTCACGTTGGATTCCGCATAACTTGAGAATTGACCAAAAACGGGCTCGTGTCGATTGGTGTGAAAAAATGTTACAAAAGTACAATCAGAGTGCGTCAAAAGCTGTCTATAATATCTACACAGGTGATGAATCTTGGATATATGCGTATGATCCTGAAACTAAACAACAATCAACGGTTTGGGTGTTCCAAAATGAGCCGAACCCAACAAAAGTCATTCGTTCAAAAAGCACTTTGAAGCAAATGGTCGCTTGTTTTTTTGGTATAAATGGACGTGTAGCTACAGTACCACTAGAGGATCGTAAAACGGTTAATTCTGAATGATACACGACCATTTGTTTGCCAGAAGTTTTTGAAGAAATAAGAAAGAACAACCGACAACACAGAGTCCTTCTTCATCATGGTAATGCTAGCTGCCACACATTGGCCGAAACAACTCGGTATTTGGAAGATCAAAAGATCGAATTAACGAGTCATCCGCCGTACAGCCCCGACTTGGGCCCCAACGACTTCTATTTATTCCCAACCGTGAAGAATAAATTACGTGGTCAACGTTTTTCGAGCCGTGAAGAGGCTGTTGATGCGTTCAAAATGCACGATTTGGAGATACCTCAATCCGAATGGAAAAAGTGCTACGAAAATTGGTTCCAACGCATGCAAAAGTGCATCAATCATCATGGTGAATATTTTGAAAAGCAATAAAACTATAATAAATGCTATATGTTTGTTTCACTTTGTTATTCCGGATACATAAATAGCAGCCCTCGTAATCTTACACGCTAATTCCTCTCGAGGTAAACAGAACTTTTGTAATGCAAGGCGTTTTCTGCGCTCGCCCGAACGCGATCGGTGACGCTGTAATAGCCACTAGGGCTAATAGCAAAGAGGAAGGTTTCTTTAATCGGTTCGAGCCGGACACTACTCTGTCGGCGTAGATTCCGACTAAGCGCCTGTGCGAATTTTTTTCCCTTCTCAGAAACAAAACAACATTAAGTATTCCAGAATTCTTAGATAAACTTTATTTTGCAATTGGCGGTTGGTAACAAATGATACTAGTTACGCAAGTGCGACTTATTTTTTATACCACGAAGATGACAAGCAAGCATATGGCCCACCTAATGGTAAGTGATTGCCTTAGCCTATGAACGCCTGCTATATCAGCGGTATCGCTTGTCCGTTGACCCTGTAAAAACCTTTTCACTCTTTTTGAAGAACCTCATGCTGTAGTCTCTATACGTAATTTATTTATAAATTTAAAGTAGTTTGATGTTTGTTGCCTTATTTGAGAAATATTACAAATATTGTTAGATGAACTGTATAATTTAAATTTAAATATCTAGTCCAAATTATATAATGGTGTCGGAGAGGTGCGATCTAAATGAATTACAGCCGTTAATTGCCCATTGCACCAGTGACCCCGACGGTCACGGCATGACACACTTGTCTCTATTATTTAAATTTTAAAGTTAAAACAAAATTAGATTAATATACATACATATATATCTTCACGCCGTATCCCCAATGGGGTAATCAGAGAGGACGGAGCCACAAGCGACGCGGTCCTTACATACTTCTTTCGCTTCCTCAAATCTCATCATTCTCCTCACACATTTTCGCCTAGGTATGCGAGTGCTTTTAGCTTTTCCGCCGGCTAACACTCTAGCTGTTTGATCTTCATAAATCAGCCTTGGTTTTCCTTATCTTCTTAATTAGATCAATATATTACTATAAATTGAGGAATAGAATCACTGGGCGATCTGTGGGCGAAACACTGTAGACAATTTTCTATGTAATCATGAACTTAAATTGAAAAAATCCATGACGCAAGATTGTGACGTCATCTCTTTCCAGTTTTGCACTAGTACTTGAGTTCAGAAGGAAACAGAATAACTGCTTTATTGCACAATAAATTCCAATTCTTTTAAAATTATTAATGTGTTTATATTAATAGAATGTAGAAAGAAGATCACGATGTATTGAGCATTTAGTGAAACACCACCGTTTTAGTCACATTACTTGGCGCTGTCTTTTCTGACTACCCCGTTAGGGATACGGTATGAGCATATATATGTATGTTGCTGTTTTATGATACCTGACTTTATCTATATGATCTTCGTAAGTCAGCCTTGGTTTTCCACGGCTTTTATTTTATTTTATTTTGTGGAATTTTACAAAAACGTATATCACGTCTCTCATTATTTTTAATAAACAATATTTGTACTCAATTTCACAGCGGTATTCTGTTCCATATAAAAGTTTCATACAGAGCTCAACCCTACCTTTTCACCATTAAAGTGTAAATTTTAATAAATCCTCTCTTAGCCTCTACATCACAAAAGCTATCATCAGAACTTTCATAATCCTAGCTTAAACAGTTTTTGAGATTTCATTCAGTCAGTCCGTGAAAGAGTGGTATTTTACTGTATACATGTATATGTAAAGATTGGTCTAATAAAAATTATGGTAATAAAGCAATCAGAAAAGAAAAGTGCATTAATGAAGCTATGAAAAATCACAAGAATTTTTTGCTAATCACGCAACCGTACTGTAATAAAAATAAATTTTATTTACTAAGACTTTGAACACTACAGAACCGTTGTGACCAACTGGTGAATCAACACACGACATGTATTGAACATGGAGCATTCAACCAATAGAGTACCAATGTAATTTATTTTGTAAGAAAACAATTTACGTTCGAACATTGCTGCGGTGACTGCGTTCTGTTTTATAGTTTGATTCATTATTCTTATTATATAAATTCATTCATAAATATCTGTTGGAATATACAGAGATGTACACACATATCCAGTATTGGTTATTTACTGCTTAATGCGAGCGAGAGTTGATATTTGTTAGTGTAAATATAATACATGTAATATTTCGTCTCTATAGATTGAGTGCTCCATATTGAACGATGTAGCGGTTAATAGTTTCAAGATATGGTGGTCTTCCTAATACTGTGATCGTACGATAACATGTAGAACATATTATTCTATATAAAACTAGTTTCTATATAAAACTGTCTTTTGTTTCAAGACTGTGTAATCTTGATCTAAATGTTAAGCTGCTTATATGCTATGTTCTTGTTTGCAGAGACACGAGCGTGTCTGACTTGAGGTACCTCACCGTGGACCAAGCATTAGGCGACTTGGCACAGTTTATAGAATACATCAAGAGTGACCGCTTCGAAAATGGACGATACAAGTAAGGAACATTCTATTTGTTTGTGGATCATGAACATTCTTCGGCTAATATTTTCTGTGTATGGAGGTTCAATTCTGAAGTCCAAGGAATATTCTGTGGTTCCTGAATGGAATGATACTTGGTGACTAACACAGTGGCGATCACAATAGATAATAGCTGGCATAGTACCTCGAATTAATTAGTATGGTATTACAATAAAAGTACGTACAAATAGAAGTTTATTTTGCTTATGAGACTGCGTACGCAGCCAGTTAAACCGTAGTCGTACATTACCTCCGCACCCTATAACGATAACAATAAAGTGATTTTCGCAGTTGGGGTTTCATCATATTTTAGCGCGGAGAAATCTCGACATTTGTTTTTGCACATAACTATAATTTGCGAGAAACCTACATTACCAATTAAAAAACTGGTTTTAGAAGTTTGAGTTATTATAATTACCTATCCATTTTAGTAAAAATCATTTCAAAATTGTATAGAGTTCGCAGATGTAACTGGATCTATGTACAGAACAGAGTTTTTTCTAGAGTTTTTTATCGAAATTTTGTTTGTCTCCAATCATCTTTCATGTTTCCCCTCTTAAGAATTTCAAAATAAAGAGTTGACGTTGTATGTATCCAAATATCTAACTCTCAGTCTTTTTATATATCAAGATCCAGGTAAAAAATCTGCATAACCAAAATGCATAAGCGGACTCTTAACAATATTATAACAATACTCGTATAATATTGTGAGATATCGTTTTGACGATAAAAGGTAAAGAACATGCACGAAGAAAATACTCAATTAAACCTTGACGGCGCAGTGGAAGGTTCCGGTTCGATTCCCGATCGAATCAATTTAGGAAAAAACCTTTCTAGATTGTCTCAGGTCTAGGTGTACTGGAAGACGCCCCTGCAGTCGTCGTCTGGTTCTCATAGCACAGGGAATGCCAGGGAAATTAGAATTTTTTTTTTATAAAATACAGTCCATGGTACTTGCTAATAATACATTATTAGCAGTACTTTTTATAGCTGGTAGAATTTTTTAAATCTTTTGAGTAGTTTTTGAGTTTATCCATTACATACAGACATTCAAAGTTTATATCTTTGTAATATTAGTATAGAACTATTTATTTGATTTATTCTTAGAAATAAAACATAATTTAATAGCGAAAAATAAAGTTTCCTTTCGAAGTTCTCGTTTACTTGAGCGATATTGATAGATTGATCGGTGGCTCATTGATTACATTTTTTATTAACAAAAATTGTTTAACGAAACAGCATTCATCATCCAAATGTTAAAAGCTCACATTTTGCGTTACAATTCTCAATCGTATTTCTTCAATTCTGCTGCATCCTCTCAACTCATTCATTAGCTAGAAATATCTGGCCTATCATTTATTTGTTTTGCTTCACATCTGGGTCATCGTCTTCACAGTATCCTACACAGGCATTCAAAACAAGCTACGTTCAAAACTAGTATTTTGCAAATAACGCGCTCCTAACACAATATTGCACATAGTAACTGAAAAGAAATGAAACAAAAATCACTGCTATGTGTTATCAGATCCAAAGTACTTGATTATTAATGTAGACATATATTTGAAGTCACTAGTTTAAAGAAAACAAAAAAAAAGAAAAAAAATTTATTGAGATTGTTATATCATATAACAATCCCAATAGATTATTGCGAATGTGCTATTCTAAACTTTATTTCTTTTTTTATGAAAGAAAGGGCAAGCGCGTAAACGAGTCACCTGATGGAAAGTGATCACCGCCGTCCATGGTCACCCGCAACGTCCGGTGAATCATGGATGCTTTCCTTTAGGGAAAAGAGGGGGAGGGGGATATAGGCCACCGGCACGCTCACTCACCGAACGAAACAACAGCAATAGATGCTGTTATTTTACGCCAATATTCTGGGAGAGGGTAGTATGTCACCGGGCGAGCCGGCCCGATTCGTGCTACATGGCTCTACCACACGCAATCACTATAATGACTACTGTTCACAGGAGCTTCAAGTAAACTGCCTAGACTCTTTGAGGTCTTACAGGAATCCTAAAAAATATGGAATCTGGGTCACTATAAAAGTTACCACTTAAAACATATGTAGTGGGTACTGCAACACATTAAATAGATCTATGAGATCTATAACTATAAGATCTAGAGATATACTGAGCATTTCCGAGCTTCTAAAAGCAAGCTAAACTATTGGTCGTTGTGGTAGTTAAGTCGCAGCAATTTGGGTACAAGCTTAGGTAAGTGGTGATCTATCGTAGTCTGAACCCGGCTGATACAGCTTTTAATTATGAGATGAGTTCTGTACCCCGCGTTGGGGCTTATACAATCTGAGGCTTATAGCTTTTGTAGACCAATTCTGATTATGAATTATTCAAGAGAACCATTAGGTCATATGATTATCCATCCCTTAGGGTATTCTTCTAAACTAGGCATGATGTTGCTACCGAGGAATTGTCAAAGAATCACGATACAGACATAAGTAATCCTTCCGCTCAAAGATCATTTCTAAGAATAGCGCTCCAACAGAATAATATCAAACAATTTAGATAATGGGATAATGACATACACTTCCACAGGTTTTTCCACAATGCATTCGTATTATTCCCACTACTAGTAAATATCCTTGAATTCTTTATTTCAACGTTGAAATGGTGTTAAGTATTTGAACCTTTCGAAATTATTAAACAAAAATTCTAGTCTTCTGAACTACCTACAGGAGTTAACTGTTTGTACCAATAATGCTATTTAAGTAAAAAGAAAGTATTATAACTGAAATGGTTATTAAAGTACTTCATGATTTAGACAAATTGTCCCGAATGCTGCAAGCAGGTCTCTCTTTTTCCAGAAGGACACTACTTCGTTTATTACTGAGTATTACTTTCTCGTACCTGACCGAGTTTTTTGTACCTGACTGAATTTCACTTACCTGATTGAGCTTCTTTCTCCTGATTGAGTTTTTTATACCTGACTGAGTTTCTTGCACCTGACCGATTTTCTTGCACCTGATTGATTTTTTTTACCTACCTGATTGAAAATCTCGTCGTTCTTCCTAGTGCGAACGATCAGTCCAAACTGATTGTAGATTCGACGATCAGAAATATTTTGTAACTGAACTTAATGTTAATGTTAGTGGATTGGAAAAATCACGTTAATGGATAGTCCGTTTCTATTTCTTTTGGGCGTGTTTATAGCATCCTAGTCCTAGAGTTTACACGTGGGAACATGTGCGTTCATCCTGTGCCTACTTCTAGAAAGACGTACCGCATATAGTTTCATTCAAAATAACGTCCTGCTCGCAAGTCCAACAAAGTTCTTCCTGCAGTTGCTTCGAGAACGACAATAATAGACAATCTCTCATTATCAGCACTATAATTTATTTTAATTGCCATAATCATATGATGAATTCCTAAAATCTTTAGTTATTTTCCGCTCAAACTCAAAAACGGTGCTGGGTAGCTGACCGAGCCCAATCTTTGGTATATTCTGAGGATTCTTCGTTGAGAGGCGAAACACGTGTCGATTGATGGTTTTTGAGTTTGAGCGGAAAATAGCCTAAGATTTTAGGAATTCATCACATGAAATGGATTTCCGCAAAGTAACATCTGAGTCTATACAATATGCCATAATCATATTCCAGGAACGCCAGCGTAGGACTGGTTGGATGTTCGTACGCGGGTTCCATGGCGACTTGGATGCGGCTCGCTTACCCTCACCTGGTCGATGTAGCGTTCTCAGATAGCGGTCCGCTTCAGGCACAAGAAGACTTCCCTGGTAGGCATACAGTATACACACCATACACCTAAATATATATGACACAATATTGTATGTCTGAATATAATGTGATTCTGTAAAAATAAAATAGATATGATTTTAAATATATATTTAGCTGCTAATATAGTATATATAAAAAAGTGTGTCAATGGCCAACGAAAAAAAATGTGATTAGTTTGTTGTAAGGACGTAGGACAGATGTAAGATGGCATAAGACTAAAGCAAAGACTAAAGGAAAGAAAGAAAAATAGTATCTCAATCTCGGACCTAGAAGTTTTATGAACGGGCCATAATAAGTAGTCGCTCTTATTGCAGTGTGTCAAACGAGTTTTTGTGTCTCTTTCTATATTATTAAGTGTTATCACGAGTAAAACAGCTGTAGCAACACATACTATTATAGTATATTTAAAGCCCTGTGAATCTGCTTTCAGGGAAACATACATACGCTAGATGGCGTTAGCTAATCGAATGTGTTCAATGTACCTAATTTCACAGATTTCTCCCACACACACACACGCGATTGCCGTAGACAACACATGCAAATAAAGTAATACTATTGAATGTTTCGTAAGCATTACGTTAATAAATATTTATGAGATGCAATCGTATTTAGTTTAGAAATAAATATACTAAACATAGTTTGAAAAATATTACGCATATTCGTATATTATTTTAGGTGTTCATTTGTATATAATAAAATAACGAAAAATAGTGCAAGTTATACCTACTTACGTCATAAAGATTTTTTGAGCTGTTTGCTGTCACGAGACTAGGGCCAGGATCAGATGATGCGCAAGGATATATATAATATTGTATATATTGACAAGTATGGCATCCTTGCACTGCCGGTGTAATCGTGTCTATTCATGACCTTCTTGACGTACAAAATATTGCAGTACTGAAATAATTATTTGCAAAATACTCGTAAATGTTAAGTGTTTTGATTACTAGTAGTCACAAAAATTAAAATATGTCATGGTCTGCTGACGTCGTTGTACTGTGACCTCAACTGTGACCCTTCCCTAGTCACGCACACTTGTAAAAGTCTACAAACTCTGTCAACAAAAAAAGGACACGCTCTTAGAGCAAAAACTCCGTCTGTTTTGATTCTCAATCCGAGATCTCAATTAACTAAAAACGTAGTATGAGTGTTCGTTAAATTGTTATATTTTCTTTAAACAAAATTAATTTGTAAGTAAACGAGTCCAAGCTCGTAAATATTGCAAGCGATGCTCTAAATCTCGGTGGACATAAATTAGTGCCAAATGTTGCTTAAATTATCTTAAGGCTACCCAATTGGGGTTGTTGTTGAAAACAGAATAAAGCATTCTTGGACAGGCTATAATAGTTTTAAACTATCTTAAATTTTATCACATTTCAGAATATTTGGAAATAGTGGCGGAAGCGATCCGCAATCAGGGCGGTGAGGACTGCATCAGCACAATACAGGGTGTTATGGAGAGGATAACGAATTTGCTGAACAACACGCAAAATGGGCCTGCGCAGATATCGGAAATGTTTAAGTGAGTTTAACATTAATGAGATTATAATATTAACATTATTAGTATTTTTTTTAACTTTTCGAATGAGCAATCAACAGCACCACACGAGTTGCAGATAGTATTTTTTATTACTAATGCGGAGATAATTTCGGTACAAAGAAAAATTATAGAAAGTAATAACTTTTTATTATTTATTATTATATTAACCTAAAACTTCGAAATCAAGATTTTCTTTATCTTTCACACTGATGTCAATGGATACTAAAATCGATTGTGGTTTTTTTTAGATATTCATTTTACATTCTTTTTTTAAATCGTGAATTTGCGTGTGCCAGCAAAATTTGCGTGCGACGAGTAAACTTGTCGCACTCAAATTGTAAAATGAGAAGATAGCTACTTATCAATCGCAAAAATGTGCGTCTAGATACTGTTTATCCCGCATGAGTAATAAAAACAATATTATATAAAGTTCGTTTCATTCTAATTTGCCAAAAATGTTAACAAAATGTGTTTAATTTTATTATACATACCTATATACAAAAAATAGCTTTAACATAAATCATAACATAAAGACATTTGTCAACAAATTTTATTTCACATAGAAATTGCCTTATTTTGTAACATCTACTTTGTCTAAAGATTCAAAACCTCTTGAATATTTGGCAAATTGCGTCGAAACTATTCATACACTTGTAACTTAAACTCAATTGACGACGTAATTTATATTGGGATTAGAATTATGTAAACAGATTGAAATAATTTTATTATTATATTATTCTTGAACTACGAATCCTTGAACTCGTCGTGTTGCCGTGAAAATACAATGCACGGCCACTTGCGTCCGGCCTCTTTCTCGCTCAGTATCGAATCGATGGTCAATGTGTAATATGTTTATACCTACAATGTGCACATAATATGTTTATAATGGGTGTAACTTACAATTATACGTGTTATCGTTCGGGCACTCGTTGCGTGTACATTAGCATTAATTAGACTTCAATGCATGTCTTTCATTAATGTCGTGATTTCAAATTCATAAAATATAGTATAGCGGTGCTCATGATTTTGTAGCGACCTGCGCTGCTTAAAGTGCTGAATTGCGTTTTAGTAGAATATAATACAATTTGAACGCATGTCTCGACAGTCGCCCTGCCATTTGTACTTGTTAAATTGTGTAAGAAGAATGAGAAAAATGAGAACCTTTTTCTTTACATAGAGGCACTATGACTGCGGTGCGCCAGTCTTCTGGCACCTCTCCCTTCTGCCAACAAACGTTGCACAGTGCACAGAAGGTATCCCAGACCCTAGGACCACCATACTTGATCATCTCAGCAGACACCTCATCATTTCCCGCAGCCTTTCCACATTTCAGACTTCTTATCACTTTTTCAATCTCTTTCATACTAATGGCATCCTCCAGTTCCTGACCCACCTCCATCCGAGTGTGGCAATTCATTAGAATCGCTCTCAGTATCAGAGACGGAGTCGCCACTCTCATACAGTTCTCTATAGTATTCACTCCATCGCTGCAGAACATCTTTTTTATTTGTTAGCAGGCGGTTTTCTTTCGAACGCACTTTATCTTTCTGCAAGGTGCCGGACCACTTCGGTACTTACGTACTTCTTTCCAAAATAATTTGGAATTTTCCTCGAAGTTGTCCGACGAAGTTGTTTTCGTGTAACTCCCTACACTTTTCACGCTTCTCTTTCACTAGTGCCTTCGTTTCTTCTTTCTGCAGCTTATATCTGTTTTTCATCAAATTCTTCATACCACAACAATTTTTAGTAGCAAGGTAGTCTTGCCACGCTTTCTTCTTCTTATACACAGACACTTTCACCTCATCATCCCACTACACATCATGCTTTTTACCATTACCAATCTTATTCGTTCCACACACTTCTTTCGCAGCCTCGATCATGCTATCCCTAAGGTTCTGCCAACATTCTTCAACATCCTCGCTTGTCACTTTCAATATATCATCAAGCTTACCGAATAATACCCTTTCATACTCTTTCCTGGTGGTTGCATCTTGCAGTTTCCAGCTTTTAATGCGACAAACCGCTGCAGGTTTGGACACTACGCGATGTCGCCATGCCCCCTTGCAAACAGACCCCTTATTCTAGTTACCACTAGAAAGTGGTCCGTTCCCAAATCGGCTCCTCTGTGTGCTCTCGTGTCCATAACCTGCTTTTAATAAATCAATCATACTTCTTTCATCCTTCCTTTCCCACGTGTACTGATGAATCCTATTGTGCTTAAATAAGGTATTAGCAACAAAAAGATCCTTTTCCATACACAGTCCTAACACAATCCTACCAGCATAATTCACTCTCTTATCTTCATACTTGCCTAGGACAGACTCAAATCTTGTTCGAGCTGTCCCAACCCATCCATCCATGTCTCCACACACTATAATTCTCTCATTCTCTTCAACCGTCGCTAGAACTTCCCTAACATTCTCCCAAAACTGCTCTAGCTCTCCCAAGCCGACAGAGGACACTGGGGCATACACCACTAAAACAAATAACCTCGTCAACCCTGTCTTGAGACGCACCTAGAGCAGTCTTGGGTTTACACACTTATACTCAGTTACACAGTTAACCAAACGAGAGGACAGTAAGACGCCTACCCCCTGGCATCCCCTTTCTTCTTGTGGTACGCTTGACCACAAAGCGATGCCCCCTCCAGGCAAGTTGACAAGTTCACTGCCCTTTCGCTTGGTTTCACTCAAACATAACACACTCAATCTTCTTTCTTCCATAATGTCAATCACTTCATTCATCTTCTCTTCAATCCCACCTCTCACATTCCACGCAGCTACTCTGCACTCCTCCCTCTACTTTCCGCCGCTAGGTGCACAGAGTGTTGGGTGGCGGTCCCCAACGCCGAACTGCACTCTGCTCACACCTGCGGGGACAAACCGGTGTACGTCGCTTTCGGGGGACGCCGTTCGTATTCGTATTTACACTATCCCACATGGTGTGCACAGGAGAGGAATTGCAGCTCTGAAAAGGGCTGGCAGGGGTCGCGACGAGCACGCTTCCTAAGTCGACCCCCTATATATATATATGCTATTTATTCATTATCTATTTTTCTCTTCAGCACCTGTTCATTAATCCAGACGAGTTCATCCCTGGACCTGGCTACGTTCTTCTGGTACGGCATCACGGAGGCGTTCGCGGACCTCGTGCAGTACGCGATCCCGGGCGACATAGCCACTGTCTGTAGCGAACTTGTTAATGGCACTGCTTATTGTAAGTTATAGTTACTGAGTATTATAAGATACTTAACTTAAAAAATCTTAAGAATTCCATAATAAAACTTTGGAGAGTCAAATGCTAATAATCACTTATGTTGCTCTTATGTGTTAACATCTAGTGATACAAAAAATTGAACATTGCGTGTTTTAAGATCAAATTACACTTTCTAATAAAAATAATTACAAAGAACGTATACGGAATTAATTTTACTTAAGAATATAAGGTAATGAAGAGATATACACAGTATGGCAGGGTTGCACGACTGTGTTACTGTAAAAATGAAGAAAGGAATGCTTAGATAGTTCGGGCATATAGAAATAATGAGTGATGAAAGACTGACGAAGAAAATTTACAGAGCGAAAGTGAAAGGTAAAAGAAGCCAAGGAAGACCAAGGCTGACTTATGAAGACCAAATACCCAGTGTTAGCCGACGGAAATGTCAAAAGCACTCGCATACCTAGACGAAAATGTGTGAGAAAAATGATGAGATTTGAAGAAGCGAAAGTATGTAAGGACCGCGACGCTTGGCGCTCCGTCCTCTCCGACTGCCTCGTTAGGATTACAGCGTGTATGTATGTTTTAGGTAATATTCAAAAAATTTATGTATACTCTGATTCTTACCAAGAATGCAAATTTAAATTCTCGTCATGGCTTCTCAGTCTCACTTACGAAGAAGTTGAGATATTAGTTAAACTCTAAAGTAAATATTCTCATTCACAGCATTTCTACTTCGAGCATCTCATCCCATTTATCAGTACATACTCTAACGCATACACTAACACTCGCATACACACACACTCACTTGCATACACGCATTACATACACACGCACACCCACACCCACACACACACACACATCTGCCTACTAACATTCTATTTAATTATTAATTAAGCTTTATTAGACTAGTTTTACCTACTCAGGTTTTTAGCATCAGCTTTTTAGAACGTCTTACTAATGTTTGTAGATTTTTGGGCGCTGATACCTGCGACTCAATCTTCACGACTAATGCGGTTATCAACGTGCAATGCAGTTTTTTGTACAATATGTTAAAGTTCTAATAAAAAAAAAATATTTCAAAAAAATATATTTCAATATCATTTTAAACAGATGGAAAAATACTTATAAAACTAAAATTGAATTTGAAAGGTCCCGGTGCAAAAAATAATGAACACCTTTGAAATAATTTTTATCTACAGTAGTACTCAAAATTCCTTTACGAGTATGATTCAGCGCTGAAGATCTTAAGTATAACTAAACCGATTCGCAGCAAACATATTACATATAACATACTATGTTTGAGCCATGAATGAACAAATAATTGAATAGTATAAATGACATTTTAAATGATTCGTTTTCCAAGTGTATGACATATTACCTATATTTCTTTACGATGACATATTTCAAGTGTAACTCAATTTATCTACTAAATAAAAGTAATAAAAAAATAGCTAATATAATACCATCCTATTAATTTTTCTCAATACACACATTATTCTCAAAGTTCATGAAATTTTCAAATTTTTTTTATGATACTTACAAGAATATGGGCGGAGGACAGTAGTATAACTAACTTAATAGTCTTAATAACTTAACTATTTTCAAGAAAGTGTTAGAAAAAACTCAAACCAACTTGTACATTTTAAACCCGTAGTGTAACGAGCTTTCATTGAAGGCGACGCATTGTACAGTTTGGCGGCAGGGATCTTAATTTTTGTAAGTGATTACAAAACAGTTGCGTTACAGAATTAGTTAACTTTTAAAACCGAAAAAAAAATATCAAAGAAACCTCTTTTACAACGGAGATTTACATTTTTCGGAGTAACGGGGCCGATTTATGTTTCTAAATTGTCTGTATAGTTTAATCTAAACATATTCTTCAAAATGGCAGTTGGATTTAAAAAAAAAAACTATTTAAAATAAACGATAATAACTGTTTTTTCGTATTTTTCGTTAGTAAGCGCGAGCACTTTTATATAGCGCAAAAGGTCTGTTTTAGATTAAATTATTGTTTATCACTGCGTCACCTTAATATCCCACAGGATTACCCAAAAAAAATGTTTTTTTTTTATTTTTCAATATAGGCACCAAAACTCCCAGAATTAATCCTCGAAAGTAAAATCTCGATTTTTAAAGTTAACGTTTTTCTTTAGTCGCATTTTACTTCTGAATTTGAGCTGTTTGCGTCCAATAATATCCGAGAAAACAGTAACCTGAGGGCCTAGACTCGTAAACGCTAGTGGAATAAAATAACAAATGCCACGTAGTAAGCTAGCGTAATGAATTTTAAATTTGTAGTCAAACGTTATTAACTTTCTTATACATTAAACGAAACGTATTGTCGTGTGAAAACACCGTATAAGACGTAGCCAAGTGACACTTGACGAGCAATACCGACGAACATATAAATACGAAGCGTTTGCAACTTGTCCAGCTGCTTTGTTTTACAAGTAACTAACCATACAAAATAAATATGTACGCTTTGCTGCATGACAAAAACGTTAATGATCAACCAATACTTATTCTCGTTCCAGCTGATCCAATACAAAGGCTGGCAAACTTCGTGACAACCAAACCGTGGACGCAGCCTTGCCTCGAGACTCGCTACACAGAGGTGGTGGCTGCGCATACGAACACCAGCTATGACACCCCGACGTCAGTCAGTGAGTATAATGGACACGCTTTGAGAAATTCATATCCAGCATCAACGGTGAGACAAACAGAGGCAGACTAGCAGTTTTGACCGCCCTAGGCCGTACAGTACCAGCCACCCCTTCTCAGCTCCATCATTTACTGAGACATATTATATGGTCTCATCAATGTATTTTTGGTACGATTAGCCGCCTCTAATATCTGGCCGCCCTAGGCCCGGGCCTAGTCCGCCTTAAGGCGCTCCCCCAGGCAAACAGTCAAACGTATAGAACACCTCATACTAGAATTCGTAAAATTCTTCATGTAATCTAGTAATTATTGATTTTACTTATAAAAAAGGGTCTTTTGAAAAAATTAAAATGGTCAAGTTTTATATCATAAAATTATCTATACATTAGTGTATATCGCAAGTAAATATAACTTCTATTTATGACGTAGATGCACGTATTTCTAATTTTTAGGCTTTCTTTTGAATACAGATTTTATATGTATTTTATATATAACTGAAAAATATGAGATTGCAAAAGTGTTGTTAAAATGTCGAAGATTATTACAATATTTTTATTACTTTTCATATATTTTTAAATAACGAGAAGATAGTAAAACTAGCAAGAAAACAGTATTTGACTAGGGGAAGCGCCTTAAGGGAAACCGCCTCTGAAGACGAATCGGATAAACTGGCTATAAGATACGACACGCATTTATTATGAGATTAGCTGATCGGCCGCCATTTTGTTTGAAAACGGCACCCACACAATTTCATTTTACTTCATTTTATTTGCCACACTTCGAAGTACTGGACAGGCTGTCTGAAGTTAATTTTCAAAGTCAAAGTCAAAGTGAAATCAATTTATTCAAGTAAACCCAATCACAAGGTATTTTTGAACGTCAAATCTACTTTAGTTCGGTTCAAAGAGAAGAGAAAAGAAAACCTGGACACTGAGAAGAACCGACAAGAAACTCAGCCAGGTATAATTTATTCAATATCATTTTACAAAAGGCTTATTAAAAATACAATATTCAGAGAGCCAGTAAATGTATGTGCAGAGAAGATCGTTTCCAGACTATTGTTTTATCTTCAACGAAATCGTTTATGTTATAGTATGATTGTCTAATCAATGTACGTTTAATAACTTAATTTAAACAGGTATGTTTAATTTATTTTTTATTTATTTATTATAATAAAGTGTATGTATAAAAATGCGAATCTTAAAACATACGGATGTACAAATAGACATGAAGATAAGAGTTTCTGTGTACTAGGCTTGCATTAATATTTATTAATTTTCTTGTTTAAAATATGTAAATCTCATCTCGGAGAAGCGGACAGCTGTCGAGTTTGCATAACAGATACCGCATTATCTGTTAACGATGTCGCGGTCGCGCGCGAGTGTCGCCAGCTGCCGGCTTGCATTCGCGTTTCGTAGCTATTCTGGAATTTATTAACGTAGACTGCTGCTATCTGCAGTATTATGAATGCACGGGAGTGGTTGAGATATCGCATTAAGTCCCTGTGAGTGATATTTGGACACATACAACTTCAACTCTTTATCTTAAAATCTTCAAACGGGGAAACATGAAAGATCATTGGAGACAAAATCTCGATAAAAAAAGTCCAGAAAAAACCCTGTTTAGCAGAAATATGCAGTTACATCTCCGAAGTTCTACAGAATTTTAAAATGATTTTTGCTAAAACGGATAGAAATGTCTAAAACCAGTTTTTAATTGGTAATGTTGATTTTCTTTCAAATTACAATTATGTCTAAAACAAATGTCGAGATTTCTCCGCGCTATAATATGATCAAATCGCAACTGTGAAAATCAACTTTGTTGTTATCGCCATAAGGCGCGGTGGTAATGGATGATTTCGACTACACTGGACTGCTCTTAAACAAATTGACGTTTTGTTAAACTACTGGAATAATAAAGGAGCAAACGGCCTATCTGATGTTAAATGGACTGAGGTTCAAGGACAAGAACAATATCTAGGCTATATGAAAATGATATTGCAAATGCGTTGACAACCCTGACGCCTAAGATTGTCTCTTGTGTTTCATTTCACAAATATTTTATACTTATCTAGGCTCATTTATTTATGAACAATATTTTAAATATTAAATAGTGCAAAAAGATATTACATGGTAAGTTCATACTTTTTTTTTACACATCTTTGGAGATATAATTTATTTACCTGAAAATGAAGGCCTATTAAGAAACGTCCAAATGCGTAATCGACTCACTCACAGGATTACCACATCCAAAAAAGAAATTTCAAACACAATTTTAGAATTTTCAATACATTTTCAGACATTTTGACGTAATGTTGACATAATTTTGACATGAGATTTGATTCTATTATTTTTTCTTACCGAAATGGTCAATACACGTATTAATTTCTCGTATTTACATTTTCCTGTTTTGTTTTTGGATTTTATCCGGTTTAAATCCTATTAAAAATTCCTGATAATTTCGAATTTTTCCTGTATTCCTGACAATATGAAAATTACGGAGCCGTCAGAAAATATCCTGTCGTCTGTTACAAGATATTTATAAAATGTATTTTGAAAGAACCTTATAAAATATTAAAAAATGTTTTAAACTTTATTTCAGAAGATCTACGAGACCTAAAACTTTTATTTCTTGAAATTTTGATACCCCACACACTAATGTACAGTAATTTTTTTCACCCCTCGGTTACGTGTATGGAGTACCACCCTAACTCTATTATTTAATTATATTTATTAAATCATTTAACAGTGACAGTGTTATTGTAAAAATGAAGAAAGGAATGCTAAGATGGTTAGAGCACATGGAAAGAATGGGTAATGAAAGACTGACGAAGAAAATCTATAGAGCAAAAGTGAGTGGTAAAAGAAGCCAAGAAAGACCAAGGTTGACTTATGAAGAGCAAATAGCCAGAGTGTTAGCCGACGGAAAATTCAAAAGCACTCGCATACCTAGGCGAAAATGTGTGAGGAGAATGATGAGATTTGAGGAAGCGAAAGTAGTATGTAAAGACCGCGACGCTTGGCGTTCCGTCCTCGCTGACTACCCTGTTGGGGGACACGGCGTGAAAATGTGCGTGTGTGTGTGTGTAATTCATTTAAAAACTATTTGACATGAAAAGTCGAGATTTGTTTTGATTGAGATTGAGTTGTTTCCAAAAAATTACAATAGTCACGCGATTTCAAAGTGCTACATACTTTATCGTGTCGAAAGCCGAATATAATATTTAAATCTGTATAACGTACATTTGTATCTGACAGTGCTCTGAGTATCTATACTTTATGTGTATGTAATATCCACAAACCGCACGCCTCGCCACTCAGCGCTGTGTAAACTGTTAAACAATCTGTAAACACGACTTACCTACTAGATTTACCGATGTAGGTATTCGTGAAAATTGATGTTTTCGTCATTCATTCAATTTCTGCTACCATTGGCATTAGAACTGAAAATAAAAAGCAGTGGCGTAGCTAGTTCCTAAGGGCCCTGTATCAATAATTTGTTGGGGGCCCTTTCTGCCCAACTGCGATGAAACCCAAAAGGAGGATAATGTTATTTTCTTTTTATTTATTTAGGAAACATACAGTCATATGCGGCTCTATACACAAATACATAATACCACATAATACAATAAGACCAAAATAGTTCCATAAATTAAATGCAAACTTTAGAATTTAGTTATATCGCAATAAACATAAATACTCGTAAAAGACAAAAACAACTTACAAGGAAACTAATGAATGACACTTGATAATAAATATACGTAACGAACATTCAGGCAAGCACCATACAATTACCACTATAATATGCATTACATACATATAATAATGTTATACCCAACTAATTACATACATACATACATATCCTCACGCTGTATCCCTAACGGGGTAGTCAGAAAGGACGGAGCGCCAAGCGTCGCGGTTCTTACAAACTTCTTTCGCTTGCTCAAATCTCATCATTCTCCTCACACATTTTCCCCTAGGTATGCGAGAGCTTTTGACATTTCCATCAGCTAACACTTCAACTTTGGTCCTCCTTGGCTTCTTTTACCACTCACTTTCGCTCTGTATATTTTCTTCGTCAGTCTTTCATCACTCATTCTTTCTATGTGCCTGAACAATCTAAACATTCCTTTCTTCACTTTTACAATAACACTAATTAATAAATATTTAGTTCTTGACACTATTATGACTGCTATTTATTAGTTAACAGTATAATAAACTAACTTCTCTTAAAGGAGGTATACGATGACAAAATATCTACATCATTTAAATAATTGCTATAAAAAGTACAGGAGCGTCTGAAGTAACTATTTTTAGCGTAATTTGTACCAAAATGTGGTATATAGAATATATTTTTACAACGTGAAGAGAAACGCGGGACTCTGAAGTGAATTTTTTCTAGGAGTTGAGCAGAATCAGATTTATATGAATTATTTTATGTATAAACAGTAAAATCAACAGCCATAGGTCCGTCTTACTTCTATGGAATCGATGTGATGTTTTTTAGAAGTTGTTTTGTAATCTGTGAATTCAGAATTAGTACGATAATCTAGGGATTTAAGAAATTTGTTTTGAACTTTTTCTAAGCGATCCATGTGCACAGCGTACTGCGGATTCCAGACAACGCTGACAAATTCTTGAATACTGCGAACAAAGGCGAAACGTAAGATCTTGTATGTCAATGGTCGTTTAAAAAGCTTATCATAATGAAGAATCATGCCAAGATTCTTATAAGCTCGAGTAATTATATTATCACAAAATTAATTAAAATGAAGTTTGCTATCTAATATAACCCTAAAATCCCTGATACTGTTAACTGGCTTTAACTTTTAATCATACATGCATATCTTCACGCTAACGGGGTGGTCAGATAGGACAGAGTTTTGACAAAATAAACATATATATTTAATTTTGTGTGGGGAAGAATATCGAGTATGTTATATTAGGTACTTCGTTAGCTTAACAGAAAAAGTCGACCAACTCACCGAGCAGCCGCGACTTGCCAACTTCCCTAGCGAGTCCTCCACAGAGTGATTCGGACACTCCTCCAATCTGTGCCAATTTGTTTGGAATTAGGATTCCGTAGACGTGAGGAATTTGTTGCAGTTAATTTTATGGCTTTATGGTATACGTGGAACGAGCGCTCTACACGGTTCGCCATATTTCTTAGTGTGTTGGCTACACCGATAGTGCGAGAGAGAGATAAAACCATCTCTGCCTCTTTCAGAATGAGAGTACAAGGAACATCGAAGACACAGTATAGAAAAACATCTGAACTCGGTAGGCAGCTTAAAGAAAGCTTACAAGGAACTAAGAACTCACAAAACAAGGATAGAAGGCCTTCGCGAATCGGATAGAGTATAACACAAGAGAAAAAACATACTCCAAATAGCCACTATTATTTACAAAACATTGTACAATATACCGCAGCAACACGAAAGCTCTCAATGCCTACCAAAGGAATCTCCCAAAGCCAATAAAATAAACCCAGTGGAAAAATCTTTGAGCCCAAACCTACTTGTGAAGGACAAAAATAGTTTGATACGGTAGAGAAAATGTGACGGCAACAAATTTTGGAGGCAATGCGACGTATAGTATACGGCAATCGGCCTAACGCCACCGTCTTTTTTTCACAGGGTACATAAATTAGCACCATACAGGATGGCGTTTATCTCCGAGGGCACCTTACCAGCCAGCATAACGTTTATTAGAGCTGTTAAACTAGATAAGATTGTCTTACCGGTATCACCGACAGAGCCTGTAATCAGATCTTTATAATGTTGTGGCGTTAAGCCACGGAGACCTCCCGCGGAACCGCTTTTAAAAGAATTTATTGCGGCAAGCACATCTTCCTCCGTAGGGGGATCTGGCAGACAACAAGCCACAGAGGAAGAGGGATGCTTTGATCTTAGAGCAAAAAGAGTCTCGGCCGTATTCGGTGCCAAAACATCGCTGGAAAATAGCAAGTGGGCGGCACCTCTTAGATCGCCGTCGCTAATTTTTGTTTCTATTTTTGGAATACTGTCTGAATTGAAAGATTTATAAATGGGGCGAACATGAATGCTCGGAACTGAAGAGATAGAGCACTTATGTTTAATTTTTTGTGTTAAAGAAATTTGTCTTTATCATTTTGTTCCAAACATAATGTTCTATAACTGAAAATGAGCAGTTCTTCCCAATCGCATTTGTCATTTCGGTTTAATATTCATTGTATTACTAAATGAAGAGATTTTGTAACGCTGATGCGTGCGCCACGTGGACTACACTTTATTAAGCATACATTGTTTTTGAGCGAGCCAATATATTGCCAAAAAGGTGTGCGATTGTGATTGGAATTTGAGGAATTAGTCAAATTATTGGACTGAGATGGCACTGATAAGGAAGAGGGGCCTGAAGCAATGCCGGCAGTGTCACACCGTTTGTGTACCCTGCCGACATGAATCTTCAAGCCCCTATTTCCACGAAAAAAACGAGGTTGGGAACACTGCTGGAAGCTTTTTCACCCTACTGCGGTGAAGCCCAAAAGAAGCGAAATAATTTTTTATAAAATAAACAAGAACACTGGCATTAATATAACGAAATAAGTATATTTAAAAGTATGAGGTATTACTATACAATTGCATAGGTATATTCAAGGTTATTGTCAAAGGGGGTATAAATTCTCCGGGGTTTCAACCTGTCGCTGTTGATTGTTATATTGCAGAAGTAATAATTACGGGATACATTTATTTTTTTTTGTATACAGAAATAAATATTCAATTAATTGGAAAAAAATGTGCAACCCTATCATACATATATACATACATACATGCATACATACATATCTTCACGCTGTGTCCCCGACGGAAATGTCAAAAGCACTCGCATACCTAGGCGAAAGTGTGAGGAGAATGTGTGAGGAGAGATTTGAGATGAAAAAAGTATGTAAGGCCCGCGACGCTTAGCGATCCGTTCTCTCTGACTACCCCGTTGCAACCCTATTATTATGCCCTATATTCCAAATGATTACTAGCGACGTAAAAATGTTGATATTAGGGTTGCCTCACTTTTTTTTTAAACTTTGAAGTGTTACTCCAGAACTATTGACTTTTGGCAAAGTTGTAGATCGCGAGTTTTCCGTTGTCATGAGTACTTTAATACCCTTTCGCATTTACCTATTCTTTCAAAATAATGTCGTGTTTTATAAAACTTAAAAACCGATTCAAGGATCCAAGTTAGTTAAATACTATTTGAAAATAAGGCCCCGTATTATTGATGCGGTTGATACAGCGGTAGCTACGCTACTGAGTAAAAGGCTCATGACATATAAAACAAAACCCGGCTAACAGCGTGGCGGACACGCATTAACTTAGAATTTAACAGCAATTACGAACGAAATAAAAGTTAAATTGAAACAAAGATTAAAAAAGTTGGGTCCAAAGTATTCAAGCGGAAAACATTACACGTTCGGACACGTATTAATTTAGGATTAACTAGGTAGCAATTTGAAATAAAGTAATTGTTAAATTAAAACGAAGATTAAAACCTTGGGTTCAATGTTATCAATTTACTAAGGCAGATGTAAATATGGCAGTACGAATCGGTTGTAACTAAGAGTCGATGGATGAGTAGATTAGAAGATTAGACTCAGACTCGAACAGAAGCCTATGTCCAGCATTGAATTACTAATAGACTCATAATGATGGATCTTCTTTTTTTCTTCTTTGTTTTATATACTGGCAACTCGTTTCCTATTTAATAGAAACATTTCTCCCATTCTCATGTAATAAAATGGTGTCTCTTATTAAAAATATGTCTTCTTTAACTACCAAGTCCCTAACACTCTCCAGTAAAGTGATACTAGTGGTGATACTAGGCTTTACTGGATTTAAAAAGGACTTCTTGGAAAAAAGCGAAAACTTCATATGCACATAATATTTATTCAAACTTTCCAATTCTTAACACCTACAAAACTTTAACGCATAATATACTATTACTTTTGTACCTAAAAATCATTTTGAAACTGCCAAAAACGCAAAAAATAGAAAATTTAAATGAAATGCCAACTTCAATTCTCGCGTTCCCGCCAAAAAGTCAAATTTATTTATTTATATTTCTTAAGGCATTGGTAACAAGACCATCAGCCTAATGACGTTCTCATGAATTTCTGGAGAAACACTAACTAAGTTCCCCAACACTCCTCCAGTAAAGTGATGGTAGGCTTTACTGAAGTTAAAAGGACTTTTTCGAAGAGCGCGAAAACTTCAGCTGAAGTTTTCGCGCTCTCCCAAGAAGTCCTTTTCTTTTAGAGAAGACTTAAATAAATATGTGTAGCTACACGTGTTTATTTAGATCTCCTGCATTCTTTTCACTTAAACAAAACTTTAAAACACAATGTGCTATCACTGTTCTGACGTATAAATCCAATACACTGTATCTCACAAAACGTGAATTTGAGATAAAAAATGTTGAAGTTTTTTTCAGTCTTTTGCTGTTTTGGGTATTAATTTATCAATAAAATAGCTATGTGTCAAATTTATATGATAGATAATTTTATTTTCTATTCAGCCATATACAATTTATTGAAAATAAATACTGTATTATGAAGATATTACAATAAACTTGTGTTGTCAGGACACGCCCTAAGGATTTATTCGAACGTTGTTATGACAAAAAACTGTAATTCAAATTGCAGTGTATTGGATTGACTAAATAATTATGAATTTTAGATATCATAACAATTTAATATACATAAATTCCGCATACGAACTGTACTAATCTTTTTAAATACCATATATTGATATCTTTTGGATATGCCATTTTAGTGTAATTGCTGAATTTAATCATATCAAGTCTCATACTTTTACATATTTTCTTAATGTTTTACACATTTATCCATATCCATATACTTATCCATATATTTATCATTAAAATCGTATACAACTCTTGAAGATTTTAGTTTTTTAATAATTGCAACATGAACGACCACCAGGAATGTGTGCAAGATCCGACCACCAGGAATTAATATGAAAGGGTAGTATCCGGTAAGCTTGACGACAGAAAGTGACGAGTGACGATATTGAAGAACGTTGGCAGAATCTAAGAGATAGCATGATCAAGGCTCCAAAAGCAGTGTGTGGAACGAATATGATTGAGAATGGTAAAAAGCATGATGTGCGGTGGAATGATGAGGTGAAAAAATCTGTGTGTAAGAAGAAAGCATGGCGAGACTACCTTGCTACTAAAAATTACTATGGTATGAAGAATTTGATGAAAGACATAAGCTGCAGAAAGCAGAAACGAAAGCATTAGTGAAAGAGAAGCGTGGAAGATGTAGAGTGTTAAATGAGGTCAAGATGTCGGACAACTATGAGGAAAATTCCAAATTATTTTGGAAGGAAATATTTAAGTACCGAAGTGGTCCGACACCTTGCAGAATGAGCAAATTGCGTTCGAAAGAACATCATCTGCTAACAGATAAAAAAGATATTCTGCAGCGATGGAGTGATTATTATAGAGAACTGTATGAGAGTGTCGACTGTACGACTCTGTCGCTGACACTGAGAGCGATTCTAACGAATCGACACACTCGGGTCGGGAACTAGAGGAAGTCATTAGTATGAAAGGGATTAGGAAAGTGATAAGAAGTCTGAAATGTGGAAAGGTTGCGGATAATGATGAGATTACTGCGGAGATGATCAAATATGGTGATCCAAGGGTCTACATTCAAAGGCGCAATCTTTGCTGGCAGAAAAGAGAGGTTTCGGAGGACTGGCACACCGCAGTCACAGTGTCTCTTTATAAAGGGAAAGGTTCCCATTTGGACTGCGGTATATGCTTATAGCACTATCAGAAGCGGAGTTGCTGACACTAGTTACAAAAGAAGAATGTGAAGTGAAAGGATTGAATATGAATGGGAACAGAACTAAGGTTCTGGTGTTTGAAAGGATAGACGTACAGACAAAGTGCGAAATATGGATAAACGAAAAATGTCTAGAACAAGTGAACGAAATTGTATATCTGAGGAGTGCGTTTTCGAGGACAGGAAGATGAGAGTTAGATGTGGAGAGACGGATAGCAGCTGGCAATAAAGTGAACGGTGCTCTGTCTGTATTAATAAGCAGCGTGAATATATCCAACTCGGCCAAAATGTCCTTACACAAAGCGGTGTTGGTTCAAACTTTATTGTACGGTAGTGAAGGCTAGATATACCTGAAATCCAGTGAAAGTAAGATAAATGCGGTAGATATGCGACCTCTCAGAAGTATGTGCGGTATCACCCTTGCGGGCAAAAAAGCAATGAAGAGATACGCAGTATGACAGGGTTGCACCACAGTGTTATTGTAAAAATGAAGAAAGGAATGCTTAGATGGTTTGGGTACATAGCATGAATGAGTGATAAAAGACTGACGAAGAAGATCTGCAGAGCGAAAGTGAGTGATAAGAGAAGCCAAGGAAGAAGAAGGCTGGCTTATGCAGATCAAATAACCAGAGTATTATCAGACGGAAATGTCAAAAGCACTTGCATACCTAGACGAAAACGTGTGAGGAAAATGAGGAGAGTTGAGGAAGCGAAAGAAGTACGCAAGGCCCGCGACGCTTGGCGCTTCGTTTTCTCTGATTACTCGATGGATCTTTAACATTGCTAATGTGACTGAACGGGATAGTACTTCAGAATAATGTTTTCCATTTCAATCTTATATTGCTCAGAAAATGCAATTGAAAAAGTGCGACAAGTCAAAGATAGAGATCTTGAAGTACCTGAAGCAGCAAACGCTTCTTCTCCTTAAAAGTTTGTCTTTTACAAGCACATGGTGACAAAATAGAGCGCTTATTCTTTTTTCTTGGTTATTCTTATCTACTTCTTTTGCTTTTTTGACTCTTTAACTTTAGATTGCGGTTCCACTGGTGAGGGTGAGGTGGCCGATGTGGCTGCTTTGGCTGATGTGTAGCAATGTGTGATTTGGGATATCGTCAGTACCAGCAGAGATGCAGACAACTTTTGTTCTTATTTTTATAGTAGTAAGTGAAGATTTGTTCTGCGAAGTTGAAAGTTGAAGAAGTTGTTGTGTCGCATGTATGACTCGGAAGATCGTCGCTATCATTACAGTCGCATAATGCTTTTCTGTATTTTTGACAGAGATGGAAGCTCGATTGCGAGGTAGCTGATACATCGTGTGAATGACTCAAGAAATCGACATTCCATTGGTGGTGTGCACATCTTTCTTTCTTTTTACTATTTTTACAGGAGATAGAAACTCAATTTGCGAGGTGATTGCCAGAAGTTACTGCTCCTTCTCTGTTATACTTGGCTGTTTCATTAATTTAGGATCTTATATTTGCTGATGAACATTCACAGGAATTTATAGATAAATCTTGGAGCGGACTATAAGTTACTTCTAAAAGTTCGGTGTGAATATATGATGAACTCTTACAATGTTTAGCAATCTTCCGGCCAAAATTTCAATCTTATTAATTTAGCTCGTCTACGAAGCATTATCAAGAAATTCAAAAAGATCAGACTGTGTCAGATAACTAGCACCGAATTAGATTTTGAACAAAAGATTGCTAAAAGTTATAAAAATTCATCACACGAAATGGATTTCCGCAAAGTAACATGCTAAGTTGCTTTGGAATTCAATCTTTTTGGAAACGTGTTCATTTGACGCACGTTTAACCTAAACACTATCTAGTAACTGCCATTGAAGCTGTTATAGTAAGACAATACAACTAAAGTGGTAGTGTTTTGTCGTGTCAGTTCCCATAGGTTTTTTCGATACAGCATTTTGTAATTGTAATAACTTAATCTTGAACAAGAAAATATGAATAATAAAAATATAGGGGTATGAAACACAGTAAGAGAAACGTAATAAGCACTGTTAAATCAAAACACTATATCTTAACTTACAGTGTATTGGATTTACACGTCAGTGTTGTACTTTAATACTCCTTAAAATATAAAAAATATAAAATCTAAATAAAATGACAACCTCACTTCTCCCGTTCCCGCCAAAAAGTCCCCAAAAAGTCAGGATGTGTGTTTGTCTCCAGTGCGCCTGTGGACCTACCAGACGTGTGTGGAATTCGGCTGGTACCAGACGACCAACTCCGCCCGCCAGCCGTTCCTCGATGCTGTTCCGCTCGAGTATTTCCACCACATGTGCAGGGACTTCTTCGGTTCTTAGTAAGTAACTTCATATATTCGATAGTAAAGCTTTATTAATTGTAATTAATTTACTATAGCCATAACTTAGAGGAAGAAATATAATATGCTGATAGAACTCACCACGGCAGTTAAGGGAAGGAACGCATGCATAGGTTAGTATCTAGATTAGTATGTGTGGTGTGTTTTGCGTGTTTTTTTTTCTTTCTTCATGGCATGGCGCACAGATTAGCGCATATGCCAATGTCACGTATTGTATTTATTAATCGTTATCGTAAAACTCCTCCAGTAAAGTGATAGTAGACTTTACTGAAGCTTTATAGGACTTCTTGGAAGAGTGCGAGAACTTCAGCTACACATGTTAATTTAAACCCACTCCATTCTTTTCATTTGCACAGAACTTTAAAACACAATATGCTATCACTTTTGCACTTTAACACTCCTAAAAATGTAAAAGATAGTATATCTAAATAAAATGACAACCTCACTTCTCTCGTTCCCGCCAAAAAGTCATGTGTGGTGTGTCCGTAGTTGTACCATAGAGTAAAAACAAAAACTTTTTGCTGCTTGTTCTGTACCACGAGCACACTTGCTGCGGCGCGATATTTTTTGTAGCGTCACTGAAACTCTTGACATCTCGCTTGCGCGCTTACATTTTGTCAACTGTATGAAAAGATATTACTTAATGTTTACTTTGTATGCAAGTTTTTTTATTTGTTTTTGAATAATTATATATGAGGTCGTTTCAAGAATATTCGACAAGATGAAAACGAACCGATTGAACAGATCTGGCTTCATCATTACCACGTAATATTGTTAGCGCTTTAGCAGAAAAAGCAATAAATCTGACACTAATCGTGTTACAAATATTTTTATATCTTTCTTTTTCGTTTAGATTATTTAGTACCTTTGTAAACGTGGCAAGAAGCGAGGTTCAGATTACAATAAAAAACTAAAATCTAAATATTGCGAATTTTTCATTATATCACACTTTATCGTTATTGTTCCCATTACATACTAAGTTTTACAGTTGGAGAGTATGAGAGAACATGTCTGTCAACTACAAAGTTAAATTTGTTTTTAAACCCGACTCATGTATGGTGGTAACATGGAGCACTCAACCTATAGAGGGGAAATGTTATTTATTTTGCTTGAAATTAATTTACGTCAGAACACTACCGCAGTTACTGTGCCTGCACTCCAACTGGTTGACTACATACACACTATTACAAGACTTAAACACATCCATACATACATATCTTCACGCTGTATCCCTAACGAAGTAGTTTCACAGGCCGGAGCGCATCACGGGTTCTTACATACTTCTTTCACTTTCTCAAACCTCATCATTCTCCTCACACATTTTGACCTAGGTATGCGAGTGCTTTTCACATTTCCGTCAGCTAACACTGGCTATTTGATCTTCGTAAGTCAGCCTTGGTCTTCCTTGACTTTTTTATCACACGCTTTCACTCTGTAGATTTTCTTCGTTAGTCTTTCATCACTCGTTCTTTCTATGTGCCCGAACCATCTAAGCATTATTTTCTTCATTTTTACAATAACACTGTCATACTGCGTATCTCTTCATTGCTTATTTTGTCCGCAAGGTGACACCGCACGCATTTCTAAGAGATCGCATTTCTACTGTATTTATATTTCTTACAAGAACTAAACGTGCGTATAAATATACTGAGATAACGCAACAGAGGTTGCATCGGTGAAAGCGAGATATATAGATACCTACACGTCATCGAGCACGTTAACAGAATGTTCAGTTTAATTTGACCCATGATAATACAAATGTCAACTTGAAAATCGTATATGTTGTATGTATGTATGTTACATGAGTGGTATGGAACTCTAGGCGCGTGATTCGCACTTGTCCGGTTTTATGCGTCAAAACAGGTTTTTTCAGGGCTAATATCTATACAAATCATTCGAGCCTAAGAAAAAATAGGAATATAGTATATAGGTAAGTAGGTACCTATTCAGATATGCACAAGAATTTGCTCGCTTGTCTTAGAAACTAACTCGTTCTGAGTAAAGTAATAACATTACTTATAAAGATTATAATAAAAGGTTGTTTATAAAAGTTATATACATAACGTTATTATTGCTCTCTACAAAATTTCAGCAGGAATTATTATTTTCAACATAAATTGAAAACTGGTTGTACTCTTATTGGCAGTGTTTCTCATAGCAAAAATTCAAATGATGTTATTACTTGATCTTGATTGATCCATTTACAAAGTAATTATAAAAAGATTAATAAAAATATTCTTTACGAAGAGTATTTTAACACTGGATTTAATTGACTAAATATTATTTATTACGTAAGGCCAACTAAATAACACCGTTAAACCACTATTAAAATAACACTCATCTTCTTCGTTAGCGGTTAATAATTAAATAACTATTTAACCATCCGACCAAACTGGCCTTGACTGGCCCGTTGGCGCAGTGGCATATGTATCTGCTTTCCAAGCTAAGGTCCCGGGTTCGATCCCCGGTCAGGTCAATTTAGGAAACGAACTTTTCTAAATTGGCTTGGAGTCTGGGTGTTACTGGGAACTCCCTCAGAGTTCGTTGTGTGGTACCCATAGTACAAGTTTACTGCTTAGTTTGGGGTCACACAATCTGTGTAATTGTCTGGAGTAAATTAAAAAAACAACATGAATTCGTAGATTAGGTATCTACATAACATTGCGTTCCTCTAAACCACTGGTTCCCAAACTTATTTTGTCTACTGAGTCGAGAGCTCATGCAGTCGTTGTCTAAGATGCCTCCTAGCTAAATGAAATTACAAATCACCCCCCAGACCGCTACACAACGCCCCCATTTTTTTTCTGGGTTTCTTACCGCCCCCCTTTAGGCCTGCAGCGCCCACAAGGGGGCGTTATCGCCCACTTTAGGAATGGCTGCTCTAAACGAAACACTAAAACCAAAGCAAAATTAATAAATCGAATCTCATTACAAAACCGCAAACGCTGCGGAAATATTCAATGTGTCACCATTTGAACGTTAAACAAACAAGCATTGTCGAATTACAAACAATGTGAAGTGACGTGCGTGCTAGAAACACAATCAGACCGTAAGCAATTATTTCTAACCGTCAAAAATGATATTATGTGTATGTCGGAGCGACCGGCGGCATACACAGAACAGTAGGATTTCTTTATAGAACTTATAAAAAACTAACTTATGCAGTTTGTATATGTGGGCACTAATAGGCACGCACACAACGACAACATTTAGGGAGATTATAAGTGATGCTTGTAGCTCAAGTCCGGATCGCAATGTAGCGCGATTAGTCATGTAATCGCTACGGACGGCTCACCGTCAAACACACGACCATTTCCGTTTGTCTTTCTTGAAAGAAAATCTTTTCTTCGTCAGTCTTTCATCGTCGTGCAATACTGTCATACTGCGTATCTCTTTATTGCTCATTTTGTCCACAAGGGTGACACCGCACATATTTCTAAGATATCGCATTTCTACTGCATTTATCTTTTTTTTTTTTTTATTTCATATAAGTGGCTATGCAGGTCCTGCCAGACCTGTATCACTGCGACCAAACTTGATCTATTGTGATCGCCACTGTGTTATAAAACACTGTCAAGTCCCACTGTAGTCAAAAACTGCAAGGTATTCCTTGGAGTGATGTGCTGAACCTCCTCCGGACTCAGAAAATACTGGCCGAGGCAGGATCGACGAGTGCGCATCAGTGGTCCGCAGTCACACAAAATGTGCATAGACGTTTCATCCGCTACCCGGCAGTACCGGCACATTCTTGTGTTGGAGAGCCCCATATTAAACATGTGCTTATTTAAGCAACAATGCCCAGTAAGTGCTCTAACCAAGATACGCAAGTTGCTCCGGCTCATTGCCGTGACACTAGAAGCCACCTTGCGATTATATGGCTTTATTAGGGCTTTGGAATGCTCCTGGCCCGGTATATTCTTTCAATACTCGCAAGACGCTTTGAAGCAGGATTTCCACAAAATCAGTTGAGCCTGGCTTTTGGGGATACCACAAAAAGGTTCTGGACCAATAAATGTGATTTTGGTGCCGGCTCTTGCGAGTTCGTCGGCATCTTCATTGCCTACGATGCCCGCATTTATCTTACTTTTATTCGATTTCGGGCATATCCAGGCCTCACTACCATACAATATAGTTGGAACCAACACGGCATTGTGGATGGCCATTTCGGCTGAGTTAGATATATTTCCACCGACTACTAATGCGGACAGAGCACCGTTCACTTTATTTTCTATATTACATGCGAGTCCGCAACCACCACCCGCAACGTCCGGAGAACCACGGGTGCGTTGCCGGTCATTAAAAGAGGGATAGAAAGGGGAAGGGGAAGATGGGCCACCGGTACTCTCACTCACCGAACGAAAGATAACAGCAATAGATGCTGTTATTTCACGCCGATATTCTGTGAGAGGGTGATATTTCACCGGGCGAGCCGGCCCAACTCGTGCTGCAATGCAGCATGGCTCTACCGCCAGTTAATTTATACGTTGATGAATTATAACTAAATCTAAAATATCACGCAATAATCCATAACACTTTACTGTTGTACTTGTTCGTTATAGTGTTCTGCTCAAATGTATTCATCAACGGTTTAACGTTCCGTGAGCTGTAACCCAGATGTGCGTGGTCCCAATTCAGAGCTCAGTCCACTCGTCACCTCTATACGCTATGTATTGTTAAAGATTAAATGTAACTGACTGAATCATTGATCCCTATGAAGTCACTATCAGTCTTCATCAGACTACTCGACGACTGCACGACAACTGATTTGTACAAAGCTAAAATCAGACTTACAGACAGAGAGAACATGAAATGGAATACCCATATTGATGAAACACAAAAAAAATAAATAAATTTTCATTTGCACTTTATAAATTAAGTGAAATAGTAAATCGTTCAGCAGTATTGACAGCTTACCACGGATATGTCGCTTCGATATGACGATACGGCATTATATTTTGTGGTAATGCAAAAGGGAAAGAATTAGTATTCCAAACACAAAAAAGACGCATAAGATCGATTTGTCATTTAAAGCAAAGAGACAGCTGTAAAAAGCATTTCAAAGAATTAAAAATAATGACGCTTCCGTGGTTGTATATCTATGAAGTACTTATTTTTGCTAAATCCAATAAAAACCTATTCGATGGTGTAAAAGGATCAAGGCGTTGTGGAAATCGCTGTCTCGTTACAGGTAGGACTACATTATTGCACAATACAATATTTGCTCTGACACCTAAATTATATAACAAATTACCAAACTTTATAAAAGATAGCGCTAATTTTAATATTTACAAAAAACAATTAAAGTTTCTATTAGAAAAGACGTATTGTTCCATTGACAAATTATTTAATAAATAAATAAAATACGTATATAATTTTAATTGCAATGTGATGAGTAATGACTTCATAATAATTAATGGCATTTTAAATCCAATTTAATGACATATTAAGTTTAATTCGAATTTAATGACTATAATAATAACAATTAATATATACATCTAAGTTATTATGTTGTTATTAATGTTTGTGACGCCATGCTTGAGGCGGAGCACAGACGGCGCAAAGGCTCTTATAATTATATATATTGTAACACTACCTAGCACCATATTTGTACCTGTCTCACAGAATGAATAAATGAATAGACAACTACACGCAGATAACCTATTTTATCTGCTCTTGTTACTGCTGTTACTGCAATGTTATAAAATATCACGTGTCTCATCGATGTGATACAAATGATTGTGAAATGTTGCAATACTTCTTCTGTCTTTATGATGGTGGAATAATACTGCAGAATTTGGTAAAAGGTATAAAACATTGTATCCATTGCGGCGTACTAACGCTACAGCGTTGTCGTTCCCTCTCATATCTTACTGCTATATTTATAAACTACTGATTATTTATCTGCGTAATATTATTGTGGTGTTGGTGTCAACTTTATTATATGGTAGTGAGTCCAACAGGATGTGCCCGAAATCGAGTGAAAGTAAGATAAATGCAGTAGAAATCCGATCTCTTAGAAATATGTGCGGTGTCACCTTTGCGGACAGGATAAGTAATGAAGAGATACGCAGTATGACAGGGTTGCGTGACAGTGCTATTGAAAAAATGAAGAAAGGAATGCTAAGATGGTTCGGGTACGTGGAAAGATTGAGTGATGAAACTCTGACGAAGAAAATGTATAGAGCGAAAGTAAGTGGTAAAAGAAGCCAAGGAAGACCAAGGCTGACTTACGAAGATCAAATAGCTAAAGTGTTAGCTGACGGAAATGTCAAAAGCACTCGCATACCTAGGCGAAAATGTGTGAGGAGAATGATGAGATTTGAGGAAGCGAAAGAGGTATGTAAGGATCGCGACGCTTGGCGCTTCGTCCTCTCTGACTACCCCGTTGGGGATATAGCGTGAAGATATGTATGTATATATGTATTATTGTAATCTGATTGCAACGACGTGGACATTGATTTAGCCGATGTTTATCAAATATCACATGATTTGACTGGGCCGTTGGCGCATTTATTAAAATAACACTCATCTTTTTCGTTAACGGTTAATAATTAAATAACCATTTAACCATCCGACCAAACTGGCCTTGACTGGCCCGTTGGCGCAGTGGCATACGCATCTGCTTTCCAAGCTAAGGTCCCGGGTTCGATTCCCGGTCATATCAATTTAGGAAACGAAATTTTATAAATTGGCTTGGAGTTACTGGGAACTTCCCCAGAGTTCGTCGTGTGGTACCCATAGTACAAGCTTACTGCTTAGTTTGGGGTCACACAGTCTGTGTAATTGTCTGGAGTATTATTATTATTATATTATTATTAAAGGTATGCCATGCCATGAGATTATGAAAATGTGTCAGCACATGAAGCTAACGGTATGTATGAATGTCCCCTGTGAACAGTTTCGACGAATCACTGCTCCGCTCCGGTATAAGCCGCAGTAACCTGCTGCTGGGAGGGCTGTCGTTGGTCCCGGACCACGTGGTGTCGGTGGCGGGCGGCGCCGACCCGTGGAGCGGGGCCGGCCCGCGCCCGCGGCACGCGCGCCCGCTCGCGCCTGTCCACGTCGTGCCCCACGTGTCCCACTGCAGGGCTATCAGGTATGTCTAACGTGACCATTCATTTTTTGAAGTGAAAACTTTTATAGGCACGTTCGGCGAATTTTATATGGGTGAAATGTTGTGGTTGAGCGTCACCGACGTGCTGTTGCGCGAGCAGCCAGCACACACATACACACACACACACATACATTGTATACACTCGACTCGTAGCCATCTACAGATATATCTATACATGTATACCTTATATTTATTGTTTTTTTTTACATTATTTCATAACAAATTTTCCCTTCTATCGGCAGTCCTTAATCACTACCTATTTTTTTTTTATCAGAACGGGAAGTCTGCTTTAATTCAAAAACAAGAACATGAACAATGTATTAATATGATGAAATACTAAAATCTATCTACCAGCACCGAATCTGCTGTCTTAAAAGCTGACCGAGTCCGTTCTCTGATCCTGAGAATGCTTCGTTGAGAGGCGAAACACGTGTCGATTAGTGGTTTTTGAAGTTTAAGCGTAAAATAGCTAAAGATTTATTAATTTATCACAGAAAATAAATTTCCGCTAAGTAACAACTGAGTCTATACAATAATGTATTAATATATAATTTGAGTTAATCAACATTAGATGCAGTTGCAGACGCATTTGTTTTATATTTGTCGACGGAGCAAATCGGTTTCAAAATGTTGGGTCTAGTTTTCAGATAGGAATAGAGCTTATCACATGATTTAATGTTGAGTACTTAAAATGGCTTTCAGAACTGCGACACTTAATAGTGTTTTGTCACAGGTGCATTACTTCTGGTGCGCATTTCGAAAGCAATGAATATAGGTATGTAGGGGCTGTGGTAGGGGTATCCGTATGGTACGTACCAAGTTATCGTTTAATGTTTGCAAAAGCGGGACATTTTTGCTCTGGACAACGGGACAGACAGCTTAAAAGCGTACTGTCTCGCCCAAAGCGGGACGTATGGTCACATTAGGTATGGCCCACTACCATATTAAGTATCTGCAGCCAGTAACCCGATTACACGTAACGAGTCCAATAGCGAGACAGCAAGATGTCACTAGGTCGAGAGAGTAATGTGAACAAGTGAGTGTTTACACGTATTTTTTATCTTCGCACCGAGTCAGCCAGTCAATCACTTGAACTTAAAGAAAATACATTACTATTATAAAATGCAAGAAATTCTGTAAACGATAAGGCAAGAACAGAGTGCCGCATACGCATCACTATGGGCAATGATATTATAATACAAAAGAGATAGATAGGTTACCTTAGTACTAATCCAAGTAAAATATTGTACCAGTTACAACGTTACAAAGTGAGACAAATATACATTGCACTGCGTCGCTATGCAATGTAAAACTTAATTGCATTTCAAACTAACAAATCACATAGCTCTCTAAATCATTGTGATTGGTCAATTTCAATTTCTTTCTACATTTTAAGCGAATCCGTGACTAATAAAATTCATAGAATATTAGTAATTAATGCCACAGAACAGACCTTCAAAAAAAATATGATTGATACCTAATGGGATTAGACAGTAAAAAATGATGTTTGTTTTTTTTCGAATTTCGTTTTTCTTGAATCATGTACATGAGAACATATTTATTTAAAAAGGTCGCCAACATTTTTTAATCATAAATTTGAAAATGATGAATTATGTATTATTGCTTTTAATAAATGTAAACGATGATTAAAACTGGGTGGCTGCGTCATCACATGATCGTGTATATTATAAAAAACGTTTGGATTATTAAAAGATTTTAGAATTTTGAATGCGCAATAGGCATTGCATGACATTGTTGGTTCTGTAACATGTTCTGTTCTGTATTCATATTCTTTGACCAAGTCCGGGTTGGCTAATTAGCAAAGTTTTGGGGTGCCACTTTTCGAGTGCATGTAACCTATCTACCTCTTTTGCATTATAACGGCTACAGGTGTCAAATGTGCCGAATGCGATAAAGAATCAGTGCGGGGTAGCGCGGAGCTGGGCACTCGGTTTAGTAAATAGAATAGGGTCCGAGCGACTCTCTCGCTCATTTAATCAGCCGGTGCTCAGCCGAGCACTCGGTCATGTGTATATACATACCGAGCACTCGGCCGAGTCCGCAGGCCCGCCCCCGTACTCGTTACGTGTAATCAAGGCATAAGCGATAGCTGAACAACAGACAGACAAAAATTAAAAAAACATGCGTATTGGGTTTTGGTATAACTATATGAGTTTAAAAATCCTTTATCTCGAAATAACACTAATCCATTTTTTTTATATGTATCTGTAAATAGATACATGTAGATCATAGATTTTCAACCTTTTCTAGACCATCGACACCTTTAGAAAAAAACAAAAATTTAAAAGTCCTAAAATTAGTTTTTATTAAATTTAAGTTAAATTCTTATTATGAATTTTACATGAAATATAAAAGTATTGTTGCATATTATCTGTACTTACCCAATTTATCTGTTTATTATCTATTAAAGATCATAAAGCAGAAATTAATAAAACAACTAAATGTACAATGAAATTGCTTATTAAAATTTTAATAATAAAAACCGACGAAACGAGAAATAATTATACGTAATATTCCATTTTTTTATTCATTTATTAACTACTCCTCGTGACTGCCTCAACGCCCCTCATTTGCCTCTCGATTCGCTACCATCCTCATGGAAATCCAGCGCCCACTGGGGACGGTATCTATGATCTATAATATAGATGAATAGGTACAAACCGTGAAACTGTAAAGAAGTACTTTGAATTTAATTTCAGGTCAACGGGCAACAGTGAGACTGAGGAGTTGGAGATAGTTAAGACAGCGGTTCTGCAGTACATGTCGGAGGTCATGACAGGGTACCCGGCGTTCAGAGACGCTTCGATCCGTGTCACCGCTTCACTGCTAATCTTCCTCGGCGTTATACTCACCGCCATATTATAATCAATAAATGAATTTTAATATACACAGTATTTGGTTTACTCTCCGCTATTTTCCTAGGTATTTTATGTAAGGTAACTTCAGTAACTGTCAAATTTAATTATATAGGTATGTGTATCGTATTTATAAAGTTATTTTAATTGTACTTGAGTTTTGATTAGTAATGGATAGTTATTTTATACTTTTCAGTGTTTTTTTTGAAGGCGGTTTATTTTTTTATTATTTTACAAAAAAGAGCGATACGTGCCATCTACGGTATGAATGCACGAGATTCACAAAGAGATCGTTGTGCTCACCTTGCCGTCCGAATTCAAAACACCGTTCCTACAAAATAGTGTTACGTTACAGTACATAACCGTTAATATTATCACGCCGTATCCCTAACAGGGTAGTCAGAGTCGACGGAGCGCCAAGCGTCGCGGTCCTTACATACTTCTTTCGCTTCCTCAAATCTCATCATTCTTCTCACACATTATCGCCTAGGTATGCGAGTGCTTTTGACATTTCCATCGGCTAACACTCTAGCTATTTGGTCTTCATAAGTCAGCCGTGATATTCCTTGGCTTCTTTTACCACTCACTTTTTCTCTATAGATTATCTCCGTCATTTTTTCATCACTCATTCTCTCCATGTGCCCAAACCATCTTAGCATTCCTTTTTTTCATTTTTACAATAATACTGTCGTGCAATCCTGTCATACTGCGTATCTCTTCATTGCTTATTTTGTCCGCAAGGGAGACACCGCACATATTTCTAAGAGATCGCGTTTCTAATACATTTATCTTACTTTCACTCGATTTCGGGCATATCCAGGCCTCACTACCGCACAATAAAGTTGGCACCAACACCGCACTGTGTATGGCCATTTTGGCTGAGTTAGATATATTCACACTGCCTACTCATGCGGACAGAGCGCCGTTCACACACTTCTTTTGCAGCCTCGATCATACTATCCCTAAGGTTCAGCCAACATTCTTCAACATCCTCGCTCACCACTTTCAATCTATCATCAAGCTTACCGGATACTACTCTATCATATTCATTCCTGGTGGTCGCGTCTTGCAGTTTCCAGCTCTTGATGCGACAGACCGCTGCAGGTTTGGACGCTACGTGACATCGCCACGTTGCAAACAGACCTCTTATTCTAGTTACCACTAGAAAGTGGTCTGTTTCCAGATCCGCTCCTCTGTGTGCTCTCGTGTCGATAACCTGCTTTTTGGGCCGGCTGTACACCAGGAACAACCAGGAACAAATCAATCATACTTCTTTCATCTTTTCTTTCCCACGTGTACTGATGAATCCTTTTGTGCTTAAATGAGGTATTAGCAACAAAAAATCCTTTTTCATACACAGTTCTAGCACAATCCTACCAGCATAATTCACTCTTATATCTCCATACTTGCCTAGGACAGATTCAAATCCTGTTCGAGCTGTCCCGACCCATCTATTCATGTCTCCACACACTATAATTCTCTCATTCTCTTCAACCGTCGCTAGAACTTCCCTAACATTCTCCCAAAACTGCTCTAGCTCGCCAAGCCGACGGAGGACACTGGGGCTTACACCACTAAAACAAATAACCTCGTCAATCCTGTATTGAGACGCACCCAGAGCAGTCTCGGGTTTACTTACGTGTACTCAGTTATACGATTGACCAAACGAGAGGACAATAAGACGCCTACCCCTTGGTATCCCCTTTTTTGCGGTGCTTCTGACCACAAAGCGATGCACCCTGCAGGCAAGTCGACAAGTTCACTGCCCTTTCGTTTGGTTTCACTCAAACATAAAAATCCAATCTTCTCTCTTTCATAATATCAATCACTTCATTCATCTTCTCTTCAACCCCACCTCTCACATTCCACGCAGCTACTCTGCACTCCTCCCTCCACTTCCCCCCGCTAGGTGCACAGCGTGTTGGGTGTCGGTCCCCAACGCTGAACTGCACTCTGCACACACCAGCGGGGACAAACCGGTGTACGTCGCTTTCAGGGGACGCCCAACTGTTTCGCAAACGTTGTCCCGCATGGTCTGTACAGTAGTGGAATTGCAGCCCTGAAAAGAGATGGCAAGGCTGCGAAGAGCACGCTTCCTCTATTGACTCCCTTATATATCTTTGAAATTATTATGTATACAAAGAAAAATATAGATCTGTTTATAAAGAAAGGCGATATTGCTCGTATGGAAACCCGAGGTCGTGATACATTGTGGTTATTCCAAAATTTAAATTCCATAAGTCAAATGTTTAATTTTTGGGTAACTGCGTTTGTTTTTATAATAAAGTTCCTCAAGAAGTCACTCAATTAACAGAAAATAGACTTCGATTGGTTATAAAACGTACATTGATTATACAATGATACCATAAAATAAACGATTTCGTTGAAGATAAAATGATCTCTGCACATGCATTTATTGGCTCTCTGAATATTGTATTTTAATAAACTTTCTGTAAAATGATGTTGAAAAAATGATACCTGGCTGAGTTTTTTGTCGGTTCTTCTCAGTGTCCAGGCTTTCTTTTCGCTCCTCTTTGAACCGAACTAAAGTAGATAAATACCTTGTAATTTGGGTTTACTTGAATAAATTGATTTGACTTAGACTTTGAAAGTTGCAAAATAAAGGGTATGTAAATATTTATTTAAGTTTTTCTTAACTATAAAATAAATAAAAGTCGAATAATACATTTGTATAACAATATTTATTCGTACCACTAACTATAATTCGTTACAAATCTGTACGCGGCGGTTAAAGCGTGAAGGAGTGTGACGTCATTATTACAAAATATACACTGTATTACAATGGTTTAGAGCCAATACATATTGTATATTACTGATAGTTAGTGTATGCGCCTTATAATATAAACTGATAACATTTTGATTCTATGATAGTTGTTTTATATATATTTAAATACGCCAATATTTGTTATTACCACTTATAAAAGCTCTTTTACACTAATATACGTATAAAGGATGGGTTCGATTTGGTCTAAGCCTAGCCTAAGGTACAAATATATACTTTCCTTCTGCATACTTTATTACGTTACGTATAAAACAGTAGGGACGTTGGAATTGAAATTACATACATTTAGGTACACGGAACATTACTTATACATCGTATATATACAAGCTGTTCAAGATATATTAGTTATATGTACACAGTAAACCTAAAACATCAACGCACTAACGGTAACTAAATTTATTTATAAATAATTACAATTAATATAATTTTGGGAATTTTAAAATATACAAAAACTGATCTTGAATATCTTGTAATTATGTAAAAATGTTAACTTATTTTTGTACACGAATTACTTTGTACGGAGTTACATTATATACAATTTATATAAATTAAACAGCTTATATACTGTTATTAACAATATATTTTGCATATCACTAGTAGTATGGCATTATTGAAGGTACTTCGCGATTCGCGAGACATCTTTGTGTTTTTTTTTTGTATTTTTATATTATTTTGCGTTCAACGAAAAATCTCAAAACAATTATATCGACAAATCAAAACAGATCGTAAAAAAATATGACTAAAAAAACTAATTTTCCCAAAATAATTAAATATTGTCAATACGTAATACTTTTGAATTCCGAATTTTTAATATAATTTTGGACTTAAAATTGAAATATACACATTTATAACGTGACTAAAGCTTAACAAATATAATTACATCAAAAACTATAGACATTTTACATTCAAAATTTATTACATATAAAACGGAGACACCTGGTTCATATACAGTATGATGACATAACTTACGAATGGAATACAGTTATCCAATAACTACCATTAGTACTTACAGAGAATAAAGCTAACAAAACAATTATTACAAAATATACAGTGCAATCGTTTGTCATTCGATTCATGATTACTTATTGTAAAAAAATAACTAGAAAATGTTTGATAATTGCAAAACAATTCATTAGAAACGTTAGTCATGCTGGATAGACCAATTTCGATAAAACTTTATTGTAACATAAAATGTTCTTGTCGTGAGGGCGCCATCTTCGCTAAAAATAGTTACGTTTCCAGCCGCGAGAGGGCGTGTATTGTGGCCACACAACCGCAGTGGCCTGGCGCCCGGACCGGCCACGTTGTGTGTGTGTGTGTCTGTGGCTGTGTGTGTGTCGGCGCTCGGTCAGTTCGTTTGTGTGTTCATCACTTCTTTAAGAAATCACCCCCCGTTACTAGGTTGGTCCTGTCAAAAACATGTCGTGAATTAAACATCGAGATTCATTCAGTGATTTATTACTGAATTACAATTGATTAGTACATGTTCATTGATACTGATATTGATTGCCAGTGTTGGGCAAAATTGTAATTGTAAAAACAACCACAATTTGTAATTGTAAAAACAACCACAATTTGTAATTGTAATTGTTGTTACAATTACATTTTGCCCAACACTGTTGATTGGTAAAAAATCGATTAGTAAGTGACAATATTAATATGCATTTAAAACATGTATTCGTATATGAGACATGATAGAGTGAACGCATCTGTACACACTCTTGCGACAACGGTATCATCGTCTACATTACCGCGATTTTGACCACATTTATCAATTAGATATGTTTCATTTATTTTACCTTATAAATCGATAATATTACTTTTAAAACATGTCATATCCATGAAAATCGATGACCGGAATCCCGAGTGTGATTACTATCAAAAGCATGAGACATGACTCTAAAATTCTACACAAATTCAGTGCAAACAATGTTTTTTTTTATATTGTTTAGTAAAAGCTGTTAAATGTTTATTTTTGAGAAAAATATAGACTAAGATCATAATGATTGTTTTATTCACTTATATTGGTAACCAATTTCTTGTCCTTAATATCTATAAGTGTCAAATAGATTTTAAATAGAAAGATTTTATATATAAGCATTATAATCATCCTCGTTTGGAATCCTAGTAACGTATTTACATCTGCTACTAAAGTATCGAATCCCGGGTCATCCCGGGAATTTTAGGCCAAATCCATACTTTTGATAGTAATCACATGCATCATTCCTATCACTGGTTATATTATGTATAAGATTCAATCTATAGTCCAACTTTTAATTCGATAGAGTGATTTGACGTTTCCAGGGTAACCAGTTTCTAGCATTTTTTAAATAGTGATGTCCCCTATGTCGACTTCATTGTTATTAAATCTGTAGCTGTAGCCTCGTGGTGTTATCTGAAATCTCCTATTTGGATCATTCCTTTCATGACATAGCGGTAACGTCGAAGTTATATGAATATTTGTAGCATAGTAAAAAAAGGACAAATAAAATATGTTTATTTATTTGAGTTATTTAATATGTTATAAAATGGTGACACTACAGGGTCATGGCAGAATTCGATTAAATGAATTAAATGTTAAACTAGTCGATTGATTTAGTTTGAATCGATATACTCAGTTCTATCACTTGCCAACACTATTTTAGTTTTTAATTTGCGAAATTATTTAAAACTTTGATACATTAATACATCAAATCACTCTACCTAATTAAAAGTCAGACCATAGTAAAATTTAAAATAACATGCAGTTCGGTAGTATCATATAAGTACCTGTATTTGGTCCACGCTCTCATTGGGAAAAGAGATCTCTTCTGTCATTTGGTATTCTGTGAATTATACATAAGATATTTTTATACAGGATAATTTTTGTTTGTCAGATGTAGAGATTTACATCTAGATTCTTAAGTATTTTAGGATTTTTACAGGTCATATATAAAAATATAATAGTAGAATAAACAATAAAAGTCGTGCAAAATCTGTTACTAGTAAAATTTTTGAGGAAATAATAAATTATGGGTGTTTTATTTGTAAGTGAAGAATTTATAGCAATAATAATAATAGAGTTAATCAGAGAGCTTATGCTTCGATTAAGTACTATTAGTTTTTGTCTCACTGTTGTCCTTGAATTCATGACAAAAACTATTTGAAAAACATAGTTACGTATATATAAATATTGTATTAATTTATCATAAATTTATCATTGGTATTACCAATATATTAACTATTAACAATTCTACGATATTTTCTCTTACTTTAGTAGTTGTTTAAGAGATAAAAGAGATTCAGAGATTCATCGTAGAGATAATTTACCATTCTTTGAGATTTTTTTTTGATTTTATAATAATTCTGTAGATAAAATATACAAAAGTACGTTATACGTGTACGTATAATAAATAAAAGTACGTTACTTAGCACGTATTTATAATAAATAAATGAAATAAAAAGTATTTGTGTACTATTTACGTGAGAAATTATACTTTTTTGACGTTTTTGAACAAAAGTGGTTACATAAAAATAATAGAACTGGCCACGTGAAATATAAAAGTGTAAAACTGGTCCTTCGATCATATATAAAAACAAGATACACAATCAACGCTCCAAAAACGTCCAAACCAAATGTGCACTCAAACGAGTATTTGAGTGCACTTTTGTTTTAGAAGTTTTCGAAATCTCTAACAGCAAACATGACAGCGCTCCATTAAAGTTGTAAAAACGACACGTCTAAAACGCTAAAAGAGACGGGGTTTCTTATTTTCGGTAAATAAATTAAATAATTTTATTTACGTGTATTTCGTTATAATAATGTTGTTACATAGGTCTTTTTTATTAAATTCGTAATCGTATTTTTCAAAAATGGCCTGACAATATATGTCTTATTCTTGTCACCTTCACGTAACAAATCAAAATGAGCGATGAAAATGTATTAGGTGAATTATACATTAAGCACAAAACGTAAGATTGCATTTTAATAATTTTTTTTAACAAACTTCGTTAACAAAGTCATGCAAAAGTTCCAGCTCTTACAATCTTATGCTTTGACGGTAAGGTCTATTTTAAATTAGCACAATATTATGGATAATATTATACTAGAAACGTATAAGTCAATTTGGACAATAATTTGTTTAGATTTTACATAAGATTGTGCATCTGGTTTTTTTGTGATCGAAGAATTGGTTATTTGAAATGAATGAAATAAAAAACAATAAATTATGTGTTACATTGTAGTGCGTAATTTTATCACACGTTAAAAAATATATTGAACTGTTTTTCCAAGTGCGTCAAAAGAAGTATAATTTAAAAAATTTACATAGCACAAAAAATAGATGTATTTATAATAATAATAATGTACTCAGACATTTCACACAGCGCCATCTAGTCCCATACTAAGCAGCAGAGCGCTTGTGTTATGGGTACTAGACAACTGATATACTACTTATATACTTTTCTTTTGTAAATACATATATATTATACATAAACACCCAGACTCGAGGCGGGAATCGAATCCGCTATCCCCGTTTACTTTCCGACGCGCTTAATCGTTGCGCCACGGAGGTCGTCAATTAATTTATATATTGCATAAGTCAAAGCATGTAGTGCTATGTGCTTGTGTCGTGTGTTACGTAGTGATGTAATGTGTTGCATGTTTGTATTATGTGTTGCATGTCTTAGTTGCATGTCACGTGTGTGTACTGTGTGATACGTGCTCCGTGTCGTTTTACGTGCTGGTGACATGTGTTACGTGCTTCTTATGGTGTGTTACGTACTTTGTGTATTACGAGATCCGTGTGTGCTCGTGCTCCGTGTGGTGCGTCACGTGCTCGTGTCGTGTACTACTAAGTTCGCGTTGTGTGTCACGTGCTCGTGTTGTGTGTCCCGTGCTCGTGTCGTGTACTACTAAGTTCGCGTTGTGTGTCACGTGCTCGTGTTTTGTGTCCCGTGCTCGTGTTGTGTGTCCCGTGCTCGTGTCGTGTACTACTAAGTTCGCGTTGTGTGTCACGTGCTCGTGCTCCGTGTGGTGTGTCACGTGCACTAGCCGGTGCGGTGCGGTGCGGTGGGTCCGTACCGTGCAGGCGGCGGGCGCGGCGGGCGCGCTCCCCGTCGGCGCGGTCCCTGTGCGCGGCGAGCTCGCAGCGCGCGCGGCGCGCGGCGGCCGCCCAGGGCGGGAGCGCGGCGGCGAGCCGGCCCACGGCCGCGCCCAGCGCCGCGCACGGCCCGGCCGCGCGCGCCGCCAGCGCCGCCGCACTACCACCGCCGACCCCGCCCTCGCTCTCTACGGACCGACACGCGGACGTTATTGTCGCGCATTCAACGACCTCGATGGCGCACCACTTTAGATGTTGTTTCCATACGCAAAAGGTTCCTGGCTCGATTCCGGCGGGGTTAGTACCTAACTTGCAGCCAACATATGACGCGATATCTGCTGTCGAAATAAGAGTTTATATAATGTATTATGGCGCTAGATCTACCACAAAAAGTGCATTTTACAATCATAACGCAATACATCACACAAACGTCATAAATGATACCAATTTTTTATTACAATTAATCACCAGTCGCGCAGTGATCGCGTGGCTGTCGCTATTCTGCAAACTTTAAGTAATAACCACGCCAACCGAGTCAATTCAGAAAACGAACTTTTCCAGTTTGTAAGTCTGGATGTACTGGAAAACGCCCCCAGTTGCTGTCGTCGTCTGGTTCTCATACTACAAAGAATTTCGCTAGTTTGAGACCAAATGATCCATGTATATTGTCTAACGTTTTGGGGCATTTATTTATTACTATTTATTATTAACGTAACTTGCTTACGTACTTTTACACTTAAATAGCTGCGCACCGCAATTTCGCCCACAATAAATTTGTTATTTTCCAATATAAACCAGCTTACGCTAACACACTAATCTCAATGCACAATATTCCAATTGATTTGATTTTATCACGTCGAAGTCACCAATACTGAAGTTCATTACGTATTCATTTTAATCTTCCTTTATTATAAATTCAAACAAATTACACATCGGTATCAAACATTTCTATTACTTCTTATACAATTATAAAAAACGTACGAAATAGTATGACTAAGCAGATAATGATTTTTTTTTTGTTTCTGAGAGGCAAAATTAAATCCCTACGGACGCCCAGTCGAACTCTACGCCAACTGGATGTCGAACTCGCACCGACTAAACAAAACCCCTCTTTGCTGTTAGCCCTAATGGCTTTTACAACGTCACAGGTCGCGTTGGGGCAAGCGCTCAAGGCGCCCTGCCAGATCGTCGACCGCCTGAGGGTTCCTCCAGCCGAGGGATGCCTCGTATGGAAGGCGGACCTCGAGCTCAAGGCGTCGCCAGGGGAGGTTTCCGCACCTACGTGCATCTTATCGGGCTACCTATTTCGTGAGGGCCGGGCCCTCTAGCGGACTCAGCCGGCCGGCGGCTGAAGGCCGGTTAGTGTGCCTAGTGTTCTGCATGGCAGTTTACAATGCTGCTTAAGGCCCGCGTGTGTGCGTGTAGAGCTATGTGATCGAGCTTCTAAACGTGAGACCCTACGGGTGTCGCGGGTGCGGTCGTAGTGTGTAGGTTGGCATGTTCGAGTTCGAACGTGTAATGTCGTCGTCGCTGTCGCCTAATACATGTCTAAGGCCTACCATAGCGTTTGGGGGCGTTTGGGGAACGCGGGGTTCGGGGGTGTACGATGACGCCCTGACCACTAGGGGGTTTGGATGTAAGGAGGAACGGTGAAAGAAGCGTTGGGACTCCTCTTTTAGATATTGAGTTATTGTCCGGTCCGCCAAAAAGTCCCGTACTATGCATACGAGATCGTCGGGCACGCCGAGCCGGCGCAGCTTGTACGCCAGCCCGGCGTGCCAGACTTTGTCGAACGCCTTCGCTACATTGAAGAAGAGGGCCCCCGTGCCTATGTAGTGTCTCGGGCGGTTAAGGCCCTCCAGGATGTGTTCCACGAGGCGGTGCACTTGTTCTATACACGAGTGTTTAGCTCGAAAACCAAATTGCTCGTCTATGAAGAGACCGAAAGTGTCTAAGTGGTCTTTGAGACGAAGCAGAAGGACCTGTTCGTAAATTTTCCCTAGCACGCTAAGGAGACTGATGGGGCGATAGCTATTGGGGGCTTCTGTGGGGTTTGTTCAGTTCCGAACATATAAATGCTGGTTATTATTATTTTTTTATTTATTGTCTTATTCTATGTTTAAAATTTATGCATTACTATTTTGTTATTGTTTCTATTGTTTTTCTTCATTCGTTTCACTTTCGTCGCATGGTGTGGGCTATAGCCACACCTTAATTGTATTTATTTATAATATGTGGGCCATAGCCACAAGTATTATAACTATGTTATTTGTACAGATACAAGGTTATGTTGAAATCATTTATTAAATTTCATCTGAATACAGTCCACTATAATTATTCATGTGCTTGTTTCATTTATAAAAACATTCGGGAACCAGCGCCGCACAGGGTTTACCCGGTTTCGGGATTCCGATGACGATCGCGTCCTTCCAAGCTACTAAGAGCGCGAGAAGGCGCATCGAAAAAACTTTGACTACTCGGTTGGAGATGCCGTCTCTACCGGGGCTTTTCTAGGTTTGAGAGCCTTGACAATGTCCTAAACTTCGTCAACCGGTCTGAATTGGCAGGGGGCGGTCGCGGGCGGTAGGGAGCCTACTTCGCGATTGACCATGTCTAAATGGTTCTGATCTACAGGCTGAGAGCTAGGGGAGCATTGGGCCTCCAGTGTCGGCCAAGAGCTTGGCTTTGTCTACATCGTCGAAAGCTGTCTGTCCGTTCGGTTTCGTCAGAGGCGGCATTGTTTGGAACGTGTCCGATTTGAGAGATCGGGCCAACTTCCAGTAAGCCTGGTGCGTCGACTTGATATCTCGCATGAGATCGCTCCACCTGTTTTCCCTAAGTTCGGAAATTCAGTCTTTGACTTCGCGTTGGAGGGCGCGTTAGTTACGTCTAATCGTTTCTGAGGGAAACGAGTCGTAAGCGCGGGTTGCGGCGCTCCTCCGGGAGCACATAAGTATGGAATCCTATGCGCTCCGAGCGTAGGAGCGCTGTGAGCTCCCGATGGTCAGCCGGGTAGGGACCTGCACTTTAATGCCCTGTGCAGTGTTGCGAGCGGATTTAAATTGGATGCGGCGCGTGTCTAAGGCCCGAGAGACCCTATCCCACGACGCTTTTTCCTGTATAAACACCGGCGGCGGTGTTTTGATTTTGTCGGCCTGAGGGGCCTGGGTGGCCTGTGAGGCAGGCGCTTTTTGATTAACCCGAGGGGCCGCGGGAGCTCCGGAGGCCTGAGGGGCCGCCTTTGCCGTTTTGGGGGCGGGCTGGGCGTGTCGCCTTCCCTCGGGGAATTCGCCCGCTTTCGCTTGACTACTAAGCGCCGTTCGGCGCTCTCAATGGCTTCGTCCTCCGAAGAGAAGGGAAGAGCTACGTCCATCTCCTCTTCGGGTCCGAGGCCTCCGTCGGGTCAGGGGAAGCGGGCGAATCGCCGAAGTGTACCGACACGACTGGTTCGCGAGATTCACGCGGCGGAGGCTTCACTATTGTAGCGGCGGCGGATGCGACGGGCGAGTAAGATGTGTGAGCGGGAGTGGGGGCGGGGCGACTAATGAACCACAAACTCATATCGCTTTATATTCTACTTCAATACAATTCAACATTTTAGTATCACCAGAGCGGCTAGACAAGTGGCAAACGCTTAGTAAAATCTAAACACTTACTGGTGTTATTACTCCCTAAAAGTGCCATTTGGCTATGTTTCATACGGCAGTTTTCACACGACTTTTCTTTCCGTTTGATTTAATAAAAAGTTAATAAATTTTGATTGCCAATTTAAAATTCGTTATGCCAGATCACGTGGTATTTGTCATTCTATTCTACTAGCGTTTACGACAGCCAGTTTACGACAGTTCGCTACACACGCGACCTTTGATAATATGTAAATATCGACAAAATCAATGTCCGCATCCTTGTAAAGAGATTACCATAATATCACGTAGATAACTAGCATAAATAGTTCGTAAAAGTTATAATGAATATAAAATGTAAACAACAGGGCTATAGCGTCAACACGCAGAATCAATACCAATATAATCTACCAAATCCCGCAGCATTATTTCACCGAAAAAGTACTGCAACATGTATAAAGAGTAACCTAAATTACTCTCTAAAAATGTCTCTATCTAGCAATCAAATTCTAGTTGAAATCGGTTTAACCTCTTCGAAGATTAAATCGAACAAACAAACAGACACTTCCATTTATTTATATGTATAGATGAAGTATTTTGTTGAGGTAGTTAGGTACGTATGAGTATATTTATTGAGAGTATTAGTGAAATTAGTATTTAGCAGATAACACGATTCATAACCTAACCACCAAAAGACGTTTTTGAGTAGAAAAAAAACACATAAAGTGAAAGTTCGTTTTAAAATTTGGTTATTACCAAAAACATCAGCTCTGTGCATAATTTTAGCTCCAAAGAATTAGTTAAAAATATCTACAATCAAGTGTCAAAACGGCAAACAGTAGTTATTCTAACGCTTAGCCAGGAATACTATAATATTCTGGATGACTCATTGTCACACCGCCTCAGCCACCTCTTAGCCAGCGAATATGTATAAAAAAGGGCGACTCTCGCTTCGCGCGTAACGGAATTGGCTACTCTCGACCGGATGCGATGAGCATCTCGTTTAATTATACAATATATAATTAAAAAAAACAATGCACTTGCAAATATTTTTCATGTTTGTTAATTTTTTTTTGCATTTAGGTTGAAAAACGATAACTATGGATTCGAATAACTAAAACTATTGGGTCCTTATGAAATTAGCGTTTTGTCGTACTGACCACTTTGATCTGAAATATCTCCTCTTTGGTTAAGAATTCCAAATTCAAATTTATAAATTCATTTAGCTAGTACATTTGAGTTTTGAAAACAGTCCTTCATTTGTTTTTTTCCTCATTATTTTTTTCTTTGTCGTCGCTTATTACCGCACAATGGAAAACATGAAATATCGGTATATTTACGAGTACGAGTTCTACCGTGGCACCAGTGCTACAGAAATAGCTCGAAGGATTAATGATGTGTACGGCGCTGGTGTCGCAAAAGAAAGCACGGTACGTTTTTGGTTTCAACGTTTTCGTTCTGGAAATTTCGACCTTCAGAACCAACCCCGTGGACGGCCGGAGACCAAAGTGGAAAATGAAGAATTAAAGGCTATTGTGGAAGCGGATCCATCACAAAGCACTTCAGAGATAGCTGCAGGCTTCGGGGTAAGTGACAAAACTGTATTAATCCACTTGAAGCAAATCGGGAAAGTAAAAAAACTTGAACGATGGGTACCTCATGAATTGAGTGAATCGAACTTGCAAACACGCGTCGACTGCTGTGTTACTTTGCTCAACCAACACAATAATGAAGGGATTTTAAATCGAATCATTACTTGTGATGAAAAGTGGATACTGTACGATAATCGGAAGCGCTCGTCGCAATGGCTGAACCCTGGAGACCCAGCCAAATCCTGCCCTAAATGAAAATTGACTCAGAAAAAGTTACTTGTGAGTGTTTGGTGGACTAGCGCCGGTGTCGTTCACTACAGTTTTCTAAAATCTGGCCAAACGATTACGGCAGATATCTATTGTCAGCAACTGCAAACCATGAAGGAAGAACTAGCTGCTAAACAACCGAGATTGGTCAATCGCTCTAGGCCACTGCTGCTTCACGACAACGCAAGACCACACACTGCACAACAAACAACCACTAAGTTAGATGAGCTACAATTGGAATGTCTGCGACATCCACCATACTCCCCGGACCTTGCTCCAACAGATTATCATTTTTTCCGGAATTTGGACAACTTCTTACAAGGAAAAAAATTCAACTCCGATGCGGCAGTCCAAACCGCCTTCAAAGAGTTTATTGATTCTCGCCGCCATGGTTTTTTAGTAAAGGGATCAATGAACTACCTATGAGATGGCAAAAGTGCATAGATAACAACGGTGCATACTTTGATTAATTAAATATATTTTCAAAAAAAAATTGACTTTATATTCCTCCCGTACAAAACGCCAATTTCATATGTAAGGACCCAATATTTAAGCATCCACAGACATTACAATATTTTCTTTTATGCGTTTGACATTTTTGTATTTGGGACGATGTGATATGTTAAGAACGAATTAAAAACAAACGGAAGCGGTCGCGTGTTTGTGTCGCGTGCGACCCCGACTGGCGTTTTAATAATCACCCATAATCACCCTAAATATTGCCGCTGTGTGTTCGTGCCACGGCTCGTGCGTATTAACGTGCACACGTACAAACCGCATACGTTAGCTTTCTGAAGACATCCTGTTGTTACGTGTGTGTGTGTGTGTGTGTAGTGATATATGCACGCCCACTCACCGAAGGAGAAGTCGTCCGGCAGCGCGTCGAGCTCGGCCAGCATGTCGAACGAGTGCTCGTACTCGCCGCCCGGCCTATGTCCCGTCTCGCTCGCACGCTCCACCCTCTCTATCTCCGCTTCCAGCTCCGCCGGCAGCGCGTCGTCGATTTCGTCCATTGGCTCTTCCATCTCGTCTACTAACATTCAATTGGACATAGGTTGTGTAAGAACCTAATATGTAACTTACTCTTTCTAATAGTAAAAAAAAATGTAAGTATTTTATTTATTTAATAGAGGCTTGCCAACAGGTTTTACACCAGAATTTAATAGAGTATAATAATCTTAATATTAAGATAAAGGGTATAATTTTGAAAAAAAATTTTAAAATACAGTTTATGTTACTCGCTGATAATTTAGTTTTTTAGTGAAAGAATTTTTTAAATCGGTTTAGTATTTTATTAAGTTTATTCATTAAAAACAAACAATCAAATCTTTTTTCTTCCTGACATTAGTATAGATTTTAATGTGTGTAATTGTGATGGTGTGTATGTGACTACATAAACAAACGTTTTGTCTATGTTTAATGGTCACTGAATTGCATTACAAACTGCAATAATGTAATTGTACATGAATTGTATGATACTTTATCATCAATATAATTAATTGTAAAAAAAACTCATGATTCTCAATTCAAAAGGTCATGGGCACGAGTATATGTATAATAATACATTTTAAGTAAAATTGAGTGTATGAGTGGATAAAGAGATGAGCGAGTGGGTCAGCGAATGTGAATGTTTCAAGTGGGTAATAGAGTTGGTGAGTGAGTGATTGTATGAGCGAATGCGAATGAGTGAGTGTGTAAATGGATGAGAGTAGGCGAATGAGTTTGCGTGAGTGAATGCATGAGTGAGTGAATGAACAGTGAGTAGTGTCGTGTTGAAGCGGTGCACCGCGAGCACGAGCACGCACACGCACGCACCTTGCGCCGCGAGCGAGTCCGCGCAGCGGTCGCAGCGGTCGGCGGGGGCGGGGGCGTAGGCGGGGGCGGGGGCGGGGGCGGGGGCGGGGGCGTTGGCGCGGGGCGGGGGCGGGCGCGGCCGCGCGCGCGCCGCCACCACGGCCGCTTCGTTCACCGTCAGCGCCTTGTTCACTAGCGCCGTCAGCTGGCTCACTGCGCACACGCATACACACCTCCCTTATACACTAACACCAAAACTGAATCGTTCATTGATTCATGTGATATATTCCCAAAATCTTTAGCTATTCCCCGCTCAAACTCCAAAAATCACCAATCGACACGTGTTTCACTTCTCAACGAAGCATCCTCAGGATATACCAGATGTCAGCTCGGTGCTGGTTAGCTGACGGAATCCTATCTCTGGTATATCCTGAGGATATTTCGTTGAGAAGTGAAACACGTGTCGATTGGTGGTTTTTGGAGTTTGAGCGGAGAATAGCTAAAGATTTAAGGAATTTATCACATGAAATGGATTTCCGCAAAGTAACACCTGAGTCTATACAATATTCATTCATTCTTTCATTAGCCTGTAAAACGCTTATTTACCCGCGGGTTATTATCTAAAAATTTGCTGACAGCGACAGCCATACGATCATTGTGCGACCGGTGAGTAATTGTAATAAAAAACTAGTATTATGTATGACAATTGAAAATACATTTTTCGCGGTAGATTTGGCGCCACTATACAATTAAATTATTAAAACTTTCGTGAGACATTATTAACTAAATAATTAAAACGGCTACACTCACGTCCAATCGGTGTAGGTACCGACTAGTTTCGGACCCATCGGAGGTCCTTCATCAGGGTAAGTGGGATGAGTTCGCGAACGCGCCTCGTCTCGAACTGCACACCTGAGCTCGCAACGCGCGGCTCAACAGGGGGGAAAGAGGCGAGGCGTCAGCGATGATGACGAACACAGCGATAACGAACATTGTTCTCAGGCACGCAGAGCGAGACGGAACGTGACCGCAAACTCATTCCACTCGCCCTGATGAAGAACCTCCGATAGGTTCGAAACTATCGGTACCTACACCGATTGGACGTGAATGTAGGCCGTTGTAATTATTTAACCACTATACAAATTACATTATACGAATTCTCGCTTTAACAGCAAACATCGCGCGATATTTTTGGCTGTCGCATGCTAACAGCAACTTAGGTAATAAGCATGCCGTTCTAAGCTAAAAACGTAGTTCGATCGTGGATTACCACGATTTGGGAAAATAAACTTTTCCAAATTACATCCGAGTTGGCATTACTACGTGGATACGTAATTGAAAACTTAATTTATATATAGCATTTATAGCACATTAGAATGAGTATATACGATTGACATTAGTCTAAAATTGACTACGAAATATTAACTATTACCGAAAACTTCATTCACGACGAATTTTTAAAAATGAAAGCTATATCCTTGCCCTTCATTCCTCAGGATTCAAGTAATCTGCTTTCCATATTTATAAGTAATAAATATTTAATAATGACCGTGAAAACGGTAACAAATAGACATCTTCGCGTTTGCAATGCAATAAGTAATACAAAAAGTGATCTTGATAATGCAAAAGTAATTTATGGCTCTCATTATCATCCAAACCGTTGAGCATTGATTGACCTTACCAAAGAGAAATCCCGTCCCTCCTTTTTTTGCAGAACTATTGGTTAAGCAATAATTATCAAGCAGCAATAAATACTTCAATTACATCAACTGGATGATTCCAAAAGCTTTAGGTTTATGTTAAAAGTATCACAGAATAAAGTAGTCAAAGGGCTCTCAGCGACACTTAGGTATCAAAATAATTTCCAAATGTACAATCTCAAATGGACTAGTCGGAAATTAAACCTAGATCTATTTGGCTTAAAAGAGACATACATCACCACCAAGCCAACAGACCATATTTATAAAATAGTGTGAACGTTAGTGTAAAAAGCCGTACCCTGCGCATGCGCCGCCAGTAACAGTTGGTGGATGTCGTCCGGGCCGCTCGACTCGTCCTCGGAGCTGCTGCTGCGTTCTAGACGAGTGGCTCGCATGTCGCCCGACACGTCTGGGGGAGTGATAATAATAATAATAATAATGCGCCAGACTATACACACTAATTATCGTATGAGAACCAGACGACTACTACTGGGGGCGTCTGGGAGTAAGTGAACATTGTTCATAATATCGTCATACCGATTGGTACAGCCTTAATAAAACACAATGTGTTAGTTTCCGGAAATAAAACCACTCAGGCCTGGAAGAATCCTTTTAGGTATTTATTATTTATTATTTTATTGCAAATAAATCACCCCCAAAAAATCCTTTTTATTATCTCATCTGTTACGTTGTTGAAATGCTTGCGTTGGTTTGACTTGGTAGAAATCGTCACGTAAGGAAGAAGCATTACGTGGGGCGGGACTCGCTCGTCGTGCGGCGCTAGGCTCGTTAACTTTTTACATAGATTCACAGTAATATTTCTGTCTTTTTATATTATATAAGTAGCAGTGTATTATATATGTAGATTAGGTACCTATTTCTTATGGCTGAGTTGCAAAAGCACGAATTGCTCTGTGTCTTTTCCGACATATATATGTATATGTGTGCGTACGAGTATCGATTTTTTTTTGTTTTAAATCATACGCGAGTTACATTGTCTCATTATTGCAATTAAGTTTTGAGAAATGAAAACTGCAGCTAACGAACTTCGTTCCTGACGTCTAAAATCGTCTAGTCAGTCATAAGGTTAGTTGTGTAAGCAGAATCTGAACGAGTCACAGTTGGCTGTTTTTAAAAAGGATATAAACAATTACTTCAATTTTATCTTGAAAACTATAATTTCCATTAAAAATTTGACTTTTTAAATAATAGTTGTTTACTTAAAATAACATTATGTATTCCAAAATATTAAATAAGAGGTGTTCTACGGCCTTCAGTTGTGCATCCAGTGGCGTGTCGCACACTTGTACATGTCGTGTGTGATGCGTATACCTTATGCCCCTCCTTATGCCCCATGTTCCACTCGTGCGTCGCTATGTAAATGGTCCTAGCGTGTCGTGCGTACCCGCACATCATCGTTCGTCATGTGTGTGAGTGTGAGAGCGTGTGCCCCGTGCCCTTGTGTGGCCCATGGTCCCTTGCATGCCCGTGCCCCTATGTGCCCCGTGTGCCCCCGTGTGCCCCCGTGTGCCCCGCGGCCACTCACCGACGAGCCCCAGCGTGTCGGCCACGGCCAGCTCGGCCATGTGGCGGTAGGCGGCGGGCGGCACGGCCAGCGCGGAGCACACCACGCGCGCCTTCGCCGACAGCGCGCGACCGATCACTGCGTCCAGCCGCCGCAGGCGCTCTGGAACACATACGTACTTGACTACTTTGTGTACACTATTTGTACAAAAATATTGTAATTAATATATATTTTTTTAAATCATTTTTTGACATATCAATATTACAGGCAAAACAATGGCAAGTGGTATTATTATTAAACAGTAGCGACCAGTTTTAGTTTTTTATATGTAACCAGTTTGTTTTTTTATATGTGGTCAGTTTTAGTTTTTACTTCATTGACGTCAAAAAAAAAAGATGTACATACTCAAGAAGTTATACTTCATAACTTCTTGAGTATGTACATGTTTTTTTTTTTATATCTGTCATATCACTATTTCTTTTTTAAAATAGGTAGGTAGTGCAAATAAACAAACCAAAAGAGTTACAAATCGCTATTTTAAAAATAAAGACAATCGATTACTCCAATTTTTCCTAAAAAAAAAACTATAACTCCTATAAATGTACACAATATCTTTAAAAAGGGGTAGAAAGTTTTGCCGGCATCGGACACCAGTCAGCATGGAACACTCAACCTATAGAGTGGCAATGTCATTTATTTTGTATGAAAACAATTTACGTCTTAACACTGTTGCGGTTAGTTTGACTTTTTGCTGGTTTGCCACACCACCGAAGAGTAAGCCATTACATAAATATTTAATATCCGTCGGAATATACAGAGATATACACACAGGTCCAGTATTGGTTATGTACTGCTTAATGCGAGCGAGAGTAGATAGTAGTTAGTGTAAATAAACTGAGCAGTGGTAAATGAGACGGTCCGATATTAGGTGTGTAAGGTCGAGCGGTCCATGCCAGTGGGGCAGTGCAGTGCGCAGTAGTCACCCTGGTGCGTGAGCGCGGTGGCCGCGAGCAACCTCTCGGCGGGCGGGTCGCGCACCGTGAGCGCGGCGCGGGCCTCGAGCGGGCCGCGAGCGGCGCCCGGGCCCTCCGAGCCCTCCGAGCCCTCCTCGCCCTCCTCGCCCTCGGCCGCGGCGCGCGACTGTCGCGCCACGACCGGCCGCGCCACGACGCTCCTGCCGGTAATACCGCCATTTATACTTTACACACATCCACGCCACTACACACTGACACTAACGTTTTTTTTATGTGAAAACCTCTATAAAGTGTTAGCCGACGGAAATGTCAAAAGCACTCGCATACCTAGGCAAACATGTGTCAGGATAATGATGGGATTTGGGGAAGCGAAAGAAGTATGTAAGGACCGCGATGCTTGGCGCTCCGTCCTCTCTGACTACCCCGTTGGGGATACAGCGTGAAGATATATATGTATACATATATTACAAAGTGTGAGATTTGTAACAATAAGAAAAATAGACAAAATAGTAGGTAAAAAAAAAATATTTGAATTATTCTTTAAATTATGAAATAGTGACGCTAAAGAACCATGTATACACCAAGTTAAATGAATTAAATGTTAGAACTACCAATCCATTCAGTTAGATCGATATCGACTCGGTTCCATCACTTGACAACACTATTTTAGCTGGTTACATTATTTAGAACTTTGACACATTAAAACTTCAAATCACTCTACCGAATTATGAATTAAAAATGATGTTGAAAAAATGATACCTGGCTGAATTTCTTGTCGCTCAGTGTCCAGGTTTTCTTTTCTCTTCTCTTTAAACCGATTTAAAGTAGATTTGACGTTCAAAAATACCTTATAAATTGGGTTTACTTGAATAAATTGATTTGACTAAGAGTTAGATAATATTATACTAACACAATAATTCCTGGATCTCATTGCCCAACTTTAAGATATAAAATGTAAATAAAATATTAACGAAAGAAATGTCCACGTGTATACTCACGCGCAATTGTCGTCCCTATCCCTCTCGGTGACGTCCGTTTCACTCCTAATGCCGTCCCTGTCCCTCTCGGCGGAGCTACGCTCCAGCGAGCGGCTGTCTCTCTCTCTCTCCCTCTCCCTATCCCTCTCGCTCTCCTCCGGCTCGTCCCGCAGCGCCACCGACGAACTCTTATCCGACTTCTCTGATGCGTCCGATGGATTGCGCGATACGTTTATACCTGTGGACGAGTATTTCATAGATATTGTAACGTGAAGGTATTTTTCTAATTGCAATCACTGATTCTTATAATACTATAACATTTAGAAACTTTACGACTCCCCAATGGTAACGCATTTGCCATAGGACGCCTGCAACACCAGGGATATCACTCATATTGTCGACCCTTAAAGAAACCGTCTCACACCCTTGTAGAAAAACCTAACCTGTGGGAAAAACCTCCACTCCTTGTCGAAGTGTGTGCTCACTTAAACGGAACGATTATCTCACCTGAGTCATCGGTACTCCGTGAAGCTTGATGCGAAGGAGTGATGCTTGGTTTTAGTTCAGTCAATTTAGCCAAAGGTGATTCTTGGATACACTTTACCCATCTGAAAACACACATATTAGATATAGAAATATTTTCAACACACTATAAAAGAGAGAAAACTAAAATGTTTTAGCTGCAATGTGTATAAGATACCTTAATAATTAGAATTCAGAGCTGAATAATGTGAGGAAGGTTGGACAGATTTCCACCAAACGAGTGGACAGAGAATCAAGGCGTAACAATATTACTTCGTAATAAGGTAAAAAAATTAAATACATAGCAATAGTGTTGGCACGTAGCCTATACGAGTTCCTTACGTAAGCCATTAAATTTTGACAGCCTGTGCGGGAAAAAAGCAACTAGAACAATCTATGTATTTTTTTTCTTCCCAGACCAGCGTACACGCAAAATATTCCAGTTGTAGTGTAACAAAAAAACCGATACTTAAAAGTATATTTGCAATATCGATAAATATTAAAACTTTATCGATATAATATTGTCCAATAATAGTATCACTTACGTGGCGTATTCCGCTGCCGTATTCGCAGACAGCTCGTGCATTTGTACTCCGTTTATGTTCATTAGAAAAAATGTGTTTCGAACCGCCGCGTTCGGGCGAAATAGCACCTTATCCCTAAGGAATTAGACATTAAAATTAATTAATTTTTATCACAAAAATCCCACAGAAAAAAGCACTCTCAAAATATCCCAAATTTTCCATGTGACTGTTCTAATTTTTCTTGCCACACAAACCTTGTACTAACAATTACGAATACAACAAAAAGAAATCTGAAAAATTGGTCGAGCTGTTCTCAAGCGACGCTCCGTAGTACATGTGACAATTGATTGTTATTCATATAGATATACAAGCCGTTTCCCGCCCGTTTCGCTGGGTAAAAAAAAAAAGTTCAAAAAATAAGTAGCCCAAAACCATCTACAAACGATTCCGCATCGAATGGTCGTGGTCCCATGTCGATCCGTTCAGTAGTTTTAACGTGATTGACGCACAAAGAAAACATAACTTCATTATATATATATATAGATACTAGCTGTACCCGCGACTTCGTCCGCGTGGAAAAATTTTCCTTGACCTCTTTAGATTACTGAGGTTACCCGAGGTACTCATATTGTTGGTGTTAAACAAAAAAGTTATTCTCTGTAATGGAACATCCGCCATATTAGATTTATAATGACGTCACATATACAAAAACCTTCCCATGCACATTCCATTTCATTTGATACCCATATTGTTGGTGTCCAACAAAAAAATTATTTCCTATTATGGAACATCCGCCATATTGGATTTATGATGACGTCACATTTACAGAAACCTTCCTTTGCGTATTCCATTTCATTTGATACCCATATTGTTAGTGTTGGATAAATAAGTTATTTCATATAACGGCCCCGAAACCCCCTTTGCGGGTGGAATATCATAAAATCCGTTCTTAGCTGACCTTCACTCGCCGAAAGGAATATCCCTACCAAATTTCAAGTCTCTAGGTCTTATGGTTCCAGACAAATCGTGATGAGTTCAAAATCGGGATCTCCTATATATTATAAGAAGAAGAAGATAGACTAGTAGGTTTATTAACAAAAAGTACATACATATGTTAATATTTACAAACTTAAAACTACACATTATCTTAAATAATAAACTTCCTCAAAGTTGCCGCTTAGAAAGCTGTCATTGCTCAAGGTACCTAGCAGACTGGCAGCATTGCCTCTTTGAATAGCCAAAGTGATTCGTTGGCGGAAGAAGCTGCCAGCCCGGCGGTCTCCCGAAGCCTCGACCAGTCTCTTACAAATATCAGAAACCAGTTGATGGGCTTCGGGGTCCCAGGGACCCAAAGTTTCGACTGCAAAGGGCGTAAATATGAAGGGCGTAAATATGAAACTCTCAGAGAGAGTCCCAGAAGATAGATATATGTATATTTATCTGTGTGCAGGTTTCTCTTGCGTTACCAAAAAGAGGTGTGGTGTGTTTCAATGTCGTGTCATAGCGAGCGAGAAGGGAGAAGACAGAAGGACGTGTGGGACTTTTTGGTGGGAACGGGAGATGTGAAGCTGGCATTTTATTTAAATTTACTATTTTTTGCGTTTTTGTGAGTTTTAGGGTATAAAGTAATAGTATATTATGCGTTAAACTTCTGTACAAGTGTTAAGAATTGGAAAGTTTGAATAAATATGTGCAACTGAAATTTTTGCATTTTTGGAAATGGTCCTTTTTAACTCCAGGGCGGTTAGACAAGTGGCAAGCGTTTCGGAAAATCGCAAATCGCTTGCTGAAGTCATTGGTCATCAAAAGTGCTATTTGGCTTTCGTTTTATACAACGGTTTCCACACGAATTTATATTTCGTTTGATTTAATAGAAAGTTAAAAACGTTTGACTACCAATTTAAAATTCGTTACGTTAGATCACGTGATATTTATTATTATATTCTATTATCGTTTACGATAATTGAGCCACTTGTCTAGATCCTTGTAAAGCTTACTATCACTTTACTGGTGAGTATTAGAGACTTAGTAATAAGAAGACAGACATTTTATATTAGAGATACTCCCATTGTTTACGTGAGAAAGACAGAAATGTTTGTAATAAATTTGAAATGAGTTTTTTTTTTATTTCTTTATGGCTGGCGCACAGATTAGCGCATTTGCCAATGTCACGTATTAATAAATTAGTTTTTAAAACTCCTCTAGTAAAGTGATAGCAGGTTTTACTGAAGTTATAAAGGACTTGTTGGAACAGCGCGAGAACTTCAGCTACACATGTTTATTTAGACCTACTCCATTCTTTTCACTTACACAGAACTTTAAAACACAATATAATATCACTTTTGCACATTTAATCTCTCAAAAACGTAAAAAATAGAAAATCTAAATAAAATGACCAACTCACTTTTCTCGTTCCCGCCAAAAAGTTCATGAAATGAGTAGGTAGCCAGTATATAAAAGAATGACGTGGCACTGACCACTTGACGAGCGGCGAGAGCGCGCCCTGCTGGCTGGTGATGGGCTTGAGCACGAAGCGGTCGCCTTCCCTCTGCAGCAGCACCAGGCTGTCCTCTAGCAGCAGTGCCTGTGGAGGGACATGTGATCACTACCGCTGGCACTGTCGCTGTCACCGTCGCTGTCACTGTCGCTGTCACTGTCACCGCCACTCGCGGCTGGACGTGGCTCGATCAACTATTTTTTGTCTCGCTGTTGTCACCGAATTAGTGACAAAAATTACTCTAACATCGCAGTCGCATATTAATTACATAAGCAAATACTGTATTTATTACGAACTAATCTTTATTCCATTTGATTTTTTAGAGTGGCTTACACCAACTATTTAAACTCGATTTAAGGAATTGACATCTCGCTTGCACCAACTATTTAACAGTAGGTACAAGCGAGATGTCAAATTCTTAAGTAGAGTTCAAATTGTGCAAGCCCACCTTAAATTTTGATATTTTTCCTTACCTAAGTGGCTGTCCAAGAGACAAAACAGTTTCAATTGTCCAACGAACAATTTTATATCTTTAAGATTTTTTTCATTTTATTATAAATCTTGTTAATAAAAGTAAGCGTTGCTCAGTAAGAGTTTCTAAATATGTAAATTATTATGTATTATCTATTTTTTTTTAGATATTAAAACAAAAAATGAACCAAAAAAATGTTACCGAATTTACGGACGAGTACAAAAAAATAGTTGATCGATCCACAGAGGTGTGTGAATGTGTGTGTGCATGTATTACCAGCACGCCGATCTTCTTGTTGGCGTCCACGCGGATGGACAAGTCACCCTCAATACGTAGCGCCCGCGAAGGCAGCTCTAGTCGCCGCAGCTCTTCCCACTCGGGTCCACTCGCGCGCACTTCCAGTTTGTTTTGGATCGTCCGCAATCTGCGCACAACCATCACATTATATATTACTAATTTAAATGCTAAGCTTAATAATGCTCAGTAATAAGTTCGCTATGTTCATGTACGTTATTTTTTACAGCACCGTAGACCACATACATACGCTGCGGCAGATTGTACAGAAGAGCGACGAGTACAATCGCCCTCTTTGCTTGGTGGACTACGAGAAAGCTTTTGACTTCATCGAAACCTGAGCTTTTCTAGAGTCGCTGCAGCGATGTCACGTTGAATTGTGCTATATCGAGGTGTTGAAGTGTCTGTACAAAGCCGCAATCATGACCGTACAAATCCAAGATGTCCAGACAAGACCCATCCTTTTGCAGCGTGGAGTGAGACAAAGAGATGTTATCTCTCCGAAGCTCTTCACCAACGCACTGGAGGACGTCTTCAAAACTCTGGACTGGAACGGTCTGGACGTAAATATCAATGGTGAGTACATTTCACACCTACGATTCGCAGACGACATAGTTATAACGACAGAGTCGCCGCAGGACTTGTCAGAGATGTTGCGGAGCCTAAGTATTTCTTTCAGACTGGTGGGTCTGGGAATGAACTGGGACTCTTGTGCTGAAAATCATTCGTAGACCCAAGCCCAATTACAGTCGATAATGTCAGCATTGAAATTGTTCAGGAATACATCTATCTAGGACAAGTTATTCAACTGGGTAGAAACAACTTCGACAAAGAGGACAGAAGAATATGTTTGGGTTGGGGAGCATTTGGGAAATTACGTCAAACCTTTGAGTCGCCACTGCCTCAGTGCCTAAAGTCCAAAGTGTATGACCAGTGCATCCTCCCGGTCCTGACATATAGGGCGGAAACGTGGACACTGACGAAAGGCCTCGTCCACAAATTCCAAGTTGCACAGCGAGCTATGGAAAGGGCTATGCTCGGAGTTTCTCTGAAGGATAGAATCCGAAACGAGGATATCCGACGGAGAACTAAAGTGACTGACATAGCCTTGAGAATAAGCAAGCTGAAGTGGCAGTGGGCGGGCCACATATGTCGCAGAGCCGATGGACGTTGGGGTAGACGGGTTCTGGAGTGGAGGCCACGTTCAACACGTGTCGTAGGACGGCCTCCCGCTGGGTGGACCGGCGACCTGAAGAGAGTGGCGGGAAGCGAATGGATGCGGAGAGCCGAGGACCGGATATGGTGGCACAATATTGGAAAGCCTTATGTCCAGCAGTGGACGAACACGGGCTGACGCTGATGATGATGTACGTTATATACAAAATCTGTATTAGTATATATCACAAATTATACAATAAGCTTAATAATGTCCTTAGTAAAGAGCTCGTTCTGTCCGTATATGTCACATCCGTATCAGTATTTATGTCCCAAACATAGTCTGTATCAGTATATGTCATAGACAAAATCTGTATCAATATATGTTGCAGACAATATCTATGTCTGTTTGACGTACAATATCTATTAACTAGGTGAAATTATACATGGTCTACAAACTATGACAATATCTGTTTGTCATAGATTTTAGACCATACATAATTTCACCTAAGTTTTATATATTAATTAATATGTTATAGCGTATAAATGTATATCTATTGGAGCCTGTAACCTCAGGTGTCATTCATGTATATGTGTCAAATGATATTTTGGTTTATATCAATCTGCGGATACATTCACTAAAATCTAAGCATTAGTTCACCGATCGTGATCCCGTCCAAGACCACGATCGGTGCAATTCGACTGAAACGTCAAGATAAAAAAAATGAGCCGTCGCAGGTCGCCTGGCAGATGTGAAACATCGAAACTATTTTATACAGAGAATATGCATGAAAGGACAATTTATTAAAGGAAATAAATATGGCATAATCGAAAAAATATTCGTTTTTTTTTTTTAAGAAAAAAATATTCCTTATTTATAAAACACAAGCAACGTGTTTCGGAGTGTATAACAACACTGCATACGCTATAGGTATCCGAGCTCGATACAAGCGTGTGTCCTCGTGTGTGGTCGCGTGTGTGGGCGTGCGTGGGCGCGTGCGTGGGCGCGTGCGTGTACCTGTGCTCGTTCTCGGCGGCGCGGATGGCCGTGTCGACGGCGTGCAGGACGTCCTTGGCCGTGGCGAGCGCGCGCCGCAGCCGCGCCACGTCGGCCGCGCTGGCGTCCTCGCTCGCCTCGCCCTCCGCGACCTCCGCCCCCTCTGCTTTCTCCGCCCTCGCACCACCTCCGAGAGTCGCCAGCACGCCCTCTAATAGCAGCTGGTATTTCGTCAACCTGCCGCCAGACATCGATCAGACTAAATATAAACTAGAGCTGGGAAACTTAAGACTTGTCGACAAAAACAGACAAATGTAGCCAGTCGGTGATTTAAGCGACATTCAACGATTACAACGGTCTCGGTCGTTGATTGATTATTTATTAATGCATGTACTTGTACATTATTGATCAACAAAAACTATAATTGTGTATAATTATCATTAAAAACGTGACATCAATTACGTTTATATATTATACAGGAGTGGCTTAGCTCCTTGTACTAATGTGTACATGTATGCGTGTGTGTGTGTGTGTGTGTGTGTGTGTCGAGCGCGAGTCTGCAGGGATGCAGGGATGCACGTCCGTGTCCGTACCTCTGCCAGACGCAGGCCAGCAGGTCCCTCAGCTGCAGGCGGCCGCAGCGCGGCAGCTGCTCGCGCGCCGCCAGGAAGTGGTGCAGCTCCTTGTGCTTGCGGCGGCGCTCGCGCAGCGCCTCCAGCGCCATGCGCTGCCCGCGGCAGAACCGCGACAGGCACGTCGCGTACCCGCCCTCGCCCAACTGTGCACACGCACGCAATAGGGATGGGGAAACCGTGCTCGTACGAAGAGCGTCGGCAGGAACGCTGACACTCCGTATCGAAATAACGCAAGAGGGTAAAAAACCGAGAACCTCGCACAACCGCCTTGTTGACGCAATGCTACCGAACCTCAAAACCAAAACCAATAGCATGTCACCTATAGACCGATACTGGTACTAACCAGGCATGAATGCCTCGGCCATCTGCATAGGATAAATCTAAAAAACACGACATAATACCATTGTAGTGACGACGACCAAGACAGCTCTCAACATAAACTAGAAAGCTCCCCTACGTGAACCTCCAAGGACCAAGTCCTGATCCGTGAAATCGAACAAAATCTGTCCTTACTAGCAGAAATAGCACCTATGCTAGTAGGTGAAGAATCGTGGAAAGGCACCTTCTTGTGAATTTAGAATCGGCAGCCCTGTCTAACGCCTGAACAGACTACGAACTAGGGCAACAAGTCACCATCTATCCTTACACAGGCTCTGTGACCTCGATATAATGACCTCACAGCCTGCAGTAAGGGACCCTCCACGCCATATTCAGGCAGAAGACTCCATTTCTTTTGCACTACTCTATCGAATACCTTTTCAAGATCCACAAAAGCGCAACAAACTTTTCGACCTATGGCCAGAAACTTCCCTACGATACCGCAGAGCGAGAAAATCTGATCCATAAACCCTACCGTTCTTAAAATCGTCTTATGCCTTCCACAAATGTCTTTGAGAAATGCCTTTTATACGTTCAATATCCTAAGCTAAGCTGACCAATCTGATTGCCATATAATACGCACAGTCTAAATAGGAACCTTTTCCTTTCCTTTCCCAGAACCTCTCTCCTCTGCCAGCAAAGATTACACAGTTTATAGAAAGTATTCCAGACCCTAGGACCACCATACTTGATCATCCCAGCAGTCACCTCATCATTTCCCGCTGTCTTTCCACATTTCAGACTTATCGCTTTCTCAATCACTCATGCTAATGACTTCCTCTAGTTCCTGAGGTGTGTGACGATTCGTTAGGATTGCTCTCAGTGTCAGAGACAGAGTCGTCACTCTCATACAGTTCTCTATAATAATCACTCCATCGCTGCAGAACATCTTTTTTGTTTGTTAGCAGATGATAATTTCCGAAACTAGTGAAAGTATTTTCTTGCGCTTTTCACAGGTAGATTAAGCTCAGCTTGGAGCAACATATTGGTTTTGTTTCATTGAAATTGGATGACAGTGAAAAAAGTTTTAGTCATTTAAATTCGTTTAATTCGCCGTTCGTCAGTTACACGTTCAAGGATACAATAGGGGTCTGTAATAAAACAGGCTTTCGGACGGACAACGTCTTGGGCACAGCTTGTTTAAATAATAAAAATGGTTTCATATTCGTGGAAATGTACATTAATCGTATACGTGGACAGATGGAAGTGTACTCGTATACCGTATGTATGTAGTGTAAGAGCGACACATAACATACCGTGTTGAGCATGGCGTCGGCCACGTGTCCGACGGGCACGAGGTGCGGGTTGGCGCCGGCCGTGGCGGGCGCGGCGCGCGCGGCGCGCAGTTCCGAGTACAACTTCTCGTGGCGTTCGCGGACCGCTGGTAAGTTGGGGAACAACGCGCGGAGTTCTTCTGATGGTAGCAGCGCCGGTTGTCGCTCCAGGGGACGAAGAAATTCTCGCCCGAGGACTTTCAGCCATCGCACGTGGGACCCTTCTGATACTATCAGCTCTGCGCAAATATTAATGATATTAGAACTGTTGGTTTACTGGCCGTAAAGGTATGTATTTGGTTAAGTGACTGAATTGGTTAGGTAACGAAACTGTTCTTGCCTGTAGGGTAATCATTTAAATTACCAATACGTACATGTGAAGTCGGTTAACTGACCATGTACGTAATTGATTAACTAAGCGTGCATTTAGTCAACTAATAGATGTGTATGTACTCGGTTAACAGATGCTGTGTGTCTGTAGCAGGTAAGCCTTGTGCCCGAGGTGACTGAGTAAGTAGTCAGTTATTGAAGTGTGTATATACGTAGTCATATGACTGACCGTGTAGTGTGTATGCAGTCGATGGACTGACGATTAGTGTATAATGTATGTAGTCAATTAAATGACCATGTATGTAGTCGGTTAGCTGAGCTTGTATGTAGTCAATTAATAGACGGTGTATCTAATCTGTTAACGGATGCTATGTACAATTCCAACATTATTGTGCGATAGCAAGGCCTGGATATGCCCAAAATCAACTGAAAGTATGATAAATGCATTAGAAATGCGATCTCTTACAAATATGTGCGGTGTCACCCTTGTGGACAAGATAAGCAATAAAGAGATATGCAGTATGAATGGGTTGTACGACAGTGTTATTGTAAAAATGAAGAAAGGTTGCTTAGTTGGTTCGAGTACATACAAAGACCGAGTGACGAAAGTCCAACGCAGAAAATCTACAGAGCGAAAGTGAGTGGTAAAAGAAGCCAAGGATAACCAAGGCTGACTTACGAAGATCAAATAGCCAGTGTTAGCTGACGGCAATGTGAAAATCACTCGCATACCTAGTCAAAAATGTGTGAGGAGAATGTTGAAATTTGAGGAAGCGAAAGAAGTATGTAAGGACCGCGAAGCTTGACGCTCCGTCCCCTCTGACTACCCCGTTAGGGATACAGCATGAAGATATGTATGTATGTGTACAATTAAGTAATCATTCAAACTGTTAATGTCTGTATCAGGTGAGCTTGCGGCAGAGGTGATTGTGGAAGTAGTCAGTTAACGGAGTGTGTCCGTAGTCATATGACTGACCGGCGGGGTTATTACCTAAAAATTTGCAGACAGCGACAGTCACGCGATCACTAGGCGACCGGTGACTAATTGTAATAAAAAATTAGTATCATGTATGAAGATTGCGTATCTATTATTCTATGACCGTAAAATGCACTTTTCGCGGTAGATTTAGTACCACTATACAAATTACATTACACAAATTCTCGTTTTGACAGCAGATATCGCGCGATATTAGCGTGCGTGCGTGTAGTGTGTATATAGTCGATTGACTGACCGAGTAGTGTATATGTAGACCATTGACTGACTGTGTGTTATGTATGTAGTCGACTGACTGACCGTGTATGACCTCCTGGCGCTTGCGCAGGCGAGGCGAGCTGGACAGCGAATCCAGCACATCCGGCGGTAGGCTATCGACCCACTGCGCCGCCAGTGGCTCGTCTTCCTCAGACCAGTCGGACTGCGACGCTGCTGCCGCCATCGATCGATACAGTTACAATATGTCAATCAAATCTCATTATATGCGAAAGTGTATTGGTCTGTCTCTTACATTTTCACGCCTAAACCGCCAAACATTTATTCAAGACTTTTGATATAGAGATAGTTTGAATCCTAGGGAAGTATATAGTCTACTTTTTTTAATTTCACTAGATATTATATTATAAGCAGATAACTAAGATTGTATATAATACAGATTAAAAGTAAAATTACGGGAATAAAATAAAAATAGAATAAATCTTCCGACTGATGAGTTTTTACTGAGCTTTTTGCTAGGTGTTCTCAGTACCGATTTTTCGAACCGGTGATAGATTTACCATTAAATATACCTACTAATTACCTGGTTAATTAATTTTGAACCAGAATTTGACTGACGCATGTCGTTTAACTTACCAGAGTTTGGATTGTAATGCATAAACAGAATAAGAGGTTCAATTGACGTCAATCACTTCAAACTCACCTGTACAAGTAGGTCATTACACACACATACATAGTACATACCTATTTTCGTACAGACGTCTCTGGGTTTACTGTATAGACAAAAAATCATAGTGCAACCAAATTATAGACTTTTATTTAGGCTTACAAATGCCAAGCTAGATGGGATAATAATGGGTTGTTAGCTCATCGCCTATTCAAATTCCTTATAAATTGGCTGATTTTACAGCCTTTATAGAAAAATAAATAAGGAAATCAACATTTTCAGCGAGATCTGTGTCAATCGTTCAATTTTGAAGGTTCGATTGTTCAAGTACTGACATGAAAAAAGATTCGGTCAAATGATGTAATCAATGCATCTTTGAGTAATCCGATCTTTTACGATTTGGATATTTTGTAAAGTTTTTATTATAATTCTGCCGCGTTTGAAATTTTCTTGTTTGTATTTTGAAGAATAATGGGTGTGTGAATTCATCTTGTGTTTTTTCTGAATTCCACTTTTTAAAACGTTAAACGGCATAGACCAGGGGTCGGCAAATGCGGTCATGCGGCTCTTTAAAAGACAATTCATGCTGTTCAAGTTCCCCTATAAAAAAATTAAATGCTAAAGCGGAAAAACACGCAGCAAACGAGTATAAATAAATCAAGAGACCTGCAGACCCTGCAGTTCACGTCAGGCCCCCCTCCCATTTCTATGCGCTGCTACTAAAGTAAAAAAGTCCAATTAGGGAAGTTAGTGTGTTTCTGTTGTTTCGCAAAAACATGCGTTTCATTTTGTCAGTTCCAGTCGGTTGGTCGTAGCTTATAAAGTATCTGATTTACATGTTGTATAGCAAGAAAGACATTGTAAATCATGAGACACTTAGTTGTAAATTTGAAATGAAATGTAAAAGCAGAAATAAAAAATCGTAGCTCTTTCAAATTCATGAAATCGATAATTTAATTGCGGCTGGCTCTTCCGATTTCAAAGCTTGCCGACCCCTGGCATAAACAATCGATTAAATGTCGACTAGTAACCGAGATCGAATCTGTCAAATAATTGAATCGATGAATGATACGTTCATTCAAGTGTGATTGCAATCATCAATACTTTGAAACGATTATGAATGAACGAATCAACCACGAGCGACACAGGTCTAGTTTTACTTCTCCTCTAAAACCCTAATTACGTATACTTTTACGCTTACCGTGTTGCTCAACGGCCGGTGTGTTGCTCTCGTTGCTGCGAGAGGACAGACTTGAGCTACTCGAGCTGCCAGACGGCGCTGTTGGCGCGCCAGGCTCCAAATCACTGAAAAGTAAGGTGTAACATTTAAGGCGACGCATTGATAAACAATAATTTAATCCAAAATAGACCTTCTGGTCTATGCCAAAAGTGTGCGCGCTAGCTTACGAAAAATAAGAAAAAGTAGTTATTTTCGTTTATTTTAAAAATCATAATTAATTTTAAAAAATCCAACTTTCATTTTGAAGAATATGTTTAGATTAAAACTATACAGAAAATTTAGAAACATAAATCGGTCCCGTTACTCCTAAAAATATAAATCTCTGTTTTAAAAGAGGTTTCTTTGATATTTTTTTTGTGTTACAAAAGTTAACCAATCGTGTATCGCAACTGTCAAAATAAAGTCAATGAAATGAAGAATCAGGTTACCAAGTATCACTTTCAGACGTTTTGAAAGCTATTAGAAAAATTGAGATCCCTGCCGTCAAAATTTCGTCAAACATTTTTCTTTCTTTCATTTGTATGACTTCTAAACTATAGTTTATGTATAAGGGTGTAAAAGGGACGAATGCCCTTCCTCCCCTCCAGATTTCCTTGACAATAAGATTTAATTTCGAAATTCGAACCCAAAGTTAAATATAAGTAATGGACCAATCAAATATAAAAATAAAAATATTGCAATAAAAACTAATCAATAAGGACATATGATTGTGGTAAAAAAAATTAGATCCCTATGTTGATTAATTTCGCAATCGTTATTTAGTAAATAACATTAAGTCTTTATGTGTCAAAAGGTAATTTAAAAAATAAAATAAAAAATAGTTTCTATTCAAATCCATAGATAATATCTATCACTCCCGACAACTACATCAAAATCCCGAAATTTTTAACAATAGGCGGACAAATGTATGAATAATATTATACGTGTTTAATTTTTCCTTTTGAGATACTTATTACTGAGTAATAAGCGTCTCTGAAGTATCGTTTCGCGCACCTCTTCATCTAAATGTAATGTAAATGAATTTTATTTCTGAATGAAGGCGAAGTCCGTAGTGCAGTGCGCAAGGAAGATCAAGTCTAAACATTTACAGGAAGCTGTAAACTTGGTAGATGTGCGCGCGCGCTGCGGCTTCATGGCAGGTAATGCGATTTTCCATTGAGAAATTATTCCTGGACTTAAAATATCATTGGATAATGGTGACATAGTTTTGTAGATTTATCACAAAAGGTATGAACCATATCATAAAGATATCGACAGTTTTCATCACTATTTGTATTGACCGAAAGGCATGGATCTCTTCGTACTCGTATCATATCATATCTATCCATTATCCCAGACTTATAACAAATTGAATGGCTATGAAGAGATTATTTTCACAATGACCTTTATAAAAATTTATACGACAACACAATTATATAATAATCAAGGAGGATTATTCTATTCGATGTCGGTAGGAGATGTTAAAAGTTCTTAAAAGTTTCAAACTTTTATATTTTTTTAATTAAAAAATCTATAAAACTAACCAATTACTAACTACCAATTACGAACTAAAGTAGATTTGACGTTTAAAAATACCTCGTAATTGAGTTTACATGAATAAATTGATTTGACTTTGAATTTAAATAATTACATTACATCGATAGTATGACCTTTTTTTTTTTTCATTTTATAAGTAACTACTTTTCTAGTTCCAGACAAACAAAATATTTGTCAACTTATCATAATTGGTTAACAAATCAACGACAACTAAAGAAAAGATAATTAGGTCGTACTGATGACCGCAGTAATATATGTCAGATACAGTAAAAAAAAGGCTAACAGTGTGTCAAAGAGGCATTAAATTAGGGTTCCATAATAATATCAGACAATTTGAAGTTAAATAAAAAAAAATGTAATCCAAAAACACTCATTTTTTAAATTTTTTTTTACTGGTATTTAGTTACCTATTTACGCTGTGCCAAATTTCAGCTCGGTAGCTGTAAAGATGGCGGACAAATCGTATGTAACTTAACAAACAGAAACAGGGAAAAAGAGAGACAAACAGGCATGAAGGAATTATCGAGTTCCATGTTTGCTAAGAAATTTAATAAACACACTTTCATATCAAGATCAAAGTCAAAGTCAAATCAATTTATTCAAGTAACTCAATTACAAGGTATTTTTGAACGTCAAATCTACTTTAGTTCGGTTCAAATAGAAAACCTACACAGAAGAAACTACAAGAAACTCAGTCAGGTATAATTTTTTCAACTTTACAAAAGGTTTATTTAAGATAATTAAAATATTGTCTTTTTTGTCGTTAAAAACATTATAAAAAATGAGAGTTGCTTTTCTCCGTGTTATTATACTAACGTTAAGTGTATTAAGGATAAAAATAGATACACTATTTACACCTACATGACACTCCCTGTGCTATGAGAACCAGACGACCGCGACGCCTACTAGGAGCGTCTCCCAGTACACCCAAACCCGAGAGAATCTAGAAAAGTTCGTTTCCTAAATTGAACCGGCCGGCAATCGAATCCGGAACCTTCCGCGCTTAGAAACAAGACCGAAACCACTGCGCCAGGGTCATTTTTCGAGGTCGAGGTTCTGTAGATATAATAAATATATAGACAACTTACAACAGTAAAAATAACGCTGTTTACGTAGGAATTACGGAATATAATATATTGGGCATCGCCTATATAATTGGATAATAAATAAATAACAACCACAAGTAAATAAATACAAGACAAACAATATTAGATCCAATCCAATATTCTTTTGTGGGGCAATCAAACATCGCTCGCGGAAATGTAAACTAATCATTCATGGAAATCTTTTCTTTACTTCAAAGGACTACTCCCACGTTAAAACAATGAGAACAGAAAGGAAAATATTTTTTATTGGTAATAATATTATTTATGTGTTGACCTTTGAGAAACGACCAAAGCGACTGAGAGCATGTCTAACGCGCATTAACATAGAAATTCTATATTGTTTAAATCGCAGATGGTAAGACCAGAGAACATGTATAAAAGAAGACCGACTTCCGCCTCATGCGTAACAGAATTGCATACTCTCGGCCGGTTGTAGGCTTTGGGTGTGAGATGCGGAGAACATCTCGTTTAGTTATACATTTAGTATACAATGATAAAAAACAGTGGACATGTTTGTTAAATTTTATTTCCTTTAGTTACGTTCAAATATGATAACTTTGGATTCGAATAACCAAAACTATCTAGATATCAAGAACATTGTAATACACACATCAAAAAAGTCTAAGCCATACGCATCATTTACAGAAACTGCATGTTTTATTAATTGATACTTTATTTTTTTCTTAGGAAAGTAGATTGCTATACAATCTTTTTTGTTCTCGGAAACATATACTGGCTGATTTTAAAAATAGAACCTTTTCGGTTCTGTTTTGTTTTCATTAAAATAAAAGCCAATTATTTTTTCCCGATTTCATGTGTTTTCGTTGCTTCGTTGTACATGTTGCTTAGACTTTTTTGATGTGTGTATGTTCGTTAAGGCGACGCATTGAAAATTTTGACGCCAAGGATCTCAATTTTTCTAAGTGACTACAAAACGTATGACAGTGATATTTGGTATCACGATTTTTCATTTTATTGACTTCATTTTTACAGTTGAGATACACGGTTGGTTAAATTTTGTAACACAAAAAAAAATATCAAAGAAACCTCTTTTAAAACATAGATTTACATTTTTCGGAGCAACGGGAGCGAGTTATGTTTCTAAATTTTCGGTATAGTTTACTTTAAACATATTCTTCAAAATTACAGTTGGATTTTTAAAATTAATTACAGTTTTTAAAATAAACGAAAATAACCGTTATTTCGTATTTTTCGTAAGCTAGCGCGCGCACGTTCGCTTAGAACAGAAGGTCTATTTTAGATTAAATTATTGTTTATCAATGCGTCGCCTTAATGCGATTTCGACATTTTTGTATTTGTTACGATGTGAGGAACTAATTAAAAACAAATGGAAGTGGTCGCGTATTTGCGTCGCGCGCAACCGCGACTGCCGTTACAATAATCATCCATATTCACCCAAAACATTGCTGTTGCGTGCGCGTTACGGGGCGTGCGTATTAGCGAGCACACATACAGACCGCATAACGCTAGCTTTATATGAAGACATAGTGTTGTGTATACACTGTGGTAAGACCTTATGCGGGGTCTGCGCAGATCACTACCACCATGTTACTCGCTAATCCTGCCGCCAAACAGCAGTAATCGCACTGTTATGTTCCGGTATGAAGGGTGAAACGGACGAAGATATTATTTCTGGCACAAAATGCACAACGTTTCTGTCCTCAGGGTTCACAACGCAATTACAACCTAAATTGGTTTCTTAGACTTGATAATTTGAATGTCCATGGGCCTCAGTCCACTGATACCGTCAAGTAGTCTGTTCGCTCTTTAGATATAATAAAAACATAGTGAACATATAAATTAAATAAAAGAAAACGTGTATGGTCAGGGGACCCCCGTCAGGAACGAAGTTGCTTAGCTGCAGTGTCAATTTCTCGAAATTTAATTGCAATAATGAGACAATAAAACTCACGTATGATTTAAAACAAAAACAATAACCTAGAGCCGCGCGACGCCGGACCCCGCCCCACCTAACGCTTTTTCCTTACGTTACGATTACTATCAACTCAAACCTCCCGCAAGCCGCGTTACACAAGTTTGTTCCAAAAAAAACCCTATAAATATCGTACATAATAAAGAACTGCATCAAAATATGTCAGTAGAACTCAAACTATCGGCGGACAAACATACCTTTTGTCCAATTTTAATAGAAATATTATAGCGGTGTGATACTGACATGTCGATTCCTAAGGTTAGATAAAATAAATACAATATAGAAAATTAAATATTGATATTAAATAAATAATTGTAAGAAAATGGTAAATTCAAACGCTCTCTCGTCACTTATCACCTGTGACAATGAGATAAGCTAGGGGCAGTGAGATAATAGGGGTATAGTTCTCGACGCGTCACTACTTGCATCTCCGCTCGTTTTCGCGAGTATAGTAGGGTATATTGGACGCACAGAATCAACCAACATATAATCGCACTAGGAAAATTCAAGGTAACAAACAGTGTTACCATGAATTCTCCCACTTTTAATATAAATTAAATATTTATTTAAATTCTGCGTCTTGTATATATTTTCTAATTTCATGAACAGATAGCACTGTTTGCACAAAGCATATAACAATCATAAATTATCTAAAATTTAATGTTCACTGATTTCAATCTATATCGAATTTATTTCATTATTAATTGATTACCTCTCCGACATCGCCCGCCTGGCCAGCAAGCCGACGGTAGGCGGCTGCCTGCCGGCTGGTAGAGACACATTCCTCGCGACGCGCGGAGGCGCTGGCGTCGCCATGGTAACACTCACTACGTATCGATATCACTAATCACTCACACATAGCCACTGGATCCACTTATTGTCTTTCGTAACGGTTTAGTTATGGAAATCGCAGTTAATAATTGTGTTGAGAACCTAGTTAACAGAGCAAGACGTTTAGCTCTACAACTGTACATAACCAGCAATATATCCGATCAAGTCGATGAGATTTGAGGAAGCGAAAGAAGTATGTAACAACCGCGACGCTTGGCGCTCTGTCCTTTCTGATTACCCCGTTAGCGACACAGCGTGAAGATATGTATGTAAGTCGATGTTAACCCTACATTGTTATTCAGTGTCTTTTACCTAACTATGATCAACTGCTCGTACTGTAATCGCCGCACGCTTATTGCCTAAGTTGCAGTCAAAATGCAACACCCAAATATCGCGCGATATCTGCTGTCAAATCGAGAATTTGTGTAGTGGCGCTAAATCTAGTGCGAAAAGTGCATTTTACGGTCATGACTCAATAGACACACAATCGTCATACATGGATACCAATTTTTTATTACAATTAGTCACCGGTCGCGCAGTGATCGCGTGGCTGTTGCTGTCTGCAAATTTTTGGGTAATAGCCCCGCTGAATATATTTAGTTATAATTCTAAGCATGTCTGCTATAGAAGTCTCCCGCGATACGGGTGCGCCTACTGCGAGGATCAATGTATTTGATATAGGTTCGATGTAGCGAATAAGTATAATTTTACTAACATCTTTCAATACAATTTTACAAAGTATTTTTGGAGGTAATATGGTATAGCATAATATAGGAGGTAGTATAATTTATATGTTTTTGGACTTCCGGCGTGATCAATTTAGCAGAAGTAACTTTACTCCATTATCACTTGAGTCTGGCCATTATTGAGCTTCTCTCTTCCATCCCGGTCATCCATAAACTTAGTCCTCGAAATGGCGTCAAACAGTTGATGAACTACATGAACTACATTTATTATTTAAATAATATCGAAATACAGAAATAATTGATTACTATCATACAATAAACGATTACTACAAAATTGATTACTTTTAAAACATTTATATCGTGTGTTTCAAAAAACGATTAAAGGAAACCGTGTCGGAAACACATTAAATTAGATTTGCTTATAAAATAAGAAAAAAGCAGTTCCAAAACGTAATTTTTATTACCTTTTTTAGTTTATATGTTTAATCTATCAGTTTGTGATTCTGTATGCACTAAATTAATGGTTAAAAGACATAACGACGAACAAAATCGGCGCGATTATTACCTAAAAATTTGGAGACAGCGACAGCCGCGCGATTACTACGCGACCGGTAACTAATTGTAATAAAAAATTGATATCATGTATGACGATTGCTTATCTATTATTGTATGAGCGTAAAATTCCCTTTTCGGGGTTGATTGATCGCCACTATACAAATTACATTACACAAATTCTCGTTTTGACAGCAGATATCGCGCGATATTGGCTGTCGCATGCTGACTGCAAGTTACGTAATAAGCGTGCGGCTTTGACATTAGAGTATAAAATTACGAATAAGCAATAAGAGACAGACATACATAACGAAACTACAAGTTCTATATTTGCCATTTTGTCTGCAGAAGTCTACAAATTGAAAACTTACATGTATTATACAAAAAGAAACTTTTCAGACGATATATATGTAATATCTGTTTTTAATTAAATAGTTAATTCTATAATATGATTTTATAATATTTATAGATTCATATTATAATATAATATCTGTTTTTAATTAAATAGTTAATTCTATAATATGCTTAAGGATAATGTACAGGGAAATGAAATGAAGGATACGTCAGTTTCCTATATTGGCAGTATATAATCAATCAATTACTATTTACAGTATCGCAAGGCTGCGTCTAGGTTCATATTAACATTTAATTTAGGTGCTAACATGTTCATTTACAAAGATGAAATACAATAAAAAGCATTAGTAATTCAAACTCCAACTATTGTTTTTAAAATTAATATTTTCCACTACAAAACTCTTTTTAACCGACTTCAAAAAAAGAGAAGTTTCTATGTTCGTCTGTGCCTGCTTTTTTTGTTTTTTTTTTATGCATGGTAATCGATAACTTCGTCAATTGTGAACAGAATTTTTTTTATTTGAAAGGGTATACATACTTCCAAAGTGGTCACATTTAAATTTTAGTGGTATTGGAGCTTGGACTTCGAAGATACACCAAATAACGCGAATTGCTTATAACCTTTATTTATATTGATAATTTTCTTGTATATCGTTGTGCTCCAAAATTAGAAAGAAGTTAATTGCAGAGCGGCCTTAGATATTTATTTAGACCAAAGTCACACAAAAGGGAGAAATAAAATAAAAATTTTAAGAAGTAAATTAAACCGTCTTAAAAAAACACTGAAAGTACAAAATAACTATTCTTTACTAAACAAAACTCCAGTACAATAAAAATAACGCGATAAATAGGATACCTATATAATTAAATTTGACAGTTACTGAAGTCGGTGCGAAATCAATTTGCAACAACAGAAAATTTATTAGTTTGATAGGCTTGGCACCGACTTCAGTAACTGTCAAATTATCGCGTCTTCAAGGCATTAATACCTTTATTTATCCCGAACGAGGTTTCGATTCGCACCGATCGTGGTCACGGGCAGACTGAAGTATTAGCACTACAGGACCCGTTTAATTTAAAATTGTAAGATGTGTACAAGTCGTGAAAGCTTAAACATAAATTTTTTTTTCTAAGAATTTTTCAATTTTAAGAAATTCCGAAAAATACATACATACACATCTTCACGCTGTATCCCTAGCGGAGTAGTCAGAGTGGACGGAGCGCCATGCTTTGCGGTCCTTACATACTTCTTTCGCTTCTTAAAATCTCATCATTCCCCTCACACATTTTCGCCTAAGTAAGCGAGTGCTTTTGACATTTCCATCGGCTAACACTGGCTATTTGATCTTCGTAAGTCAGCCGTGGTCTTCCTTGGCTTTTCTTCGTCAGTCTTTCATCACTCATTCTTTCCATGTGCCCGAACCATCTAAGCATTCCTTTCTTCATTTTTACAATAACACTGTTGTGCAACCCTGGCATACTGCGTATCTCTTCATTGCTTATCCCAAAAACAACACATCTAAATAATTATATTTCACTATTTCACTTGTCCCCGGGAAGACTCATACTTTAATAGCAGAGTTAATAAATTAATTAATTGCGAATTCACTTAATAGCGTCAGGGACGTCTATTAAATCTGTTTACGGTGCATTTACCTATTTGCTAACTCTGGTCTTAAAATATCTTCAAGAAAGGCAGATGAAATAATGAAATTTAAATTTATCGCTTTTTAGGGGAACTTAGCTTAGTGTTTTTTGTTTCGGGGGTTTTTTAAATTAAACTTTATTTGACACTTTTTGAGGTAAGACAAAAAAATCTAATACCTATATGTAAAATATTATGCTGACCAAGTTCAGACCTTTTACTGCTAATGGACATCAAATTCGCAGTTTGAAGCAGCAGTAGTGTTTAATATCCCTACATGCATAAGAACGTAGCTTTTTTAAAAGATACAAACAGACAACGACGTCAAACAATAGCTTTCTTTTCCATCACAGTTTAAAAACAGTAATGCCCGCCACACACGATCAAATATGCTTGATTAATTTTTAATTACTAGATATAATTGGCTTGAAGCATTGTTTGGCATGGCGCCCCTACAATGCCATACACGATCAAGTATGCTTGATCAAGCCCTTTCAATTGGCATGAACCGTTGTTTGGAATGACGCCCCTACAATGCCATACACGATCAAATTTACTTAATCCAACGCCCGCTTTATGCAAATTAGACGGGCTTGATCATGCATACTTGATCGTGTGTGGAGCATAAGAGGTAGTGAGTGATCACTCCAATCTCTGCCTACCCCATTAACACAAATTGAAGATATTTTTGCAGCATTACAGTGATTATTCTCACACTAGGCGTATGTTTTATGTATGAATTTACTTCGACACACTTTCCCACTGTCGTTCGTCTAATGGTATCTAATTAAACTTTTACTTAACTGGATTTCTTCATTTAACTGCGGTTAAATTAGACGTTACTACAATATAATTAGCTACAATTAATAACTTCACACTTTAAACGTGAAGCTACAAAAAGATTTATATTGCCATTTATTCAGATTTTAAAAAGTTAATAGATTATTTTTATTGACTTAATTAAAACGGACACGGAATCTATATTAATATTATTGACTAGCTGACGCGACAGACGCCGGAAAAAAAAATTCAAGAACTCGATTGCAGCATCACCAACCAGGTTCAATAGTGAATCTAAACCATCCAGGGACTCACTCACAGACACACAAACTCGACAGACGTTGTCCTGCCGCAATAAAAAAAACAATTCTTAGAACCCGATTTCAGCGCTACCAACCGGGTCCAATTGTGAATCTAAACCATCCCAGGGACTCACTCAAACACACACAAAAAGTTTCATCAAGATCGGTAGAGCCGTTTTTGAATTTTTGCGAGACTAACGCACTGCAATTGGTTTATATTTATATATATGTAAGTTTTTTCTTTAAATGGAGATTTCACAAAAACGCAAGAATGCCCGGGAATTCTCGAGTCTCAAGAGATAAAACAACTCGCAATTTCAGAAACACTATATTACAATGGAATTATCATGCCACATATCTAAGTTCGGATTCAGTTCACCCGTTAATTAAGTAATCGTTAATTTAATAACAATAACATGGACAGAAAGAAAAGATAAAAATAATGAGAATGAAAGACTGAAGAAGAAAATCTACAGAGAAAAAGTGAGCGGCGGCAGCAGACAAGGAAAACCAAGGCTGGCTTATGAAAATCAAATAGCTGACAAAAATGTCAAAATCACTCGCATATCTAGGACAAAATGTCTGACGAGAATGATGAGATCTAAAGAAGCGAAAGTAGTATGTAAAGACCGCGACGCTTGGTGCTCCGCCCTCTCTGACTACATCATTAGGGATACAGCGTGCAGGTATAACAGGACTGTATAACAGAACTAATGTAATAATTGGTCCAGGTAATTGTAACAAATAATAATTCAAAAAGATGTTAATTTTACTGTTCCCTTCTATAATACAATATATACTTTGGTTAAATAACCTTAACCAGAATATCCCTGGGTTTTAGATACTAACACTATTGTAAGCTAGTACTATAACTTTTCATATATCGTTGGAGAAACTAAGCGAGCAACTGCAAGCCGATTTCAAAAAATTTGCTGATAAAATTTACCTGGGCGAGAATCAAACCCGAAACCACAAACTTAAAAGGTAACTAACTGCATTTATTTTTTCCCCAAGTACTAACCGTTATAAATTTTAAACATTTCACAAAAATGCGTCTCGAAATATAAGTCTATTTCATTCCTATTTACTTCAAGACACAATGATTTACAATGTAAATTATTATTTTATCGATCTTTTCTATAAACACCACATACCATACTAATATAAATAAACTATAAATGTAACATTCTATAAACTTTAAAACGTACACAGAATTAACGCAAAAAAACCTATTCGATAATTTATATTTAACCGCAAACACTTTGAAGCACTTATAATTTAAAAAATCTGTTTCAATGGTATTAGAGCGAGTAACATGAGCGCTACCGTAGCGAGAGAGTGCGGTACTGTTGCCTCGTCGCCTGTCTGAAGTAAAGCCCGCCACACATAAACGTGATCACATCGCGGTGGTATCGTAACATATTTACCCCATTTCAGCTAGCCGTAGCAGGTTAAAATATTACGTATCTGAACAAAAGTCCAGTCAATTTTAGTAAACGAAGTGTTGAAAATTTGATGAGGTTAGAAAAATAACGTTAATACGAGTAGTAAGTCGAAGTCATTGTAAACTGACTATTTCTATAGTACAACAGAAACTAAATACAATTTCGTAATGTTTCTTCAGTATTTCTTTACAATGTACGGAAAAATGTCTGTATTTTAGCATCTTAGGGTATCTACCATATTGGATTCATTGAGATGACATCACATATATCACTCTCTGAACGATTACGATTCTAACGATACCGACTACGATTATTCAAATTGGTTAAGGTGTTCAGCTTGTAGACGGTAACATTACATACACGAAGATCAAGACAAAGCTATCTAACTTTTCTCACTTCTTCATATTGGGGTAAAAAGGGTCAGTGGGTTATTTAAATCGGAAACAAGATTGCACCCCAGAAAATGTTCGGAAAACGTTCATTAGTCGATTGTACTTGACCCTAATTGCCCGTATACTCGTACAAGCAGGGGTGGGTAAAGAAATTAGGGCAAGACATGTCATTTGCTTAACTCTTTGATTGAACTACACCTGAAGAATTGTACGTGCCATATAACACCGGATGCTAATGATGTCTTCTGAGAAGGTATTATGTACATTCGTGTAAAAAGTTATTTAAAATTATTAACTAGTTGCACACCTACTGCTTCACTCGCATTAAATTTTATATTTTTCCGTGATAAAGAACATTCTAGATTACTCTCTAAAAATAAAAGTCCCGTAAAAATAGGTTCAGTGATGCAGATTAGCCTAGAACAACCGAGACACCTTAAAAGGACTTTCTGTCTGTGTTTCGAAATCACAGACTTCGAGTATATTTATTTGTATAGAATAGATATAAAATATTTAGTTTCATGTCGATCTGAGAGAGAAAGAAAAATATAAAAATAATTAACTTTTTATCATCTGGTTTATATCAAAGAATATGACTTATTAGAAGTAACTTAGCTAACCGTCCATTATGTGATTCTGCGTTGCCATCAATAAGCCTAAATACAATAGACAGCAAAGTCAAACTGTGTAATTTGCTTTAATGGCGGTACCGCGTCTACACCGAATAGGTGTATGTATTAACAGTTTGTGGAGTAGTTAGATAACCATATCTACTCCCCCACATATTGGTGGGACCGAAAAAAGTACTTTAACTAATTAAACTAATTAATTTAAATAACGATAACATTATTAAAAACCACAGTACGACTGTACTTCCAGGCAACGCGGAACATTTGCGGGCTGCGGGGGACGGTAAAATACTGCTAACGCCGTGCGTTGTGTATGAATACGCTCGACGCTCTTATGTCGCGTTTCAGTTTACTGTTCAAGCGAAACCGTGGACAACAAGCAGTATTTCACATTATATCAGCAGCCTAAGGTCGTGGTAAGGTCAGAACTAAGAGTGGTAATTCATAACTCGGAAGCAAACACCGTCAGAACTGCAAATACCATAACGTAGTTATGGTGGTCCATTTAGCGGTGGGAGTGGGCGGCGCGCCCACTGACGTCAAGACGCCTTATTATGGCTTCTTGTTACACGAGCACGTTATGGTATACGTTATTGGGGTAAGTTGACCTTGAAAACTCGCTGGATTTAGATTGCTATGTTCCCGATTTGCGACGGAATCTATTATGTCCATATTAATCCATATTTTTAATACTGTAAAAGCGATAGTGTGTGTGTGAATTTGATGGAATTTTGTGTGAAGAAGTAATTAAACACAGTTTTTATCGAAAAATAAATCGTATTTAAAATCGTATTATGGATACCACAAAACTAGACGAGCATCTCAAAATCGGCCATTTTAATCAGCTTATGCTCTGGTTATTTCATCTTCATAAGTCAGACTTGGTCTTCTTTCTCCATCACTCACATTCATCCTGTAAATTTACTGTAGTCGCTAATCACTCATCCTTTCTATGCTGTATGCGATGCGAAATGCAAGCAAAACCGTGAGCTGAACCAAACATTAAATAAGACGTGATTACTTGCACGTACAGGGTTTCTTAGTGCGGCTTTACACGTAAATTACCAATGCCTATATAAAGTTCACCCTTCTGACATCATTCTTCGACTGTCTTACACTATTCAATAAAACTAGCAAGACTATATACCTACGTGGACAATATGTCATCGTACAATTGTAGAATCGGACAGTTCGTTATGTGCCTGGACATTTAATTATTATTAGTGGCCGCCCAGTGAATTAAATTACGCTTTTATCCCTTGACACACACTCCACAGACTCGATACAGCGCACAGCTCAGAAACAACACAAAATTCACAGCTCGAAAATCATTCACTAAATCTATCAGAAATCATTTGTTGGCAACATTTTACTTTTCTTTGGCAATGATCTCTACTCTGTGCATCTGTTTGACCCTCGAACCAAGAAAGGTATTGGACGGACACATAATAAGTTGCCCTACTTATCATCGAATGTTAAACTAATTTTCGTGTCTCTTTCTATCTCATTGAGCGTAACCACGAGTAAAACAGTTAGCTATAGTAAGTATGGCAACCTCGCTCTGTAAGTGCAATTCGCGTCATTTTATGAGTCGTTCATGAAATAATTATTTGCAAAATACTCGTAAATCTTAAGTATTTTGGCTATGAATATTCACAAAAATAAAAATATGTCATGTTCAGCTGTGTATAATATATAATAATACCCCAGACAATAACACAAATCGTCACGCTTATTACGTAACTTGCAGACAGCATGCGACAGCCAATATCACGCGATATCTGCTGTCAAAACAAGAATTTGTGTAATGTAATTTGTATAGTGGCGCTAAATCTACCGCGAAAAGTGCATTTTACGGTCATAGAATAATAGATACGCAATCGTCATACATGATACTCATTTTTTAATAATCCCGCGTGTGACCCCAAACTAAGCAGTAAGCTTGTACTATGGGTGCCACACAACGAACTCTGGTGGAACTCAACTAATAGCCAGACTCCAAACCAATTTAGAAAAGCTCATTTCCTAAATTGACCTGACCGGGGATCGAACCCGGGACCCTAGCTTAAAACGCAGATGCTCTGCCATTACGCCAACGGGCCAGTCATCGTTGTACTGCGAGCTTCCCTAGTCACGCACATTAACAAAAATCCAGAAACTTGGTCAAAAAAATGAAATCGCAAGGTCACACTCTTAGAGGAAATGCTGCATCCATTGTGATACTTGGTACGAGGTTTGACCACAAATTATTGTTTCACATTGACTGAATAACTATTATGTGTTTGACTTTGACAATATGAACGTAAACAATGAATGTTTCATTTAATTTAATGTATGTATTAACACATATATACGTACATACATTTTATTTTTCTGCAATTCTTATAATATATATGCAATATAAACTATAACTAGGCCAAATCGCACTCTCCTCCATGCGCGCAATATACTTAACAAGGGGTACAAAGTTTTCTCCTCACGTATTAATATATAGATAATAATAACAATAACAAATGCCCCAGAGACTGACACAAATTGTGTGACCCCAAACTAAACACTCAGCTTGTACTATGTGGACCAACACTCAAGACTCGGAACCCAATAGATAAGTTCGTTACCTAAATGACCTGATTAATCGAATCCGGGCCCCTAGGCTTAGAAGTCAGATGTTGTCCCTTGCGCCAAGGCATCAGTCGTGTAAGGGCCCCTTCAAATTAGACACTTGAAGAATCGCAAGAAACGCTGCTGTGGCGCCACAGTGGTGCTTCAGCCGTGTCTTTACACATTTTCATACAATTTCTAGAAGCGCGACACACGCGCGAGTCAGTTGCAATCTGAACTAGTGAAGAGCTGCACGCATTTTTGTATGAAATACGATGAATGAAGATCAAATTGAACATTTTATTATGTTATAGCTTACATCACTTAAAATTAGGTTGCATTACTGTCGCACTACAGAAGCACGTGTGTCGCCCCACAGTATAACCACAGTAGCGTTTCTTCAAGTGTCTAATTTGAAGGCGCCCTAAATATAGTAAGTATAAAATTGTGAAGGAAAAAAACAGACACATACAACAATTACTTTTACTAAAAAAAAACCACTTCAATTCGTTTCGTTATAATCGTAGGATTTAATATCACTCAATTTCAAAGCAATCTCGTTCTGTTCTTTATTGAATGATTGTGCCTCCGAGGGCGGATTCGCCCTTAATAAAGAACAATCAGCCCTATTGTAACAACGCTTATTGTGCTTTTCTTTTATTATTCCTTTGTTTTAATATTTACAGGAGCAGACATTTTCCATTTTTAACTGTTTCATATTAAAGAAAATTCTAAATTGGAAAATCTAATTGTAAAGCTGTGCCCGGCCACCATTTTCTTTGGCTCAGTGGTTATTATATTATTTATCGTGAATTATGGTCTTGAGTTCATTCAAAAATATTCCATTGAAGAAAGCACTTTTTTCCGAATTTCCCAATTTTCTTGGCAACTTTTCCAATTTTTCTTTCCATAAAAACCTAACTTGGACTGTTACAAACGTGTAAAAAAAACTGCCATATCAATCCAGTCATGCTAACGAACAACATTTCACTTTTATTTCTCGCAAAAAAGTTCCTTCAATTCGATTATGAAGACTACCACACACGCACACACACACACACAGACGTCAGCGTTTGCTTAATATCGTCCATTACTAAAAAAAAACAAATAAAACACATCCCGAACCTAGATAGAGATTAGACTTAGATTAGACGTAGACAGTTCTATGTACACACATAGATATGTGCATACATGAAACTGCTGGGTCCAAATACTTGCGATTTTGCACAATGTTCGTTATACTTTACGTTAGTAACGAATTAATCTGTGATAATCACATACTGACCATAGTACAAAGTAAATAAACACTGTTGAAAATGCGTCTCGAAATTAGGAATTAATTAAAAACCACGCGAAGAAATCGCAGAAAACTGCTGATCTATGAATATAAAATCGTATCAGAGATATATCTGTACTTTAAAGATATCTATGAAGCAATGATTAGGGCAAGAGATTTCCCAAAAACGAATATTTTAAGAATATCCAAACTTGGGTTCAATTTACAAAAGCTCATTTCATAACTGATTAGTTATACTGGGACTAGAATCTGGGACCTTTTACTTTAAAACCGTATGCAATGCATACATATCCTCACGCTCCATCCCTAACGGGATAGTCAGAGAGGACATATGCTTTTCACATTGACAGTATAAATATAGTGTTTGACTATGGCAGTATAAACATAAACAATATAACACATACATATATAAATTTTATCTTTCTGCAATTTTTCTCAAAATAAACATTTATATGCATAATAGCACCAATAAACCAGTCATAGTACGATACGATAAGTATACACATATATATGTATGTACATACAAGCCGTTACCCGTCCGCTTCGCTGGGACTAAATGAGAATTTTGTACCTAATGAAAAATGGCGAAGGGTCTATGGAATTCAATAATAAATAGCCGTAAACCATCTACAAACGATTCCGCGTCGAATGGTCATAGTCCCATACCGATACGTTCAGTAGTTTTCACGTGACTGCGTGACAAAAAAAAAATTTTTCATTTTATTATAGAAGATGCACATATTGTTAAATCAGGACATGCGGTACCTCAAGATAATGTTTAATTTGACTCCATCGAAGGCGAAATTCCCTGGAATAGACAATTACAATGTTTTCACAAAAAGCACAATATCAAATTAAGGACGAAAAAACCGGATGGGGCTTAAAATAAACTCCGCGAATAGGTCAATGATAGATCTGCGCGTGCGCACTGCAACACCCACACGGCCGTGTCATATTGACAGCTGTCAAACATGGCCTCCCCACGCGAAGTATTAAAAAATGAATTTATGATTTTACGTAAAAAAAATGTATATATTTATAACCTAAAAAATAACAGCTTGCCAATGGTGCTGATTCCGTCGGTGCTCAGCGTGTCTAGCGTCCACAGAAAATAAACAATGGCAGCAGAGCGAGCACACCCACGAGATATGCAGAGATTTCGATATTACATCAGATTTTATACCTCGACCCCAGATTTCAAATTTGATTTTTTTTTTATGCGCCAGACAATACACTCATCTGATCTCAAACTAGGGTATTCCCCGTGCTATGAGAACTACACGACGACTACTGGGCGTCTCCCAGTACACCCAGACCCGAGACAATCTAGAAAAGTTCGTTTCCTAAATTGACCCGACCGGGCATTGAACCTGGAACCTTATATACACAATATATACACAACTCTATGGAGTATTTATTTATAAATAAAACACTAAATATCTTTACGCTGTATCCCTGATAACGTATTATTTACAGATGAATAATATTCTTCCAACACAAACACTCGATTTGCCACGAGATTTATCCATCCAATGATTTTTTAACCTAAATAAATAAGAAATATGAACGATATTTCTTATTTAGAAAAGTTCGTTTGCTAAATTGACTAGGGGCCTAGACAAGTGACCCAATTGTCGTAAACGCAAGTAGAATAGAATGACGAATACCATGTAATCTAGCGTAACGAATCTTAAATCGGTAGTCAAGTATTATTAACTATCTATTCGATCAAACGAAAAGTAAAATTATGTGAAAACCGTCGTATAAAACGTACCCAAATGGAACTTTTGACGAACAATAACGCTAGCGAGCGTATCTATTGTATGAAACGCTTCCCACTTGTCTAGCGGCTCTGGTCAATAATAGAACCCGGAGCTTTGGCTTGGGACGCAGATGGAACTACATCCCATGAGCTACTTCTTTCTCCTGGATTAGATATATTACAAGTTTTTGATAATTTTGCAAACGCAATTAAATAGAAAATAAGATTACAATCTTTTCAATTAGTCACTATTCTGTGGATGGATACATGTCCACGGATTTGCATCCAAAACGTACTAATTTATATGCATCCAAGTACAAATCAGAAACATCGAGCGGAGGGAAATAGAACGCGTGTGAATAACAGTGAAAGATGGATTCATAATAAAGCATAGATCCGTGGACACGAGACGTGGGTATAGATCCACGTTGCAGAATCTACCCATTCAGACTCGGTCTATAAAGTAACGGACCTACCCATCGCTACGATGGTATGACCACTAAGAACCTAAGTCATCAAATGGAATGTCTCGCCGCGGGAATATTCCCGTCATGTTTGACAGCTATCAAACTGTGAGCGATGAATCGGATTAATAGGATCCGTTCAGAACGACTTTGTTTTCAAAACTGACAAGTTTCAAGAGCATTACGTAACTCTAGCCTTCATTGTTCCTTTGTTCACTATGAAATTTCAATTTACAGATGCTATAGGTAACATGTCTACAACGCATACATACTTTTTTTAATTAGGTATAAGAGGAGTAAATTCAGTTGGCCTGATCTACTTTAAAGTCACTCAACTGCAGAGCTATTATATGTTCGGGGTTTCTTTAAAATCAAAGTTTATGTGCTATATCGGTATAGCACACAGAATTAGTAAGCCTGAACAGACAACAGGCAGACCGAATTAATCATAAGAGTTGAGGCCTGCAAACGGAGAGACATAATGCGGGGTTCCATCTATCTAAATGGATGGTAAACTTCAAGATAACTTACAGACGACTGGTTGAGAAGCACGTTAGACAAAGTGTGGCATCTAATCTCGGGTGAGTCTTACATCCAGTAGTTTAGAAATAAGGGTAGATTTAAAATCATTAAACCAATTTAAACTTCTTGTTTGACCTGCGATCTGCGACATATCTTAAATATATGTTTTAAGATTTATATAGTGTAAAACTGCGTCTGTCTATGGGTCACCATTTTAATTATTCCAACCAGCTGGTTATGTCAAACAATCGCTGAGAAAAAAGGTCAGTGTCAAACACCTAGCTTATTCCATGAGCATTTTGTTTTATAGACAAACACCGAGCTTATTCCATGAGTGTTAGGCTTAGTTGCAAGTATAATAAGTTCATTCTAGTTAATGCCTCATTAAAAACCATGCTGTCACTTTTAACCGACTTCAAAAAACGAGGAGGTTCACAATTCGGTCGTTTTTTTTTATGTTTTTCTTTCTAAAAAAAATAAGAAGAAAAAAAGAAAATCACTTTCATATTTGAAAGGATACACTTCCAGATTAGTTCCATTTAAATTTCACTGATATTGGAGCTTGGGTTTCGAAGATACACCAAATAACGCGAACTAGTTATAACCTTTGTTTATATTGATGATTCTCTTGTATGTCATTTGTTAACTACCGTTATAGCCACATGATATAACAGTAGTAGGGAGAAGGTATAAATTACCTGTGATATAATAAATTCAAGTCAGTCTTGTGGCCGACAGAGAATACGGCTGTTGGCTGTAGCCTTCGAATTGTAAGAATACTGCTAGGGTGTAATTATGATGTAACCTTTTCACTGTTATTTTTATAACTTGATATTGATATGATATGATATTGATGATATTGATAATGGCTAATAATATCCTATGTTCGATATGTTCGCATCTTTCATTGTGAGAGCCCACGGTTTGTGATCTTAAATAGAATGTAAGTGAGACATTGCGCTCCAGAATTAGAAAGGAAATTAATTGTAGATTTGCCCTAGATATTTATTTAGGTCAAGTTCACTCAAAAGGGAGAAATAAGAAAAATTTAATAAAAAAATTAACCGACTTCAAGAAAAAAACACTGAAAAGTACGAAATAACTACTAATAACTATAAGTACTAAAGTAATAAGTACTAAATACTAATCAAAACTTAAGTACAAAATTAACTTTATAAATACGATACGAATACCCATATAATGAAATTTAACAGTTATTTAAGTCGGTGCCAAGTCAATGTGCAACAACAGTAAGTCTATTAGTTTGGTAGGCTTAGCATCGACTTCGCTAACTGTCAAATTTAATTATATGGATATTTGTATCGTATGTATAGTTATTTTTGTACTTAAGTTTTGATTACTAAAGAATAGTTATTTTGTAATTTTCAGTGTTTTTTTTATTATTATTGATTATATTATTTTGATTATTTTTGACATTATCAATAAAGCCAAATGCTTTTTAATGGGCCATTATCTTAATAGATTTTCTTTGTAACTGGGCACATATTTCACGTAACCCTAAAACTTTTACTTTCCAGGTATTTAAAACAACATTTCCTACCATAATCCGATACGCGTAATACGCGTATGTCGTCTTTATTATAAAGTAGCCATTCAATATAATTGTCTGGACATATTCAATCCCAGAGACGTACATATTTAGGAAAATATTAAAAAAAAACAGTTCAATTATGCTAAACCTCCATACTGTTTTTGTTTTTAATCTCTCATAATATTTATCTATTTTCTGTTTTGCAACACTTATATTTTTTATACCTATTATGATAACATATTGTATTGTTTCGTCGTTACTCATTAGTTTAGATTTATCTATGTGTACATGTTTTGGATTGCTTTCTGGTTCAAACTTTTTAAGCATTTTTATCTTTAACCTTTATATGATAGTTGTCTGTTGTGTATAACTAATAAAAAGATTTAAACAAAGTCTTTTCAGTTCTGTATAGAATCAAAGAATATGTAAAAAAGAGGCCAACTCCCACCTTGCGCGTAACGGAATTGGCTACTCTCGGTCCGATATGGTGTGAGATGCGAAGAGCATCTCGTTTTTTTTTATACATATAATACACAATAATAAAAAACAATGCACACGGATACGTTTCCCATGTTCGTTAAATTTAATTTATTGTACTTATGTTGAAGAATGACAACTATGGATACAAAAAAATAACTAAAGTTATTTAGATATCCAAGGACATTACGATATTTTCGTTTACGCGATTTACAAATTTTTATTGATGACAAAATGACGAAGGAATTAAAGACAAACAAAAGTGGTCACGTGTTTGCGTTTGTGAGCCCGACTGACGCTGCGATGTTCACCCATAGTTGCCCAAAACATTACCGTTGAGTGCGTGCCACGGAGCGTGCGCATTAGCACGCACACGTACAAACCGCGTATTCTATCTTTCCATAAAGACGATTATGTACGTACTGTGACAGAACACTAAATGAGAATAAATCTATGTGGCTATGATGCTCTACTGTATGTAGGTCTGTTACGAAATTCATGGAGATGAGTTTCCTGATGAATTTATATAATAATAATAATAAAACTCAGACATTTCACACAGCGCCATCTAGTCCCAAAGTAAGCAGCACAGCGCTTGTGTTATGGGTACTAGACAACTGATATACTACTTATATACTTTTCTTTTGTAAATATATACATATTATACATAAACACCCAGACTCGGGACGGGAATCGAACCCGCAACCCCCGTTTTACTTTCTGACGCGCTAAACCGTTGCGCCACGGAGGTCGTCAAAAATTTATAACTTATTTTAAAATGTTAACGTGACTAAAATAACGTCGCCAATATCAGATAATTAACAAATTTTCTCAAACGATTTTCCATGGACCGCGTCCTTCAAGAGATTAATTATTATTGCAAATTAAAATTGTCTCCATCACGTAACATTTAACCAGCGGCGTGTGTCCAATTCGCCAAGAGACGGAACGAATTGACAGCTTGTAACAGTAATGGATGTTCTATAAATTACCTTTATATAACTAGTATACAACTTGTCCGTCTTTATTCGACTTGCAATTTTCGGTCTAGGGCAATTTGGACTCAGTGCTGAGTTGCACATCGTATTTATTGATAACAGACATACACAAACAAATTTCGAAGTACAATATACCGTTAGATTGCCTTGTTTTTAAATATAGTGCTGCCATCTATAAATAATTAAAATCGTAAAACAAATTAAATGTTCACAATAACATGTAGCACCCGTGTCACTCAATCAAATACGTGGACGTTATCTAGGAGCTAAGTGCAGGTTTTAGTGGACACAGGTCGAGTGGTGTTAATTAATAACACACGTAACAGATAGTGAGCGCATACTGCTAGCCAGCATGTGCGTGGGTGGTCAGCAAAATAGAATTTCGTCGTTAACATAGGTATAGATTGACTTGGTTGGGTTATCTCGTAAACATTTGGAGTCATTCAAGGTGGGCGAAGCATCAACATAACCACACGATGTATGTCTAACGAAGGAGTTAGAGAGAATTTAAACCAAACTTCGCGATCCTTACATACTTCTTTCGCCTCCTCAAACCACGTCATGACATTCCCGTCAACTAAAACTGAATGTAAACCAAACTTCGCGACACACTTCTTTCGCCTCTTCAAACCTTGTCATGACATTCCCGTAAACTAAAACTGAATGTAAACCAAACTTCGCGATCCTTACATGCTTCTTTCGCCTCCTCAAACCACGTCATGACATTCCCGTCAACTAAAACTGAATGTAAACCAAACTTCGCGATCCTTACATGCTTCTTTCGCCTCCTCAAACCACGTCATGACATTCCCGTCGACTAAAACTGAATGTAAACCAAACTTCGCGATCCTTACATGCTTCTTTCGCCTCCTCAAACCACGTCATGACATTCCCGTCAACTAAAACTGACTGTAAACCAAACTTCGCGATCTTTACATGCTTCTTTCGCCTCCTCAAACCACGTCATGACATTCCCGTCAACTAAAACTGACTGTAAACCAAACTTCGCGATCCTTACATGCTTCTTTCGCCTCTTCAAACCACGTCATGACATTCCCGTCAACTAAAACTGAATGTAAACCAAACTTCGCGATCCTTACACGCTTCTTTCGCCTCCTCAAATCACGTCGTGACATTCCCGTCAATCTAAAACTGAATGTAAACCAAACTTCGCGACATACTTCTTTCGCCTCTTCAAACCACGTCATGACATTCCCGTCAACTAAAACTAGCCGGTTTTACGCAGTTTTGTACGCCATTTTGAGGGTAGACAGATAATCGAAGTTCAAGAAAATGTCACTGTGACACTACTTCTTTAGTCTGTCTAGTTATCGTACTTGGATAATTTTTAAAGAAATTAAGAAATCTGTGTATGAAATATTCTATAGTATGCTTCATGCTGTATCCCTAATGGGGTAGTAAGAGAGGACAGAGCGCCAAACGTCGCGGTCCTTACATATTTCTTTCGCTTCCTCAAATCTCATCATTCTCCTCACACATTTTCGCCTAGGTGTAAGAGTGCTTTTGGACGAAAATAGTTGAAAGTAACAGTAGTAGGTAGAAAGCTCTACACAACTAGCATGGTCGAGGACGGTGTCGGTTTGTACACACGTATTAAACATTACCGCGGTTAAGTTTATAGCGAACTCCGCAAATTAGACATGTTTATAGAGCGAGTACACATGTACGTAAGTCTGTTTATGAGATGTGTAACAGGCACGCTCGGTAAACTAACGCGGGGTAAGTTTCCATGGTCGGAGCTGACTCCGTAAACAGGTCTTATTTATGTATAGTATTTGTCTTAGGCCAAATGAACCGCCTTATATTACGTTTCAATGAACATTTAGACAAGAGTGTAGTAAGACCGTTCGGGTGACCAGATACACTGATTCAGTTATTGATACGATCAAGAAATAACGCTACCACATACTAGATGGGTGATCTAATAGAATTAATATTCGGATCTCCGTTATGCGGTTGCGGTTTTTAAAATCTGGAAAAAGTCGCTATCTATTGTCATTAGCAGAAAATAAGTAGTCTAATGTCTTCCAAAGAAAATGAAATCACCATCTATCATCAAGTTCGTCACTAAAAAGTGAAGTCATGATCAACTGTCGTTTTCGTTAATAGAAAATGTCTTTTCATTGTAGAAAATAAAGTTACTGTCTACTAAAGCGGTTCCTAAACTTTTAAGGCCATGGAACACTCGATAAAACCCTTTTAATTTATGGAACCCCATAGGCCATAGCGAACTATAACAAATAAAAAATACCTAATACAATTTAAAATAAGAATAAAAATTCTTTATTACGAATTATTTGAAATAAAGATTAATATGATGAATGAAATTATTTCATTTCTTCCTATGAAAACTATTAATGTTTGAAATTGAGTATTTTTATTGTGTAGGACTCACAATAGTATAAATGACAGTAACCATAATATTCCAACGATTTAACGACCAATGTAACATTCGCGGAACCCTAGTGTCTTTTACACGGTACCCTTGGGTTCCGAGGAACCCACTTTCAGAATCGCTGCTCTACTGTAGCTTTCGTTGGCAGAAAATGATGTCACGGTTTACTGTCGTTTTCGTTATAAAAAATATAGTCAAAGTCTACTGTCGTTTTGGTTGGTAGAAAATGAATAATAAAAAAGAATAATTAATGATTGTTAAACCTACATTAGCTAAAATATGTTTTATCTCTCTCATTTGAAAACTAAAATTAATCTAATAACAGAAAGAGAAAAAATTTTACTGCTTGTTTACTTGTAATGGATAAACTCCAAACCTACTCAATTGATTTCAAAAACTTTTTCATCTATAGAAAGCTACATTATCAGCGAGTAACACAGTCTGTATCTTATTTTCAAAAAAATTCTACCCATATGAAGTCAAGGCGGGTCGCTAGTGTGCTATAAAAAAATATTTTACCTTAAATAACGCTCTATAATTTTTATGAATAAGAGTGTAAATAGGTTTTAATTCCATCCCTTTTATTTCTTTAGATAATGATGGTAGTCACCCCCTTCTCACTACCTCATTAGGGATCCAGCGTGAAGATATGTATGTAGGTATAACACACACACATCTTCACGCCGTATCCCTAACGAGGTAGTCAGAGAGAACGGAGCGCTAAGCGACGCGGTCCTTACATACTTGTTTCGCTTTCTCAAATCTCATCATTCTCCTCATACATTTTCGCCTAGGTATGCCAGTGTTTTTGACACTTCCGTCGGCTAACACTCTAGCTATTTGATCTTCATAAGTCAGCCTTGGTCTTCCTTGGCTTCTTATACCACTCACTTTTACTCTATAGATTTTCTTCGTCAGTCTTTCATCACTCATTCTTTCCATGTGCCCTAACCATCTTAGCATTCCTTTCTTCAATTTTACAATAACACTAGTGCTAAATGTTAGGTAATCGTTAACGCAATGATAAAGTTATACTGAGCCCTAGTTTTGTTGTCATACTGCGTATCTCTTCATTGCATATCCCATCCGCAAGGGTGACACCGTACATATTTCTAAGAGATCGCATTTCTACTGCATTCATCATTTAGAAAAGGTCCTGATCGAGAACAGAATAAAACTATTTTGCAATTGTTTTGCCGTACGAATTTTCACAACGGCCAGTAAAACTAACAAAAACTATGAACACAGACTGGGCATTTCCACTCTGGGTTTTTACTTATGAGTCTACATCAAGCTCTTAAATAGTTGCTATAAAAATGCAACATATATTTTTACACACGATCCGATCTTGAGACGTCAGTCGAAATATTGAAATAGGAAAACAGACTGACATTAACATTGAAAGACTTAAAAACGTTTCGCGCAACCATGGAACGTACAAAATTTTTTCGATATACACACGCATCAAACACAACATACACGACATTATTTCACAATAAAATTATTTTTTCTTGAACAAGTCAAAAGAGATTAGCGACAAACTTTGCTAATCAGAGAACATATTATATAGTCTGTGTCGAATCAATTTGTTACAAAGGTAAATAAATGTACTGTTTCATTTAATTACAACACATGTTAAAATACATAAAACAAATAACTTTTGACATAAATTACGTACCTAAAGACATACATCAATAAATTTTACAAGATATTTTAACAGACAAGACACTGTTCTCGATAAGGGCCTTTTTTACCATCGTTATACATACATACATATCTTCACGTTGGATCCCTAATGAGGTAGTCAGAAGGGGGTGACTACCATCATCATCTTACATTACCGCTTTATGAAGAAAAATTCAAAAAGATTGTTTACCTTTTTGGCAAATTAGACTGAAAAAGACCCACTAACTGTAATTATTATTGTACCATATCAATAAACAATAAAAATATACATTGATCTCAAAAATAGGTAATCATATAGACGACTGACCCTTTGCGAAACAAACTACAAAATTGGTTTGTAGTCTGAGTGTTGTCGGGTGCTACCCCAGTTCGTTACGTGGTACCCATAATACTTGATTGGTGCTCTAGATATACACAAATGCGTTGAATAACATGAAAACAAGCATCTAGAATATCTGGAAACTAAGCGCCACATCCGTTAATCGCGGCCTAAGGCCTCTTATACTTATAACTATGATATCACAGGAAAATTATTCTGCACGTTGTGTGGACGAATTCTCAAAACAAAGTTTAATTACGCAAGTCATATTAAGGGCACTAATTCATGGCTTCACAGAGTCGCCGTCGCCGGATACGGCGAGGAAGTTCATCATCACAATCGTACCTAGTGCTTGCTTATAGTCACACAATTACTATGCAGGGAAAATTTACACCGGAAGATACTGAATGAGACTTAATTGATCAAACAACCTAATTCGAGTGAAACTAAATGCTAGTAAACCTAACATGCATTCGCAAATGGACAATTGATAAATAGTCAAATCAGTTAATTTTTATCATCTTTCAAAAACGACTTTGTACGAGAAGCATTCAAAGTTAGGAACGGTAACGTCACTTGACGACGAGTTGACGAATAGTATTCACAAAATAATGAAAACTCAAAACAGAGAGTTCGTTTTATTCATTTTTACTGAATCGTTTAGATGACTCTATATTCAGAGCTTAGCTTTTATAATACCTAATTACAATGAGACCCTTAAAACCTATGTACAGTATGTAGTTTTTTATTCCACCCGCTATCCGCTCATACATTGGCCCTGATACATTGTTGGCGCCCGGCCAGGGGCGTTTCGGCGGCGATCTGACGATGCACTAATCTTATTCGAGGTGCATTTTAAACGACACTAACATTTTTATTAACGGTTTCATTCTATAAATATCATTTTAATGTTTGTATGCAATGTTAATGCACGAATATTCAAAGCAATTAAAAAAAAGAATAAAAGTATATCGGACACGCATTATTAGGATAGCGTAGCAATTTATAAATGACAAGCGACCCGTGCCGGCTTCGCACGGGTAGAAATCCTTTTGAAAATAAAATATAGCCCATGTTACTGGCTGATAATGTAGCTTTCTATAGGTGAAAGAATTTTTGAAATCGGTAGAGTTGTTTTTGAGTTTATCCATTACATACAAAGTGTACCTGTTTGTAATACTAGTATAAAAAAATGTCTTCTTTTCATTATATTTGGACCACTAGCCACACTGTTTCAAATTTCGGCTGTTGGAAACAGATAAGACAAAAATATACGAACACCGATATGAGTTGCGTTTCTATTTTTTTTTGGAAAATATATAATATGTATAATTATCTATGGTTAGAGTAACGATAATATAGATATGTGTTAACTTTAATTGACTTATCTTTGTTGTTGTAGCTTTATAATATAGCAAGTAGCAGTTTTAAATCACATTAACATTTATTACGTATGAATTATGTGGCGATTTTGGTGAGTTTTTTTTTGTCTACCCTACTGAAAATGTCTGTGCACGTCAGTGATGTACATATAATCTAACCTAGTCCGGGAATGTTATTAAAAAATTTTCCGCGCAGAGGAAGTCGCGGGTACAGCTATTATATATTTATATATGTACATCTATACCTCTATAAATCAAAGATAGGTAGATAAATAGATAAGGTGCCTTTGAATGGAACTATAACGGGGATATTTACATATGTATATTCTGAAATATTAATACTGACTATACTCAATCTAACAGAACCTATCAACGAACAATACCACCCCCGCTTTCTATATATAGCGAACACGGAAGTCGCCCTGTCCGTCTGTTCGTGCAGCCGATACCGATGTCTGATAACAATTGTGACTCTCCCGCAGTTTTCAATACAAACATATGAAACTATATAACCAGGCAAGAGTCTATAGGATATGCATTACTTAAAGCCAGATATTTTCAGGCAAGTCGAGGGAGTGAGGTTAAGGTGAGGAAATAGGTTTGTGATTTGTAAAATCAAATGTGAGCCTTTAACAATTGATCGATGAGTAATTTACACACATAAGTTCACGCTGTATACCTAACGGGGTAGTAAGGGAAGACGAAGCGCCACGCTTCGCGGTCCTTACATACTTCTGTCGCTTCCTCAAATTTGATACAAATGAATAATTTATTCCATTAAAATGTTTTATTTTTAGAGAAAATGATAAATTGAATAAAAATTATAGTCGATAAATCATTTAAATCAATAGTATTCGGTTTATATTATTTAAGAAAAACGTACGGTGATCGGTCGAATAAACAATAATTACGAAAAGAAAGTTTATTTTCGACTATTAAATTATATATTTTACACTAGCCACTCGCCACGGTTTGGCCTGAGTGGGATGTTGGAATGTTTGCAACTCACCAAATTTTTTTTATTGAGATTTTTCTACAAAAATACCATCAAAATATCCAATATTTCCAGTGGATTTTCTCAAAATTCTCTTTCATACAAAGCTTGACCAACAATTGCGAACACAACAAAAAAAATCAGACAAATTGGACGAACCTTTCTCAAGTTATCTTTAATACATGCGACAACTGATTTTTATTTAGATTTCTAATTAAATATAATATTTTTATAAATTATGTTCGATAAAGTGTTTAATTGAGTATCGTTTCCTTGCATATGTTTTCTTATAGCTAACAAAAAATTCATATAAAGAATGAGTGATGAAAGATTCGACGAAGAAAATCTACAGACCGAAAGGGAGTGGTAGCAGAAGCCGAGGAAGACCAAGGTTTATTATGAAGATCAAATAGCCAGAGTGTTAGCTGACGAAAATGTCAAAAACACTCGTGTCCCTAGTGGAAAGTGTGTGAAGAGAATTTGAAGAGATGAAAGATATTTTACTTGGTCCTTATTCCTTATATGTCCTTCCCCGGGGTTTAAGCTATCTCCATAACAAATTCCATCAAAATAGGTTCCACGATTTAGCCATAGAAATGTAACAAACTGAGATAAATTCGTATTTATTTGTATGGATATCTAAATGCGTACGATTAGGTAAAATTTAATAATTTTTGTAAAAAATATAAAGATATTTATAAAGATATTTATAAAGATATTTATAAAGATATTTATAAAAATTAGAATTCGAATACTACCATTTGGAGTTAAAAATCTAAATAAATACCCATTTATTTAAGTTAAATGTTAAAAATTAGGCGCACAATTGCACACAAAAATAACACCGATAATGTTATCACTAAAAATATCCATAATTTCGTATCCAATAGAGAACACTTTAAAAAAAATAACAAAGATGGCGACACCACCGCCTCGACCGACACCGAACCGAAAACTGAAACGCTACCTTCCTGCATTCATTCCGGTGTTACAGAAACTAATATATCATGAATCAGCAGTCGTATATTGGAAGATATGCAATACAGTTCACGTAACATTGGTTGATTTACACACAAGGAATTATACTGTATGGAGAATGAAACAGTATCTATTTTTGAATGCATATATTCATTATACTGATCTGAAGAAAAATTATACTTTCGACAAAAGTAACAAGGTTTAAATTCGAAAATTAATCTTATTCATCCAAATGCAATCGTAATTTCATTTTTGTTATTCAAAAACTGTTTTTATGCGTAACTCAATAAAGTTGAAAGTCGCTTGATGTAATAACAAATATATAACGTTGTGAAGTCTATGAGATCTGAACGCTGAATTAACTCTATAGTTTCAGAATAGTAGGGAAAATAAAGAAAAACAAGATGGATGTTGCTTAGATTACTCTATGCGGCTATTTTAACACGAAACGAATGTGTTGAAATCAAAAAATTCTATTACGTGTAAAAGCTTCGCAATTCATCATTCATATTTAAAATTGGAACAATGTGGAAAATTCTTAATTTTGTATATTTCGAATAGTAACGGGCTACCATAGACTTTTTGGCGGGAACGGGAGTAGTTAAGTTCGCATTCCATTCAGATTTTCTATTTTTTGCGTTTTTGGGAGTTTTGAGATACTAAAGTAATAGCATATTAGGCGCTGAAATCCCGTACAAGTGATAATAAATGGAAAGTATAAGTGAATATCTACAATTGGCATTGTATTATATATTATACTATGCTTTATTGTTTCTTTACCTTTAGATATTGTACTGTCTTTATAATATTTGTTATATTATAGCATGCTATTGGCGTTCCAAACAAAAGATAAAAGATAAAAAGATAAAAAATTTAAATAAATACCCACTACTGGGGAGTGTTGGGACTTAGTAATAAGTAAATAGATATTTAACGTTAGAGATATCTCTATTTTTACATGAGAATGGCGGAAATGATTCTAATATACATGAAACGAGTACCGGTACATAAAAGATAAGAAAGGTTACCATTACGTGACATGATTTAGTTAGACCTAGGGGGGCCTAGACAAGTGTGAATACTAAGACAAATACCACGTAATATAGCGAAATGAATTTTAAATCGGTGGTCAAACATTATTAACTTAATACATAAATTCGTGTGGTAAAGCCATGCTGTATTGCAGCACGAACTGGGCCGGTTCGCCCGGTGAGATACCACCCTCTCACAGAATATACGCGTCTAATAACAGCATCTATTGCTGTTATATTCCGTTCGACGAATCTTACACTTGCGTTCGGCTTTCGTTCGGCTTTCGTTCGGCGAGAGTACCGGTGGCCCATCTCTACTCTCCCCGTCACCCGTGATTTCCCGGACGTTGTGAGTGTCCATGGACGGTAATCACTTTCCATCAGGTGACTCGCTTGCTCGTTTGCCTCCTTTCATAAAAAAACTTATATTTCAAGCGATGCGGAAAGTCGTGTGAAAATCACCGTATAAAACGTATACCAGTGGTTTGACTTGACGAAGCACTTGCCACTTATCTAGGCGCTCTGATAAGACTGACAGCGTTTTCCAACTATGATATCACATGATGTTGCTCCTGATCTGACAATACTGAGCATCAGATCGTGTCAACTGTGATTTTTTTTTTTACAAAAGAAGGGGCAAACGAGCAAACCGATCACCTGATGGTGAGCGACCAATCTCCGCCCATGGGCACCCGCAACATCCGGTGAATCACGGATGCGTTGCCGGCCTTTAGAGAAATAGGTAAAGGAGGGAAAAAAGGTAGAGGGGCTGACGGGCCACCGGCACTCTCACTCACCGAACGAACAGCAATAGATGCTGTTATTTCACGCCGATATTGTGTGAGAGGGTGGTATTTCACCGGGCGAGCCGACCTTATTCGTGCTGCAATGTAGCATGGCTCTACCACTCGGAATGTCGTCTCTTTCATCTTATCAATATTGTAATTACAAATCAGGTGTAAAATTATAAGCCCTAATTTTAATGAGAATATTAAGAATAATAAGGATACAACGATTTGTACCATGTACAGGCTGCTCTAAAATAAAATTTACACCGATATTTTGTGGGTTTATCACGTATTCGTAATTTAAATACCAAATTAGCAATGTTCGAAATTCAATATGACGGAAAAACAAATCCTCTAAACATATCCGGAACCACAGCAGGTGGTCCCAAAATGGATGCCCGTTTTAGGACCATCTGTTGCGAAACAGGTGCATACTAAATATTACGGAATGTGAGACAGAATTTTATATTGGAGTGGTAAAAATAATTTTGCCATCACAAAGTTCATTTTAGCAAAAAACAGGACAAGTCCGAGTCTAAATCGCGCCCCGAGGGTTTCTTATATATTTATTTACTTGAAATAAGTACTTGCGTATAACATTATGTACGCGGTTAAGCACTTTCACCAAAATAATTAACATTACTCAAGTTCATGAACTACGAAAGCACCAAACATTGCTCTAACGAAAAGATAAGTCGGATTTAAAGACAAATTAAACTTTATAGTTGAAAAATTGTTCGCCCATATATTGATATACGTCACAGTCAATTCTCCAACTGCAAGTGTAAGTTTGTAATTAAAAAAAAAATTCTTCTGATAAAACTACGAAATAAACAATTATCAAAATTTTGCTCATGCACGCGAATTTTGTAGATCCCTCATATCGTTGACGATGAGTGAAAACCTTCTAAATAAAATTGCGTTGAAAATATTGTGTTGTTTACGGGCTGACATCTCAGCTGACATTTTTTATGCATTAAACGGGCCTTATTAGTAATGCCATTAGAAGAGTTTATAAACGGACCTTATTAGTAACGTCCGACTTATAGTTTTCATTAATGACGCCCGTAAAAGTTATAAAATTTTTTAGACGTTTTTTGTCCCCCTGTAAAATATCAACAGGCGGCCGTTACACGTTACGTTGGTTGTAAATGGTCCGAACAAGATTCAACGCTTCGAATCAACGTGCAATACGATCACTGATGATTAAGTGACGACCATTTAGCGAACGATGCAATCGTCATACATTTTGCATGACGTTCGCACGAGCGCGTAACGGCCGCCGCAGAGTGCAATAAGGGCGAGTACTCACTGGGCGTGGTGCGCGGTGAGCCGGTTGGGGTCTGACGCGTTGCGATGCTTGCCGCGGCGCGGCGCGTCGCGCGGTTCGCGCTCGCGACAGCTCTCGGCGCGATTCACGCCGCGCCCGCTCGCCGCCCGCCAACTGGGCCCGCAATACACTATTAGCTCTTGACACTTAAGGCGAGGGGTCCCGAAAGTACCACTTTTAGTGTTTTTAAAACGCTGTATTCGTAAATCACAGAGATTTCAAATCTATTAAAATATGTGTTACCTAACAATCTTGTAATTGTACAGAACATTAGATACACGATTATGTTTTAATTCACTACATCGAAAAAAATCTCAATCAGACGTGTAATTTGTAACATGAATATCAAACCATACAGTACATTTTAGCGTTTCTGCGACTTACCAAAGCGAATAGAAAATTGTAAAAATCGCAGTATACTCATATCAACATACTGTACCTGCCCATTATAGTTTTATACGACAGTCACGTACACTTAGTACGAAATCACGAAAAACAATGAATCGGATATGAAAATATAAAAAAACCGAACAAATGTGTGTCGGACCACGCAAAGTGAAGGGTTTCGTGGTAGAAATGCATAATAACTTTGTATTTCATAGCGTTTCTCAATAACACAGTGAAAAACAAAGTTATTTTTGCTGTCGCTGAACATGAACGTGCTGAACTAAATCTCAAAACTACTTTACATACTATCTTTCCAAATCGATTTTGTTTGAAATTACTGTTGAAAAAAAGTAACTCTGAAACCTACATTATTATCGAAGATTTATCTAAACTTTAAGTCTTTGAAAAAATCCAGTGCACATATGCGTGCGGGGCACCACACGCATATGTGCATTGACACCCCTATTTTAATTTTTTTTTGAAATTTCACTACTTATTGAATTTTAAACCTATTCAAAAAATACGTCCAACATCTAAACATCTATACTGCGCTAATAGTCGCCGAGTAAAATAATTGTGACATACGAACAGACAGACGGACAGGACGATATTATAAGGGTTCGGTTTTTGCCATTCGCTGCGGAACCCTAAAACCTAGTGTCGTTTTATTTCTAATAATTTCTAATTATAGTAGATACGCCATCTTGTGACAAAGGGCAAAAGTAATAGCAAATACGTAACTTCATGACAACACACTTAACTGACGACAGATGGCGTTATACGTAAAGGCTGGACAAAATTTAAAAAAAATTGTTTTTATATTAATCTTCATTCTAAATTTCATCAAAACTAGTGCAGTGGCTTAGGCATAAAAACGAAACAAACAAACAGACAAGTACTTTCGCACTTATAGAATACTAGTACGGATGTTCATAAAACAATACCTTTTATCAACTCTACAATACAAAATTTATTGTTTAATCGGGAATTTAATCGGGATGTATGAACATTATGTTGTTGCACATTATATTGTAGAAATAACACAGTACTAACCTGTCTTTGGCATCGTTTTCCTTGGGAACATGATCAAGGTCGGTCTCGCCATCGGCCGCAGGCTGCTCCTCGGAGGATCCCTCACGGCGTGAGTCACCTGTCGAAACAGAACGAATTAACATACGTTAAATCAAAATAAACATCCATATTCTTGGCGTTTTGTCCCCTGAAGGAAAATTTATCAAGAGCGAGATAACACGCGTGCAGAGAGTTAGTTTCGCATGACATTTATAAAACACATACAAAAATATATTTGGAGAATTTTAGTCCGATAAATCTCGACACAATATTTTTCAATCTTCTTACTTTATGAATGTGGTAGAGAACTTTTTATGCATCAGTTGATCTCATATTTTTAGGGATCAGTACATCTAAAAAAATGGAACCCTTCCTTCGAACCACGCCGCTGTCCGTCGCGACCAATCGAGACCAAAATGTCAAGAACGGTTAGATGTATCAGGTTGAAAGATATCAAACACTTTCCTATCATCATATCTATGGTCCCTTGGAGGTGTAAAAAATTCAAGTTTGTAAGTCAAAGCAATCAAGACTCGGCCATTTACATACTCAAAGAACCTATAGGGTACTTACCGTTGGAATAGAATCATGAAATTTGGTATGAAGCAAGATCTCACAGCACAATAAAAGGGAATAATCCAAAATTTGTAAATTTATAACTATATCACACTTTTTGCCATTACATTTAAACTTACACCTGCAGTTGAAGAGCATGGGAAACGTATTTTTCAACTGCAACGTTAAGTTTGTTTTTGAATCCGACTTATGAATATTTTTAAGGTAAATATATAAAACAATAACATTGTATAGACCAACTATTCGTAAAGAACGTGCATTGAGTAGAACCCGCAATAAACTGATAGAAACCTATCAGGTTTCCACTAATTGTAAGTAATGTGCTTTTATTAAAATAAAATAAAACTTATGTAAGTCTACTGTACTATTAACCATAATGAAAGAATAAAATTATACCAAAGACATCGATTGCATAGGCATAGTCCCCTTTGCCTCCAAATAATTGAAGAATAATTTAAAAAAATAGAACCGTAATCGAATGTGACCGTGACATATTGCGGAAACCGCGCCATCCTGTTGATTAATATTACATATTAACTATATAAATAAAACTATGTGAATCATTTAATAACACCAAAAGCATCCCATTATAATATTATCACAGTCTCTGAATTCCGAGTATTCGCTTGGTTTAAACCAATTTACTGAGTGTTAAATACGAAGATGTGACTTATTTGAGACACAAGTATATATTTGAAATACAGATAGGAGATACACAATTTTCATCTTATATCTGAAATATTTGTCTCAATATTTATTTTATACTTACATACATACATATCTTCACGCTGTATCCCCAACGGGAGGGTAGTCAGAATAAAAATTAATAGAATAGGTGTAAAGGATACATATTTAATTCTAAAATATATTTGGGAAATACGTATTTTGTGTCTAGTATTCCAAATACAATTTCTAAAAGCATTTCTTATCTGATACCTGAAATACAATACTTAAAAGTATCCTATATATTGTATTCCACATACTTTTTACGAGATATCTGGTACATTTCTAAACTCTCGCATACCTAGGCGAAAATGTGTGAGAAGAATGATACGATTTGAAGAAGCGAAAGAAATATGTAAGTATGGCGACGCTTGGCGCTCCGTCCTCTCTGATTACCCCATTTGTGATACAGCGTGAGGATATGTATGTATATATGTATCTCTAAGTAAGGAGGTGGAAGATGAAAAATATAGCAGCGCACGACGTGATCAGAAAGAGTATTCAGAGCGATAGAACGGTCGTTGCCACTCAGTGAAATATTTGTCTTTGCAAATGAAAACAAAAAAAATGAGCTGTCGCGAGACGCCTGGCAGATTTGAAACCTCAAAACTATTTTGTATAGAAAGTATGAATGAAAGGATGGTTCATTAAAGAAACATGGCATATTCAAAAACAAAATATTCAGATTTTTTTAAAGAAAAAATTATTCTCTATTTCAAAAACACAGGCAACGTGTTCCGAAGTGAATAACGACACTGCATACGCTATAGGTATACGAGCTCAGTACAAGTGCGACACAGCCGGTTTGACCCGTCGCCGCATAAGATGTTTCACATCAAAAAATGGATCATGAAACCTTTTGTTTATTGATATCTAATAAAGTAAAATTTTAACCAAACTTTCCTTCAATGTAGTTTAACGTTGTAATGCGATGCGTCTGCTGTTTAAATATGTAAACCAGTTTTAATACGTAACTAACAGATTGGTTTTTACTCAAAGGAGTTAAAACTACACGTTAAATAACCATCTAGAACACTGGTTCCCAAACTTATTTTGTCTACTGAGTCGAGAGCTCATGCAGTCGTTGTCTAAGATGCCTCCTAGCTAAATGAAATTACAAATCACCCCCCAGGCCTCTACACAACGCCCCCATTTTTTTTCTGGGTCTCTTACCGCCTCCCTTTCGGCCTGCAGCGCCCACAAGGGGGCGTTATCGCCCACTTTGTGGCTGCTCCACAATGGCTGATCTAGAATATGAACTAAGATTTTCCTACTAATTCTTGTCTTCATTGATTTTGACAATAATCCTAACTTGCTACATTGCATATCTCTCCATTGCGTGTTCTATCCGCAAGGACGACACCGTAAATAAATTAAATTTCTCAATAAAATCATTATCAATAAACGAAATTCCGATGGACAAAAAACAACTTCACACCACACGAGCAGAGCTACATAGATACCATGTACACATGACCCAAATAATTCGCAATTATACGAGTCAATATCGGAAAATGTTTCTACTAATGTATGGGCCACATGTGTATTTGCATTCAATTCCATTAGCACGTAAATAGGATGAGTAACACAATTTGCTTTCACGTAACAATGTAAAGGCTCGCGCACATTACGTATATGATCGCGACGGTTCGTACTCGTATTGTATCCGTAGATTGTAGTTCGTGCGTCCAACGAACATTAGCAGACAACGCATCGCAATTTTAATTGCTTTTTATTTATTCGCGCGATACGCTGCAGAGTGGCTCATTTAACGTATGCGAACCTTAAATTCACACACAAGTTGATGACAATACAATTACGATTTTATTACACTCTTGTTGAGAAAGGTCAGGTATCTGTGCACTACAAAATTACCTTTTCGGGTTTCTTGTGTTCTTTTGAGTTTTAAAAAATAGCACATTAACCTCATGCCATTTGTCGATCCTTCTGATAAGAAGTATTTGAGCTCACAAATGCCAAAGCGAAACCAGCTAATAACACGTATTGAACCTATCTTCTAACTATTTTTTGTACTGGTCGGTTGGTTTGGTAGTTTTTTTAGTGACTCATTTTTCTTTTTTTATGGTATGGCCGCACATTTTAGCGCATTTGCCAATGTAACGTACTAATAAGTAGAATTACGAGTATATTAGTTTTTTCTTATCGTGAAACTCCTCCAGTACAGTGATAGTAGGCTTTACTGAAATTATAAAGGACTTCTTGGAAGAGTGCGAGAACTTCAGCTACACATATTTATTTAGACCTACTTCATTCTTTTCACTTATACAGAATAATATCGAATTATTGTTAAAATTAATATGAATTTAATATATTATTCTTCCGCCAACGAATCAGTTCGGCTATTCAAAGAGGTAATGCTGCCAGTCTGCTGGAGACCCTAAGCAATGACAGCTGTTTAAGCGGAAATTTTGAGGAAGTCTATTATTTAAGATAATGTTTACTTTTAACTTTGTAAATATTAACGTTAAGATATGTATTGTAATTATGTGATAAATATTAGCGTTATGATAAATACAATATTTAAAATGTGTGAGGAGAATGTTGAGATTTGAGGAGGCGAAAGTATATAAGAACCGCGAAGCTGGCGCTCCGTCCTCTCTGAATACCCTGTTACGAATACAGCGTGAAGATATGTACGTGTGTATGTACAATATTCATCTACGAAATGAATATAATCCATTTTACGAGAAAATATAAAAAATTTAGGGACAGCGGAGACAAAAAATATTTTATCGACCCATAAAAAGACTGCTCGAGAAGACCAACCGCCGCCGTAACATTGCTATTAACAAAAAAGAAGAAACCGCAGGAGCACCTGGCGAATCAACCTCTTGAGGGGAAAGCTCTCAATGTGGTACGGAGCGGCGCCGAACCGAGTTTAAACTACCCGAAACTTTACGATTAACGATTTCTCTCACTCCCACTACATTCTATTGCGTCGCTGTATCTCTTTATACTCGATGTTACAAAATCATAAATGATGAAGTCAACTACATTGAAATCTACCTAGAAGATTAGAAATTACAAGCGAATACACAGTGATTTTGTTTTATACCACGTGTTTATTTGAGGAAGCGAAAGAAGTATGTAAGGACCGCGAAGCTTGGCGCTCCGTAACCTAACCTAACCTAACTGACTACCCCGTTAAGGATACAGCGTGAAAAATTAATGTATGTATATATTTCGTGTTTAGAGACTAGATCCATATTTAGTATGGAAATAAATTAAATAAGCAATACTCAGACATTTCACACAGCGCCATCTAGTCCCAAAGTAAGCTGCACAGCGCTTGTGTTATGGGTACTAGACAACTGATATACTACTTATATACTTTTCTTTTGTAAATATATACATATTATACATAAACACCCCGACTCGGAACGGGAATCGAACCCGCAACCCCCGTTTTACTTTCGGACGCACTAAACCGTTGCGCCACGGAGGTCGAGCAATATAATCAGTATTTCAAATTACAATTCATTACAGAGGGAACATCACAGACCCTGTATTGTTATTGGACACCAACTTTATTGTTAAATAATAAGCATTATAATACTTCTGAAGGTATTATTTCTAGTATATTATTTCCAGTATAATGTTTGTCAAATAGCGGAGGCCAAGTAATGTAATGAAACGGTCATAGGTAATACACATAACATAACATAACATAACTTCACGCTGTATCCCCAACGGGGTAGTCAGAGAGGACGGAGCGCCAGGAGTCGCGGTCCTTACACACCTCTTTCGCTTCCTCAAATCTCATCATTCTCCTCACACATTTTCGCCTAGGTATGCGAGTGCTTTTGACATTTCCGTCTGCTAACACTCTGGCTATTTGATCTTCATAAGTCTGCCTTGGTCTTCCTTGGCTTCTTTTACCACTCACTTTAGCTCTGTATATTTTCTTCGTCAGTCTTTCATCACTCATTCCTTCCATGTGCCCGAACCATCTAAGCATTCCTTTCTTCATTTTTACAATAACACTGTTGTGCAACCCTGTCATACTGCGTATCTCATCATTGCTTATCCTGTCAGCAAGCGTGACACCGCACATATTTCTGAGAGACCGCATCTCCACAGCATTTAACATACTTTCACTCAATTTTGGGCATATCCAGGCTAGGTAATACACTATTCATATTATACATAATATATGAGGACCGGCCAATTACTGTAATTTTCTCATTTTTATTTTTGATATTAATTTATTTTGAAATTACAGAAAACATTTGTAGTTCAATCAAATCAATTAATAAATACATCTTAAAAGACTTACTAAATATTATTTCTATTTATTTCCGTTTACGCCTAACCATGCTATTAACAAAAGGGTTCGTCAAGGTAGCTGAAACGGCAAATAACTATCCCCTACTTCCAAAGTAAAATTAATTTAACCATTACCTATTTTATAACTTAAAATTAATAATTTTAACCTCGAGCAAGTAATTGTTAGGATATCAAAAATCGTATTAGAAAAAAATATATAAAGACTTGCATTTTAATAGTGCAAATAATTATTTTGCTGTTTTAATTTATTTTAAATTTCGAATCTTTTTGTTTTTATTTTCAAGTTCGTATATTTTTTGTTTTAATTCTACGAATTATAAAGTGCTTTTAAATTTTATTCAGTATCCTTCCGTATCTATGTTATTATTATAAAGAAGTAAACTTTGTTTGTTTGTATGTAATAAATAAACTCAAAACCCATTAAACGGATTTCAAAAACTCTTTCACCTACAGAAAGCTTACATTATCAGTGAGTAACATGGGCTAACATTTATTTAAAAAAAATTCTAGCCGCGCGAAGCCGCGGGGGGCGATAGTCTAATATATGACTTTTACAAGCCAATTAAGACAACTTTCAAGACCGCAGACGATTCAAATTGATTGCGATAGAAACAAAACGCAGCTCGCTATTAGCTTTAATTTACTGCGCTGTGTTGATTCAGATCAATGAGCGTTTATCAGCTGTGCGCCGACGCACGTGACGTCACCGCTATCACATGCACCGACACGGTTCCACAATTGCATATTGCATTTCGTTTAGAAAGACGCAATTCAAAACGTTTTAGAGTTACATCGATTAACTACTTTAATATTAACTAAAAAGTAATATAATAGAAAGAATGAGTGATGAAAGACTAACGAAGAAAATAAACAAAGCGAAAGTGAGTAATAAAATAAACCATAGAAGACCAAGGCTGACTGATGAAGATCAAATAGCCAGAGTGGTAGCAGACGGAAATATCAAAAGCACTCGCATACCTAGGCGAAAATGTGTGTGGAGAATGATGAGATTTGAGGAAGCGAAAGAGGTATGTAAGGACCGCGACTCTTGGCGCTCCGTCCCCTCTGACTACCCAGTTAGGGATACAGCGTGAAGATAGGTATATGTATGTATGTATGCCTTTTCATTAGTCGAACAAATGTAACTGTCGACTTGTGGACTCAGCGGCGAAGCAGAGTTGGTCGGCTGCCGAAGTGTTAAATGACGTTGAACTTTATAATTCGGAATTTCATTTACTGAGAATCCTGTTTCTATGTGTCCTGTTAAATGCTTCGTAACAATGTTAGTAATACATAAATCTAGTACCACATCTTCCGAGAACAGTTCGATATAAATTCCCCTTATCGATTCCCGCTATTATTAGTTATTACACGAGTCTATTGAAAGTTGGCATTTAAGTACCATTTCACAAAACTCTATTAAACTCTTTGTTTATGATCCCTCTCGCTGGAATAGGGTTATTGTGCAATAAATAGCTAATTTAATTCGTTTCGTAATCAAGCAGCAAGCACCCGTGCGAAGACGGGGGCGAATTTGTACAATTAGCACCCATTATTGGATACAACCAGATACAACAGATAGAACGTTACGGCGGGGTTATTACCTAAAAATTTGCAGACAGCAACAGCCACGCGATAACTACGCGACCGGTGACTAATTGTAATAAATAATCGGTATCATGTATGACGATTGCGTAACTATAATTCTGTGACCATAAAATACACTTTTCGCGGTAGATTTAGCGCCACTATACAAATTACATTACACAAATTCTCGTTTTGACAGCAGATATCGCGCGATATTGGCTGTCGTATGCTGTCTGCAAGTTACGTAATAAGCGTGCCGGAAGTTGTAGGTCCGACGTCGCACGCTAGAGCAATAACTCCTAAAATGGGTTCCGAGGAACCCATGGGTTCCTTTGGTGTGAAAGAGACTAGAGTTCCGCAAGTGTTACATTCGTCGTTAAATCGTTGGAATATTCTGGCTATCGTAATTTGTGGCAACATTATTTTTTGCGCGGTATTTGATCTAAACATACACCATTGAACCATTTTTATTCTATAGTAATTCCTACACAATAAAAATAATCAATTCTAAAAATATTGTTAGTTTTTATAAGAAGAAGTTGATTAATTATCTATCCAAACACTAACTTTACTACTCAACCCATTTCATAAATTCTTTTACCTATAGAAACCTAAACGGGTAACATGGATTGTAATTTATTTAAAAAAAAATTCTACCCATGCGAAGCCGGGGTGGGTCACTAGTTTGTATTTAAGAATTTCGACAATCTTATTTTAAATTGCAGTAGGTATTTTTTATTTCTTATAGTTTGCTAGTGTGAATTTGAATACATAATAGACAAACAAATACAAAAAACACAAAACATCTTAAAACATTCGTATGACACAACATTTCTGAAAACAAGAATAAACAAAAAACTAAACAATGAGATATCCCAAATTAGCGGCCGCGAATCAAACTGACACTGACAATGCCACACTGTTTTGGCACGGTGAATCACTGGACGCAACGCCACTATTTATACCGCTTCCCGTTTTGTATGCGCACGCGCATACAGATTGACGGTTGATTAATTAATAACATTACAACTTAGATAGCTTGCGCGTAAAGATTAAAAGATTGAAGAACGACTAACAAACACAAAAATATTATAGAATAAAAATGCGTATATCAATCGTAATCTTCTCAGCAGATCGTATAAGTCAGCCAAACTATTTCGGAGACACAATGTACAAACTTATGTACAACTTTGTTAACATATATATTAATATTTCCATATCCACATTAATTATAAATGCAAAAGTCAATTTCAGTTTTCACGGCCACATCGCTAAAACAACAATTTTGATGTAACTTTTATGAAGACAAATGGAATGCTGGGGACAGACAAAGGCTATTTTTCTTTAAATCAAGTCCTATATCACTCATGATAAATAGTAAATAATTCAAGCGAACAAAGTCGCAGGAAATAGCTAGAAAACACGTAAATATGATCATAATGAGTTAGTACTCATTATAATCACATTTAGTTCTTTTTATAGAAGTAATGATAAGCATAATATTTAGAACATAGTTTAGACTTTGAGCCATATAACTGGTGTTTATCTAAAATAAAAAAATAAAATAAAAATTGTGACAATGTATTGAGAAGTAGCATTGAAATGTTACCTAATTAAAATATTTCTGCTATAAATAGGACATTGGCCTGTTGTGGGTCGTGAAGTCGTGACAGTACTAAAGGGACGCACTAGACGTATCGACGGCACGGACAAGCCTAGCGGGAATTAGCGCGCACGGCAGGGCAGGTATGTACTCGTACGACGACCACAGCTAGATGCATCGCTGCCGGGAGAATTTCCAAAAGTGGTAACTATTTTGCCACTTTTTGGTAATTTTCCCGGTAAGGTAATTCTTCTAAATGTTACATGAACATCGTGAATTTTCTCGTGAAATCGACGTTTGTTTTTATTCTCAATCGGATTTTTCTCATTGGTACATAAGATACCACAGCGGACACGTTATAGGTAGCTATTATACGATTAGAAAGACTTATACATCTTCACGCTGTAGCCCCAACGATGATATAACATGATGATGGAGATATGTATGTACGTATGTAAAACCAATTACAATTCCAAAAAAAATACAAAAATGGGAAGTTTTTCCCAGTAAACCACTACTTTTGTTTTTTGTTCCACGCGATAACAGGCCCTAGACCTTGAACGACTTTTAAGAAGTGCACGGGAATATATATGTATAAGCATAGGCTACATTCTATAAACACATACTTGGTGTATTTTTTCTCTAAAACTTTGAATTTTCATTGCATGATCATGTAAATACATAATACTTAGGTATAGGGATGCTCATTACCATCGGTCGTCATTATGGATACTACAAAACGCGAACTACACTTGGCTGAGAGCCGTTTCGACAGTCTCGGTTCAACCACGCAAGTGAGAATCGAGGAATAATAAGATTGAACTGTCCTACCTACGTTTTGATTGTATCCATAATATAATCTGTGCATGATGTAATATCATTATGAACAATAATCGTGATGGAGAATAATTAAATCAGTATTTAGTTATAACACATTAATTTTTATTAAATATCTCATTACCGTTTGGTTTTAATATGGATGGCGCATAGGAAAAACTTGGATCACAGTCACTGTACTGAGTCCATATCTTTTTACGTTCTTTTTTCTCTTTTCTTTTCTTTTTACGTTTTTGTCTTTATTAACTTGCATTTGACGACCTCGATGGCGCAGTGGCGTACGCGTTATGTCTAAACGTGGAATGTTCCGGGTTCGATTCCCGTCCGGGTCAATTTAAAAAACAAACTTTTCTAGATTGTTTCGGGTCTCAGTGTACTGGGAGACAGACGCCCTCAATTGTTGTCGTCGTTGGTTCTCAAAGCACAGGGAATACCCTAGTTTGGGACCAGATGATTGGTGTGTATTGTCTGGCGCATTTATTTATTAATGTTAATGTGAATGATGTCTTTTTACGCTACATTCATTAAAAGGTTGGATAACGCCATTGTACTTTGACAATGTAAAGTAAAATTACTAAACAATTTTCTCCGTTATCTACGCTGAAGAACACCTTATAAAAAAGTGAATGTACTGTAAAAATTATCACACGGTGTTCTATTGACCGATGGAATGCAAACACGCACACACGTAGCGATATATATAGAACTAGTAATGATTAAGACGAGGTGGCATGTGACAGGTCATGGACGGAATTCATTATGAACAGAGCTGATGGTGAGAATGAACTACAGTATTGGATCGGTTAAAAATAGGATACTTAGAAAAACAAAATACGTAAATTCCTTCAAACCGTTTCCAAAAAATATTTGACGAAATTAATCCAAAGCCTAATAATTTATTAATCAGACTTTGGTTACAAAATACTACAAGTTACTATACTACAGGTATATAAGTTACAAGTTACAAAATACTAGAAGTTACTATACTATACATGATATAAGTTACAAAATACTATAAATTGAAAAGTCAAAAAACATAAATTACTTCAAACTATTTCCAAAAAATATTAGAAAAACGCATATAAGTGTTTTTGTAAGGATTTCGTTTTTACTTCTGAGTTTCAAAACTGTAGCAATTTCTGGAGTTCTGAACCTCAAAAGCATAAAAAAAGCCTAATAATAAAACAACCTATGCACTCCGTCCGTCGCGCGTCGCTCCGTCATCAGAATCGATTGATTTTAAAAAATTTCGTAGAGAAAAAGAGTAAATAATTCGATAGAGATAGGATGAACTGCGTTTTTGACCTGACTAACTCTCCGCCTCACAAAACTAATGGACCAAGAACTTTAAGTTTTAGATCTCATAAGAGAATAGGTATCAATATATAAACCTATAAAATATACTAACAAAAACAAAAGACCGAAGAGCTTAAAAATTTTTTTGAAAAAAATTTGCGCATCAGTTATAGTTGCTGGCGAGCCCCAATCGCTGTTCAGTCACAGCCTAGATATCGATAAATATCATACCGATACGATCGTGCAAAATTCTCTATTCGCGCGCTCTTAATCAATTTTTACTCTTGCAGACATACATACATACATATCTTCACGCTGTATCCCCAACGGGGTAGTCAGAGAGGACGGAGCTCCACGTGTCGCGGTCCTTACATACCTCTTTCGCTTCCTCAAATCTCATCATTCTCCTCACACATTTTCGCCTAGGTATGCGAATGATTTGACATTTCCGTCTGCTATCACTCTGGCTATTTGATCTTGCAGACATCGTGAGTTTAAAATTCACATTAACACTAATAATGACAATGACATCATAGACCTTGCCTGATGAAGCAATAACTGATAAACAGCGAGCAGTTCCACTAACAACACTACCTATGTTTAATTGTACATTAATTCCACGTCCTTCTCATATAGGGTTGCCACATACAAAATTATTAAATCAAGCTAAAAACCAAAAACTTCGGATTTCGGATTTAAAAAATTTCAGCGTTTTCGTCTAATACTAATCTTTTTTAACACTAAGCTTAATTACTCTGTAATTTTTAATAACATAATTTTATTAAACAAGTGCAATTTTTCTCTCAAGCTCATATTAAAATTCTCGAGCCAGTAGATCATCCATCCGACAATAAGGAACATTTTGAATCATTACATAACCTCAATAACCGTCTCAACCACCGAAGTTGATTGTTGAGACGGTGGTTTCAGCTCTGTAGCGTAGCAGATATACATACATACGCTGATAATCTCATAACTCTACTTTTTGCCCCGCTGTAGTCGGGTAAAAGCAAACCGAAAACTGAACCGCCCGGGAAAAGAAAAACTGAGCAGTCTAGAAGAAGAAAAACCGAACCGTCTAAAAAATACAGTTCGGACATTCTCAGGAATCTAGGAACAAGTGACAACCCTAATCAGATCAAGTTTACGAGTAGTAACGTGTTTTACAACTACTGTTTATGTCGTTTTGCGCACGATTCGCTGCAAAAACAACACACAGCGTAGTAGAAATACTATAGAAGGTAAACAGGGATGACATAACGCAATAAACCAGCTTATGCTATAAAATTAATATATAATAGAAATATGACAGAACCACAGATAATCCAAAGACAACAAGTACACCGACCACCTGTTAACCATCAAACTCAATACTAAATCAAATCAATTTATTCAAGTAAACCCACTAGTATGATATTATTACTCAAGTGCGGCGAAGGAAAAAAGCCGGTTATTAATTATTATTAGTAATTTCGGCATTGTGAGGGAGCAGATGGACGTACATACAAACACACACACATTATTAAAACGATTTTAACGTATGACGTGTCATTCAGTGTTATTGTAAAAATGAAGAAAAGAATGCTTAGATGGTTCGGGCACATGGAAAGAATGAGTGATGAAAGACTGACGAAGAAAAGCCAAGGAAGACCAAGGCTGACTTATGAAGGTCAAATAGCCAGAGTGTTAGCAAATGGAAATGTCAAAAGTTCTCGCATACCTACGCGAAAATGTGTGAGGAGAATGACGAGATTTGAGGAAGTGAAAGAAGTATATAAGAACCGCTACGCTTGGCCCTCCATCCTCTCTGACTACCCCGTTAAGGGTACAGCGTGAGGATACGTATGTATGTACGTGACATTGCATTAGCTCCATTTCCATTTCGTCTGAAGTGGACCTATAGCCTATAAATACTAACAGTATGGATCAAGTCCATAGAGACACCGAACTCTCCTCTGATATACACCGCTTGAAATACTACCAACAAAGTTCTACAAACAGTTCATTTGCCAATTTATTATAATGTCTGTATAAACAGTTAACTAGTCAACTTTTATTGCGCTAACATTACAAAAAAATACAAGGAAACTATGAAATAAGATGCATTCTCGCTGCGTCTAAAATAAACAAAATTTGATTAATATAAAAAAAGAAATAAAAAGTAATACTGGCCAAGTGCTAGTCGTACTTTGTGGTAATAGTATTCATACTGGCAACTTCAAAACAGAGTTCGTAATAAAGTATTTTTTTTTAAATGTCTTCATAAGTTGAGTACTACATGATTTCTGTCTTTTTCTGAGTGATACCTTGACTCAAGGTGAGGAAGCAAGTAACAAAAAAGGGATAGAAAAGTAACAAAAGTAAAGATGTTATACATTTTCGAATTATGATGTGTATGTATGTGTGCGTTCTAAGTTTGTGACATATATGTATGCATTGTAACGTAACAGTTTGCAACGGATACTACATTGGCGACGAGTGTACAAATACAGACTTTATTGTTATTATTTTTTGTTTCTTATCACGTTTAATATTTATTTGTTTACCGAGTATACAATGTCGAAAGTTGTAGGAAATATAAATATGTTTGACCACAACAATCAAGAGTGACAAATATTTTACAGTCGAATACAGCAATAGATTAAACTAAATGAAGTCAAGCCAGAGTATAGAAGTGCATTGTTGTTGACTCATTTGTCGGACGAAACGTACCGTCTTGCGTCTTGATACTACAATTAACATAAAAAGCTTTCCTTTGATACCCTACACGACAAACTCAAAAATAAAAATTTTATTTGCATTTAAGGGCACAATACCAACATGTAAAAAGTCAAAACACGTGTTTTGAAGGTTCACATCTGTATTTAAATCACCACTTACTACAACCGTCCCAAATTAAGCTTTTCACGTCGGATAATCCCCGAGATGAACGGCTGTGACAGACATACTGACGGGACTTCTAGGTATTTCAATAATTTTTTTTTTCGGTTTTGGAATAATATAATAAAATAACAAAAAGTAATCTTTCATTATTAAAAAATTGCAGCCCGTCCCGACTTCGCCCGGGTTGAATACATAATTTATAGCATATCTCCGTCTGAAATAATGTACCTTCAAATGGTAAAAAAAGATTTCAAGTAGATGCAGTGTTTCCGGAGATTATCCTCCACATACAAAGGAATTTACATAATCCACTCTCTCTCTTTCTAACATTATGTATAGATAACAAAAACACTCAGTAAAACGATATTAGACAGTCATTTTATGTAATATCTAGTGATGGGTAATTTTCCGAAATATTTCAAAACCTGGAAAAATTTCAAAAATTTTTGGGAAAAATTTCAAATATGGAAAAATATCAGAATAATAAATGACCAATATTAAAAATCTTGAAAATTTCAATGATCCATCGTTAATAATACCTGGTCTTTATTGTATGTATCTCAGTAGCAGGCATTACTTTAATAGTAGGTATAAATTTACCATCAACATAGAAATTCTTGATATTCGTTTTAGTAAAGACGAATATGCACGGTATATATAAGTCAGCAATTCTAGATAAGTCGAATGAATCTGAAGAAACTTAGAGAACGCTATACAAGGAACTAAACCAAATGGGCAGCGCTAAATGACAAATGGCCACAATACGAACAAAACGTCGTGATCAGAACACAAAGCGAGCCGAACGAGACACGAGAACGATCAAAGGTCAGCTATTAACACGAATAGTGAAGCTAGATTTAATGTTTAGGAGAGCAAACTTAACGAGGATAAAGCCAGCGTTGAATTTAAAACGTACATCATAGTAATACTTCCTCTAGGTGAGAATTTAGCTGATGACATTGGTTCATACTTTTAGGATTCAACAATCAAGAGATGAGACTGTGTCTTTCCAACAGCGCAATTCACATGCAAATCCATTCCGTTGTTCTCAAATGGTTATCCAACGGACAAAATTTTAAAATATTTGTTTCAGAAGACATTATAATCATTAATAGAAAAAAATATTATGCTCAAAACTACACTCAGCTTTATTACAACTTTATAAAATCTTCCCAACTTAAAGAAAAATACGCTAATCACGAAATTCATCAACACACGAGTGCATAGGTACATATATGATACTACATACAAACAGCTGACATTTAAGAATCTAATTTGCAGAGCAAATTCATTTCATAACATGAGACTCGACAAAAAGGGATTTTTCGTAGTTCAATCCCCAAAGAATATAAAACGGATTGTTAAATGAAAAGAGGAAATAAATCAGCGAGAAACCTCTTATTTTAAACAAATAGCAATAATAAATATTATAAAACTTATGTAGAGGGATTTATTTACTGTAACGAAAATGATTAAAGGAATACTATTTACGGGTCTGGAACTTACGAACAAAATTATAGTAGGGTGAAACAAAGTTTTAATGTGTTCAATAAAAAAAATATGCTCTTACCTCTTGATCCACTGAACAGCCAATGATTCTGTTTGCCAGTATCCGAAATCTTCTTTACAATCGGAGGTGCCTCGACTACACTGGACTGTCTACTTCTTGAAGCCATAGGTGTTTTCACACTCTTCTTTTTCCCTTTCTTGAGAGTCCCACTATGAGATTTCCTCAAAGTGTTGACTCTAACCGTCTGACTCTTTCCACGAACTTTACTTTTACTTCTCGACGTCTGTCTGCTCAGTCTTCTTCTGTGTTCAGTCGGTTTAGGCGTAGGCGTGGGGGGTTCGTCATCTGTGTCACTCTCAACTGGAGGTTTATATTCACATTTTGCTGTATGTAATATCTCATGTTCCAAAAAGATTTTGGTGTAGTTCAATATTTCATCTGTATCGATGACTTTGTCTGCCACTTCTGCGACAGATTCCACTGCCTTCATAGAAGACGTCGGTGTCTTTCTCCGTCTGAGGAAGTTCAAGGCACTGACAGAAGAACCCTTACTGCTTTTCCTCGACTTAGGATTTTCAGTAGTGCTACTTTTTCTGCTGTTTGCCTGACTTTTATCTTCTTTCTTACTGTTTTTTCTGATTTGATCCAATTTCATAGTTGAACCATGGATTGAGTCTTTGTCTTCTTCACTCCAAAGACTTTCTCGCGATTTCTTTTTCTCAAAATTTTTATCCAACTCTTTTTTTGTCGTTTCAAACCACTCGTCACCTAAATTCCTCACCATCTCCAAAGGATTTGACAAAGACATAGTTTTGCGATGTCCTTTCTTACTGTTAGTTTTTAATGGGACATCCACTTCTTCGTCTGTAACCGCCAGTTTTAGAGACTCTTTACTCATAGTAGGCGTTTTACTGAGTCTTGGTAAAGCATCGTCAGAGGCTGATATGGCGTCGCTGTGACAGTCGGCAGATTCGTAGAGAGACTCATCGCTTTCGTCTCGTCGTTCTGTTGAAGTTACGTTTATAATTACATTACCTTCAATAAACATTGTGTTAAGAAATTTCCTTGCCATTGAAATTTTAAGTATGTTCAATAAATAGTCTTAATAACATTTGTTCAGATTGTAATGAGAATTGATTACGCCCTTCGAAGAAATGAAACAATGATATATAATGAATATTAAAACCGTTTCAAAGATTGATCGATTAGTAACGAGACAATGTCACGACAGCTGACTCATAGCAGCCAACCGTTACGGCGAATGGTTATGTAAAAAACGTTATTTAACTAACTATAATTAGCATACAAAAATCGTATAACGTTAAACTGTGGGACAGCTTTCTAAGCGATAAAACGCGAGATCATCTGGAACACAGACAAGTGGTAAAGGAAAAATTGTAAGCAGAATTGTGTTTGCTAAAAATGAAAGTTTTAAGTAATTTACTTTTGTTTTGAAGTTCAATTAAGACTGTTAATAAAAACACAGATAATGGAAGTTACAAAACTGTTTTATTACTTAAATTACTTAACATGGCTATAAGCGTTTATCTTCTCGATGTGAAACTGGGTTAATCTCATGTAGCTATCATTGTAGTGGGATTTTATAACCAGTTATTAATCTAATGAAGTTACGTCTAGTACAAATATTTGAGCAACAGTAGCTGCAAGTAACACAAGAATTTAGAGCGATGACATTACGGTTACTTGTTCCATAAGATCGTTGACCTTCGTCTAATTACCTGCACATTTAAAAACAAGCTCTGTTTGTTCAATAAAATTTAAATGTGTCAATAACATGACGTGTTATTGGAATATTAAGATGTAAAGATACATTCTTCACATGTTTACTCAGTTTGAATTATTTGTACTTGAAAATGAAATATTAATTATCGATATATTTTCCATTATTAAACATCTGATACAATTTTTACCAAACTACATCGATTAGAAAAGAAGATCTAAAAACATAACGAGTATAAAAACAAAATCCTGTCTAACGATTTATCAACAGTTATTGGAACGACAACGGATTCAGAGCCATCTTCCTATTTGTCTTGGATTTAGACTCCAGTGATGAATTCAATGAATCTGTGATTCAATTTTCAATATTTTTATTAAGTTCGTAGACCACGTAAAAATAGATGATACTAAACATTATGGATGTCAGTTTGCAAAAAAGCCGGTTAAGAGTATATAAAATATGCTTTATCTAAGGGTTCCTTAGCAATATCTAACAAAGTAGAAATTAAATTTTAAAAAAAAGTTCAGTAAATCTAATAATGCTTCTATTTTCTCGCGGTCAGTATTTTTAATAGATATTTGATAAACAAAAGATCAACTGTAGCATTTATACAAGCTTTACTTTCTATTGATGCCACAATAAAAAAAAATTGTAGTGTTACAATAATAAGACCTTTGGTATTCTCCAATAAAAAACTTCGGTCGGTTATTAACCGTCTCCCGTGATGACGTCAGAAAGGTAGCGTGAAACGAGGCATTGCATTAGCTCGCCACTCAATGAATACTTTAGATTTCAATTGATTTTGCCTTCGGATTATTTCCTATCAATCTTGTGAACATTGCATTTGAATTTTGTATATGAATTTACCGTTTCAATTAATTAATATAATAATGATAAATATTAATTTTATATAAATGAGAAGTTATTATAATGTGTAAGGAGAATGATGACTCAAAGCGAAAAAAGTATGTAAGAATCGCAATGCTTGGCGTTCCATACTTTCTAATTACTCCGTTAGTAATATAGCGTAAGAATATGTATACATGTATGTATTTAATATAAAAATTTTTTTTTTCTCTTTTGTTTGAAATTTTTGTACATTGTCAGTTTTTGAGAAGCTGTATTTATTTTAAAAGACTGCGAACTGAAGATAATTATTAATTTTTATGAGGGTTCTGTATCAAAAGTAATAAAAACAGAACCCTTATAATTATGTTCTATAATGTCCATCTATCCATATAACAGCTAATTCATTATCTGCACATTTACTTTAAATTTGGCAAAGACGTTATTGGTAAACAAGAAATAAACGACAAAAAAATCAAATAATAAATATTTTGAACCAATCTCTTTTCTTCAAATTAAAGTTATACTCTATATCACTGGTTCCCAAACTTATTTTGTCTACTGAGTCGAGAGCTCATGCAGTCGTTGTCTAAGATGCCTCCTAGCTAAATGAAATTACAAATCACCCCCCAGGCCTCTACACAACGCCCCCATTTTTTTCTGGGTCTCTTACCGCCCCCCTTTAGGCCTGCAGCGCCCACAAGGGGGCGTTATCGCCCACTTTGGGAATGGCTGCTCTATATGAACGTTAATACGTGTCCGACACGCCCTTGGCCAGTTTCTATTTTTTATTTAAATATACAAATGTAATATTAAGTTTGTCATATACACATTCACACACGTCAACAGAAAAAATCCTTTGTTTGTTTGTATATCAATAATGTTAAAATATATACATACATAAATATCCTCACGTTGTATCGCTAACGAGGTAGTCAGAGAGAACGGAGCACCAAGCTTCGCGTTTCTTACATACTTCTTTCACTTCCTCAAATCTCATCACCCTCCTCACACATTTTCACCTAGGTATGCGAGTGCTTTTTACATTTCCGTCTGCTAAGATTCTAGCTATTTGATCTTCGTAAGTCGGCCTTGGTCTTCCTTGACTTCTATATAGATACAAACTTTAATCATTCTGAATTACATAATAGACAGTGACAGTTATTTTTTAACTATAAATAAATAACAATGTCGCAAATTGCCGCAAAAGTTTAAAATAAAAAGTGAACGATGCGATTTGAGGTCTAAAAACTCGAGCTACTCATTTACACTCCATGTTTTTTCTCATTCATCCTCAAAAAACCAGTTGGTCCCGTGCGTTACAATGTGAATGATTCATGCCAACCGCGCCTTCGAACGGTCGTTATACTCAAGCCATTTGGTCGTTTTTCAAATTCGTCTATACTAATACTAATAATATTACAATGAGGTGAACTTTGTTCGTTTGTATGTAATGGATAAACTCCAAAACTGCTCAACCGAATTCAAAAATTGTTACATCTATAGAAAGCTATATTAACAGGGAGTCATATGGGCTGTATTTTATTTTCAAAAAATTTCTACACGTGCGAAGCCGGGGCGGATCGCTAGTATTTTATATGTATTTATAATAATTAAAATAATTCAGAACTGTAAATAGAATAGAACTCCAGTATTGAGGATATAAATTAGAACGAGTAGACGCTATTAGACCAGTAGGACTCCTATTTTTCTTATTTTTTGTTTTTCTATATTAATACATACACATACATACATATCTTCACGCTGTATCCCTAACGGGGTAGTCAGAGAAGACGGAGCATACTTCTTTCGCCTCTTCAAATCTCATCATTCTCCTCACGCATTTTCGCCTAGGTTTGCGGGTGCTTTGGACATTTCCGCCAGCTAACACACTGGCTATTTGATCTTCGTATTGGTCTTCCTTGGCTTCTGCTACCACTCACTTTGGCTCTGTAGATTTCTTCGTCAGTCTTTCATCACTCATTCTTTCTATGTGCCCGAACCATGTAAGCATTCCTTTCTTCATTTTTACAATAACACTAGTTTAATTCTGTCATTCTGTATTAATGTTGATAATTTTCTCAATGATTTGTATGATTATACTATGTCTTGACAATTCAAAATTACTACTCGCGGAGTTTAACTAAATAAAATATTTTTTTATTTAGCCCCTCGTAAGCAAAAAGGAATAAAAATCTTTTTAGCATTGCTTCAGTAGCTACGAAATTACATGAAACTGCGGTGTTAATACAACTCTAGATTGCAGGCAAATTATATTTATTATAGTTTGAACACAGAAACGCTATATATTTATTTTTTATACTACCTGGTAAAAACAAGTTAAATAATAATTGTTAACGCTCTAGATAACCTAGAGCCTAGAGCTCACCAACAACTGCAAACAAAGTGCTTTAAACTCCAATGTTCTATTCTAGTTTAGGTATATCCGTCAATTATAATTTGTTTTTGTGAAAACGAGCAGTATGGTTAAACGCCTTTGGCTAGACCAATGAACCTGTCATGCTTGCCATAAACACGCGACACATTAGTTAAACTCCGGACCCCTAACCCATTTTGATTTTACTGATTTATAATAACTTTTTCCATGGTTTGAAGTATTGCTACCGAATTTGATTCGTCTTAACTGAATGGCTAATTCGAGTCGTCATGCCTGAATGGCTTATTCAAATACCTTAATACCGGACTCTGTTTCTTGTCGGTTCCTTTTAGAGCAAGTTTTCTTTCCGTATCGAATGTAGACTTGACTTTCAAAAATACATACATTGTAACATAAACTTAGTGTATACTGGCGTATAGATGAACATAGAGCTCATTGACGCGTGATTATTTTTAATCTGTAAATGTCTCCTATGAAGTGAATGATTCCCTTGATTATAGCGTTATATAATATCACAATCACATACTGAACACGTAACCGTGACGACTTGTGACGACCTGTCATTCAGAACGGGCTACAAAAGCGTCTCATTTTCTGTCCCTTTTCTACTCGTGCCACTATAATAAGAGATTACATTCTCACTCGCATTCTTTGTACGTCTATACGCCAGTATCTACTAAATTTAATAATAATAATAATGCGCCAGACGATACACACCAATCATCTGATCTCAAACTAAGGTATTCCCCGTGCTACGAGAACCAAACGACGACAACTGGGTGTGTTTCTCAGTACACTCAGACCCGAGACAATCTAAAAAAAGTTCATTTCCTAAATTGACCCGACCGGGAATCGAACCCGGGACCTTCCGCGCTTGGCGCAACATTTCTACCACTGCGCCACCGAGCTCGTCAAATTTGTGGTTGTAACTGGGTTTTTTATATTTTGACTTTGACTGAAATTGCCTGAGCTAAGTGACAAGTTAATCTTCCAAATTGATATGTTTTCATTACGATATGGCATAGGTTATATATTAAAAAAACATACAAGACATTTTAGGTGGAACCGTAAACCCTACTACCACTTTACTGGAAAAATGTTGGCGACTTAGTAACAAAAAAAAAGAATAAATTTTACATCAGACATCTATGTTTTTTATGGTGAAAGACGAAGAATTTTTACATCGAACAAGTGCTTTTGAAATCTGAATACTGGACATGGAAAACATGGCTGTATGAGCATAGTTCCCTTTGACTCCTTTGAATTGGAAAAGAAAAATAGAGCAAGACTTGACGTTTGGCGGAGACAGCACTCTGGGACTGACAAAGTTAATAATTACTATAAACTAACTTCCGCCACATAACGGCACAGCAATTGACAATTCAAAATTTCACGATAAAACCGCTGAATGATTTTGATGAAACTTGGTATGGAGATAGCTTGAACCTTAGTGATAAACATAAGCTTTAAATACAATACGAACGAAATCGCTTGAAAACCAAGTAATAAATAACTACCCTATAATGAATATAGCAGCGTATCAAAAGAGTCGCATCAAGTTAATACCATTTAATAATATTACTTCTCATACAAATGAAATACACGCAATGCGCACCGACAGCCTTGACCGAAATTTGGTTAGACGACAACCAATTTATATTATTACCCGGCTTCAAAAGTCCATTGTAGGGAACTTCTGTCAGCTAAATATAGTTTTATATAAGCATAGTATCAATTAATTTATTTGATTTCATTCGCTTACATACTCGTTTAATTGCATTATATTATTTTTCGAAACCCCCATGAAAAATAATGGCATTCATAAGTTTAACGCCATTGTAACTTTGTTTGTAGGTCGCATTACAGCTCTTGAATGGATGCGTTTCTTTTTGTTTGAAAGCTGCAGAATTCTATGTTCTAAGCTACATTTAATGGAAATCAGTCCAATGTTTTCTTGTGTTAGGAGTTCTTCGGTTTTTTATTTTAAGTTTAAATAACGTAAAGACAAAAGTCACAAATAAAATATAAGAAGAGAAAGTGTGTGACAGCTGATGAAGACAAAAACTGGGTTATACAGAAACAGGTATATAGAAATCAAACACCTAAGTCGAGTGTTAGCTTCCGAGATCCTGGTTATAAGCTAATTATATTTGCATATACAGACTAACTGCAATTAGCGACTTTATTCAATAATCTGTGTTCATCCTTAGGGTTTGAACTGTCTCCACACCAAATTTCATAAAAGTCGGTTAAGCCGTTAAGACGTAACAGATATCTGCATTTATAACACTTATTAGTAAATTGTATGTATGAATTCGTTTACGCTAAAAGAAATCGTGATAATAGAATAACAATATGGCTGGTACGGTAAAAAAAATCGGACAAGAACGTATCGAACACATATAACACGTCTTAAATTGAGGTTTTGTAGGAATTTCAGTGAAATTAAGGTTAAATTTAATATTAAAACGTAAAAAAAATGAGTTCAAAAAGTTTTTTCTCATTTACGTAATAACAACTACAGTGGTAAACCTTTTGTATTTTGTCTACAAAAACTTAAAACGTCATCGAATATGTAACATATTAGTATCATTAGTGTTATATAACAACACATTGCCGACTTTGCTAATAATTGTTACGTTAAAAGCATAACAGTTATTTGATACTTTGTTTCCGACATCGATTGCATTTCATTCGCCGACCGCAATGACATAAAAATGTTATTTCGACCTCATTCCCAAATTCCTTTCAATAATTACTTTAAAGAAAATAATGTAACGGTACTTTGATGTTGTAATGCTAACAAAATAATGCTTCATTTCTAAAAAAAATTAAAAATCTGACTGCGACAAAAATATACATATAATACATATTTAATTGAAAAATTATTACGTATTGGGTGAGAAAGACGAGCGTTCGCAGATTTTTTCATTAAAATAAGAGAATTAGTTTCATAAAATCATAACGTTATTAACCATTCGCCGTTTTTCAGTGTACTGCTATGTAAAAACATCCTATTTATGGCAAGGAAATTATTATAACTGCCGTACTTTCAAACAAAATAATGATCGAAATTTTAAATTACAAAAATAATGTGCTATGCTTTAACATAATTTAAATACCGTTATTTGCAAGCACCATTCGTTATTTTCGAATAACTTTAAACACTGTCATTTACAGTCACCATATTTGTTTTATGTGAAAGTACAGCATATTAGACAATCTGTTATAAAATATACAAACCTAATGACACCTTCATGTCAAGAATGTCCGAATATCTCCTCTTCTCTTTGTCGCTTTCTGTCGACGTCTCTCTCTCGCTAGACTCTCTCGTCGGCTTCAGCAACACAGCCTTCTTCCGTCTCAACTTACCGACGACCCCGTTTTCGACGGATTTATCCGTCCCTGGTTTCGACTCTCTTTTAAACCACATCATTCCGACCATAGGTATTTTTTTCACTTCACTCAATAACCTGCTATCGTTAGCAGTAAATAACAATAAAGTTAACGTTACATCAGTAACGGCTAAAACACTTCACTGCACTATTTTTGTGTATTGTTAATATAATAACATAATTTCTTATGCAGTTTTATCGTATCTTCTTGGTTTTGGCATCTGTTCAGCTAATAAAATATTAAAATTAAGTCGCTATGACGTTCTTGGCAATGTACTTACACAATTTACGGTACATGATAATAGACCGGGATTGTCGCGTTCGTAGGAAAGTTTTTTTTTTTCGTAATCTGTCATGTCAGGCGGTAACAAAGTGGCTTCTTAAATCGAAGGTTAGTAATGCCTAGAATGGATTTTGCTTCAATCTTCTAAAAAAAAAAAATAAAAGAACCTGGTACATTTAAAAATATTGTAAAGGCTACCCACGAACCTGATGATACCTGACGATAGACCGATTTTAACCAAAACGTAACTTCCTTTGGGGGTTAATACGATATTTATATCTTTTTTCACCAACAATTCTCAAGTTTTAGGTAACTGTAACGGACTTTAACGTAGAACATGTTCTTTTGAGAAAAAAAAATCTTAATAAGAAATAAAAGTAATGGAAGATTCGACGGTAGTCGAAGAATTTTATGAAGTGTGCTCAATAAAATTATGGAATTACTTGTTAACTACATAACATTATATGTATTGTATAATAAGGCCTTAGTTGTAGTAATATCCTACTTATTTCATTTTCTTTGATGGAGTCTTTGTAAAGTTTAAAAGGAGTGTTGCGGAAGTATAAGGTACCTTAGAATAGACCTCAGTGAATTAAAATCTATTGGATTAATTTGAATTGCGCTGTTTGAATTCACTTAAGAGAGGATATGCCTATGTCATTATGTTATCTTCAATACAAGTAAAATGAATTGAATTCTTAATATATATAAGGCTGACATGAATTCAATTGAGCTCCATCTGGACGAGATGGTGGGCAAAAGCAAGTTACATTATAACATTTAAGGATGCGTAAAAACGAACTTTTTAGTCCACAAATTATAAATTTAAAACATCTTGGTTATCGCTTGCTTTATTCGTCGACTCGAAAGTAACAATTGAGTCGATTCATTTTACTCGAGTCGATTAGGTCAAGTCCAAGAGTTCGATCGAATTAAAAAGCGACGTGTCAGTGAAGTCAGTGAACTGCCGGGAGCCATTCTAACCGACTTTAAAAAAAGGAGGTTCTCAATTCGTATGTATTATATACAAGTTTTTTTTTGTTTTTATATATGTTCACGCATAACTTATTTGTTTATGAACCAATTTTAATGATTCTTTTTGCGACCACTTCAGTACCTATAGCTCAAAAGTTGTCCCATTAAATAGTATTGAACCTTGGACGTCGAAGATACACCAAATATTCTTATATATTTTATACATCATACTTTGATGATTCTTTTATTCCGTTCCTGAATTTTTATTTCAGAAGCGACTGCACCTGCTGCCTACACAATATACTATATAATCGAAGAAAAAATATGGATTATTTCAAAAGAAAGGCGTTATTAACGGTATGGAAACTCGTCGTCGCGATCGTCTAATTATTCCTAAATAAAAATTACAAAAGTTCTGGGCAATTGTATTCATTTTTATAACAAAATTCCTCAAGAGAATGCTCAGTTCACGGAAAAGATATTAGTTATTGCACACTGATTGCAAAAGGAGTCTACAAAATTAGCGATTTCATTGAAGAAAACATATTATTTATCTTACAATACGCAAATCGTCAACAATCCATAATAAAAGATCGGTAGAAAAAGCCCTGTTTTATACAAAAATTCAGTTGAATCTCCCGAAATTCTACTTTCGAAATTATTTTTTCAATGGATACCAAATGATATTAATATCTCAAGTAGCTCATACCACCTTGTAACATCCTGTCGTAGTGCAAATTCGATTATGTAAAAAAAACAAATTTTGTCACTTTTCCTTCCTTCCTTATGATATTCATTCTAATATGATACTTTTGATGTGATTCCTTATGATATGAAATATGATCGAAACTTTAATTGCAAAAATCGAGCTTATAGCCGCCAGAGTACGCGGATTTAAAGAACGGAATTCGCTTGCTTTGGGTTGTATAGGCAGGTTCTTAAGATTAAAGGATTATCCAAATTGGAAGGTCGCTAAAAAGCTTTCCGTATAATTAGATTAGTCGTAGAGAATTAGGTAGTGTACATAAATACATACAAACAAACAACGGAGTTAACCAGAAATTCCAGAAAGTTCTTGTTCAAAATTATTACATAAATTATTTTTTTAATAATTGCATTAAATTAAAACTTAATCGTGGTCACACAAGTTGGTATTAATGAAAACAAATCTTACACGGTACGCGACAAAGCGCATTTTGATTTAAACTACTACAAGATCGTATCGTGTGTTAGGGCATATCCGGATTAATAATTTTGGAAATAAATAACAATGACTTAATAAATATAAGAAATCTATAAATATGTCAAATAACCTAACTGTTAGCTGACAGAAATGTCAAAAACACTCATACCTATACCTAAGAGAAAGTGTGTGAGGAGAATGATGTTATTTGAGGAGGCGAAGGAATAAAGAACCGCGATCCTTGGCACTTCAGCCTCTCTGACTATCCCATTAGAAATACAGCGTGAAGATGTGTTATGTTATGTTGAAATATAAAAATTGATTAATAATAGTCAGGGTGTACATTGTGCCCAAACGCTAATATAAACTGTTGGAAATCGGCCAAAAGCGTTAACATGGGCTTTTTAAAATTTCCGCCAAAAGAGTAATTGATTCAAAAAAACGAAAAAATGGCTCCAAAACAACCATTATTTCTTGTTTGTTTCTTGTTTCTAGTTTCAGGCATCAGTTTGTTTCTGTAGCTTATAGTTCAGTACGTACAATATGATGGTATAAGCTACAATATACAGGCAAACATATTAAGTAGATATGACAACGCTTTAAGAGTTAAGTTTTTGCAATATTGGCTACAGAACTCAGTACAGAGTTACCAGACCTCACATAATTATAGTACACGTCACGTAATTTTTAGTCTATGTACTATGGGCATCCAAAAGTACCTTTGTGACGCGATTGTATATTTATATATAAATTTATAATTTATATATAAATATACAACAGCGTAAATATTTGGGACGCAAAGCTATGTCAATTTACATCACAATAATCACTAGAAACAATTTGCGAATAATTAAAATAAATGCCCAACCCCCATAATATCCCACCAAAAACCCTATTCATTCAGAATTGATATGAATGACGTTTTTTGATCCAGAAACTCGTGTTTTCAATGTTTGTACGGCGTACTATAATTTTCAGGCCTGCGCTATAATTTTATAGCCCTGATCGCAAAATTTCGTTTTTAAAATCTAGGAACCCTGAGTACAGGTTCCTTCCGAACCGATGGGTTGACATTAAAAAAGTGCAATTCCTTGAATAAATTGACTTTAAATTTGAATCACTGCACTGTCTGTGAAGGCTAGTCTATTGCAACACGTGCTCTGCGTACACAATGCGCGGGCGCAGAAGGAAGTTGCGCAGATAGGATACAGCCTCCGCATTTCCGCACTGCGCGGCCTGCGGGCACAACGATTACATACACGACTCACGTGAGGAACTATTAACCTCAGAACAATAACAAACACAGAAGCCGGGCTGAAATAACAAAATAAAACAATTCATACTTTTCTTACTATCGGTATTAATAGAAAACTAGAAACTTTCGTGATTGTACATTATAAAAGCTGTCAGAGATTTATTTTCATTCTGATTTCATTTCGAAGACCTTGACAACAGAAAACAACAACCGAAGCAACGGGTCTCGAACTTTTTTGCCGATTGAATCCCTATAAAACACTCCAATATTTTGCGGGGCCCTAAAATAATCAAAACCTGTTTTTTTTTATGTGACAAGACGATGTGCTTTACTCTTTACATTGATATTATTTCAGCAGAACCCTTGCAGGGGCTTTGCAGAAACCTTGCGCAGCTCCAGAATTCCATAAAACGCATTTTGAGAATCACTAAACTAGAGTAATATTATTAATTTCACTCATTCGCATACACTAACTAGGCTATTAGAAAAACTGAGTAAAAATGCTGACACTGAAATTTATAAAGTCGACTTCCATGTTTCTCATTATTCTGAGCTATTGACATAGTGAAATAAAAAAGTAGGTAATTGCACACTTCACAAGTGTACATTTGTTATTACAAGCTAACATAGGCGAAGGAATAGCAACCACTCACTATATTATATTGTAATACAAAATGACAAAATAAAATATTTTTACTTATTTTTTTTTTTGCAAACTGCATTGAAAGGAATTTAAAATATCTGTACCTTGTTAACTCTAAAAATTGAAACAAAAATTGAAACGAGACAAAATAACTGTAATTTTTTTAATTAATTGGCGGAGTAACCTTACTTATGGCCTTAGACTCCAGCAACAAATACAACAATTACAATCATTTCATTTTGTTCACAAATTTTTATCGAATAACTATTACTTGGGTTTCTATTTTATAATTTTTATTTTAATTTACTTAATTTGTTTCATTTGAAAATATTCCTCTGTATCACATTTTTCCTTGTGTGTTACAATACATTTTTAAAATGGCCTTCTCGAGGTCTTCAATTCGATAGCCATCATGACAAAGTCCAATGAATTTTATCCAGTAAGTACTTGATTACATTTCTATTTAAAAAAAATAGCCTTTTTCACGTGATTGAGGCGATGAAATCTCATACCCTGAAATCGATTAAGTGCTTTCCGCTCTAAAACCAGTTATACACACATACGATGCTAAAGTCACAATCCTTCCTTTTTCTTCGCCGTATTCGAGTAAAAAGAAAAAACTAACAAACATAACACACAAAATAGTACAGGTAACACACACACAACACGCGGCATTAGCGAGAACAAACAGATAAGTGAGGACACAAAACAACAGTACTGTTCTTACTTCACTATGCAATCATGGCCTTACAGAGAACACGAGCAGCGGACAAGCGATGAGGAAATGTAAATAACAAACAATATCAGACATCTGAATAATAATTACGTAATGTATAAAAATAGTATATCAAATGTTTGTTTACAAATATAATACATGTAAGTTATTCAATCATCTTAAAACTCCGATCAAGACAAAGTCGTGCTGGCGTAATCAGTACTCACTCTTAAACCTAATCAGTTACTTGCCCTTACTCAGATGTTACCAACAGCCAAAGACTAGCAAGCCAATAGACGACCCCTTGATTCCAAGGAAGACTAACGCCAATTTTGACGCCAGGTATCTCAATTTTTTAAGTGACTACAAAACGAATGAAAGTGATATTCGGTAACCTGATTCTTCGTTTCGTTGACTTCATTTTGACAGTTGCGATACACGGTTGGTTAGCTTTTGTAACAAAAAAAAAATCAAGGAAACCTCTTTTAAAACAGATGTACATTTTTTGGAGCAGCGGGACCGATTTATATTTCTAAATTTTCTGTATAGTTTACTTTAAACATATTCCTCAAAATGAAAATTTGATTGTTTATAATTAATTATAGTTTTTAAAATAAATGATTATAACTGTTTATTCGTATTTTTCGTAAGCTAGCGCGCGCACGTTTGCATAGAACAGAAGGTCTATTTTATTTTAAATTATTGTTTCATCAATGCGTCGCCTTAAGATCAAATAGCCAGTGTTAGCTGACGGAAATGTCAAAAGCACTCGCATACTTAGATAATAGCGTGCGACAAGAATGATGAGATTTAAAAGAAAAAGGTGAAAGAAGTATGCAAGGACCGCAATCCTTGGCGCTCTAACCTCTCTGACTATCCCTTTAGGGATATAGATAGAACGGGGATATGTATGTAAAATAACAATACTACAAATATCAATACTTGTTGCACAATCTATAAATTATGTATGTATGAAACTATGCAATATTTCTTACACGGGCTTTTCAATCTCTTTAAAAAATATTCAAATTATTAAATCAAACTTACTAGATATACTATAGAAGTAGCTTCGCGGGGCCATTTTCTTGAACTTTGATTATCTTTCTACCCCCAAAATGGCGTAATATTGGACAGAATTCTAAGATGTAGAGTAAACTTAAAATATGAATACACAATAAAGCGTTCTAAACCATCGCCAGCCGCCAGACGGAATGCAAAAAAACTCGACAAAAACCACGCTTCAAATAACACCGTGCGCAAACGGCAGACGAGTTTGAAGAGCGAGGGAGCCACCGGCAGGCAGTGCTTTCTTGAATGGCGTTATACATGTTAGTTCGCTAGACTATTTTAATCCTACTACTGTGGTCGAAATTCCGCCGTAAACATATTCGCTTTTTCCCCTTGATATACAACTCCACAAACTCAAAACAGGTCACAGCTCATAGCTCACAAACCACACAAAATTCAACCTAAACAAAATTTTAATTCTACTACTGGTTGCTCGGTGGTCGAAATTCGACCGTAAATCTTACTAATATTATAAATGAGAAAGTTTGTGAGAATGGATGTATGGATGTTTGTTACACTTTCACGCAAAAACTACTGAACAGATTTTGATGAAACTTTACAGTAATATAGCTTATACATCAGACGACCTAGATGGCGTAGTTGTTTAGATGTTAATCCAAACGCGGAAGGTTCCGGGTTCCATCCCGGTCGGGTCAATTTAGAAAATGAACTTTTCTAGATTGTCTCGGGTCTGGGTGTACTGGGAGACGCCTTCAGTAGTCGTCGTCTGGTTCTCATAGCACAGGGAATACCCTAGTTTGAGATCAGATGATTAATGCGTATCGTCTGGCGCATTATTATTATTAAGAATAACACATAGGCTAATTTATACGCGAACGAAGTCGCACGCAAAAGCTAGTACAAAATTAACGCTTTTTCCCCTTGATATACATTCCACAGATTCGAAACATCTTACAAAGCACACAAAATTCAAAAATCGAAACCCAATACCATGAAAGTTGGTATGGACTTTAATATGTGTTTTTTCATGTAGGTTTTTATGTTATCCCGTTTGCTGTGAGTGGTCATCACGCGGACGAAATCGTGATCAAAAGCTAGTATAATACATATATTGATTATAATATGTTTTCAAAACTAGCGACAGACAAGAAGGTAAGCTCTCTGAAAACCATGTGGTTGCGTGCTTCAGTTAACGCCAATTAGAACCGCGTTCAGACGTTAGTCAGTTTCAACCGAACCCAATCTGCGGTTACATTAGACATTGGATACGTCATCATGCCAATTACAGTGTACAAGTCATATGAAAATATTTCGATCAATTACGTTCTTACGCGCTAGTCTGAGAGAGAATGGAAAATATAATTGAAATTTAAAAACCAAGCCACTCGCACGGGTAGACTTTTTTTTGAAAATAAATTACAGCCCATGTTACTCGCTGATAATGTAGCTGTCTATAGGTGAAATGATTTTTAATCTCGGTTGAGTAGTTTTGGAATTTATTTATTACTACAAACAAACAAAGTTTACTTCTTTGTAATAAAGTACAATTAACGTTATTTTAGGGTTGAAATATATACGCAACAGTTACAGTTTCGCCATGTCTGTCTGTCTGCGTGTCACGGTTGATTGATTCCGTCATATTTACATCTTTTGAGCTGAAATTTGGCACAGATATACTGGTAAGCAAATAAACGAGCAACCCAATACCAGAAAATTTTTAAAGAAATAAATTTTTTCATTACATACAAATCTTTATTTACATATTAAATTAAACTTACAGTGTCGAAAATTGTATGTCACCCTAAGTTAATGCGTGTCCAACATGTTCGTGGACAATTGTTTTGTCACAGGAACCCTGTGCGAACGAATTGAACTCACACTTGACTAATTTTTACTAATAGCGATTGTATTCTACTTTCGATCAAACAATTTTCACTTACATCTGTATACACTTATCTCGCACTAAACTTCGAAATAAAGTAATATGCAAAAATGAGTCTTATTGCAAATCGCATAAAATATTAAATTCAAAACTTTAGGAACACATTCGCGTTAAAACAACATTAAACTGAAAAGGTCAATAACATATATCTTAAACTTGTGCATAAGTTATTTTTACAAGACATTAAAAGGTATTAACAAAGCGTTGTATACCCACAGAAATACAAGAATAGGCCATAACTGTCGCCAAACAGCCGAAGTAACCCCGGAGTTGGGGTATACAAAATTAACAACGGAAGCACATCCTGCCGGCGGTGTGGGGTCACGTGAAACACGGAATGAAACGAGCCAAAATAGAGGCGTGGTGGAGTTAGGGTTGCCAACCCTATATTTTAGGAATCCTATTTCTAAAGTAAATTAATAATCAAAATTGGTCAATATTTTCCGATATTTAGCATTATTAAGTATTATTTTTTCTAATTTTAAGAATTATGCCAGGCACGCATTTCTAAGTACCTACAGCTACTGTTATTCTAAGAAATATTTACCATAAGGAAACAATTATATTTTCATATTTGTCTATCTATTGCGTTGCGTAAAGTGTATTTTTATTTGAAAATTTTTAAAACTGCTCTAGTCATCAAATTTGCAATGTAAAAATTAAGAAATTAAGCTATACATTTTTCAATGTTCCCCCGATTTACAGATCCACATCTTAATAGACACTTTCTCAAAAGGATTATACTTGATCTAAGAAAAGTTGCCAACCCTACACAGAGACGGCAAATACCAATAAATGCGATTCATAATGTAAGGTGTTTCCCTTTTAATGATGCAATGCAAAGGTAAGTGCATTTATTAATGATTACGCAAAAATCATAAATAACTAGTTCATTGTATATTACCAATATTACATTTGTTATTTAGGTATAATTTGTTAAATGTCATCTGGGACTTCTACTGCGGAATATCTTTAAAAAAGTAGCCTGTGTCCTTGCCCAGGGTTTAAGTTATCTCCACACCTTTCATCAAATTTAAAAAAATATTTCACCAATATTTAGAATGAACCTTCAGGAGGAGAAAAGCTGTATATTATCCGATTAATATCCATGCAGGCGATGTAGGGGGAAAAACTAGTTTATACATAAACAGAAGACAGTCTTTCTATAACTCGACAATCAGCAAACAAATAATCCCACCCAGTTCATCATAATTAAGTAGACATACCATTTAAACTCAAAAGCTCAACAATATATGTAATAAAATGAATGAACTCGAACACAAATAAAAAAATAATAATTATATAGGTATGTGTATCGTATTTAAAAAAATATGTTAATTGTACTTGAGTTTTGATTAGTAAAGGATAGTTATTTTGTACTTTTCAGTGTTTTTTTTGAAGGCGGTTTAATTTTTCAAATTAGTTTTGTATTTCTTATTTTTTTTATTTCAGTTGTAATTTAAACTTATTACTTCATCATTTTTTTTATTATGTTGCCATCTAAAGATTACACGAATACTTTTTAAATTGCCAAGCCACTTTTTGAAATTTTCATCGAGACTGTTTAGCTAGAGCCTAACTGCGTGCAAACATTGAAAAAAAAAACCAACATGCATATCGACATGTTCTACAATTACGCTGTTAAGCCAACGACACGTTTTCCTAGTGACTGATACACACTTAACTCTCTATCTCCAAAAACCACTGAACCGACTTTGATGAAACTTGTAGTTTTCCCTAAAATGGACTATACCTAGTCCAACTAAAAAAGAATGTTTGCAATCCGACTTATAGTTTTTGAGATATGCGCGGACAAACATACGTATACTTACGAAATTTTGCACACATGTTTAGAAGGTGGTATAGACTAACATATACAAGAACTGTGCAATTCTGACAATATTACATACATCAGGTCGAATTGATAACCTTCTTTTATTTGAAGTCCGTAAAAACAACCACTTTTCTTACAGTAGAATTTTACGCTAGTAACTAATACCTGTGATAGATTTTATACAGTTATATTAGCAAAAAGTCTCATGGAAGAAATCTTTCTATACATAGGATACAAAATATCCTGGTCGGTGATTATTAAAGCTGAAATTCAACCGATAAAGATGATCGATGTGCAGTAACAGCAGCTCTTACATGCCGTAATTGATGTAACCGCGCCCTAAAGGTGTTCGCCCACTGATTTTACAGTTATTTAATAAGCAGAAAAAATTATTTTATTCCTAATACAACACGACGTTTCATAGACTTTTAAAATAATGTCATAAAATCCAACTAAATATTTGAAAAAAACGAAAGGATGAGATAATTGTAACTAGTGATACAGCGGTCGAAATTCAATTGTAATTCATCTTAAATTTAACAGTTATTGAGGTTCTTTTGTCAAAGTGTAGACCTTTAATAATAATAATAATGCGCCAGACAATACACACCAATCATCTGATCTCAAACGAGGATATCCCCTGTGCTATGAGAACCAGACGACGACTACTGAGGGCGTCTCCCAGTACATCCAGACCTGACACAATCTAGAAAAGTTAATTTTCTAATTTGACCTGACCGGGAATCGAACCCGGAATCTTCCGCGCTTGGGTTAACGTCTAAACCACTGCGCCATCTAGGTCGTACCTTTATTGTTGTTTCAGTACTTCTTCTGTGACTGCTTAACGATGGATGTGCCAGCTTACGCTGACCCAACATTCTTCAACATTCATGCTATCAAATTCATTGTTACTTGGCACTGCAGCACTTCCGATTGATCGCCATGAAAATTGGTAGGCACATATCTATATGTATTTGAACACGGAGATATATTCGCGATATCTAAAGATATCTAAACAAAACAAAGTATAAAATTAGAGAATATTGTCATTTTTTATTTAAGTTTCCGTGCGAAACGGGTACGAGTCGCTAGTTCATTATAAATTGAACAAACCCGGTGGGCACTTGCCTCAAACCGTAAAATACCTCGAAGCACGCACTTATTATCTGCCCAGCACTTACTACCAATGAACGAGGAACATAAAGTAGACTCATAAATCATGAAATGTTAGAGGAAATAAACTCTTATAGCCGTTATAATGAATAAAACTGTGAGGGATGTAGCTTTGATGAGTGTTTAAATATGTATAACTCAAACGTATAATAGAAATTATCAAGTGTTAAACAAAACTATTTCCGAAACTGAATGAAAAATGAAATATAATCACTAGCTGAACCCTACCTATAGACCACTGGTTCCCAAACTTATTTTGTCTACTGAGTCGAGAGCTCATGCAGTCGTTGTCTAAGATGCCTCCTAGCTAAATGAAATTACAAATCACCCCCCAGGCCTCTACACAACGCCCCCATTTTTTTTCTGGGTCTCTTACCGCACCCCTTAGGCCTGCAGCGCCCACAAGGGGGCGTTATCGCCCACTTTGGGAATGGCTGCTATAGACACTGGCAATCTTTTTAAAGTGATAAACTCCTAAAATCTTTAGCTATTTTCCGCTCAAACTCCGGTCCGGAGTAGCTTCCGGTCAGCTAACCAGCACTGCGCTGCCTGGCTGACTAAATCCTATCTCTGGTATACCCTGAGGATGCTTCGTTTAGAGGCGAAACACGTGTCGATTGGTGGTTTTTGGAGTTTGAGCGGAGAATAACTAAAGATTTTAGGAATTTATCACATGAAATGGAATTCCGCAAAATAACACCTGAGTCTATACAAAACCTTTTTAAAATAAGAGTTGCTCAAACTCTCGGACTAAGTATCACAATGGATCTCATTTGCTGTGAGAGCGTGCCTTAAACTTTCCTTTTTGTTGATTAAGTTTCTAGATTTTTACTAATCTGCGTCACCAGGAAAGGCCACAGTACAACGATACACAACTGAAATTGACATATTTTTACTAATCTGCGTCACTAAGAAAGGCCACAGTACAACGATACACAACTGAAATTGACATATTTTTATTTTCATCACTACTAATAGCCAAAATACCACAATACTTAAGATTTACGAGTATTTTGCGAATAATTATTTTATGACCGACTCATAAGCTGACACGAATTACACTGACTGAATCGCGTTAATTTCCCGTGTTTTTAGTTATTTCATAATACAACGCGAAAGTTTAAAAGTTTATATTTATAGGCCTATTGAACTAAAATTTGGCATTGAGACGTGAAATGATGTCCCCGAATCCAGATATGAGAAAAAAATGAAATAATCCGATTTGGACACTAATTTACATACATACATGCAATCTTCACGCCGTATCCCTAACGGGGTAGTCAGAGGATGGAGCGCCAAGCGTCGCGGTTCTTACATACTTCTTTCGCTTCCTTAAATCTCATAATTCTCCTCTCACATTATCACCTAGGTATAACTAACTAGAACACTATTTTTTTTTTAATATAACATTAATTCAAAAAATTTTTACTTCCGCAACGGATCCCGAATTGAACGTGTATCCAACACGCACCTGACCGGTATTTTCTAGTCAATGACACTTTGCCCACACCAAGCTAGCTACGTATAATCAATCGCTCTATTTCCGTATAGTACGCCGTACCGTGCTTCGCGTACGGCGGGCCATCTGTTACAATTTAATGGATAGTACAATATTTTACACAGCGTCGAGCGTCGACGAACGTTGCCAAAATAAGCAGGAAAGATTACAAAGAGAATGTAATGCAACATTCCTTTATATTGTTACCATTAATAATTTATTTATTTATTGATACATATCTTCACGATGTAAACCTAACGGGGTAGTCGGAGAGGACGAAATGCCAAATGAAAAAACTACTCTGCCTTGCGCCTGCGTCTATAGAAACACAACTTAGGATTACGTAATTCTGCAGCAATTTCGAACTACAGACACATACATATCTTCACGCTATGTCCCTAACGGGATAGTCGGAGAGGACGGAACGCCGAGCGTCGCGGTCCTATTTATCGATAAGTTAGTAAAAAAAAACTACTCTGCCTTGCGCCTGCGTCTATAGAAACACAACTTAGGATTACGTAATTCTGCAGCAATTTCTATCTACACACACATACATATCTTCACGATATGTCCCTAACGGGGTAGTCGGAGAGGACGAAGCGCCAAGCGTCGCGGTCCTATTTATCGATAAATAAAACTACTCTGCCTTGTGCCAGCTCTATAGAAACACAACTTAAGATTGCGTAATTCTGCAGCAATTTCGAACTATACTCATACGTATCTTCACGGTATATCCCTAACGAGGTAGTCAGAGAGGACAAAGAGCTAAGCGTATGTCCTTACATACTCCCTTCGCCTCCTCAAATCTCATCATTCTCCTCATACATTTCGCCATTTCGTTTTATATTTTAATCTATAGTAATATTTCAAAGAGAGAGAGCGGATGTTGTAAGTTTGTTCATGCGGAGGATAATCTGCGGAACCTCTGTACCTATTTGAATAATTCTTTCACCATTTGGAAGGTGCGTTATTCCAGAGGGACATAGGCTATATGTTGCATTCAACATGGGCAAAGCCGAGACGGACTTCTAGTGTAAAATAAACCACAGTTTTGAGAACGTTCAAAATTTGTACGACATGCCACAGAACAAATTAGGGGCCACCCAGTACACTCGGACTCGTAAGGCAATTCAGAAAATATTGTTACTTAAAATCTGACCATCAAAATCAGGGTTCGGAAGTCAGCTGCACTAATCACACCAGAGGCAGACGTAAATAGACGTAGGAATCTCGCATATTGTCACGTACAGTAGACGAGTGTTGCCCATAACGAGAAGTTAGCTTTAAACTTAATAGCTGAAGTTCTTGGTAAGCGAAAGCGTGTAGCATTTCTGACACAAATAGCTGGAGCCGGTATGAAACTAATTTGAGACTCATTTCATAGCGTATAGCGTACTCGAGGCGTTATTTCAATGTTTGAAACGATCATAGAGTGATCAATTTGGATTTAGGTACATAGTCTTTTAGGTATCTTTCGCCCAAACTTTCAAAGCCAGCTGAATGAGTCTAATCTGAGACACTTCCCGAGGAATCTTCGTTTAGAAGCATAACACCTGTCGATCAACAGTTTAATACTCAAGGCAGGAAATTAAAAAATAAATACAAATCCAAGTAGACTAGTCACTAATGTATCTCCAATAATTATGCTTTCAGTGTAGTATGACCCCGCCTACTGGAAAGAATTTATCTCCCGCATAATAGATATACAAATCGTCACAAAAAAAAAGAAGCCAAGGAAGACCAAGGCTGAATTATGAAGATCAAATAGCCAGAATGTTAGCAAACGGAAATATCAAAAGCACTCGCATACCTAGGCGAAAATGTGTGAGGAGAATGATGAGATTTGAGGAAGCGAAAGAGGTAAGTAAGGACCGCGACTTCTGGCGCTCAGTTCTATCTGACCACCCCGTTAGGGATACAGCGTGAAGATATGTATGTATGTCACAAAAAAAAAGCTCTGAATAGTTGTGAAAAGTAATCTAACCGCCACAGAGGAAGAAATATTTAATTATCAAATTCTCACTAACGACATTAAAACATTGGGTATTCCGTGAACTACGAACAATACGTCGTAATGCACAATGAGTGCTATAAAGGATTGTTGACGAGATGTGCATGATAACGACGGGTGAACATGGTCAATTAATTCTAAATAAGGGCGGCAAAGACACCACGTGGGTTTGGGTGCATCTGCAACCCACAACACAAAGCTTAGAAAAGAGGCAAAAATAAATTTAAAATTATACATTAATATAAATGAAAATATGAAAAAGTACGATAGAATGTAAAATACTGCGTAGGCTACTGATGAAACAAGGTACAATTGCAGAGACATGTCAATAAAGAATGACACAAATGCACAATAATACAGGGTTGCACGATAGTGTCATTGTAAAAATGAAGAAAGGAATGCTTAGACCAGCCATTCCCAAAGTGGGCGATAACGGCCCCCTGTGGGCGCTGCAGGCCTAAAGGGGGGCGGTAAGAGACCCAGAAAAAAAATGGGGGCGTTGTGTAGAGGCCTGGGGGGTGATTTGTAATTTCATTTAGCTAGGAGGCATCTTAAACAACGACTGCATGAGCTCTCGACACAGTAGACAAAATAAGTTTGGGAACCAGTAGCTTAGACGGTTAGGGCACATAGAAGGAATGAGTGATGAAAGATTGACGAAGAAAATCTACAGAGCAAAAGTAAGTGGCAGCAGAATTCAAGGAAGACCAAGGCTGACTTATGAAGATCAAATAGCCAAAGAATTAGTTGACGGAAATGTCAAGTGCCCTCACATATCTAGGCGAATGTGTGTGAGGAGAAAGATAACATTTGAGAAGGCAAGATTTGAGAGGCTCCGTCCTACCCCATTAGGTATATAGCTTGAAGATACGTACGTACAAATGCACAAGGCATAAGTGATTGGAGCGAGAGAAATAACGTTTTTATCTATCAAATTCTTCATTGAATAGTATACTAACAACACCTAATGTAATATCTGGGTACGAAATCGGCGAATGAACACGCTAGTTGGCTATATCGGCACTGCACATGTGTCGTCGAGGGGGTGACCTCATCTCCAAGTGACACACCGACCAACCGAATTAGACACACACTTTGAGGCAATGTCTATTGTGTAAACAATCGAAATTTAAATACGTAATTGCGAACTGTAATATACACACAACACAGGTTTTTTAGTGTATCTTTCCAAAATTATAAAAAGGAATATTTATGGAATCGCCTCAGTGCTTATCTATTTCTATCATTGGCATTGTTCTCGGAGATTATTTGACATAAAAAATTGGAATTTGAAACGATTATAGTAAGTGCTCGCCCAAAAACAGACGTGAACTTCAAAAATAGAATTTTCACTTCTCGAGGTATAATTTAGGGAGCGCAGATAGAAAGCTAAAAAAATCTTTTTAGGTCAGATGGAAGGTCTTTAAACCACTAATTAAAAAATGTGTAACATTCAAATTAATTTCCAATACTAAATAATATACGTGTAATAGAATGAATAATTAAGCTAGAACAAGTCTTATCGTCTCTTACCCAACATTTACGACTTGCGCGGAACGACAAGCAGCTGACAAATGTATAATTTTCTTTTCTTGCAGATCCGCTTCTAACAACTGTAATAATAATTACCATACAAAACCCAAAACCCGTCAACAACTTCGACAAAAAATATCAAACTAGATGTAAAAAATAATGAATCATTGCATTCATTACTAGATTCGAAGGCTGTTATGAACAATGGAAAGGTAAGTATAATAGACACCTTTTGGTTAAGTAAATTAAATTGCTTTAAGAAGTTAGAGTGAAAATTGTTGTACATATATATTATCACGCTATACCCCTAACAAAGTAGTTAGAGTTTAGAGAGGATGGAATGCCAAGGATCGCGATCGTTACTTCTTTCGCCTCTTCAATCCTCATCATTCTTCTTACACACTATTGCCTAGGTATACGTGTGCTTTTGACATTTCTGTCAGCTAACACTCTGGCTGTTTGTGATGTAGTCTGGGTCTTCCCTAGTCGGTTGCGTGGTACCCATGGTACCAGCCTAATGCTTACTTTGGGTCCAGAGTATTTATTATATATATGTATGTACCTATCTTAATATAACCGTTGCCGTGTCTGATAGTTATAACTAACAACTTGCTTTTGATGTGCGGTGTCGCGCTTGCGGACAGGATAAGCAATGAAGATATACGCAGTATGACAGGGTTGCACGACGGTGTTATTGTTAAAATGAAGAAAGGAATCCTTAGATGGTTCGGGCACATGGAAAGAATGAGTGATGAAAGACTGACGAAGAAAATATACAAAGTGAAAGTGAGTGGTAAAAGAAGCCAAGGAAGGCCAAGGCTGACTTATGAAGATCAAATAGCCAGTGTTAGCGGATGGAAATGTCAAAAGCTCTCGCATACCTAGGCGTAAATGTGTGAGGAGAATGATCAGATTTGAGGAAGCGAAAGAAATATGTAAGAGCCGCGATGCTTGGCGCTCCGTCCTCTCTGACTACCCCGTTAGGGATACAGCGTGAGGATATGTATGTATGTATGTAACTTACTTTTGAAAGACTTGATCGATTTATACTGATTGTGAGGGAGAAATTCCATCCAGAACCTTGTTGGGTTCAACATTATCTTTGGTTAAATTAGCGCCTACAAAATTTTTAGCAACAACTTATATAGTATATAAAGTATAACCTTTCGCAACAACGAACACGTTAGCTTGTTATTTCAGCATATTTTGAACTTGTTGCCGTCAGTGGTTAGTTTGTTCAGTAGTAATCTTTCGACCAGGTATACTGTTAAAACAAAACAATTTTTATTTAATCTAGACATCAAGTAATTATTGCTACAAGTTTATCTATTGTTTGATTTAACAATTTGTTTCTATCAAAATCATATTAAGTTCGTTGTTTGTAACAAGTTTTTGTTTAGTTCAACAACTTATTCATTAATAATTTCCACTTTGTTCTTTCAAAAAAATCTAGTTGTAGCAATAAACAATTAGTTTGTTTCTTGTAACAACAGTACGTTTGATTTAAACAGAAAACCACCCAACAAATCAAAATTGTCAGAAACGCGACGTTTTTCTCTCAGTGTAGGCCATATTTCCCAAATACCCTCGTATTTGTTTTGTTGAGATGATAGTACATAGCTATACTAGAATCCGATACGTGTTGATGCTGCAATGGACTATCGCTTGTGAGACCGCAATGAGTAGCTAATTTATTTATTTAGGTTACTGGACCCGATAAACGTTGTCCTGACCGAACGTTGGACTTTCTTTTTATTAGAGAGTTAAAAATTAAAAAAAACCACCTTGAACTCGATTGCAGCGCCGCCTACCAGGTCCAATTGTTAATCTGAACCATCCAGTGACACAATCAAACATACAAAAATTTCATCAAAATTGGTCCAGCCCTTAAAGAGTTCAGTGACACAAGTGTAGAAGAATTATATATAATATAAAGATTAGAATACAATGTTGCAATGTCCACAAATTTCCCTATACATTTGGCTTACTAACTTAACAGCCCTTTCGCTGCTCAAAAAGGCCCTAATTATACTTCAGTGTCTGCCTAGTATGTAATATGTCAGCTCGTATCTTCGTAGTTATCACCCACTCATCCCGACGCACAACTAAATTTTAGTAATTGCTTCCTAGAAATGTTATCATCGCCTACAAAAACTCTAAATTGACTGATTTATCAACACAGAACCCAAACCGCTAACCCCAGACTTGTCATACTAACTTTGTAACTTTTCAACACTACGAATTTACGAAAATCGTTTTTAAAGCTACTTTATCTTGAAATATTTACTATTAGCGGCACGTTCCGACATCGCCGGGTTGAATGCCTTTAGTCTTTATGGAGTAATGTACCATTCGAATAGTGAAAGAAATTTGCAGCAGCTGCAGCAGTTCCAGAGATTACGCTCCACAACCACATACACACGAACTCACAAAATTCCCACTCTCTCTTTATAATATTAGTGTGGGTCAGCGGTTCTCAAAATTTTTGACAACAGACCTAAAAAAAAACCTTCAAAAAAGACCGAACACACCTAAAATTTTACGGAGCCCTAAAATAAAAATGCTGGTATTATGTTATGCTACGTTTAATAAAAATCATGCCAAAGATAGATATTTTATACAAGTTATAAATTGCTGTATTGATGTAATTGTAAATGAATGAAATTCTTTCAATTTGATGTATTAAGTTGTTTTTTTTTCACCGCATTTTCGGTTATTATGATATTACAAGACTTGATGTGATGTTCTTATAATGATGATGACGGTCGTTGCTCGGTATTATTTTGATATTTGATTTTTTAATTTATATGATATTATTTTGACAGAGCCTTCGCAGAGGCCTTACGGAGCCTCGGGGCTACGCGGAGCACACTTTGAGTATGACTGGTGTAGATAATTTTTACTACGTCTGTTAGTGATCGCGTAACTTCTGAACGACTTTTAAACCAAGCCGAGTCCACATAACTTAATGCTTCAACGAAGAAATCTTTGAAAACGCACAGTGCGTGACCATTTACGTAACAAAGTGTGAGGATCATCTCCCTGCCGACAGCGAGCTGTGCTCTTGTATTACGTTAAATGCATAACTGATGACGGGACAGTAGATTCATCAATTTATCATCAGTTATAATTATAAGATATTGCAATAACTTAAACTGAACTACATTCCGTTATAGACAGAAGGTCGTCACATATCATGCGTACACGTTAATTTGCGATTTATCTGTTAATAAAAAATAGACCCGAAAAAAAGTGTTTCGTACAAAATTGATTTTTTTTTAATGCGCCTGACAGTATACACCACCCATTCCCAAAGTGGGCGATAACGGCCCCCTGTGGGCGCTGCAGGCCTAAAGGAGGGCGGTAAGAGACCCAGAAAAAAAATGGGGGCGTTGTGTAGAGGCCTGGGGGGTGATTTGTAATTTCATTTAGCTAGGAGGCATCTTAAACAACGACTGCATGAGCTCTCGACTCAGTAGATAAAATAAGTTTGGGAACCTAGAGTATACACCGATCATTATGATCTCAAATTAGGGCATTCCTTGTGCTATGAGAACCAAACGATCACAACAATCGGTGGAGTCTCCCGGTACACCCAGACTCAAGACGATCTAGAAAAGTTTGTTCCATAAATTGACCTGGCCGGGAACCTTCCGCACCTTAGATTCAACGCTCAAACCACTGCACCATCGAGGTCGTCGCTTTATTTTATAAATATACATCCATATCTTCAAGCTGTATTCCTAACGGAATAGTCAGAGAGGACAGAGCGCCAAGTATCGCGTTCCTTAAGATACATCTTTCGCCTCCTCAAATCTCATCATTCTCCTCACACATTTTCACCTAAATGCGGGTGCTTTTGACATTTCCGTCAGCTAACACTCTGGCTATTTGATCTTCATAAGCCAGTCTTGGTCTTCTTTGGCTTTTGATACCACTCACTCTTTCTCTGTACATTTTCTTCGTCAATCTTCCATTACTCTTTCCATGTGGCCGAACCATCTAAGCCTTCCTTTCTTCATTTTCATAATGACACTGTCTGTATCCCGCGACATTGTTCGCGTACTCTTTTATTTACTAAGTTAAATAATTCACAAACATTCGCGAGCGTATGCAGGACAACTCATCAAAGCATGAAGCTGTGGTGAGCTGTTCTGCTGCGTATGTCCGCGTGCGATCGGATGAATAATTCAGGAACGCATAGGAGACAAACACATACAAACATTCATTTTTACTTATATTTATGTGGACTACTAGCGATCCGTCCCGGCTGCGCGCAGGTAGACATTGTTGAAAATAAAACATAGCCCATGTTACTCGCTGATAATGTAGCTTTCTATATGTGAAAGAATTTTTGGAATCGGTGGAGTGGTTTTTGGGTTTATCCATTGCATACAAACAAACAAAGTTTACCTTTTTATAATATTAGTATAGAAGTATAGATCATTTATCCAACCCTGTCATACGCAAGTGCGTTTGTCTTCATTGCTTATTTTGATCACAAGAATGAAACATTAATAAATATAAATGGTATACACAACGTTTACTGAAGACGTTAGAATTCATTTTTCTTCCTACCTGTAAAGTTTAAATAAGGGTTTAATACCATGAAAATTTTAAAATCCTAGAGATTCGGAGTTCCCAGTGATAGGATTTCAGAGATAAGGTGGAATGACGAAATCGATTTCCATTATCCAATGTGTCTTCGTTAAGGACTCAGGGGCCTATACAAGTGGCTCAATTGTCGTAAACGCTAGCAGATTAGAATGACAAATACGCCATAATTTTGCGTAACGAATTTTAAATTGGTATTCAATCGTTATTAACTTTACATTCAATCAAACGAAAAGTAAAGTCGTGTGAAACCCGCCGAAAATAGAACGTAGCGAAGTGTCACTTTTGACGAGCGATAACGCCAGTGAGTGTATCGAACCCACAAAGCATTTGCAACTTGTCTAGTCGCTCAGTTTTTCATTTTAAAGTAAGAAAAAGAACCCTAAAAACCATATTCACGTTATAGCTAGATACATCAATCTATTTAGCCTTTAGTAACTAGACTAATTGATTCATTGGTCACGTTCTGCACGCTCCTAACGCGAAACGTAGCTATTGCCATTTTAATTTCAGCCTGTTTCTTGAGTTTTACATTTTGTTCGATAAAAATAAAAAACTCGACAATCGTTCAAGCGTCGCATTCATAGCCTGTATCGTTAACTTTACAACGTAACATAAATAAAGTATGAGATCATACTTATTTTATCCTATAACTACCATAAGTTGGTCTCCTCCACCTCCCTGTCTAAGTACGAAATATGGTCACAGAAGGGGATATTGAAACAGTTATAGGGGTCAATGTATACTAGTTACAAAAGAAAGACAGGGTGGTCAGTGGCATATGACAGAATTATTAAGAATTAGCTCGCGGTGTTTATGTCTGACGATGAGTCATTTCTAATTTAATTCTAACATCAACTCTAAAGTTTAATTTTAATTGAGATTATTCAAGACAATATACGAAAGTTAATTACTACATAATCATTGGAAGCGACCGGTAACTTAGTAATTTGAGAAAAAAACTATAAATCGTTAACAGTGCGGTTCCATCATTGATACCTAAATGATACTATCGCAAATGCCTACTCCAAATAACTACGCTAAAAAAGAAGTAGCATTTGAAGGAAAGTAAAATTCATACTAACATTTATACAAAAAGTTACCGATAAGGTTCTAAGCAAGTACTCTTAATAAATAATGTTAATTGCTCAAAAATGTACCATCACTATTTAAAATTAGTTAATGTATAAATTAAATATCGCTGCCAGGAACTCGCATCCTTGGACAGGTCCCGAATGTTTCCTTATAACTTAGAATGTCTACAGATTTTTCCTGTGACCAATTAAGCTTTTTATCGCCGCTAAAAACTATTAATGACTAAACATTTCAGTAATATATGTATGTCTTTTTTTCATTACTCGTAAACCTGTTGCGTTGTTCACGACTATTAAAAAATACTTCGACGGTAGATAAATAACTTTGCGATTATAAAAAAAATGTTTAAAAAATTGTTTAAAAGTGAAATGTTTCATGTTTTAGTTACTGCCAATTAACAAAAAAAATTGTGTAATTCAAAATAATAACATAAAAGCCATCACTTAAATTTAAAGCGACAATCCCAAAAAAAGAAAGTTAAAAATAAATTCCGTACCACTTTTAGCAAACCAACTTTAGTGGTTGCCGAACAAAAGGACTCCAAATTCCAAATAAATCGGAAATTGCCAAGACCGTGCGATGTAATCACTGAACAGATATAATTTGATGGTATTACGATTGTTAATATCATAAGATTATATTCTCATTAAAAACAAACACCAAATCACATACACACACAAACACAACTCAAAAAACTTCACAAAATTCCAATTTGGAACAGCAGCGTCAGTTATTCGCCGCTCGGGCCGGGAGACTGACCTACGGATTGTACGGATGGAACAGCAGGCCCAAACAAGAAGAGAGAGCGAGACAGCGATATCTTGCACCTGTGCACTTAAAACTGAGTGATAGTTAAAACGAGACAAATATAAAACAATACGTATATTCGACAGAGACAGAGCAACCGGCGAAGCATCGGTATAATACAAGTGCAGAATGCAGTAACTACCAATTTGTTCAATTTACTTTGTGTTTTAAACTGTTAATAATAAAATTTAAATCGATTTTATAAGGAAAATGGTAAAGGCTTTATCAAGTGTATAAGAGAAGTTTATTGTCAGGGTCAACATATGGCGAAAAGGTACGTCGGTTAGCCAAATTCCATGGCTATTGCCGTCCGAACAATATATCGCATAATTTCGCGATTGTGACCTAAAGATTACCTAACTGCATTGTTCCGCCATTCCATACAATAGAAGTCTATAGCAAATGTATTGTACTTTCATTTTTATATTGCAGATTTATTACATAAAAAATAAATCGTAAACACTAATTTGAACAAAAAAAAGTCAAGTGTCAAAACCAAAAACAACAAAGGCCTCCGCACGATTTTTGCGTTACGTTATGGTTTTCTAAACTTAATTTCTGGAAATGTATAAGATGACAGACGGACAGACACATTTTTGATCTTATAATGGTCCTGTTTTTCCTTTAGAAATACGGAACTCCAAAATCCTATGTATTTTATATGTTTTAAAAATAAGAGTAATGTTGTCAACCCTAAAACTAAAAGATACTCCAAATAGTCACATCAATTGTGTGACCTCAAAAAACTTAGCAGTAAATTTGTATTATGGGCAAAATATCTTAAAACACAGGAAATTAGCGCGAATACCTTTTATTTGGCTTGACGTTTCGGCCGAGTTGCATCGGCCGTGGTCTCAAGTAAACAATTCACTTGAAATACAATTTACTTGAGACCACGAAAACTGCAAAATGACCGAAACGTCAAATAAAAAGTAACCGCGTTAATTTCCCGTATTTTCAGCTATTTTATATTTTGAATTATGGGTACACAACGGAATTGGGGAGCACCCAGTAACAAGACTGCAAAACAATTAAATAATTTCCTTTTCCAAATTGAATTATTCAACGAATCAGAAACCTCTGGGATTGAAAGGTAATGCACTAACCACCACACCAACGAGCCTTTTATGTAAAGTAAGAAATTTAGATCTGTTTTTACAAACAGTATGAAATTCTAAAAATTTATTTTAAATAAAGCAAAGATTAAAAATCCCACGGCAATCATTTAGCCAAAAATATCTGCGAAAAAATAATAATAATTTCTAATTGCTACAATGCGAGTGCAATACACAGATGGACACAAATAAATCTTCCTATGTACATTCAACTAATCATATAATATGTAAATATTTCCTACCTCAATACATTGGGCATTATATTATAATATTAAAAAAAAAATTTAGTATGATTTGGAAGTCACAATAGCAACCCTGTAACAAGTTTATAGTAAAAAATACATTTTACCCGCGTCTATGTATTAGTACATTACGAAAAAACCGGCCAAGAATGTTGGAAACAAACGAATTTAGGATTCAATAGCAATTTCGGACAAAATATATATCTATTTAAAAAGAATGGTTCTAAATACGATTTTTCCATTTTTTTTTCTCAGGCACTGGTTTTGAGTTTCCAGCTCACGTCGTTACGTTAAATTTTGGCTCAATAAATGTAAAAATAACGAGAAATTCATCTGTGACGTCCGGACAAACAGACAGACATTAAAAAATATTAAGAGGTTTTGTTATTTTGGCTACGGAGGCTCAAACAATATCACATACTTTATTAACATTAAACTTATACTTCCATTTCGAGGTATTTATCTAACCTTAAAATATAGATATCTTAATAACATCACAAAATAACTGGAATCCTAGTCTTTCAAACAGTACAATCTGCACTTAAATCCATTCAGACACGCTTTCCGAGCTCAAACAAACACACTAACATACAAAATCAAGAGGAAAACTCTCAATACGATACGAAGCGCCGCTGAGCCGAGTCGAAACAATCCGAAATTATACGAATAACAATATTTTGTATCTCTCTAACTACCATTTATTACATTATTCTTACTTGTTAGCCATTTCAAAATGGCTTCTATATACAGACACCCACATTACAAGTATGTATATAACAGTATAAATATAGATTTCCTCGACTCCTGAATTACACATCCGAGACCAATATTTTTTTGTTAATTATTCTTCCAAGTAAGCGTAGGCTTGTGTAGGAATGCACTGTTTGCGATATACGAGTACATGGCGCTAATAACTTTTAAACTTTCATAGAATGTGAATATACACAAGAGTAATCCAATACTGTTAAATGTCTATTTTCACGTGATACACAATCCGGCTTAGCATTACATTACTGCTATACATTTTGACACTTACATACATACATATCCTTCACGTTATATCCCTAACGGGGTAGTCAACGACGAAGGAGCTCTAAACTTCGCGGTCCTTACATATTTCTTTCGCTTCCTCAAATCTCATCATTCTCCTCACACATTTTCGCCTAGGTATGCGAGTGATTTTGACATTTCCGTCTGCTAACACTCTAGCTATTTGATCTTCATAACTCAGCCTTGGTCTTCCTTGGCTTCATTTACCACTCGCTTTCGCTCCGTAGATTTTCTTCGTAAGTCTTTCATCACTCATTCACATTCACAATACACTTCAATAAGTATAAAAACACGCAAGCGGTAGTTATTGTAAAATGTTTCCTACAAATCCAGACAACTAACGCATAGATAACGCTTATGAGGTCATTTGCGACTGTCTATAGTTCAGAAATATATTAAATCGGTGACCACGTTCACAGCTCTCCGCCTATCCGCTCTCGAAAATTCAGTGTCCAGTTTTATTGTGACCAATCAGATCAGATGCACGCCGTCCTGCGCGTCCCAAGATTTAACACACTTTGTTTTCATTATAAAATTACACCCCTACCGTTACTTGCGAGCCTGACAGAACTTAAAGTTTTCTCCAGGACGACTACTAGGCATAGGTAACAACAAAAAACATTGCGTCAACTCAGTATCTCAGGCGCATAGCACTGCGCCGATGCTTAAAATTAACTCAAAATTGCACCATAGCATAGCAAAATGTTACGCGACGAATAAGCCGTAAAGTGCGAGCTGCATTTTAGCGCAGGCAGCGTATTATGCACTGAAATGTGTTATGCGCCAATATATTTGGAATAAGTGAGTCGACACATTATGCACAGCAAACGGAGTTGGAACAATTGCAGTGTACCCATGTCCAACGACCACCCTCCGCCAGGCGTTGGAACCGACCCTGACTAGTAGTTCGTTCGTAAGACTTTCACTTAAATGGAAACAAGTCAAAATGAACCCAAGTCAAGGATAGAGATTGTCGTTCAATCCAGCCCAAAAGACTTCCAAACGGTGCCGCAGGGCGAAAGAGGGTCATGAGAAAGCAACATGCTCTGGGGCATCGTTTCCCCGCCGTCGGAGATAGCGAGAAGAACCTGAGATGGTTGAATTCGTCTGTGCATACAATCAAACCGCTAAAGCATCTCCTATAGACCATTTGGGATGGACAATATACACAACATCAAGATGCGACAAAATCACTGAATGACGGCACTTCGATATAACAATCGAAGTATTTGGACTTATAGGTGTCTAAATGGAACAAGATAAGAACAGGTTACTACCCCATTGTCTACACCAGCTCTTTATGCCGAAAAAATAAGGAAGAGAAATAACGAATTCAAATTATAAAAAATAATAATAAGAAATAAACAGACAGCGTTATCTGCATATGCATCTTGTACATACATATATTTTTCTCACAAACCACATTGTATTGATGAAATTTGACATGGAGATAGCCTGAATCCTGGGGAATATGTCTTCCCCAGGATTCATGCTATAATTTTAACATTTTTGAAAATTTCATGCAGACGAAGTACTGGGCAGCAGCCTAGCACTATAAATAATACGGCCATCCATATGACTGCACTTCCAACAATTCTCCAGCGGATGAATTCCTCGCTAATACAATTCCGAGAACAATCTCGCGGCGAGCACTTCCTTTGATTGTGGAAATATGTTTCAACACAACGACGGTTGTAAAGAGGAAGATAAAGGGGTGAATACACTATTAAAAGACGGAGTAACGGCAGATTTCACCAACGCTACTTACATGTATAATTATATATGTATCACCTAAAAGAACTATTTATTAAGGTGACGCAGTGATAACCAACAATTTAATCTGAAATACACCTTCTGCACCATACAAACGTGCGCGCGTTAGCTTAGAAAAATGCAAAAAAGCAGTTATTTTCGTTATCTCGCTTGCACCAACTATTAAAAAAAAATTAAATAATAGTAAATTAAATTAAACTCGATTTAAGAATTTGACATCTCGCTTGCACCAACTGTTAAATAATTGGTGCAAGCGAGATGTCAAATCCTCAAATCGCGTTTAAATAGTTGGTGCAAGCCACCCTTAAAGTGAGCGATCCCAAGCACAGATACAATCTTAAAAAGGTAGGAACGTTGCATAAGCTCCGCGAGCGGCTGCATTTTCAATTAACAAAGCTGTGATTGCCGAAATGTCTCGTTCTAACAATTACACTTTTTTTTAATACTCCCAAGCCCACATCTAAGTACAACTAAAATGGTAACGATGCAGTGAATGAAAACAGACATCGTGTATAAAATGGCCGGTATAATTACAAGAAAGATTGTTAAATCTAATATATAAAAATCAATGCTTGTTTGTTTGTTTTTTGTTGTTCGTATTTTATGGGCTGCCATACCGTTTATCCGATTGCGATGAAATTTGGTATGGAGATAGCTTGAATCCTGAGGAAGGATTTTATTTTCTAAAAATAAAAATAATTTTAAATATAAAAAACGTGGACGAAGTCGCGGGCATCAGTTAGTGTTTATTTTTTACAGTTTTGAAATTTCTATGATTTACGAATACAATATTTATAAAAAAACTACCAGAAACACTCGGAACGTTCGCCTTAAATATTTAATATTCACAGAATGCCCCTTAAAATAACGTCAGGGGTTCCCTATATCCTGATAAGGGTCCCCTAAATCGTAGATGTTAGTGGAATTAAACATAAGGACCGGGATCACTCCTTGAATATCGTATTTAAGGGGTAAATACGTAAGATAGGTATGGCCTGATTGTATTCAATTTCCCAAAAGACAAATTTATTTTTGAGTATTTTTAGATAAAACAGGGTTTATGAAAACATAGGTTCAAGGCAAAGTTTGGATGAAATAAATTATAAGTATTTAATATTCAATTTTCAATGTAAAAATTTATTTCTTTATTATACATCAGATGTCTTGTTCCGTAAATGAAACACTACCTTATTTACTTTCTTGGCAAATTGATTCTATAGGCATGTACATACATTATCAGTTTTAATATGTAGCTACAACAATTTGAGACGTAAGTGTATTTTATGTTGAGTTTTATAAAAGAACTGCAACAGAAGAAATTATTTGTATTTTGGACAGCCCTTAGCATATTCGCCAGGTTATCGCAGCATCGTAGTATGTAGCGGAAATTGCGCGGAAAACGCGCGAGACGTCAAGTGTTTTAATCGCTATTAGACATATTCAAACTGTGATATTATTCTGAATCCAGCGCGTCTTGAATATTTGTTAGGTTGTACATAGTAGGATTTTATTTCTATAATAATTTCAAAAGTCACAAAAACTGTATGATTCTGATTCCTATGCATAGTATACTTCATTGGATTTGCAATAACATTACACATCCAATGAAGTATACGATATACGTTGAATTTTTTGTACACATTGAAACCGTCTCCAAATACGATACATGTAGTCACACCTTTACATATTCTCGAGGTGAAACACAACGCTTGACTTGGCTAAAATTTGTTTACTATTTGCATCTGCTTTCCATCAAGCAAGCGCCGGCGTGCTTGCGATGATCAACGAAAACAAACCCGCCGAAATCGATTGTAATAAAAAAGCAGCCACTGATTCAAATTCCCTGAATTGTTCTTGAATTTGAATGAACAGCAAATAATTGATGAGATGAAAGAAATTTCAATAAGCAATACATTGTGGCGTGCTGTATATATAAGTCAACAATGCGAGGGAATAACAAAACATACTTGTATTGATATAACGTTATAACATTATAGTATCTAATAACAGCGACGTAGTAGACTCCAGTCAATCGATCGTTACGAACGAATCGTCATCAGATTCTACTCTAATAATCTTAAAATGTGTATATTTCTAAATCAAATGATGGAAAGAAACCAATTCAAGAAGTCCTCCAACCAAATTATTAAAAAATATACATATATACATATCTTCATAAAAAATATACATACATACATTCTTCCTCAAATCTCATCATTCTAAATATATATACATACATATCTTCACGCTGTATCCCTAACGGGATAGTGAGAGAGGACGGAGCGCCAAGTGTTGCGGTCCTTACATATTTCGTTCGCTTCCTCAAATCTCATCATTCTCCTCACACATTTTCTAAATATATAAAAAAATATAAATCAGTTTAAAAAGAAAAGTAACTTTAATGGTATGAAAAGCCGAAGTGATGACTACATAATACACATGCATATCTACACGCTATATCCCCAACGGGATAGTCAGAGAGTACGGAGCGCCAAGCGTCGCGGTTCAAATCTCAATCTTCTGTATATTAACTACATAATCATTCGCTAAAAGTAGCAAAAATCAAATATTTTAGGCAACTGCATTCGTTTTTAACCTACTTCAAAAAAAGGAAGAGGTTCTCGTTCGTCTGCATATTTTTTTTAAAGTTCCGTATCTTAACGCAACAGTCATACGACCTTACGTCTATCTGTCTTTCGTTTATCACAGACGACTTTTGAGTAACTATTTGACGTATAGACTTGGCACTTGTTGTTAAAGAAACATTGGAAATCTTACATGATTGGTAATTTCATCTAAGTCAGGAATATAGTCGAGGCCGATGCTCTCTGCATATGCCTTACTGAACTTACACACCTACCGTCAACATTTAAAGTCACGAATCTCCTCCTTCGGTGCCCCGAGATTGGACAGCGACCGGTGTAAGGCACTCTTCTCTCGATGAGGGAGACTAAACGGTCAAAGTGCTCCCAAAGCCCCAACGATTGTCCAATGTGTGACCTATTCAGTATAGAGACGTATTTTGGTACTCCGAAATCAGAAATTAGAAGTTAGGCCTTTTGTGTCAGAAACACCGATTTGCTCCACTCAGGAACACAATAGGCCCAGCAATAACATAGCGTGAAGATGTAGTGTAAACATATAAGTATTGTAAATGACGTCATCGAAGTTAACAAAAGTTCCCCCAAGGTAAGACCACGTAATGAACTCTCGATCAATGAATTACCTCACGCAATAATCCACATTTTCCTCAAAGCCAAATGCAGCAGTGTCCTTACCTAGAATTTAGCCCAGAAGACATTTCAGATAAAGTTAAAAAATTCAAGTGAACTAGAGAGAGCTAATAACATAATGTTTTGATTTCCAGAAACACTGGCAATATTTTGACTTCCGACACAAACGGTATTCGTGTGAAATCTGAAAAGTTTTTAGAAGATAAATATTGATACTGACGATAGCTCCGCTACATGCGTCTTAATGGTTTTAAAAGCGTTGCCGACTGATTCTGTACAAAGAACAATATCAATACATGAAGCCAAATAATAAAGCCGTTCAAGAGCTTGTAGGACACATATTAACTTATGACTTAGTAAAAATTTTGGATGAATGACAGACTTCAACGTTTTACACAAGTTAACATTAATTGAAAACAAAATTTTTTAGAAAAAAAACCAATTGCAAAAAAAAAAACACTCAAAAGTACTAAATAACTATCCTTTACTAATCAAAACTCAAGTACAAAAATAACTTTATAAATACGATACAAATACCTGTATAATTAAATTTGACAGTTACTGAAGTGGGAATCATCAACATAAGTAAAACTTATAACCAGTTATCTTTACTTGATGTTATTTTGCGTATCTTCAAAGTCCAAGCTTTCAATACCAGTGAAATTTAAGTGGGACCACCTTGGAAGTCCACCCTTTCTAAAAAAAAATTATTTTTCAAATCAGTTTATAAATGACAGAGATCTCCTCAGATCTAACATAAAAAAACACAACAACAGACATAAAAAAAGACCGCTTTGAAAACCTCCTCAATTTTTTGAAGTCGGTTAAAATGATTCCTATCAATTTTTTAAATTTAATTTACACAGATTTAAAAAATAATAATCACTTGAGTGGTTTTTTTTGCCTTATTTTAAAGGCTTATTATTAACAGCATGATTATTATTACAATTAAATTATTCAAACATTAATTAAAGAAAGCCCACATTGGGTACTTGAACACCTTTTGACCACTACCCCTCACCGAAACTATTTGACATAGAATACTAAAAAGTTTAAATAAGTTCAAGTTTCACAAGAAAACAGGAAGAATATAGTATAATGAAATAGATCTTATACATATCCAGAAATTAAGTTTAGAAATTCGCTAGTTTAAAAAATTCGTACGGAGCCCTCTGTGCGTCAGTCACACACGAGCTTGACCAATATTACTTAAATTCACGCGAACGAAGTCGCGGGTATCAGCTAGTAAGTATGGAACAGATTTCCACAAATTAACATCTGTATCAATACACATTTTCAAAACACGTACATGAAATATGTGTTTTGAAATATATAGATGAAATCACGAAGACTTCGCGAACGAATTATAATTCAAAACTAAATTACAAAACCGTGGTCCAGATTGTTTTGCCAAATCAGATAATTCAATGTAAATAATGTAATTGTTTGAAAATCAACGTCTCCGATGACGCGTGCTGAGCCGACATCAGCTCATTGTGGTCGGTCCGTGTCGACCACAACAACTTTTATAAATAATAACACAAGTTGATGTCACCGTCTGACCGGTATAGCCAGGGATGAAACCAGTAAGTGATGTTAGGAGGAACCGAACTATTCTTCCTTACTCGGTTACGGTAAAGCAAAAAGTACAGTTATCATTAATATTAGCAGTGTATGTAAAGGAAGGAAAAATATAATAAGGTTTTCGACGTCGGCAATGAATTCGAAGAATTGCAGTTACTTCACATTGTTTTCAAATTTCTGTTAAATTTGTAGTCGGGTTTAATATTTACAGCTGTAGGCGAAAGATGTAAGGACCAAGAAGTTTGGCGCTCCGTCCTTTCTGACTACCCCGTTAAGGATATAACGTGAAGATATGTATTTATATTATCTATACATATGTGTATAAATAAAATTGAAGTTTTTTTGTTTGTTATTTCGAAATAAAGGCTTTCTCTAAAATTTATGTGGTTATTTGCACATAAACAAACCACAAAAACGCTGTTAAAATTGTCTGTTTGTTTGTCCGGCTAATCTCAGAAACGGTTTAACCGATTTTGAGGGGACTTTCATTGGCAGACAGAACACTTTTCATAGAGCAGTCTAGGTTACTTTTTTTATACCTTTTACATATATTTATCATTACTAGAGATCTTTCGATGGTCGAAATTCGACCGTAAATATAAATATAAACTTGTGGAATAAACTCTTTGTTTGAGTTTGACATTGACAGTATGAGCGTGAAACTATGCCAAATCCCACATTCCTCCGTGCGCGCAATATTCTTAAAAAGGGATCCGAAGTTTTCGTTTCACGTATTTATATGATGATTTTCCCGTCATTAATCTATCTATACATATAATAAAGCAGTAGCAACCGTGTGTCCATTGAATAAATTTATTGAAAAATGACCGTAAGCGATAAAAAAAGGGTACACAAAAAAGCATTTTTATTAATTTTTGTCTCACTCCGTCTGTTTGTATGTATACGCTGATCTCCGAAACTACTGAACGGATTTTCTTACGGTTTTCACAGATAGATTAAGCTCAGATTGGACCAACATTTAAGATTTGTTTCATTGAAATAGGTTATCGTCATTTAAAGGTTCTTCTCCTAAACGGCTTGACCGATTTTGATGAAATTTAGAATGGAAATAGATTAAGCCACGGAGAAGGACACAAGCTACTTTTCTAATTCCACGCAGATGAAGTCGCAAGCAACAGCTAGTCTTTAATAAATCCAATTAAGGTAAGAACTCCAAAACTAGTGTAATATATAAATTATTCGAAACAGGAAATATAATACATTGTAGTTTGAATTACTAATTCTGTTGCTCGTTTATATATTTCCCTCTGGCTATGTGCACCTTAGTTAATATATGAAAATGGACATACCTGGACAAATATTTTACTTTCACAGCTTTTTAACACGCAATGCTAAGAAACATGCGTGCATTAAATTAAAAAATAAAACCAGGTTATATCCGGGATCATATTGGGGCTAAGAGGGCCAACGCCCCCTGCCCTGAATACGCCCTTGGGTGTAGCTTCAAATGTGAATACGATTGTTATTAATTAATCCAGTCGATGAACTTGGTATACGACAAAAAGTATGAAAATCAGATAAATTTATCACATTAATTTAAAGGTATTACCTATTCATATTTATTTTACACTAACTGTGCTCGACTACGTGTGCTTGGCTCAGTAGGTATATTATTATTCGTGAGTCTCAAGTCCATACAAAAATCCCATAAAAAAGTACTGTTTTCCCCAGTTTTCCAATTTTCTGGACAATTTTTACAATTTTTCTGTCCATAAAAACCTTACTCGGACTATTACGAACATGTTAAAAGAACATGTGTGTACTCATGTACGTAAGAAATTATATTTATTTATTTTTTCTTTCTTTATGGCATGGCGCACAGATTAGCTCACTTGCCAATGTCACGTATTGTATTATTATATAGAATCGTTATTGTAAAACTGCTCCAGTAAAGTGATAGTAGGCTCTACTGAAGTTATAAAGGACTTCTAGGAAGAGCGCGAGAACTTCAGCTACGCATGTTTATTTCGACCTACTCCATTCTTTTTACTTATACAGAACTTTAAAACACAATATACTATCAGTTTTGTACGTTTCTTCTCCCGTTCCCTCCAAAAAGTGCTTATAGTTCTTTGAAGTGGAATAAAAATAAAAAAATCAGGCCATATATAAAAAAGTTAAACTGGCCGCTTGAAATGAATAAAATAAAAAATAATTAATCCCATTAAAAACAAAAAATGTAAAACAATACCAAGTATCGAACGAGGTTCTTCCACTACAAAATGTTGTGAGATCTCATGTAAAACCAAGTCAGTTATTTTAGTTAGTGTCTATGGAAGCACCTATTCTACAACTTTGTTATAAATTGTTACCTAATCAATTACCTATCAACATTTATAGTGACCCTACCAATATTAGAAATCTTTATTTCTTTAATAAACATAATGAACCTTATTCAAACCGATTTTGAATTTTTAATGATCTCCTAGGAAATAAATATACAAACGGATAAAATTTTCAAAATATTGAATATGTATGAGGGTACTCCTTCAATTCATATTATGGAGTCTACAGTACAAATCTAGAGCTTAGTTCGCATGGAACACAACTGGTGTAATCGTTCATAAATTTAAAAAAAAAAGATTTAAAATTAGTAGACTCATTATTGCCATTTAAAACAAATAGAAAAACTACCAAAACGAGTTTAGTGTGACAAAAAAATCGTAAGTGCAAAACATTGCAACATGGGATGATGTCACCCGAATAGTCACCGAACATGGCGTGGGTGCAGACGGGTCTAGGTCGGGAGGCTCGTGCCTGCTCGTTGCATGATATTGCAATGTTCAATAGTTTATGAAATTATATACATATGTGGAGAACTATCATACATACATATCTTCACGCTGTATCCCTAACGGGGTAGTCAGAAAGGATGGAGCGCCAAGCTTCGCGGTTCTTACATACTTCTTTCACTGCCTCAAATCTGATCACCCTCCTAACACATTTTCGCCTAGGTATGCGAGTGCTTTTCACATTACCGCCAGCTAACACTCTGGTTATTTGACTTATATATTTTTGGTAAATACATAACACAAATAATACATTATCACATTGTATGTTGGTACGCGAGTCTGACTCGGACTATCCCGATATTTTTTCAGATCTGGTTTGGGGTCAATCAGATCATTATTTATCAAAGTTGTGTATAACAACTACCTATACCAAAAATAACCTGGCTATGAAGGTACCTACAAAATAATTATTGTTTAAATTAAACCAAGTGTAAGTTAAAAACCTCATCACGTTCCATCTACGGACGACATCACCGGAACTATGATGTCATACAATTTCAAGCATAAATTGTGGCTAACGTAGCCTACGACGCGTTTTTGCACTTAGCGAGTTAACATAGCGATTATTTTGGGACATGGAATCACTGTACTATGGAAAGTTCAACCATTGACCCGCGGGGTTATTACCTAAAAATTTGCAGACAGCGACAGCCATGCGATCACTACGCAACCGGTGACTAATTATAATAAATAATTGGTATCATGTATGACGAATGCGTATCTATTCTTCTATGACCATAAAATGTACTTTTCGCGGTTGTTTTAGCACCACTATACAAAATTAAATTTCATTACACAAATTCTCGTTTTGACAGCAGATATCGCGCGATATTAGCTGTCGTATGCTGTCTGCAAGTTTAATTTAGTTAAAATATCTATACCATTCCGTTCTTGAAATTGGAAAAAAGCAATAATCATGGAGTAATTTCGATGTCCATCTATCTCTCTGCCACAGCGGTTTTCCAGAGACTATTTGTTGCAGCTATTGAATTTTTAAACAGATATAAACAAGTAAAGATACAAATACAGTTTTCACAAGTTGTATTTTAACTTTTATTTGTTAGTTTGCATAAACAGAAAGTTTAAAATAATATTTGTTGTAATATCTAATATCTATATTTAAAAAAAAATATGAAATCTATTACCAGTCCATCCGGCCATTATATCCAACCGATTCGCTTAATTTTTTTTAAATGAAAGGTATTAATGCTCAGTTTTGTCAGCAAGCATTGGAAATCATCTAAGTTTCACCCTTCTCAAGTTATTCTCAAACGCGAATTCCTCCTGTATATTTCCTAAGTTTTCACAGCTTTCTTTATCTACACATTCGGTTCTAATTGAAGTACGTATTTCGTTTTGGTCTTAAACCACTCGCTGGAACGCGCTCTTTCATTTGAGCTTTTGCTTACTTAAATTGGTTGAATTGGAGGGAAACTAGGAGTGAACATTCAACTTGACTTTCAATTTTTGTATTTATCTTAGGTTAGGTTACAATTACTCATCATATGAGCGTTATTTTTGAATTATATTATCAAAACAATGCTGGGGAGCAGCACGAGTCCTCTTGTAATAAATAAAACTATCTCTATGTATAATACATTACCTAAATCCCTTTTGGCCTCATAGTCGGATAATTCAGCTTAACTAAACTGAATCATCCTTGCATCGTTATCTAAATGTAAACTATTGATAATTCGCCCGTGACCTAACTTCAGATACAAAATGTATATTTGCAAACGAGTTAATTTGTATGACTTCGTTCATGGTAAAGGTCAAATGAGGCGATAACATACTTTTATTACTAATAACCATTACATCGAAGTTTTATAAGTTTATGAAAGAAATGTTTCCATGTTTTTGATAACAACTAAGTCATTAAGAACATTCAATACCTTTAGTCATACAGTAGTAGATAATCTATATAGTATACAATCAACCCGCCACGATTTCGCACGGGAACTTGAATAAGAAATGCCAGTTATTCTCTAATTTTATAGTTCGTTTTGGCAGTTAAAATATCGGGAATATATTCTTCGTGCAAGTATATATGCATACCAATTTTCATGGCAATCGGTTGAACAGTATAGAAGATAATTAAACCGCCATCTTGTGGTAAGTAACAATAGAGTGGATATCGCGAAAATAATTTCCATATTCTAATACCTATTTATACTCATTTTCATAACGATCAGTTGAACGATACAGAAGTCAATGTACTGCGGCGCCATCTGGTGGCGACTTACAACAAAGGGGAACGAAAAAAAACCTTCTCCAAGAAAAATACATATACGTGCCAATTTTAATGGTAATCGGTCCAACGATGTTGGGATTTAACGATTACATACGTACGCTTGAGGCTTGGAGTGACTTTCGGGGGAGGGTCACTCCTAAGACAGCCTCGAGATGGCGCGCGCGGTGTTGCCGCGCGCCTCTCACGACATTATGGGTGGGAGGTCTATCCTCTCACTCAAAACGAAACGAGGCTGGCGGTTTAGCGCCGGCCGTTGCCCGCCGGGGTCGCGGAAGAGAACGAAAGTTTCCCGTTGCCCCGGCACTCAGGCTCTCGAGGAACACCGTCAGGTTTTAGTGAGTACCCCGGCATTGCACCTTACAGCCGTGGAGTCCCACACCGCCCGCCGCCCCCAGGCGGGACCGGAATCCATAAAGCTCAAATGTTCGATAAATACAAATATATATATATATATATATATATATATATATATATATATATATATATATATATATATATAATACTGGCGGATGTCCGCGACTTCGTCCGCATTTGTTATTTCTAAAATAGCCTATGTCCTGCCTCAGAATTCAAGCTATATCCATACCAAACATCGCAATCGAATGAACGGTACGGAACACTGATTTTTATATACTAGATTTATACAGATAAAGGAACATGTTCTAACTGATTCATCATAGCCCAGCCTGAAGTACTGATGCTAGAAATGAAATTGTAAGAAATTGTAAGAAGTAGCGTGCTTTTGTGACGCAATGGCGAGATAAGAAGGGATTTTTCAAAACCGACCCAAATTTTAGAAATGTATATGGTAAAAATTATAATGCTTTTTTACCACTTGTAATTAATCCCTTAATAAACGTACTGTTGTTTTTGTAGTATATATTATTTTATTTTACATTCAAATTTATTATCATAAACTGTTTTACATAGTGTATTATAGGTAAGTAAACAACTTTTAAACTTATCTTTTTCTTTGTGTGTCGCCAAATTTTGAAATCGTTAAAAGTTAAAATCGTTAAGTGTGCCGCAACAAAAAAAAAAGTTGAGAATCACTGCCTAAAAGGATGAAAAGGCGGGCAAAGTTTGTATGGGAGAAAAAGATTTTTATCTATCGACTTGAAAAGCACAAACACTCTTCAATAAAAATAATTACAACCTATTTCGGCATTTTTCAGATTTCAAACCCCACCTTATACGGTAAAAAAGGGGATGAAGTGACTAGCTCATAAATACTTTCCAGGTTTGTGACATCTTTACCAGGTTTCATCTTTACAAAGAGATTACATACCTCTATGCAACTCTCTACCAAAATAATTGTCAAGTCGTACCATTCAGGTTATTCAAGTATAACCTGAATGGTATGACTTTTAGATTTCAACCTTAATGACTGTTCTTGTCCGTCCGTGCGTATCAAATGGATGGCATAATTACAAGAAATATTAAATAATGTTATATTTTTTATAGGTTTAAAATCCATGATTTTTGAATACAACTTTCGTAAAAACATACTCTAGTACTTTCGGGGAGGTTTGCCTTATATGACAACAATCCAGTCCGATAGAAACAGTTCTAACCATAAACGTAGTATATTACTGGCGTATGGCGTAATTTTATGGTTCTAACGCTAAATGGATGGATTGTGAAAAACATTAAGAGAATATTCGATGAATACAAAATACGTGTATAGCGGAAGATATTAATCGTCATAACAGAGAAACAGAACCTTGCATTCCGCACATGGAGTGAACGTGGACGACCTTTCTACATCTTTGTACCGGAGATGGACTGCGATCTCACTTGTCCACGCTACGAGCAAAACAACTCTTTGTTTGAAAATAACTTAGTCTGTTCACACATGCATTGACAATATAATTTAATTAATTGGTAGGGAAGTTTGGGTGTACCCCAAATCGAGTGAAAGCAAGATTAATGCGGTGGAATTAATACCGTTAAAATAAAGAAAGTAATGCTTAGGATTCCAGGCTGTAAAAAGTAAAACGAAACGTCAGCCGATTTTCTCATGCAATGCATTAGTTAAATTTCAAAATATTTATTGGAGAATCAAGGCAAAGGCAAATTGGGCAGTCAAACTGGACTTCAAATACTGTACAAGTACTGTTTATGTGTGGTAGAGCAATGTTATATATATTGCAGCACGAATCGGGTCGGCTCGCCCGGGGAAATACCACCGTCTCACAGAATATCAGCGTGAAATAACAGCATCTATTGCTATTGTTTCGTTCGGTGAGAGAGTGCCGATGGTCCATCTCCCCGCCCCCCCCTCCTTTCGCTCCTTTCCATCTTTCGCTAAAGGCCGGAAACGCACCCGTGATTGCGAGTGTCCATGGGCGGCGATGATCACTTTCCATTAAGTGACTCGCTTGCTCGTTTCCTCCGCTTTTATAAAAAAAACAAATAATTCTTAATATTTAGGGAATATAAGTGAATACATAAAATAGGACAAAATAAGCAATGAAGAAATACGCAGTATAACAGGATTGCACGACAGTGTTATTGTAAAATTGAAGAAAGGAATGCTTACACACATGGAAAAAATGAGTGATGAGAGACTAACAAGAAAATCAACAGAGCGAAAGAGAGTGGTAAAAGAAGCCAAGGAAGACCCTGGCTGACTTATGAAAATCAAATAGGCAGAGTGTTAGCTAACGGAAATGTCAAAAGCATTTGCATAACTAGGCGAAAATGTGTGTGGAGAAAGATGAGATTTGAGGAAGCTAAAGAAGTATTTATAGAGCGCGACGCTTGGGTCGCCGTCCTCACTGACTACCCGTTATTGATACAGCGTGAAGATATGTAGGTATAAAATAGCTTGCTTTTGAAGTCATTATAAATAATAATACTATACTCAGACATTTGACACAGCGCCATCTAGTCCCAAAGTAAGCAGCACAGCGCTTATGTTATGGGTACTAGACAACTGATATACTACTTATATACTTTTCTTTTGTAAATAAATACATATACATAAACACCCAGACTCGGGGCGGGAATCGAACCCGCAACCCCAGTTTACTTTCCGACGCGCTAAGCCATTGCGCCACGGAGGTCGTCATGCCACGGAAGTCGTAAATGTATTAGGAATTATTAAATTGTTCATCATATCTTTCACTGAACTATTATTCCATGAATTATAAAGCTGTTGTTGGCTGTTGCAATGTGTCTGCTATTGACAAATATAAATAATAATTCATCGGTGTGTTTGCCCGTTGAGTCCGACTGGCCTTCAGTTAAGGCCGTGTACTATCTCTATAAAAACTCACTCTATTCAATTGAAGTGTACTCTGAGTAGTGAATTGAGCAAAGTTGTCTCTGTCTATAAAGCGGTTGATACACGCTCACGCGAACGACTTTCAAAATAAACGACAGTTGATGATGGTTCGCTAAGTATTCACACAGTACAAGTAAGGTATTTCATTTGACCGCATAGAGCATTCAACCTGTAGAGTGGCAATCTCATTTATTTTGTATGAAAACAATTGACATTTAAATACTGTTGCGGTTACTGCGTTCCGTTTCATAGTTTGATTTTTACTGTTTTTGCCACACCACCGATTAGAACAATAAGCCATTACATAAATATTTAAATATCTGTCGGAATATACAGAGATGCACACACAGGTCCAGTATTGGTTATGTACTGCTTAATGCGAGCGAGAGTTGATATTTGTTAGTGTAAATAAACTGTGTGTGTGTGAGAGTTGATATTTGTTAGTGTAAATAAGCAGTGGTGAATAAAATGGTCTAATATTTCGTCTCTATAGGTTGAGTACTCGATGTTCAATCGTCAGTCACAGCATTAGGTAGCCGTTAGACCTTAAGCCAGTTGTCAGTTAAACCACGGTCCAGTTATAGTTAAAATCAAATTAATTTATTCATGTCAACGATTTCTATGTAGCACCTACTAGACTGAGTATTCAAAACAATCGCAATGTTTAACTCAACTGCGGCTCGGGAACTACACCTAGTTCACTTTCTATTGTATGTAGCGTATTTTACTCCATTTCATATTTAAGGCACTCGTGTAACACTTTTCTAATAAGTAATTAAAAAATCGATGCTGACTATAATATATACATTTAAAAATGTACATTTTAAAAGGATTTTAATTAATTAAACTTATTTTATTTTAAGATACTTAAAATAAAAACGGAAGCCGCGGTTCCCGCGCATCGCTCTGCCAGCGTATAGTGACACTAAATTTAATGTATTGTACTAGTTTAACATATAATTCAATGATTCAATTAAACCTAATTGCAAATATATATATATATATTTTTTTTTTAACATTAATCTACCTTCTAAAGAAAGCCTCAGTATGTAGTTATCGATCCGGTACAGAGATGTACATAATGCACACTGAGAAGAATCGACAAGAAACTCAATCAGGTATCAATTTTTCACATCATGTTATAATGGTACGATAGTTATTTTAAAATACAATATTCATAAAGCCAGAAAATTCATGTGCAGAGAGGATTATTCCCAAACTATTGTTTTGTCTTCAATCCACTATTATATTAAACAAGCAATATTTGTATATATATTTGTTTAGCTTTCTCGAAAACGGCTCTAACGATTTCGATGAAATTTTCAATATGGAGGTTGAGGGGGCGAAAAATCGATCTAACTAGGTCCCAATTCAGGGAAAATATGTTTTCTCCGTCTTTCACACACTTAACATTTCTGAACTCTAAACTTCTCAACTTGTTTCATTTCGCAGCAGAGTTTACCTTCTCAACAGCACAATGGCCGAGTGTAGGTCTACCACGCCGAAGTGCACGAGTACGAATTCCGCAATATGGTCAGACCTTGTTTTTATTTATATATTTTGATATAATATGTCTATGTTCAGTTCGCAACAAGTACTTATTAAAATCACTTTAATAATGTACACTGTAATAATGACAAAAGCATTGACTTCATAACTTCAGGCAGCCTGTGCTGTACTACGAAGCGAGGCAAATAACATTGAATAAAATGTGAAATGTAATGTATGAATGTAAAAGTGAAAATAAATAAGATGTGTGGGTGCTGTTTTTGCAATTTGCAACAGAGTAACCTTCTCAATAGCACAGCGGCTAGAGTGTAGGTCTATCATGCTGAATTACGCGGGTTCGAATTCTGCAAAGTGGTCGCCCAGGTACTAAAATATGTAATCTACGTAAAATGCTTTGAATGCAGCTTTAAAATGCAGTGACAGATGGTTGAGTAACGAAATTTAGCTAACTATCATTCAATTGTTTCACGTTAAGTAGTCTAATTTATATACATTTAAAGAGAGACCATTTATAAGATATTATTTTTGAGGAAGCAAAAGAAATGCAAGGACTGCGACGCTTGCGCTTCGTCATCTCACCTGCCTTGTCAGGGTTACAGCGCGAGGATATGTGCATTCATGTGTGAGTTTATATGTGTATGTGAGCGTGTGTGCGTTTTAATAATAATCTATCTATGTAACAATTGATTATTTAGTCCGAGCATGGGCTTTCTTTCTGTTAGAGATTGTATAGGACGTTAACACGCTACAAATCTTTTTGTTTTGATGTAGTCGCTGCTTGGCTATAGTCAAGAAAAGTGTATAGCTACCTGCAAAGTTTACATCGCAGCTTCAAAGAAACAATAATACAAACGGTAGTAACACATGAATGAATAAGATTCAGAGTGTTGAACAAATTCAAAGAAAATTTATCAGATACTTAAACTATCGCTCATCGCATGCCCACTTGTCATACGAGAATGGGTGTCTAGATCAAAATTTAATGACCCTCAACAATAGTAGAACATTTCTCGATATGTCGCTTTTGTATGACATAGTGCGCGCTGAGATTGACTGTCCTGACTTGGTGGCCGAACTAGCTGTTTGTGCTCCGCGGAGGCGTACACGTCATACGAAGCTGCTGTATGTCCCTCTAAGTCTAAGAGGTACAAACTACACAAAGAATGAAACCTTGACTCGCATTGCACATACCTATAATGAATCATTTGTTGAAGCAGCTCCATTTCAATCCACAAGGCGTTGCTTCCGATGGCAGGTTAGGCGTATTTTAATGGAAAACAGGGGTAGTCAATGTTAACAGTTGTGGACCGCCATCCATCAAGTTGATTAGGATGGAAAATGGATGGATGAATATAAGGAAAAAAAATTAATAAATAAATAAATAATAATAATGATGATAAAATAAAAAGAAAACTGTAATTTCCGCAAATTAACTATGTTAGGGTAATGTTATTGGCCTTTTGTGTATTACTTGCTTCTGTATATTATTATTATTAATGAAATGGCTGTTGATTACCTGAATAAACAAATAAAAAAAACAAAAAAATATTATGAAATAGAAAATATATTATCGATGTAATCAGAAAAGACAAAGTAAATTGTTAATTACAAATTAATTAAACAATTATTGATAAAGCACGGAGCGCTAAGCGTCGCGGCCCTAACATACTTCTTTCGCTTTCTCAAATCTCATCATTCTCCTCACATATTTTCGCCCGGATATGCGAGTGCTTTTGACATTTCCGTTGGCTATCACTCTGGCAATTTATAATATATAATAACTTTATATTATAACATTTATAACACACTTTATTTATATAATAATTTATATTATAACACACATTAACATACACCCAATTATACACACACTCATCGCGTGTTTCTTTTTGTTTTTCACGTTTTACTTAAGTTTAAGCATAAGTTTTATATTGTTTTATATTTTTTTACTGCATGTTACTTTCCTTATATTGACATTTTGTAATAACTTTGGAGAAGAAGCTAGCTACTGAGATACAGGCCATACGCCTAGTTCAGTAGTTAGAGATTTCAATAATATTGTGAAATTTGTCAATATAGAATTATTATTATTATTATATTATTAGTATGTCAGCCTTAGCCTTCTCTAGCTTCTGCTACAACTCACTTTCGCTCTGCAGATTTGCTTCGCCAGTCTTTCATATCTTTATCTTTCTATGTGCCCGAACCATCTAAGTATTCCTTTCTTGATTTTTACAATAAAACTCTCGTGCAACCCTGTTATTCTGGGTTTTAGCAATTTTTTATTTTTTAATAATTTAACTTCTACTGTATAAGAAATGAAATATGAAATTTTAGCTAATTTGTAACAAATACATACATACATATTATGTATATATTTTAATTATATTTCTACTTATTTCGAAACTACTACGGAACTTAGTTTACACTGTTATGTTCAATCGGTCGTAGCCAATTCTTTCTAAGAATTTCATCACACTGGCATAGTCCTGTCAGACGTGCGGCGAAAGTATACAAACCACGTACACATGTACACCATAAATAAGCTTCGGTACACTTTATTCTAATAGAAATGTTTATGAATATAAAGAATAAAAGTAATTGAACTAGTCTTCTGCGATGGTCTGGAAGAGAAAGATAAAGCTGACCAAGAAAGAGCATATGCTCTTGAATAAGCGTTAATTTAGGATACTGTATCAAATTTGGAACAAATACGAAACAAATGAATCTATTTAAAAAAAAAATTAAAAAGTTGTGTCTAAAATAGCCGTTATTAATTTTCATTTTTCGTTTCTGGGTTTGGTAAGCAATTTACGTCTCTGTGTAAGAATTTCTATACGAATAGTTATTTTATAGTGACAAATAACTAGCCCTGAATTTCCGATGCGTTTCAAGTTTTTAAATGTAGTATGGTATCTGAGTAAATTATCTGTAAATCTGTGACAGATGGACAGACTAGCAGATGGATGAGACATGTGACTGATCTCAAAAGGGTTGTTTTTTTCTATTTTAGGTACGAAGTCCAAAAACACCTTTTTCATTCTTAAAATAAGCAGACAATTGTTATTAGTAAAACAATGCATTACGATATTTAGGAATCCCTGAAGTATTATTATAATTTCCAGAAAAAAAAAACTTACGCAAAGTAAGCAAATCAAAGTGTGTTTACCAGAGCAACAACTTGTGTTAGCACCGAGTATAAGTAACGTACAAATATTTTAAAATAGAACAGAATTAAATTGAGTAAGTATTTTCTATTTCGACCATTTTCTAGTCCAAATACTTCATAAATATCAATCCATCTTATGCTGATAAAAAGCACAATGTACACACTAAAGCGGTCGTCGAAAAGCAGCCCTTTTAGATTAGACCAGCGGTGTTACTAATGTAACTCGAATTCGGATTACAGTCTGTTTTTTAAAATCGCCCAAATATCTATTTCATATTTGATTTTGTTTATTTTTCTTGATTTTGTTTATTTTTCTTTCATATCTATCTGATCGATTTTGAAAGGGGTATCAAACCCCATTCAAAATCGACTAAGGACGTAAATGATTTATAATATATGATAGTGTCATTACACAAATTTTCTAGGTTTGAACGTATTGTTAATTCTATTCATTGGAACTTTGACACTCTTATTTAGTTCTTAGGGGTTGATAACTCAAAACCGGAAATATAATGTTTAACTATTTATTTGATAATTTCGGTACAGAAAGTTATGGATTCCTAAGACATTTTTTTATTTTGACACCCTTTTTAAACTATATAAGGTCGCTAAATCTGTACTATACAACGTCTGTGCAAAGTTTTAAATTTCTACATTAAGCGATTTCGGTTGAACCTATGTCAATCAGTAGCTAAGTTTTTTCTATTAGAAAATAAAGAAAAGTAGATTACTGCAAACGCATAATATATACTACTAATCTACACATAGAAATAAAATTGTAGTGTCTGTCTGTGATGTTGAAATAAAGGCTTTTTCTTAAGCTTCTATGGTTATTTGTATGTAATCAAAACGCAAACAAGCTTTTTCAAGAATTTAGTCAAATCATGAAATTTAGAATGGAAAGAACGTTTCTTTTTTTGGAAAAATAAGTTTAACGCAGATGAAACCCTGAGGCAACATTAATCGTAACTGTAAATCTCTCCTATAAAGAAATTTTATTGTCTTTGAAACACAAATAGTAACACTTCAAATCAATGTCGACTGGTACAAAGTAAGGAGCACATGCCCAAGTTATTGTAACTTTAGAAGCTTTTGAAGTGGCTTGTGGCTTCATCGAGCGATAACATGTCTCTAAAACAGTGACAGCCGACAGGCAATGAAGTTATGTCGGCATGCAGAGAGTAGTCATACGCCTTATTAGAAATTGGGAAACGAACAACAGAATTACTAATACAAACTATAATTTATTATATTTAAAAATAAAAAGTATTACACAAATACCGCTGAGTGATTTTTGATTTCACTGTTACATATTTTTAGAAATTTTTTTGAAAATAAAATACAGCCCATGTTACTCGCTGATAATGTAGCTTTCTATAGGTGACGGAATATTTGGAATCGGTTGAGTAGTTTTTGATTATAATAATAAATTAACGGGTTCTTACCGCGATATTAAATATTTTGAGTTTCCCGATATTTCGATGCTGTTACAAGCACCATGTTCACGATTTAACTCGTGTTCGCTGCTACAAGCACCATGTTCACGAGTTAACTCGTGAACATGGTGCTTGTAACAGCATCGAAATATCGGGAAACTCAAAATATTTAATATCGCGGTAAGAACCCGTTAATTTATTATTATAATGAATACAAACCGTGAGTCTAAAAAAGAATGGTTTTTGAGTTTATCCATTACATACAAACAAACAAAGTTTAACGCTTTATAATATTAGTATAGATATTGTACCGGTTCTGGTCCTTAAGTACTTTCAACTGCTTGTATATACATACACATATAATATATATATATATATATATATATATATATATATATATATATATATATATATATATATATATATATATATATATAGAGTATAATATGTAAATAATGTGGTTAAGTTAGCATCTTTAGTATTAACTTCCTTTTTTGCGGATGTTGTCGTCACCTGCAATTAAGGTTACATTTTTTAAGTTAGAGTTTCTTTTATTGTAATGATGTATCTATACTATTGTAATATGGAAGAGGTAAGCTTTGTTTGTTTGTAATGGATAAACCCAAAATCCACTCAACCAATTTCAAAAATTATATTACCTATAGATAGCTACATTAAGAGCGAGTAATATTGGCTGTATTTCAATTTCAAAAAAAATTCTACGCGTTCGAAGTCGGGCTGGGTTGCTAATATATTATAATAATGTAATTAGTGTAAACTTTATTTATGGCCCAAATTTAAAAAAAATTGTTTCAGGGCATTCGGTAGCAAATCTTGAAGTGTTCTTCAAGAAATCTCGTAGCGTTTTCCAAATGGTTCCACCAAATTTTACGGAAGAATTTGAACACAAATTGAAATCACACTTGACCAATTATTATAAAGGCCTAAACCTCAGAACATATTCAGAAGAAATATAATATATGCAAATCAATGTTGGTTTGTTTGGCTGCCATACCGTACATCCAATTGCGATGAGAGGTATGAAGATAGCTTGAATCCTGAGGAAGGACATAGGCTATTTTGAAAATGAAAAACGAGGACGAAGTCACAGGCATCAACTAGTAAATCATATATATGTAGACTACAGAGATTACTATTCTGGGTGAACTAATTATGCGTAAAAAGTTTAAATATCCAATGAGGATCACCTTTCGACTAAAGATTTGGTTACTTGGCATAATGATTAATGAGATGTCAGCAGATGTCTTTGTCGGCCCATCTGCCGGTCAAGAGTGCGTCGCCGCACGCTCGCTGGACTCCGTGAAGAAATCTTATTTTGATTTGAAAACGGTTGATAATAATTTCGATGCATGTATATCATGAGTTAAAGGTTATTATATAGGCGCGATAGAACATTATCGTTGCCAGAGGCGGATTTCCCTTAAGGCCGACTAGGCCCGGGCTTAGGGCAGCCAGATATTAGAGGCAGCTAATCGTAGCAAAAATACACTGATGAGAACATATCATGTCTCAGTAAATGATGGAACTGAGAAGGGTGCGGTTGGTACTACACGGCCTAGGGCGGCCAAAACTGCTAGTCTCTGATCGTTGCTCTCTATGCGAGCTGAGAGGCATTGGAGCTGAGTGGTTGCCCTTTCACTGCTGCAGCATAGTATTATATTGATGTGTAACTTTGTTGCCACGGGCTGTTGATTGTCGTTGTGGGTAGTGAATAAATATTTTCTTTATTTCTTTCTTATTAAAATCGTTTTACTGGAACCTATTTCAACCTAATTTTCAGGAACAATTGTCAAATCAGCGCTACATATAACTCGTACCCTATGCAACTGATATGCGTATTGTTTAAACTTTAAACAAAACAATAACACTACCATTATATGCGACTTTTAGTAATATTATTGAATTTTCCGACTTAAGTAGACGTTTATATGACTACTATATAACTGCTATTCGTCACGGCCATAATTTCGCCAAAAGGGTTGTTCCTTTCGAGTCAGAACAGGCGGAGAAGCAAACTCGATATCCTTGTCTTTAACGACAGATGCATTACCACTATTGCAATGGACCAGTCGTGTAATCTATACATATAAAGATCAATTGCCGTGCGTTATTCAAGAATTGCGTGCGTTATTCTTCATAGAGTCCGTTACCACAGTAAAAGTAAGCATACAGTATTCTATCTTCATACAAAAGCTCCCAAACAACGCGCTCGAAATCTCGTCATTTCTCGACATACAACAGTTGCGAGTGCGCGGCGGTTGTCGTCGTACGGTGTGAGACGCTCCCGCGCATTATTGACGAAATATTATGTCAATCAAGTTTACGAGCATAATGTTCAGTGTATGGATGTTTGAATACATCTATAACGAAACCGGAAATATTTCTCTGTTGCTAATTTGTAGGAAATATATTATCATAATGATCTAGTTCATTTATTGCTGATTTTTAATTATACTGCACACAAAATGCATTTTTTTTGTCCATTCCCACCATACTAACTCACAAACTTTTGAAACTAGATATAAAATACTAGTACAATTATATAAATAAAAACATATTAAATTTGCAATAATATAAAATTAAAAGATAATGTGACAATTTAATATAGTACCTATTATGAAATACGTAACCCAAGAAAAACATTCAGTCCAAGTCAGTAGCCCTATTGCGTGTTTACGTACCAAACGACCGTAGGTAATTATCTCTAGGACGCTGCCAAGATAGAATACTGTATGCTTACTTGTACTGTGCCGTTACAGCATATACGTATTATGTACATACATACATAACTTCATGCTGTAACCCTAACGGACTTACAGAGTACGAGCGCAAAGCGTCGCAGTCCTTACATACTTCTTTCGCTTCCTCAAATCTCATCATTCTCTTCACACATTTTCGCCTAATAAGTATACGAGCCCGTATTATTGTATGTATTAGTATAAATGTATTATGTATGTATGTCAGAAACTCTTTTACGTATGTTCATGTCTCGTTTAAATAATTGATGGTTCGGGGACATAAAAAGAATGAGTGACGAAATACTGACGAAGAAAATTTACAGAGCGAAAGCGGGTGGTAAAAGAAGCCAAGGAAGACCAAGGCTGACTTATGAAGATCAAATAGCCAGAGTGTTCGCCGATGGAAGTGTCAAAAGCACTCGCATACCTAGGCGAAAATGTGTGAAGGGGTGATGAGATTTGAGGAAGCGAAAGAAATATGTATGGACCGCAACGCTTGGCGCTCCGTCCTCTCTGGCTACCTCGTTAGCGATACAGCGTAAATATTTCAAAGTCAAAGTCAAATCAATTTATTCAAGTAAACCCAATTACATGGTATTTTTGAACGTCAAATCTACTTTAGTTCGGTTCGAATAGAAAACCTGGACACTGAGAAGAACCGACAAGAAACTCAGTCAGGTATCATTTTTTCAACTTCATTTTACAAAAGGTTTATTAAAATACAATATTTTTATTAAGCCAGTAAACGCATGTGCAGAGAACATCATTTCCAGACTATTGTTTTATCTTCAATGAAATCGTTTATTTTATAGTATGATGGTCTAGTCAATGTACGTTTTATAACCAATCTAAATTTATTCTCTGTTAATTGAGTAATTTCTTGAGGAACTTTATTATAAAAACGAATGCAGTTACCTAAAAATGAAACATTTGACTTATGTAATTTAAATTTTGGAATAACCAATTTATCACGACCTCGGGTTTCCATACCATTCATATCGCCATTCTTTTTAAACTTTTAAATGAAACACTATCGTATTTACCTCTACAGAAATTCTATTGAAACTGATTATAAGCGACACCAATCGCAAAACACAGGGAACCCTAGAAACCTACACGAACACACCTGTTTCCTTTGAACTTGTTTATAAGCCACACGTTTCGAAGAAAGACGAAGGAAAATCGAGCAGGAAATAAAGCGAGTGGAATTATCTCTTGCCGATTGAAAGATCTGAGCGGTCTTTGTTCTAGTAATCATTTCGCACTCGCAGAACAAACTGATTTATGTATTTGGCCAACAAACGGACATATTTTCATTTTCTGTACGCGATTCCGGGGTTGCTATTAATAAATCATGTATTAAACTCGATTTCTGCGCAGTTAAATTTCAATACTGTTAAAAAATAGTACGTCTATACGTCTATTCATTCGTCAGTCGTTTTTATTAGAAACTATGCCATATATCACCTTGAAATTTGGCATAGTGTCATGACATCTGGGTAACTCACATTTTGCTCTTAATTAACATTTCAAAAATGGGATATTTGAACTCAATTTAACCATTTCTCCCCTTAGCTCTCGAACTATTGGCGGTAGAATTCTTAATTTCAAGGTACACACATACATATCCTCATGCCGTATGCCAGTCAATGTTTGTAAATAAATATACGTATACACATACGTACATACATATCTTCACGCCGTATTCCTAACGGGGTAGTCAGAGAGGATGAAGCGCCAAGCATCGCGGTCCTTATATTTCGCCTCCTCAAATCTCACCATTCTCCTCACACACTTACGCCTAGGTATGCGAGTGGTTTTGACATTTTCGTCAGCTAACACTCCGGCTATTTGATCTTCATGAGTCAGCCTTGGTCTTCCTTGGCTTCTGCTACCGCTCACTTTTGCTCTGTAGATTTGCATGTACCTATACGAATTTTAATTTTTTGGGTATATTTACGATAAAATTACAAGGTCTTATAATGTTTATAATACAGTTCAGAAATGTTGCAGTTTAAAAAATTCTTACGGAACCTTATGCGCGATTGGTACTGATTTTATATGTATATATAATATAACACAATAAAAGCGTATCGCTACAATATGAATGAGTGAAAAAGAATGCTATCCAGTGTTGTGACTAATTAATTATAAATCGCCGTAACTACGAAATAATTCAAATTGCCGTATTTCGGAGTAAATCTTCGTATAATTGCCGTATATTTTAATTATTAGAGAAACTTGCTAATAAAATAAGACAGTTTGTACAGTAACATAAAATACCACTCCTCGTACTCTTAAAGGGAAGCTATCAAAATAAGCCAACCCGCTTTTAAATAAGACATCAACACCTGCAAGGAATAACATTTTGAACACTATATGAAGGCGACCAAACGACACAATTGTATTCCAAAATACTTCTAACCAAACTACAGAAAATATCTATTAAACTTGCAGACCTTTTGAATTCCCTGGTACACCGAAAAATAAAACCAATCAAGCGCAAACTCCTGCTTACTATATCTGCGTAGTGTTCCCTAAACGAGTTTTTCATCAAATATCACCCCGAACTCCCCCACAGACGATTTAGGTTGCAAGATTTGATTATGTAAGATATAATTGTAAATAATTTTCTTCTTTTTTATGGTGAAAGACATTACATAGCACTTACTAACGTTAAGTTACAATAACATTGTAGTTTTTGAAAATTTCGATTATATAAACTTCGGACCAAGTATCACGGTGTCCTTTTTTGCTGACCGAGTTTCTAGATTTTTACTGATATGCGTGACTTTGGCGTCACAGAATAACGATACACAGCTGAACATGACATATTTTCATTTTAGTGAATACTATTAATTCATTACCGACTCATAAGCTAACACGAAGTACACAGACAGTGCGAGATCTTCATATTTACTATAGCTAACTGTTTCACTCGTGGTTTCGTTCAATGAGATAGAAAGAGACACGAAAATTCGTTTGACACACGGTGGTAAGAGCGGCAACTTATTACGCATCCGTCCTTTATGTGATAAATGCCTGAAATCTTTAGCTATTTTCCGCTCAAACTCCAAAAACCACCAATCGACACGTGTTTCGACTCTCAACGAAGCATCTTCAGGATATACGAGAGATCAGATTCGGTCAGCTAACCAGCACCGAATCCGTTCAATGTGATCAAGCAATCAATTTTCAATTGATTGAATGATCAATGTTCAATTTTGATCCTTGCAGATTATGTCGATATATTTATAAAGGTACATCAAATAATTTTAATAGTAATAAAGTTTCGATTGCCGAAATTATCGTATAAGATAATGTCGCAATGAATACTGTACTGTATATCGCTTCAAACATGTCGCGAGAAAAGCCGTATATTACAGCAATTTCCGTATTCATAACAACACTGATGCGGGATCTAAATCAGTCGATGCTCTCAGCTGATTGTAAACAAGGCTACTATAGAACCGGCCGATTGACCGTTGTTATGAGTTACGATATACTAGTTGTACGACGCATCAAAACAAATATTTCATATCATAACAATATATGAAGAAAGTTGTACAAATATGCACAGACATAACAAATAGACAAACAAACACTGACTGGCCCGTTGATTTGGTAGCAAAACTGCCTTCCAAACCGGGTCCCCATGTTTAAAACCCGCTGCTTTAACGTAATAGGCATGATGACAGATTTTGAAATCCCCTTCTATAATGTATGTACACGTCTATTATTTCCGAAGAAAATATTATTGCACCAATATACTAAGTTTTAACGTCAATTATTGCAATTTTTCTACGTAATTTGAATTAAGCGCGAAAACGTTAGTGTCATGGCGTCCGCTTGTGACGTCACGCCTAGGTAAATATTGTTCTACATTACGTTATTAGGGTTACATACACAAATTAATAATAAATAATAATAATAAATACTCCAGACAATTACACAGATTGTGTGATCGCAAACTAAGCAGTAAGCTTGTACTGTGGGTACCACACAACGAACTCTGGGGGAGTTCCCAGTAACACCCAGACTGCAAGCCAATTTAGAAAAGTTCGTTTCCTAAATTGACCTGACCGGGGATCGAACCCGGAACCCTAGCTTTGGAACGCAGATGCATATGCCACTGCGCCAACGGGCCAATTAGGTAGAATACAAAAGTTATATTTACCTAGGCGTGACGTCATTCGCTCTGATTGGTGTTTCCGTTAACATGGCCGATTGCAGTATTTTATACTTTTATTGTATTAAAAATATAATAATCTCAATGTTTAAATTCAATCTGAGTCGTTATTTAGAATCGTTTCAACATATATATTTCTCTAAAACCATTTATTATTTGATTCTTTAATACCGTCATCATGCCTATTGCAGTCAGTAAGCGGTAACCGACTTTTTATCAAAAATCTACCCCTAAGGAGGTGAAAAAGGGGATGAAACTTTGTATGGAAATTGCTAAACCACTGAACCGATTACAATGAAATTGGTACAGAAATAGTATGTGCTCGGAGATAGACGTAGGATAGTCGTAGGCTAATTTTTTTTCTAGAACTTACCTCTAGCCCGGTAAAGCCAAGGATAAATTTTTCTCGCGGAGGAATTTTCGGGTAGAATTCATCCGCGATCCGGATGACCTACATTCGCCGTCAAAATTTCTTAGATACTGTGACGGCGAATGTAGGTCATATAGCTACCAACGGATGCCACGTCTCCGGTGTTAAAATGGTTTACCGAATGAAACTTACCATACCATAATATAATTACTGAGGCGTTGGTGCCTCGAGCCCCAGAGCATAGGGAGTTTCACGTTTCCAACGTTAAAATGGTTAAAGTGCCTGGACCGTAGAAGCCATAGAGAGGTCTTTATAGTTAATTTAGCCCCAGGTACTAGACACTGTTTAGAGGAAATAAGAAAATACATGGAGTGAACTACTGTTTTTTTTTACTGGTCGGTAATTTGGTAATTTTTTGAAGTTGTCTTTTGGCGCGTTTGGAAAACAGATCAGAGCATGTAATCAGTGTATTTTTTAACGTGTAAAGAAATTGCAGGCGCCGATATAATTCATTTTTTTTATTTCATTCATTTTTTTATACAATTCTCCCTTAAGGGGGCAGGCAAGGGACACGCCCATAACAGCCAACGTCTTCAGTAACAAAATGATATATTTTTCGTTTTATTTCATTAAAATGTTGACGTAATACATTTTAATATTTGTTGGAATTTCTAGCGACAAACATATTGAGGCAGTCTTTCTGGTAGGATCAACTGAGGCGGAACAAGCCACTAAAATTCTCAACATCACACTACTAAATAAGCACTTCTTTCTTTCAACAATTTCACATAATGTACAGCAGCGAAGATACTTGGGACGCAAAACTACGCTAATTTTACATCACAATATCTACTAGAAACAATTTACGAATAATTAAAATGAAAGCCCAAGCTCTCCCCACAAAATCCCGCCAAAAACTGTTATTTCATTCATTTCAAGCGGCCAGATCTATATTTTTATATGTGGCCAGTTTTATTTTTTATTTTTTTCACTTCAAAGAACGCACTTCCGTGAGTACATACGTGCACATGCTTTTTTTTTTAAATTTAGTTATTGTCTTAATAACTGAAAACGAAAGATAATATATTTTGTTTAAACCCATGCTGAACCTTTATAGCATAACATATCTTCACGCTGTATCCCCAACGGGGTAGTCAGAACGGACGGAGCGCCAGGAGTGGCGGTCTTTACACACCACTTTCGCTTCTTCAAATCTCATCATTCTCTTCACACATTTTCGCCTAGGTATGCGAGTGCTTTTGACATTTCCGTCTTTATGATACGAATTATTATAAAATCGCAAAATACCTCAAGGAATAGACAACTATAAGTGCTTTGTCTTTTGGATATAACCACTGACGTAAGGGAAAATGTCTAAATATGGTTAAAAATTAATTTAATATATTGATAGGATAAGTGTTAACTTTATGATAAATAAACAACGACTTTGAATTATTATCTATATCTATGCCAAAATAAAACAAATATTAACAAAACTATTAAAAACGAATTACAATGTTGTTCCTTGACAGTGTCGAATTATCAACACGTCACGTACCTACTGCATTCTTTATTATTTGCATTTTCTTCTAAGCGGCAAAAGATAACAATTATCATGGGGGAAGCCCATACTCGTATAGGGTTGTCAACATTTCTTCGGCTGATTATATTATTTTTCAGAATAAGCCAAAAAAAAAATGCAGCACACTTCAAAAAAATATAGTATTTTAAGAAAAAAAAGTGTGCGGATGAAATCCCTGCCGGTGGCAAGCGGTACGATGGTAAAATGTGGCGGTGGGCATCATGTCGAACAATTCCTCTAAACACAGCCCGTTATATAAACGGTAGAACACGAAGGGAGGCGAAGTCTCTCCTCAAACTTAAGTGTTCGAGACCGCTTGTTAGCCTGGAATCGTCGACAACTCTTACAGCTCGCCTTTGAATCGAGTGAAAAGGAGCAAGTTGATATGCCCATAGGTGACAGCAGTACCCCATATGAGGCCGAACTTGCGACTTATACAATAATAGCTTTTGATCCGAAGTGAAGTACAGTTTCGCTCTGTTGAGCACACTGAGCTTTTTGGACGCCAGCCTGATCTTGTCTTCCAAGTGACTTGGGAATTGAAGGTCGCGAGAGACATCGACACCAAGGACACCAATACTCGCAGAGGTGGTAAGGAACGTGTCTTGGAACTGAAGAGTCGCAGCAAATGGGGTTTTGTTACAAATATATTATAGTACGAACCGTACCTACCTACAAAGCCCCTACGTAAAGTACGTGCCTACAATTCGCAGAATCTATTACCAATTATAAGAGTAAAAAAATGTACAACTCGTAAACGAAATGAAAACATCGTTACTTTATTTCCGACTAAAAAGTCCATCGAACTAAGTTTCTTGCTGGTTCTACTCACGTTCAAATCAGTCGTCTTTTGCAATAATATGTTACACAGTATAAAAAGAAAAATTAGTTTCAGAGGACATCGCCATCTAGTGTCAAATAGAAAAACTACAATCAAAATAAACTTAAGCAGTAGTATGGAATAGTTCGAAATGACGACAGATGGCGCTAATTACAAAAGGGTTGCACTTACCTTGCGTCTAAAGAAAAATTCTTGATATATCCCGTAACTTACCTGAAACAATAATATACAATTAATAATACATTTTTTAAATACTCTTCTATAGTTATAATGATTTAGATGTGAGTAAGGAATATATTTTTTACGTAAATACTGAATTTTTGGATTTCTCTGATTTCAAGAGGAATATTTTTCAACTTGATACTTTGATAAATATTTAATCAAATTTCACTAAAATACTATTGAACCTATTTCAATACAGTTACGTTAATTCCTATTGGTAGACTAGCATTCCAGTTCCGATAAGGCACGATATTATTATGCGATCTTTATTACACGGGTGTTTACACATTGAATTTTGAAAGTAGTATTTAGAGATATTTATAAGATAGAAGCTAGTACATCAGATCTTGAGGGGAATAAAACCCTAATAATATGAATAATGAAATCTCGCAGCAATTTCAACATTACAAACGCACATGAAAACCTATGCATATATGTCGGTAAAGTACCACCTTACTTTTCCCTTAGCCGTAATCGAGTAAACAGACTTCCGTATGCATATAGCATTTTCAAATCTACCCACGTGTTATGGGTCTACGGAGCAGCCGCACAAAGCGAAGACCCCTTTCATTTCCTAACTCCAGTAGTCATATTCACGCGAGAACAAAGATTACTTTTGAATGACGTCACAAGAGAATAGGGTTGTCGATAGCACTATTATTTTTTTTATAGTATAACGTCAACTATTTCTCTTCCTTATAAAAAAAAATTCAATTTGTGTTATCAATGTGCGACAGAACCGAGATACCCATAACACAAGTTTAATCTTTTCTTGGATATCTAAGTATGTACACTTAAAAGTAACCTCCGTAGGTAACACTAACCTGATTTTTTGTATTTCAATTATGTTATTTGTGTTTGTATGTGTTATGAAATAAATATTTTATTATTACTATTCAAGATCGAAGTTCGCAAATATAGGTTTTTTGCGTTTTTCAGCCAAACGGTAAGTTTTATCATAAAAATAGGTCAGACAAAAATTGGAGATCATGCATTATCTATAAAAACTGTCTACACTTTTTCTCCTAAGAGTCACCGTTTCTGAGTTATAACGATTCAAAAAGTTGAAAAAGTTGTATTCTTTATAATCTACTTTATTAAACTGTACTATGCTAGTAGGATAGTGCACACACGATATTAACGAGACGATGTACCTGTTATACAATTATATACACACACAACTATTGTAGTCGTTTTAATAAATACAAATATTGTAGTCGTCTCAGTAAAAATTTTTAGTATAATAATAATTATTATTTTATTGCCAAAAAATAAGTACCTATTAATATACAGGGAATACATGGACTCCCACACTAGGCGCAGCGTGTACCGTATCGTTACTCGCTGATAATGTAGCTTTCCATAGGCGAAAGAATCTTTGAAATCGGTTAAGTAGTTTTTGAATTCATCCATTATATACAAACAATCAAATTTTTTTACTTTCTAATATTAGTTGTATAGATAATTACACAAATTTATTTTTAAATATTACAGGATTAATTAATGTCAGGAAAGAAAGTATGCAAGGACCGCGGTTCTTGACATTCAGTACTCTCCGACTGCCCACCCAGTCACCGATACAGCGTGAAGGTATGTGTGCGTATCGAGTGTCTTCGTGCTTCATAAATATAAAACGGGAAGAAAAATCAAATTGTAGTAACCGTTCTGCCCCCCTTCAATTCTTATATTAACAATCTCAAATAAGTTTTTATGGCATAGTAACGTCAGTGTTTGTTCATTTTATGAAGCGAATATTGTTTTATATAGAAACAATTCTTTTTAAAATACTATATCTAATATATAAAAATCAATGTTTGTTTGTTTGCTTATTACTTTGTACTTTATGGGCTGCCATACCGTTCATTTTGGTACGGAAATAACTTGAATCCTGAGGAAGGACATAGACTATTTTAAAAATAAAAAACGCGGACCAAATCGCGGGGTTCAGTTAGTATTTACATAAAATACTATGTATTTACTTATGAACTTCATATAGTACTATTATAATGCAATAATTTTCTAAGAACTGACAAACCTAGCATGAACGTGAACAATGGCATCTCAAACACAGCCTGCCTCGCCGCAGATCGAATCTATTAATTGAAATCGAAGTATACAATGACTTGTTAGCTGAAGGTGATAGATTGCGACCATGTTTAATTGATGAAAATAGAGTAATTAAGCACGACATTCTCCATTAAGAATTAGAAAATCTATACACTACTATATAAATCTCTAGCGTCTGTCTGTAATTATAATTTTACTGTCCAATTTTGTGACATAGTCATTTTATGACTCACTGACTTCGATTCTACCATTTTTAAGATTTTTGTCTGTCTGTATGTCCTTTTCAACCGACTTCCAAAAAAGGATGAGGTTCTCAATTTGGTTGTATGTTTTTTTATTTTTTTTTTATATTTGTTACCTCATAACTCATTTATGAACCGATTTAAAAAATTCTTTTTTCGTTTAAAAGGATACACCTCCAGATTGATCCCATTGAAATTTCATTGATTTTGAAGCTTTGGTTTCGAAGATACACCAAATAATGCGACCTGGTTATAACCTTTATTCATTTATATTGATGATTCTCTTGTATGTCATTTGTTAACTATCGTTGTCTCCATATGGTATAATGGTAGTAGGGAGAAGATATAAATTGCCTGTGATATAATAATTTCAGTCAGTAGAGTCAGTCTTGTGGCGAACGGGCTGATGGCTGTCGTTTTCGGAATGTAAGAATACCTGCTAGGGTGTAATTATGATTCAACCTTTACACTGTTCTTTTATAACTGATTGATATTGATATGATATTGATAATGGCCATAATGGGCAAGAATATCTCATGTTCGATCTGTTTGAATCTTTTATTGTAAAAGCCCACGGTTTATGCTCTTCAAAGAATGGAAATTAAGACATTGCGCTCCAGAATTAGAAAATAAAGTAATTGTAGACCTGCCCTATATATTTATTTAGGCCGAGATCACTCAAAAGGGCAAAATAAAATTTTTTTATAAAAAAATTAAACCGACTTAAAAAAAGAACACTGAAAAGTATGAAATAACTATCCTTTACTAATCAAAATACCCATATAATTAAACTTGACAGTTATTGAAGTCTGATTTGTATCGTATTTATAAAGTTGTTTTTGTACTTGTTTTGATTAGTAAAGGATAGTTATTTCATACTTTTCAGTGTTCTTTTTTGAAGTCGGTTTAATTTTTATAACTGAAGAACGGCTAGACTGATCTTGATGAAAATCGGTACGTAGTAGAAACATATGATTGCGCTCATGATAGAATACTTATTTTTTGGAAAATCAGCCCCTAAAGGGGTGAAAAGGGGAATTAAACTTTGTATGGGAAATGATAAACCGCTGAACCGATTATGATGAAATTTAGCAAGAAGATAGTTCGACATCAGAGAACCAACATAGGTTACTTTTATAAAAAAATCTACCTCTAAGAGGTGAAAAGGGGGATAAAAATTTGTATGTATTTGCATAAGTCTAGGTAATGATAACATTTGGTGCGCTGATAAGACATTATTTATTAAAAATCCATAGACCTCTTTTTTTATCAAAAATCTGTGAAATTGGCGATGGGAGGGAGGGGTACGAAACTTTGTACGGAAAACGGTAAACCGCTGAACCGATTACGATGACATTAAGCAAGCAGATAGCTTGATATCAGAGAACAGACATAGGCTAGTTTTTATCAAAAACCTACCCCTAAGGGGGTGAAAAGGGGGATGAAACTTTGAATGGGAAATGCTGAACCGCCGAGCCAATTATGATGTTTGGTACAGTGACAGTATGTGCCCGGAAACAGACGAAGGCTAGACGTAGACCTTTTTTCAAAAACAATCTTTAAACATAATATCTACATGTACACATAATCTAACCTAATCCGAGAAAGCCATGAAAAAAAGCTACTAATTATATCTCTTAGCGTTTACTACGGATTATAGTGAGGAATGCAACTATTCGTCCTTTAGAATTACGATACTATTCGTTATTTAATACAACTAGAGGTCACCCGATGTTCGAAATTCGACTATAAATATGAATATAAACTTATAATATCAACTCTTTGGCGACAATATGCACTCTGTCCTCTATGCGACTGTTTGATCCAAGGAGTTTACATATGATCACAAACGAGTTTGACATTGACAGTCTTTGACATTGGCAGTATGAACGTAAAACTATGCCAAATCATGCGTGTACATTTATTTCGTCCAATACGATGAAATGTCTCATACGTAAAACTGAGTCGATCTGCATTAAAAAACAATTTACCAATATCACTAATTCTTATGGAAAACTCCGACTTGATCAAAAACGCCAAACTTGTTATCAAAAAAAGACCAAATATTTCCTAAGACAGCTCCCCTGTATCTCTTATAGATTCAGATTTCTCCATACTGTCCCAGTTAAAAAAAACATTGTATAGTGTATTTTGCTCTTTTGCGGCGTCCGCTTAGCGCACTGGTTCCCAAACTTATTTTGTCTACTGAGTCGAGAGCTCATGCAGTCCTTGTCTAAGATGCCTCCTAGCTAAATGAAATTACAAATCACCCCCCAGGCCTCTACACAACGCCCCCATTTTTTTTCTTACCGCCCCCCTTTAGGCCTGCAGCGCCCACAAGGGGGCGTTATCGCCCACTTTGGGAATGGCTGGCTTAGCGACTGCGCGGCTTAAAAAGTAGAGTATAAATGATTTTGGAATGTTCAAACTTAACTTAGTAACTTTGTATAGTATGACAAGTGTAGTAGACAACAATGTAATAAGAAAAATTATTCGGGAAAAAATTTCGATGTTGGCAGCACCGCTTTGGAACACAAAACGCTAGACGACGACAAACACTTTTAACTACAAGTAGTACCGACCTGGCTGCAACTTATCCGCCGTCAGGCTGCGCAGGAGTCGCTTGATGCTGCGCCGACGACGGACAGGTGCGCCGGCATCGTCCGGCGAGCTCATCGCTTTGATCCACACATTTTATGCACTCACTGATACAGTATGGCGTCAACACCATAAATACGGTATTTTTTCATTCTGATGCGATACTGTTTTAATTAAATTGGTTATATTCACGATACTTATCGTTCAAGTTGTTTATACACTTACAATTCACATTAGAAATAGACCTGTTTTAGGCTAAAAGGGAACAATCCGTCATTATCTAATTCCTCTCTAATAACATAGCTACGCACATCGTCGGAACGAATTTGTTTTTAGGTTACATAACGGCAAAAATGTGTACTACAACAGCCCTGTGAAGAAATCGTAACACAGCGGCCTGTTGTTATCAATGAGGTTAAGCAACGTTGATACGCGGTCACTTACTGGATGGATTCTACTCGATGCAGATATAATACATAATAAGCGTTTATATAGTAGCTAGCAATAAACTCAACAGTGCCAGAGAATGAGTAGAAAAGAAGACCGACTCCCTCCTAACGGAATAGCCTACGCTCCGCCGGATTCGTAGGGTTGTTGCGTTAAATGTGAGATGCGGAGAGCATCTCGTTTAGTCATACATTTAGTGCATAATAATTAAAAACAATGCATACGGATAATTTTTTCATGTTCGTTGAATTTCATTTATTGTAGTTATGTCGAAAATTGAAATCTCTGGATTCGAATTGTCAAAATTATTCAGGCATCTAAGGACCTATTAACACGTCCGTTTAAGCTATTTAGACATTTTTGTATTCGTGACGATGCGAAGAACGAATTGATCACAAATGTAAGCAGTCGCACGTTTACGTCGTACGCGACCCTGGCTGGCGCTACAATAATACCCATATTCACCCAAAATATTGCCGTTGTTTGCGTGCCGCGGCGCGTGCGTATTATATATAATATATATATTGCGTACATACATATTTTCACGCTGTGTCCCTAACGGTGTAGTTAGAGACGAGAGAGCGCTAAGCATCACGGTCGTTAAATACTTCTTTCGCCTCCTCGAATCTCATTATTCTCCTCACTCACTTTGGACTAGGTATCCGAAGGGCATATTTTTATTATTCGTACAATCACGACAATAATTCGCGCAGGCAGAGCACTGACACAGTATAAACATTACAGTCGGATGTCTTCATAGAAAGCTATCGTACACGGTATGTATGTGTGCGCGCTAATACGCACGCGCCGCGGCACGCAAACAACGGCAATATTTTGGGTGAATATGGGTATTGGTATATATATCTCTTCGTATATATTCTATATATATATATCTTTATATATATCTTTGATTGATTGTTATGATTGATTATGAGAAAATCCGTTATTAAATGTACAATGTTTGGAAAATCATACTAAGCTATTGTATTACATAAGCGATTGCATCAAAGAGATAACAATAGTCAACAAAAAAAGATAAATGTATGTAAATTAGCTAATACTTATATATGTAAAGTAAAATAAGGTCTCTGACAGGCAAATGTTAGGGGAAGCAGATTAAATAAAAAAAAATTAAAAAAAACAATAGTCTAGAAAGAATCTTCTCTGCACATGTATTTACCGGTTTTCTGAATATTTTAATTATTCGGTTAGGTTATAGCACTGGTTCCCAAACTTATTTTGTCTACTGAGTCGAGAGCTCATGCAGTCGTTGTCTAAGATGCCTCCTAGCTAAATGAAATTACAAATCACCCCCCAGGCCTCTACACAACGCCCCCATTTTTTTTCTTACCGCCCCCCTTTAGGCCTGCAGCGCCCACAAGGGGGCGTTATCGCCTACTTTGGGAATGGCTGGGTTATAGGTTCTGGTTAGGTTACTGGTTCGTTAACATAGGTACTGGATAACTGACTGAGTCTGAACTCTGGAATATACTGAGGATGCTTCGAAAGAGGCGAAACACGTGTCAATTGACAAAGAAACTTTGGGCAGAAGGTAACGTTGCTAAAAATAAGAATTCATCACATCAAATTGTATTTTAATATGCCTATTGTAAAATGATGTTGAATAAAAGATATCTCACTAAGTTTTCGGTATTGAGCTTTGGAGGCTTTTCTAAACCAAAGGTAGATTTGACATTCAAAAACACCTTAAGTCAAATAAATTTGTTTCAGTAAAGGTTTATTTAAACAAATTTATTTAACTTTACCTTAGAATAAGGTTTTTCATTTTCGAGGTATAGAGCCCCTTAAATTACAAGGTAGATATTATCATAAAATCTCAAAAAAACGTTCCCAAATCAGTATTATTTATAATCCTAATCCACCACCGGCGCATAGCGACTGAACCTTTCCTTGAGACATCAATCACCTGGGGATTAACCCCCTACCTGCCCCTTCGGTAAAGGTCACAGTCCGCCACGTTTATAACTGGCTAGAAATTCCGTAATTCATTCAATATTTAGAACTATTTTCACTTTTTCTATGAATCTAACAATTACACCTAAAGCAAGAAAATTCTAAAAGATTAAAAAGTCAGATATAAATATATTCGTATTTTAAAAACGTTACCTTATTAGCTTACATAGTCACGTAGTCTATTTAAATGAACTAGAGATCGCCCCGTAAATATAAACTCATAATAATAATAATAATGTGCCAGACGATACACATCAATCATCTGATCTCAAACTAGGGTATTCCCTGTGCTATGAGAACCAGACGACGACTACTGGGGACGTCTCCCAGTACACCCAGACCCGAGACAATCTAGAAAACTTCATTTTCTAATTTGACCCGTCCGGGAATCGAACCCGGAACCTTCCACTCTTGGTTTAACGTCTAAACCACTGCGCCATCTAGGTCGTCAATAACATAAACTCTTTGGCGACAATCTACTCTGTGCGACTGTTTGATCCAAGGAGGTTACATTAAATATGATTTCAAACTGTTATGAGTTTGACATTAACACTTATTGACATTGACAGTATGAACGTAAACAATGAACGTTTTATTTAATTTAATTTAATGTTCTTATTTGTAACACATATTACATAAAAATTTTAGCTTTCTCCAATCCTTCTCCATATAAACTTTAAGTGTATCGAATTCCACACACCTCCGTATGCACAATGCGCGCTTAAAAAGGGGTACAGTTTTCTCTTCACGTATCAATATATATAGTTAAAATTTAAGTCCTGTTTGTGTTTACGTAATAAAGTTTTTTTAAGCTTATACGGTGATTTGCACATAAAACCCGAACACGCTTTTATTTTAATTTTATCTATCTCTTTGTTCGTCCGAATTAATCTCCGAAACGGCTGAACCGATTTTGGGGAGACTTTCATTGGCAGTTAGACTACTATATAAAGCGATGAGGCGCGACCAGTGTTCAATAAATTTCAAAGAACAAATCACCTTTTCCGAGATGTATGACGCGTTTCAAAATTACGGCATCAAAAATCTATACCCGAAAAAAAAAGGTGTGAGTATCAGATGAAATTTAAAAATTGTACCATGAAGCTTCAAGATACAGAGTGAAGACCAAGGCTGACATGAAGATCAATTAGGTAGCCATAATGATACATGACGGAAATGCCAAAAGCAGGTGCATATATCAGAGAAAGTGTGTGTAGAAATCAACATGTTAGCTTCACTACATTCTAATCACGTCAATTAGTCATCTATAAAATTTGTGACGTTTTGATAGCAAAAGTGGGGTAGAAATACTTTCCCTACGTATTAATGAGGCTTTATAAAAGAATCTGGCGTTAGTCTTTGTGTAGTAGTTATCAAGTAACAACAAGCGATCATGTACAGTTTATTGGAATGGAGGTAGTCAAAAATAATTTAATTATATCTAGTGCTCTAGTGCAATCAGTTTTAGTATATTTTTAGCTGTATCCGCGAAAGGTCGTTGTTAAAATATATTCAAAATCAGTGTTCAGTGAGTTATTCAGTGAGTTTTATACGTAGTATTTTAGTGAGTGATTTAGGGGGTGTCAACTTTGTATGGAGCTATTGCAGACTTTATATGGAAACAAAATGAGTGATAAGAGATGTAGAAAGAAAGAAGATAGAAAATACCAGGGATGTCATTACAAAATATAATTTATTGATATTATTTATCAATGTACTGATATCGATTATCGATACTGAAATTTCATTTATTTCATTAATTTATTATAATTATTTGAGTACTATATATAAAAATGACAATAATAAAATATTTTACTTCATTGAACAAAGATATTTATAAATAATTTGAACAAAAATGACACATTTTGTTATCGATATTAGTAATCGAATAAACTACTAATTGAATTCAATAATATAGCAACCCTGTTTGATGAAATGTCAAAAACTTTACAAATCGAAAAATTTTCTTGATAACCGTCGATTATTTTTTCTATTTGTTTTTAGCTTTTCTGTGTTTCGCACGAGCTATTCTCTCCCTGATCACTTGAGGAAACTCGAATCGGTGTGGTTGAGACTTGTGGATCAAAACAGTGACTTTTGAAACGACAGGAAAAGTAGATTTTTGTTCTCCATAATAAATAATTAGAAATTGTTGTTATTATATCCACGTTTAATTGTAATCAGAACTCGTGATTTAAAATAAAAAAATTATCACTCATTCTGTTTGTTTTAACTTTTCAAATTCGATTACCTTGTTATCCGCTAAACCAAAAAAAAATAAGCGAAAACTATAGTTTTCGCTAATAAAGAAAATACACTCAGAGTACTATTTAAATCCCCGTCATTTTAATTTATGGAAGCATTACCAGATGGCGCATAATCTACACTTTTTTTGTATGGAGTTGGTAGTTCTTCTCCTTGGAGTATATGTGTTCTGTGGAGTGATTAGTGAGATTTATATTGCATTAAATATACGTAATTATTAGTGCGCTTTTAAACATTCGAGAAGGCGTGAAGTATGCGAGATTCGCATGACGCTTGACCACTAGAAATCTTAACTATACCCATGGCCCCATGTCGGACGTCAAAATAGGCGATCAATTTTCAACACAGATTTGCCAGTAATAGATGTTGCCTTTCACGCGTCATGCATTGTTAGACAGAAAGAAGTATATTGCGAAAGCCTATAATAGAAACGGACGGGAATAGACATATTTCGCCTCTATATACTCAATGTTTTAAGACTGACAAGCTGTTGCGTTTGACAGACCTTTGAACAAAAGTAATCTTTGTTAGTACTTTTAAGTTTTTTTAATTATATTTGAACTTTTCAAGTAAAAAATTAACATCGAATTTTAGTAAATACACATATGTGAGACAGAGACTCTTTTGGACGTGATGATAGAACGTAGTATTATAGGCTGCAAAGGCCGGTTTAACAAACGCTGAAGGTGTAAGCGAGAAAGACTTTAATGGCTCTGTCTGGTGAGAAGTGTTTAAAATCATGAAAAAAAGCTTCAGTTTTCTTTGTCATTGACCATTTTGTTAGTATAAATAATTATTATTTTATTATTGTTTAAAGTTGACTTAGGAAGATCAAATAGCCAGTGTTAGCTGACGGAAATGTGAAAAGCACTCGCATACCTAGGCGAATATGTGTGAGGAGGGCGATGAGATTTGAGGAGAAAGAAGTATGTAAGAACCGCGAAGCTTGGCGCTCTGTCTTCTCTGACTACACCGTTAGGGAAGATATGTATGTACTCGTATATATTATTTAAAGAGACTCATTTCATTCGGTTATTTAACATTTTTCGCTATTTATTTCGTTAAAAATTAAGATTTTCATTTATTTTTCACAGTAAAATACGTTCACAAGCCAGATTCAACGTGTTCCGGTGTACGCGATACTAATCGACACGCAGTCAATAGGTATTTATAGATCGATAGGAATTTATTGAAACAGCAATAAAATCATGTAACGACCTCAAGTATTTACAATACCTCAGTTATGACATTAATTTGTAATATCTAAACATAGTTTGCAGAAGCCGATCAAAATGAAAACCTAACACTGAAAATGTTAAGGGTTCCACCAAAATAGTTAAAAGGGAACTCGTGTTTGTAATTTCATGTCTGTCTGTCCATATTTTTAGCTTCACTACAATTTTTTTTCAAGCACTCGCATACCTAGGCGAAAATGTGTGAGGAGAATGATGAGATTTGAGGAAGCGAAAGAGGTATTTAACGGCGCTTGGCGCTCCTCTCTGACTACACCGTTAGGGATACAGCGTGAAGATATGTATGTATGTACTACAATTTTAATTAATTCATTTATTTCTTTATTTGCGAAACCAACAACTACATTAAAAAGAAAAATAGGTACATAAATTAATGCACATACAAATAAAATAAACCAATAACAGGTTTCAGCATGTAAATTAGCATTAAACAATTAAACAATTTTTTTTTTTCATTTAAAAAAATTAAAAATACTTAACTACAGTGCAGTTGTGTATCAAATAAAAAAATGACTCCAGTAAAAAAGACAAACCAACCAGAACTGAAATATAGATCCAAAATCCATTCGATTCAATTATCATTATGTAGACAGAACTGTATGCCAAAACATGAAAGTAGTACAATGTTAGAATATTGTATAGACTCAGGTGTTACTTTACGGAAATCCATTTCATGTGAATAATTCCTGAAATCTTTAGCTATTTTTCGCTCAAACTCCAAAAACCACCAATCGACAAGTGTTTCGCCTCTCAACGAAGCATCCTCAGGATATACCAGAGAATAGGATTCGGTCAGCTACCCAGCACCGAATCAACAAATGAATCAGCTGCACGACTATGTAAACCAGTTTAAGCGGAAAATAGCTAAAGATTTTAGGAATTTTTCACAATGTTACAAGTTAAAAAGGAACAAAAAATGTAGGTATAACTAAGTAGATATAAGGTCAAAATACATTGCTACCTCGTAACGCAGTAATTATTTTGTTTTTATAGGAATCCAGTCAATTAGCCATCCGTAATAAATAATTCTGCGATATTTTAATGGCAAGAGTGGGTTTAAAATAGGTTGCCTATGGACGGCCCTGTAGCCCCGGTGCGAGCGTAAGGATACGGTGTCCCCTGACTGTCATAAGAGGCAACTAGAGGGGCCTTGGGAATCGCGGCCGGTCGGTATGGAAGCTATGATCGTCCTTCCACGCGACCCCGGGAAGACGACAGCGCGAGTGGTTCGCGCATCGTAGCACTGCGAAGGTGCAGGAGGGCCTCTGTAACTGTCTCCCCGAGAATTATTTCGGCACAGCGCGAAAGGCTCCGTGTGCAACTGTAGGATATGTAGTTCTTCGACAACGAGTCGACGACGACCACAGATTTATTTACCGATATAATGGGTATACTCAGCGTGGCTTGCACCAACTATTTCAACTCGATTTAAGGATTTGACATCTCGCTTGCACTAACTATTAAATGGTTGGAGCAAGCGAGATGTCAAATCCGTAATCGAGTTTAAATGGTTGGTGCAAGCCACCCTCAGTCTAGTGGAGTTCCAAATACCATTCCAACCGCCCCCGAGCTGGACGGGGATGCATAAAGCATTACCAGACGTAAAAAGTAAAGCAGTAAACTAACAATATATGGAAACTGATTACCAGTGAACAATTGAATAATAATAAAATAACACTTGTAAAACTAACTCTAGGTTGCTAGCACAAACTTCATTTGCAAGAATACACACGCTGGTGTTATGCAATCAGAAATCTGTTACCAAGGCTTTCTAAGAATTTTCATACAAGACGGGGTCGTTGAACATTCTCGTTACTGTGACAAACGGGGGCTTAGGTGGCAGGGGGTGGTGGGCGCATTCCAGCGTAAGATCAAAGAGTTGCCGCAACCGAACACATGTTACGAGTGAGCTTTCGCATTATATTTACCGTGAAATTATCGTCGACGAAGATCACCGATGGATTAACCTTAGATCGGCAACGGAGCGAAAATGGCAAAAAAAATCAAATTTACATAGTAACAGGGGTCACCCTTTACCTCAGCGGAGAAAATATCTACCTATCCCAAGCGGCATGCATTATTATTTCAAATCAATAATATCAAATATACAGAAAATTAAGATTATGTCTACATGCAAAAGAATGAAGAAAGGAATGCTTAGATGGTTCGGGCACATAGAAAGAATGATTGATGAAAGACTGACGAAGAAAATATACAGAGCGAAAGTGAGTGGTAAAAGAAGCCAAGGAAGACCAAGGCTGACTTATGAAGATCCAGATATATAGCCAGGGTGTTAGCGGATTGAAATGTCAAAAGCTCTCGCATACCTAGGCGAAAATGTGTGAGAAGAATGATGAGATTTGAGGAAGCGAAAGAAGTATGTAGGAACCGCGACGCTTGGCGCTCCGTCCTCTCTGACTACCCCGTTAGAGATACAGAGTGAAGAGATATGTATGTATGTATGTATACAGAATTACGCGCAAATGTGGTATGAACCGTACAAAACAAAAACGAACATTTACTGCTTTCTTCCGTTCCACTAACTGCTAACAGTCGAGCGCTGCGTCGAAATATTGTAACTAAGGTCGTCTTGCAAGAACAATATACGTGAGCTTCTAAATCTGACCGAATAACCTTCGGATGGAGAACTCTTTATCAAATTGCAGAATGTACAATGTGGCCAAAAAACAGAGCAAAAATGTTCACAACATAAATAAAAGTGAATTTGTCTGCATGCACTGAACATAAGATATTTATCTGAATCTCATTTAAAATGAAAAAACTCGAAGAAGCCATGGAAGACTTAGGCTGACTTATGAAGTACAAATAGCCGGAGCATTAGCTGACGGAAATGTTAAAAGCATACCTAGCCGAAAATGTGTGAGGAGGATGATGAGATTTGAAGAGGCGAAAGAAGTATGTAAGGAGCGCAAAGCTTGGCGTTCCGTCCTGTCTAACTAACCCGTTAGGGATACAGCGTGAAGATATGTATCATCATCATCATCGTCAGCCCGTGTTCGTCCACTGCTAGACATAATCCTTTCCAATATTGAAGGATCAAATTTGAAATCAAATTAAATCTGAAGGATAGAATCCGAAACGAGGATATCCGACGGAGAACTAAAGTGACTGACATAGCCTTGAGAATAAGCAAGCTGAAGTGGCAGTGGGCGGGGCACATATGTCGCAGAGCTGATGGACGTTGGGGTAGACGGGTTCTGGAGTGGAGAACACGTTCAACACGTGTCGTAGGAAGATATGTATACAAACTAATAATAAAGAACAATTATTTTTTTCTTTGTCAGTCTAATTAATATCGTAATTTCGTTTATTTATTACAGTCTTATTCATCAAGCCAACATGAGATGGCGTCAACAAGCCTACTAAACTAGTTTACTATGGTTTTCTTATTTATTGTTTTGGCATCGACTTCAATAACTATCAAATTCAATTATACAACTATTCGTATTCAATTTATGATGTCATTTTTGTACTTGAGCTTCGATTAGTAGAGGATAATAATCACTTTGTAATATTTTTTAACCCAGTTTTATTTTTTTCTTATTATAACAGAATCTCGCAAAAGAATTTTAATAACATGCTACAATGTTCTGAGTCGGCTGACGTTGGAAGCCTATTAAAAACACGGTGACATCGATTACGCACGAGTTTGTCTTACGACGCGCGACATCTAATGACATTCTTTTGCCACCCCTACTGAATTCTACTCCATCACATATACAGAAGTTACACGTTCACTTGACGTAGAGACAGAACGTAATGGTGGCTTTCTGAGTTTATAAAATTAACGTCATGTAATTGTATATTTTTTTTAAGTAGTAGTAATAGTTTACGTTAGTAACTAATTAATCTGTGGTAATAGTAGGATTCTCCCTTAGGAGGAAGGGTAAAAGGATCTTAGCCCATACAACCGATATCTTCAGTAATAAATAGATAAATTATTCATATTATTTCATCAAAATGTCGACGTAATACATTTTAGATGTTTCTTGGAGTTTGTGGCGACAAATATATTGAGGCAATCTTTTTAATAGGATCTGCTGAGGCAGACTTAGCCACTAAAAAAATCTCAACATCACTCTACTAAATACGCACTTATTCAACAATTTCACATAACAGCACAACAGTGTAGAGACTTAGGACGCAAAATTACGCCAATTTTACATCACAATGTCCACTAGAAAGCATTTGCAAATAATTAAAATAAATGCCCAACCGCTCCACATAAAATCCCGCCAAAAACTCATTTTTTTTTAAATATCATTCTCCAATTCTTAAGAAGCAAAGGGAAAAATGCCCATACAGCTTTTCAGATTTCAATAGCACTTGTATAATGTAAAATTCAAATTTTTCAAATTTCGCCATAAATGTCTGACACTACATAACACTCCACCAGTAAATACATAGTAGGCTTTACTGTAGCTAAAAGTGACGACTTGGAAAAACGCGAAAATTTCAAACTGCACATGTTTTTTTTTCTTTTAATTTTTAGTTACGCAGAGTTATGACATTTGAGACAGTATAACATATATTTTTTGAGGAACGTATTGAAAAAAGTCGTAGAACAAAAGTTGTTAGGTATGATGACAGTTGACAGGAAATTTGCACTAAGAGGTTATTAGTGTTTTTCTTTAACCCTTTATAATACCCATTCCCAAAGTGGGCGATAACGCCCCCCTGTGGGCACTGCAGGCCTAAAGGGAGGCGGTAAGAGACCCAGAAAAAAAATGGGGGCGTTGTGTAGAGGCCTGGGGGGTGATTTGTAATTTCATTTAGCTAGGAGGCATCTTAGACAACGACTGCATGAGCTCTCGACTCAGTAGACAAAATAAGTTTGGGAACCTAGACTTTATAACGATGTCGTAACTTTACTGGGCTATCGTACAGAACTTCCACTTGACCAATTTTTCTAACTTCGGTAGAGAATACCAATAGTAATATCTATATATAAATAGGTAAAGACAAACCTGTCCAGTACCTTTTTCTCCTTTGTCTGTAACCGGTTTTTTTTTGTATGTTTTTAATAAAAAAAATTTGCAAACAGTTATGTCAATACGTGAAGTTAAAACTTCAGATCCTTTTTTAAGAATATAGCGCGCACGAAGGAGTGTGAGATTTGGTATGTTAACGTTTGTAATGCCAATGTCAAAGAATATGAAAGCTCCTTGGATCAAACAGTCAGATCAAACATAGGTTAGAGATTGTCGTCAAAAATGTTTAATTCAGCCATTAGCAAAGCTTTTGCGCAATTGAGCTGTTGAAATATTCATTTAGACCAGCCATTCCCAAAGTGGGCGATAACGCCCCCTTGTGGGCCCTGCAGGCCTAAAGGAGGGCGGTAAGAGACCCAGAAAAAAAACGGGGCCGTTGTGTAGAGGCCTGGGGGGTGATTTGTAATTTCATTTAGCTAGGAGGCATCTCAGACAACGACTGCATGAGCTCTCGACGCAGTAGACAAAATAAGTTTGGGAACCAGTGATTTAGACAGTATAGTTGTGAAAAGTATTGACTAGGTTCAAAGCTTTGGCGCTTTTTGTGCTTTTGCTTTTACGCAATTGTACTGTTGAAATATTCATTATTATTATTATTAATACAGTATAGTTGTGAAATAATGGACAATATTGACTAGGTTCCGCATCAATGTTGATTTACATCTGTTATGTATATTGAGTTGTAGGCACTGTACCGGCTCGAAGACGCCAGCGCTGGCAGATGTCCAAGCAATCGAGATTTTCCTTCGATTATTGTTTAGTGTTACCATCCCAACATGTGGACTTACGACGTAGCGCGTCCGATCAAAACATTTAAAAAGTTACTGCGCAGACATCAATTTTTCCACTAATTCTCTATAGGGTTCGCTAAGATACTAAAAACGAAACGTTTAAGTCAAAATCAAATCAATTTATTCAAATAAACCCAATCACAACGTCTGCGGGTCTAAACAAGTGGTTCTCAATTACACAAAACACATAATGACACAATGGCACCTCTACCAAAAACAGGAACTGTAATAGATGTCTTTATTGCAGGTATCATAGTATAGGCAAATGGGAAAAATTTCAATTTAAAAATCTGTAACTTCGAGTTATGTCTTTGTTGCATTCAGTAGACGAAATGTTTGGGAATGGCATCAGTAAACGAAAGACTACATTATTTAGTGAAACGAATTTTAAATTGGAAGACAAACGTTATTAACTTCCTATTCTATTAAACGAAACGTAAACTCGTATGTGAACCGCCATCCACCTTCGATTCGAAGAGAAAACATTCGCGCTAAGAAAAACCGACAAGAAACTCAGTGAGGTACGATTTCTTCAACATCATACTACAATAGTTATTTGAAAATATAATATTCATAAACCCAATAAATGCATGTGCAGAGAGAATTACTCCCAGGCCAGTTCTGTCTTCAATGAAATTGATCTATATATCTTTATATAAGTGAAGACAAAACTTTGTATTCCTTCTTAAGCACATTGCGCACACGGAGGAGTGTAAAATTTGATACACTTAAAGTTTATATGGAGAAAGACTGGAGAAAGCTAAAACTTTTATGTAATACGAGTTACAAATAAGTATATTAAATTAATAAAACGTTTATCATTTACGTTCATGCTGCCAACGTCAAAAAGGCTGTCAATGTCAAACTCAATAGTTAATACTAAGTTAATACTGATAATATACAATGTAACCTCCTTGCATTAAACAGTCGCATAGAATAGAATGTCGCCAAAGAGTTTATATTACAAGTTTATATTTGTAGTCAAATTTTGACCACAAGGCGACCTCTAGTTTTTATCACGTCGTCATATCTGTCTGTTCTTAAGTCACAGGTAATTCATTCCGCCATTTTTAAGCCTACTGCACTATTACAGAAATGTAAATCAGTAAACCAAAGTAAGACATGAAAAACACAATATTACGTTAGTAACAGGATTTTGGACCAACTTTTTAGTTAAATTTATCTTTTGCTTTGTCTGCTACGGGAGCCCTAAGATAATACCCTATGCTTTGGCCAAATTATACGACCTGCAAGGAAAGGAAGCTGCTGGCATATCCTATATATTACCCGACTAAGGAGAGGAGAGAAAAAAGTATTCATAAACCCGAAACTTCCAAAATGAGGTTAATATGACTTTAGCAGTGTAAGTGTATGTATGTCAATATGATGTTCATTTATTTCTTCACAAAACCGAAACCACTTCATTGATTTTAAATATCTATAAAGTATCATTGGATTTATCTCTATTACGCGGTCTCCATAGATTAGGTAGTTTTTTTTTTTTGAAAATTTAATATGGCCTCTGAAGTTCGATATAAAGAATAAGAGATAAAAAAAAACGTAGGACCCCATCATGAGTGGTATTAAATCTAAGTGCATGAGAAGACCGCTTTAAAAATAACACATAACACATGACATTAAACGATATTTTCATATTAAAAAAATGTTAATAATAACAAAACCTTCGAAACCGTAGACCCTACTTAAACCCATCTAAAACTTGCAAACAAGATAAAACTATTGTTTATCGAATTCATAGCCGGAACCGGAGGCCATAAGCACGAGAAAGTGACTCCAGCAATGTATTCAAGGAATTACAGTTATTTCATTACATTTTTTTATATCATTAGAAGCTAATGCTTGCGACATCGTCCGCGTATAGCCTATGTACTTCCTCAGGATTCGAGCTATCTCCATACCAAATTTCATTGTTTGATTGTTGGCGAAAATAAATGTTGGCAAAGCGAAACAGTGCTCAAGAGGAAGAGGTAAAGCATAGAACGAGGGTAGCTGCTAGTTTATAAAAACCGATGTGCAGCGATAAAATTGCTTTTTTTTATGGAGCCGTGAACCACATCGCATTGTAAGAGGAAACTGTGTCCATTTGGGAAATAAAATTCCGCCTAGTTACTTTGATTTTTGTAATTACCTACTACTACAAATTTACTTTTGATTCCTAAAACTACATTTATCTTTTAGACTAGGCATAGACTTCTAGTATTGTCATTTGCTATAACATGCATACGTATCTTCACACTGTATCCCTAACGGTGTTCACTAACCTAACCGGGTAGTCGGAGAGGTCGGAGCGCCAAGCATCGCGGTCCTTACATACTTCTTTCGCTTCCTTAAATCTCATTATTCTTCTCGCACATTTTCGCCTAGGTATGCGAATGCTTTTCCCATTTCCATCAGCTAATACTCTAGGTATTTGATCTTCGTAAGTCAGCGTTGGTCTTCCTTAGCTTCTGCTACCATTCACTTTCGCTCTGTAGATTTTCTTCGTCAGTCTTTCATTACTTATTCTTTCTATGTGCCCGAACCATTTTATCATTACTTTCTTCATTTTTACAATAACACTGTCGTGCATCCCTGTCATACTGCATATCTCTTTTGCTATAACAAGGACGTATATTAGCGGTTGTTTAGACAGACCGAACCCCCACAGGTACTGTCCACCGTATATCCACCATTTGTGCTACTACGTGTGCTACGAAATGTTAGTTGCATGATTGGATTTATGTTAGCTGTTTATGTAATTTCCAAGCGTTTGATTTTATTGACGTTTAGAACTCTGCCTTGTTAGTTCGTGAAGATACAGGAAAAAACTAAGCATTTTACTTTTGTGTATTACTGGACTCTCTCCAAATAAAATCTATAGCTACGTATGTGGTCTATACCTGTTCTTCACGCCAAAATACAAGCTTATTTTCCTACCTTTTATCTTACCACCGAAACCCGCCCTTCGTAATTAGGTCACAGTCGTTCACACCCCCATTACCCTTAAAGAGCACTAGCGAAAAAATTGCTTCCCAAGCATCGTTTATACTTGCTCCGGTTGTCTGTGTGATAGACATTACACGTACAATTTGACGTATTGATGCGACTCAATTTACTCAAGTCAACTCCCATCATTTTCAGGGATTGTATAAATTGATTTAAACTCTTATGAAAATTTAATATGACACGAATTTAAAATCATCGTTAATATGAACCCGACACTCGTCGAGCTTTAGGTCGGAACTTATCAAAGGTAGAAACTTTATTATACTGCAGTCCACGAAATTTCTGGCGTTTCGTCCCTCTAAAGTAAATAATGGAACCCTTATAGGCTCACTTCGTTGTCCCTGTGTGTCTGCCCGATCAGTTAATACCCTTTATCTGAGGAGCGGATGCCCGTATAAAGTAAAAAATGTACGTAGCGAAGAGAGCTATTGTCAGCTTTGGTTTGTCGAACGATTTCTGGCGCGACCTGTTAAAGTCAATACTATTCGTTATACGCCCAGATCATGGAGCATTATATAAGTAGGGCACTGCACTCTGAGGAGGTAGTTGGTGTCTAAAAATGTTACCTCGAATGTTCTGTTTAGCCCTCGTTTCCTCTTTTGCTGTTGGTATATCCGACAGAAATGTAACGTAAGTGATAAAAGGTTAGTCGATGTCATATAATTTTCCTTCAACTACCTCCTCAGAGTATGGTATCCAACTAGATTCCAAGATTGTTAACCAAGATATTTGTCCTGGAAGAGTTCGAAATATTTTGTTATCAAATATCTACCTGTTCAAAAATCCAGGATAACATTCTCGCATATAAAATACATTAATCTCGCACGCTTTAAAAGCGGTCGTCGAGAAGCAGTAATACTCGTAACTGCTGACATTTAATAACCCAATAAAAAGAGCGACATGTACGTTTAACATTACACCGTGTAACTAATAAACAATACAAATGATGTTTAGACAACGAATTATAGTATCGAAATCAGAAATTATATTTAAAGACCGGTTTCAACCGTACCGAAACTCAGTGTTCGTGGATTGTCTACCATGGATTGTGTATTGAAGCAAACTCAATAAACTCAAATTTATTTGCAACTAGCTACCTGTTCCGGTTTCGCGCGGAAAGAAAATAAAATACAGCCCTTGTTACTCGCTGATGAGCTTCCTATAGGTGTAAGAATTTTTGAAATCGGTTGCGTAGTTTTTGAGTTTATCCTTTACATACGAACGAACAAAGTTTACCACATGTGATGAATTCCTAAAATCTTGAGCTATTTTCCGCTCAAACTCCAAAAACCACCAATCGACACGTGGTTCGCCTCTCAACGAAGCATCCTCAGGATATACCAGAGATAGGACTCGGTCAGCTAACCAGCACCGTTTCTGGTTAAAATAACTAAAGATTTTAGGAATTCATCACATGGAATGGATTTCCACAAAGCAACACCTGAGTCTATGCAATATCTTAAAGTTTACCTCTTTATAACATTAGTATAGATGAGAACAAGCACATGGATCTCTTTCTTTATAAAACCCGTGACATTACCAATCTTTATATTTGATGCTAAATCTTTTTTCGAACCAAACATAGGCTACCACTGTAACAGTTTGCTTCCCCATCGCATGTTGTTCGCTAAATGGTCGTTACTCAACCGTCATTCACTGCGTTACACGTTAATTGAAGGCGTTGGACTATGGTTTACCTGACAATCAACTTAACGTGTAACGGCCGCCATATAACTCAGTTACAAGGTATTTTTGAAGTCAAATCTACTCTTTATTCGGAAAGAAAAGCTAAATTGAGAAGAACCAATAAGAAACTCAGTGAGGTACCTATAATGTTTTCAACATCATTTTACAGTAGGTGTATTACAATGCATACATACATACATATCTTCACGCTGTATCCCTAACGGGTTAGTCAGAGAGGACGGAGCGCTAAACGTCGCGGCCTTTACATACTTCTTTCGTTTCCTCAAATCTCATCATTCTCCTCACACATTTCCGCCTAGGTATGCGAGTACTTTTGACATTTCCGTCTGCTAACACTCTGGCTATTTGATCTTCATGTGTCAGGCTTGATCTTCCTTGCCTTCTTTTACCTCTCACTTTCGCTCTGTAGATTTTCTTCGTCAGTCTTTAATCACTCATTCTTTCTATCGAACCATCTAGCATTCCTTTCTTCATTTTTACAATAACACTTTTGCTTTTGCAACCCTGTCATACTCTCATATTACAATGCAACATTCAAAAAGCCAGTAAATACAAGTACACTGTGCAGAGAAGATTATTTCCAGATTTATTTTATAAATAATACTAAAATTATGTAGTACATAAATTATGGTTAATAAATTACGTAATAAATCTAAATGGATGTAACTGCAAACAGATGCAAGATGCAAGTTGCATGCGTCCACAAAAACATGGATAAGAGATCATCGGGCGCGCGAGTACCGCTGGCGCCCTGCCAGCCGGTCAAGGTCAAACGCGTTACGCGCCTTGTGCAATCATGAAGAGTTCCCGGAAGATTTATGAAATGCTACCATTAAAACAGTATAGAGAGATCACCAGTCCGGCGATTTCAGTTCGACTGAGACTTTGTTTTTCGTAGAAACATTAAACCACATAGAGACATGGTAATATAAAAATATGTTGACTTGAAATATTTTGTGGAAAATGGAGAAAGGAGCCAACAAATTACACTTTCTCAGCAATTTGTTATTCTCAGCCCTTCAAGGTGAGAACGTGACAGACTGTCAACTCATCACTTAGGGCAAATTCAGGACAATAACGGTTTTATTAAAGAGAGGAATACAGTACAGAATTCACTCTATATATGTATATGCGTTCTTCACTGGTCTAAGTAAATTGTATAACATTGGATTGCAAAATGGTTGATTTGAAAAAAGATTTGACTTCGATACATCTATGTTGATGTATAAGAATGCACCCATCTCTTTGAAGCTGTTCAAAAATGAAAGACTTGCCTTTGTCAAGCTGAATGAATTTATAATGTGATATTGTGAACATGAGTCTAGACACCGTCGCGACATCAAATAACCCATCCACTAGCATGAACGTTAAGGTTGGACGATATACATCGATGTATTAAAAGTACTCGATGATCGATGTACCTACTCGTATAACAAGTATCGATACATCGAAAGCATCCAAAGTATTTTTAACGCTATAATATATTCGAAGTTTCCATGTTTTTATTCGGTTTTTTTTTAAGACTGGGTTGGCTCGGCTGCTAAATTTTAATTGATTGAGACCAACTGACTGATTGCCATTCAGAGAGATGTTTTATTTTATTTTTTATCGTATCTTTTCTTGCATTTCCAGGTATGTTGGTGTTAGCTTCACTACATTCTAATCACGTCAATTAGTCATCTATGACAATTTTGTGAGATTTCGATAGCAAAAGTAGGGTCAAAATACTTTGCCTACGTATTAATGAGGCTTTATAAAAGAATCTGGCATTAGTCTTTGTGTAGTAGTTATCAAGTAGCAACAAGCGATCGAGTACAGTTTATTTGAATGGAGGTAGTCAGAAATAATTTAATTATACCCTCCGCCATGCACTGTTAAACAGAAGTAGTCTAGTCCAATCAGATTTAGATATCGTTAGCTGTATCCGCGAACCGTCGTTGTTAAAATATAGCCAAAATTAGTGTTCAGTGAGTTATTCAGTATGCAGTGACTTATTCAGTGAGTTTCATACGTAGTGTTTTTATGAGTGATAAATGAGTTTTATAGTGCATTAATATATGTATTGAGTAGCGCGCTTTTATTGGCATGTCTTAACCATAATTATATGAAACTCTTAAAAACAAATGAAATAAATATCGATGTAGTCATAAACATATTATTCTAAGTTCGATTTTACCATGCGATATATTAATTACATCGCAAGTCCATCCCTAATGGCCGTAAATATAGCTGTATGGAGCTATTCCCCAATCCATTGCCCATAAAATCCTTTTAAAGCAAGTGTTTACTCAAGTTATAATATCTATCCAAATAGGAGATTAATTTTCCTGTGAGAAGATGATGATGTAAACGCAACGCAACGACGACGTCCTCCTTTGACGACCTCCGTGGCGCAATGGCTTAGCGCGTAGGAAAGTAAACGGGGGTTGCGGGTTCGATTCCCGTCTCGAGTCTGGATGTTTATGTATAATATGTATTTATTTACAAAAAGAAAAGTATATAAGTAGTATATCAGTTGTCTAGTACCCATAACACAAGCGCTGTGCTGCTTACTTTGGGACTAGATGGCGCTGTGTGAAATGTCTGAGTATATTATATTATATTATTATATAACGCAACGGAAAAAGTACATACATGAGAAATATCTGTACATAGTTACAAGTAAAAATAACAGGTGAAATAGTACTTGCATAATTAGTCAATTCTCTTTATCCTCATTTAAAAAATGTACATACACGCACGGATTACTCACGCCGTATCCCTAACGGGGTAGTCAGAGGACGGAGCGTCAAGCGTCGCGGTCCTTACATACTTCTTCTGCTTTCTCAAATCCCCCATCGTTCTCCTCACACATTTTCGCCTAGGTATGCGAGTGCTTTTGAAATTATCTTCAGCTAACACTCTAGTTACTTGGTCTCCGTAAATCAGCCTTGGTCATCCTTGGTTTATTTTAACACTAGCTTTCGCTCTGTAGATTTTCTTCGTCAATCTTTCATCATCCTCACTCATTCTATGTTTATTAACTTTTATTATATTAATTAAGCTTTTATTTAACACACTATTTATAATGATATCCGATATTTTTCTTCACTTTCTATAACTCAACTTTTAGATTCACCTTTATATACATATCGTCACACTATCAATATATCCCTAACTAGGTAATCAGAGAGGACGGAGCGCCAAGCGTCGCGGTCTTTACATATTATTACTCACCTTTATATTTGGACCACTATTCCCTAGTCCTGTTCTACATAAGGTAACGTAGGTTTCTATCCAACTACCAAAAAGGTAAATATAATACATACATACATAACCTCACGCTGTATCCACAACGGGGTAGTCAGAGAGAACGGATCGACAAGCGTCACGGAGCTTACATACTTCTTTCGCCTCCTCAAATCTCGTCATTCTCCTCACGCATTAAATGTGATTCAGTATGTATTTCATTTAATTGAACATACATACATATATATCTGCATGCTGTATCCCCAAAGGGGTAGTCAGAGAGGACGGTGCGCCAAGCGTCGCGGTCTTTACATACCTCTTTCGCTTCCTCAAATCTCAGCATTCTCCTCACACATTTTCGCCTATTAGTTAAACAGGACGTTAAAATACATGAAACAGTATGTGACACAAGTTACTTATTGCGAATACATTTTATAATAAAGTAGAGGTCCGTCCCGACTTCGCTCGTGTTGAATATCGAAATAATATATAGCCTATATCCATCTGGAATAATGTACCTTTCAAATGGTGAAAGAATAGGTGCAGTGGTTCCGGAGATTACCCTTCACATATAAACAAAGTTACAAGGTCCGCTCTCTCTCTCTTTATAGTATAAGTATACATTTTATTTCGTATACTAAATATTTTAATTTATACCTATTTTTCTAAGTCCTAATACCATTATTTACCTACTTAGCAAATTGAATTAAGATTTCGAAGTAGCCATAACGGTTTCAGCGTATTTAATAGAAAGTTAAAGCGTTCAAAGTTAACTCGTTACAGTTTAACGACAATCATTGAAGTTACATTCCCGTCTCACTCCACTTTGTAACTGTTCGTGAGGACAGTCTCGTAAAATATATTGTGAGTGCTTGAATTTGAATCGGCCCTAATTAAAAACTTAGGGCTACAAGTTGAAGAAAGGTGACGATTTGTTTTAGTATTGTATTACCCGCGACTTGACTCCTCGAGAATTTACATAAAAGTAGTTCCTCGGGGTTCAAGCTACATCCATAAAAAATGTCCTCCAAATCGGTTCAGGATATAGCTCTGAAAATGTAACAGACAAAAATACTCGTGGTCCTGACTGACTTACTAACTTACGTTAACTTAAGTTATTAGTCGAAAAAAATATCTGTGCTTTATATCCGTTTAACATCCTGTCTTGGTGCACACGCGTAAATTTGAGGCTTTTAAATACTTTCATGAACACATTCAACTGCAATATTTTTTTGGCATATCACCATAATATATCTCTTACCCAGAAATGAAAACCAAAAAACTAAATAACGGGTATTTTGGACCCTTTTTTAAATTAACTTCTACTTTATTCCAAATTGTTACAAATTTAGGTTAAAATGCGTTTCATATGTAGCTATGTTTTCATGCTTCAATCAGTGCAGAGTACATACTAGTCCTAGTCTGCATGGTACGGGTAACGAATCCCGGGAAAAATACGTGATTATAAACGAGTCCCGGCGCCTGTAAATGTGGGGCCGCAGTGAAGGCGGGCCGGACAAAAAAATCCGTTGTTTTTTTTAACAGATAACCTTAATAGTTTCCCTATGCAGACATGGGTGTGTTTGGTGACATAGATTTTAATATCTAAGAAGACGGAGAGTTAGATATGGATAAATACAACTTCAACTCTTAATCTTGAAATCCTTAAGAAGAAAGAACCCTGTTTTGTACAATAATCTAGTCGCGTCTCCAAAATCCTACAGAATTTTAAAATGATTTTTACTAAAACGGTTAGGTGATTATATTGTCTCGAATCTCTAAAATCAGTTTTTTAATTAATAATAATAATAATACTCCAGACAATTACACAGATTGTGTGACCCCTAACTAAGCAGTAAGCTTGTACTATGGGTACCACACAACGAACTCTGGGGGAGTTTCTCAATAACACCCAGACTCCAAGCCAATTTAGAAAAGTTCGTTTCCTAAATTGACCTAGAACCCGGGACCCTAGCTTGGAAAGCAGATGCATATGCCACTGCGCCAACGGGCGAGTCAAATATCTCAAGCAAAAAATACTAATGGGCACGTAATAAATATAGCGAGTCGCGGCGCCGCCATTCCGCTCCCGTCTTTCGCCCCGCGCTCACTCGGGCCTCAGACTAGCGGAGTCCCGTACCCGGCCGATATATAAACTTGAACTATTACAATGATGGCACGCTGCCAACTGAGTCACATGGCCGAGAGTTCCCTGTGGTGAATCATCTCTCCGCTACGCTGAAGGTTAAGCCCAACGCACATCAACCGGAGCAGGACGGCTCGTAAAAACATTTTTACACGTTTTACAAGGCATAACGTATAACTGTCGATGTACTACATAAAAACAAAAATATTCAAACGTTACAGAAATGTAAACAAAACTGGCAAAATGTGTATCGGGCTCGCATTGATTTTGGGTTCCGCAGTGTAGTGTATAGGTGCAAAAGTGAAAGAAGTATTCCATCCTCTCCCGCGCACGTGTGACAACGTCAAGCGATGGCAGTCAGAGAAGGAAAAGAGTTAACTACGAACTACCTTTTAAGGATGAGCGACATTAGAAAAACATCGATGTTAAAATCAAATCTATATAAATAAAAATGAATCGTCGAAATGTATGTACGCGCATAACTTCCAAACGACTGCACCAAATTAGATAATTCTTTTTTTTTATGTTCGTTATTGTCAGGACAATGTTTGTATAAAAAAAAATTTGAAGAAAAAATTAAAAAAAAAAAAGAAAAATTTTAAAATCTATAATATGAGAAGTGAGTGAGTGAATGAGACAGAAGACTGTGAGAGATCTTCAATATATTGACAGAACATTTAACAATTAAAAATATTGAAAAAAAAATTTTAAATCTCATAATATGAAAAGTGAGTGAGTGAATGAGACAGAAGACTGTGAGAGAATATATTGACAAAACATTGACAAATTAGTGGAATAAGAAGGGGAAGGTTTGTGTATATGTGACGTCATCGTACATCCAATATAGCAGATGTTCCACAATACGTACAGTTGTGCTCATTCCAAGAAAACTGACTTTCCTTTTGAATTTAAACGTCTCCAGTTTCCAGTGCGCCTTGCATTCGCAATGACAATTAATAAATCTCAAGGCCAATCGTTAGAAGTGTGTGGAATAAATCTTGAATTGCCGTGTTTTTCGCATGGACAGTTGTACGTTGCGTGCTCAAGAGTCGGGAAACCATCGGCACTATTTGTTTTCTCTCCAGAAGGAAAAACGAAAAATATTGTACATTACAAAGCATTACAATAGATATGTTGTAAATATTTAAATACTATACTTTATTGTTTGGCGCAATATAAACGATATGAATTTACCGAAAGTGTTACATTTCTTTAGTCCACGACTGTACACCACCTATGTGATGCTGAGGCGGGTATAAACAGTAGATAGTCTGAAATTCAGAAATTTTGAAAATATTTACGGAAAGAAGGCGGTACGAAGTTCGCCGGGTCAGCTAGTATAAAATAAAATATATATTATTAACATCTAGCCTAAACTAAGTACGTTCAAGTTCTTTGTTCTATAATGCCAAATATTTTACAGTTCGATATTTATAATACTGTTTTTGGAGTTTACTCCTTAAGAATCGATTTTCATATAAGGGTATGAGAAAAAACATTGGCAACCCTACGCTCCGAAAGTCTTAGAGATCTTAGCAGAGGTTCTGTACATACCTATTCTATATTTATAGCCATTTTGCTTGAAGCAAGATTAGTCCCTTTTAAAGATTCGTTCTCGACTTTAAGATAAGACACGTCAACTTAAAATTCTGTAACAATTTCAGCGCTTAAGTTCACTATAGCGGAAATAAAGAGGGGATGAATGATTTTTAGAGAGAAAATATTGGGTACATTGGGTAATATGTAATGTAATAGGAAAGGAACGCCAGTCAACTTGAACGTAATGAACAGATACTTCAAATTATATATACCATAACTTCGTGCAATTTCCGAGATGGACAAAACATCAAAATGCAACAAAACCACACCTTGATGCCAAAAATAAATATTTAAGCTAAAGCGCAACCAGACAGTTACAAAAACCATCGCCTATAAATTACTATCTTATTATAGGTTACTAGCTATTTACCGCGACTTCGTTCGCGTGGAATTTAAAAAAGCTGCCTGTGCAAGGACACAGCCTTTGGTAAGGAGATAGATTGAATCCTGGTGAAGGCCCAAGATTTAATCCATCCGCTTATAAAATTTCATCAAAATCGGCGCAGCAGTTTATCTGTAAAAACGAAACAGACAGAGAACGATGAATGAAAGAAATCATATTTTCGGTAAGCTCAAAAACTGAACTGAAAACTATCAAGAATACTATCGATATGGGAGAAATTTTAATACAATTATATATTTACCTATACCATTGCAAAATGCTTAAATGGCTCTGGGCTGGTCACTTAGCCAGATTGACAGACGATCGGTGGACTCACAGTATAACAATTTGGATTGGACCACTGGGCGCTAGAAAAAGAGGTAGACCACGGCACGGTGGGTAGACGATATCATAAAAGTGGCTGGAGAAAAGTGGATGATGACAGCGAAGAATAGGGAGACATGGAAATCTCTAGAGGAGGCCTTCACCTTCGAGAACGAGGGGTTCTTACAAACGTAGCTAAATTATATTTTTTTTTATAGTTAAGCATATTAGTAGTCAAGCGTTTACAAATATTTGTTTTTTTTTCTTTTTTTTTTTAGTAAAAAATATAAGGCTTTTTTTTATTTTTATTTATTATAAATACCTACAATCTACATATTCTAACGCTGTATCCTTAACGGAATAGTCAGAGAGGATAATGCGTCAAGCATCGCAGTCCCTACATACGAGTACTTATATCATATTATACATACACACATACATATCTTCACGCTGTAGCGCCAAGCGTCGCTGTCCTTACATACTTATTTCGCTTCCCCAAATCTCGTCATTCTCCTCACACATTTTCGCCTAGGTATACGACTACTTTTGACATTTCCGTCGGCTAACTCTCTGGCTATCTGATCTTCAAAGTCAGCCTTGGTCTTCCCTAGCTTCATTTACCACTAGCTTTCGCTCTGTATTATTAAAATCACATTGTTACGATTTCGCTAATTCTAGTTGTCTTACACCCAGTTCCTGATTGCTTTGGATTGTGGGTTCATTCGACAGGGAATGTTATGAAATAACTATATGATGCATTTCGTTTTATGTGCATTAAGCTATAAATTAAGTTTGTGAAACTCTCTACCATTGATAATCAGAAATGCTAACACACTTACTCAATTTCAACGTCGATTCAAAATCTACTATCTTTCTCAATAGCTTTTGGACATTGAGTTGCATTTACCTGTATAAAAGTGCAGGAAAATGCAAAGTAATGTCTTACATTAACTATGTCTTTTGTTAATAATTCATCATTATTAGTAATTACATATTATTTATATACAAAAAGTACATACATATGTTAATATTTACAAACTTAAAACTACACATTATTTATATTATATTTGAAATAAATGTATATTAGGTTACCGTATACTTTTTCTTCTTTACCTAAAGCTTTAGATAAAGAAGAAAAAGCCGCTTAAATCCAGTGTATTTTCTCTTTTTTACTTTGTATATTCTGTACTGCTGCAATAAAGTGTATTGTATTGTAAATTATTAGAATTGAACCACCTCGATACGTAAACGAGAATGACGTATGATTTTCCAAATAACGTCAAACTTTCGTAATAAATCAGACATCTCTGCTTGAAAATACAAGACAAACATTGTATTTAAACCTATAATAATATTATTGAATACTTTGAATATAATTTATGGAATATGGAATAATATAATTCGAATTACCAACATACATAATTTATGAATTATAAAGAACCTCCCTATCTTTTTAGAACTGATTTACATACTACTGATTTATATACTACATTTATTATGAAATAAGCATATTTTTATTACGTAGAGGCAACCTGAGTATTTGCGCCTCGGATCAAGAATCACAATGGACAACGCCATAATGTTACTGCTCTTATCACCGTGTTACAAAACGCATTTTCGTGTCTCTCTATCTCATTGAATGTAACCACGAGTAAAACAGTTAGCTATAGTAAATATGGCTACCTCGCACTGTCGTTGTAATTCCTGCCAACTTATGACCTACTTGACGTACGATATATTGCAGTGCTGATTTATTATTAACAAAATTATTTATTTTCAATCGACTTTTTTACAAAATACTCGTAAATCTTAAGTGTTTTTGTTACCAGTATTCACAAAAATAAAAAGGGATATATATAATGGAGCTACAGAATTAGTAATTTCATCTACAAATCTCAATATTTAAAATTGACGGTTTTCTCTATAAATTTGCTACTTTTGATATAAATCACATCTTCTTTAAAATTAATGGTCTTTGCAATAAAAGAATGTTAAACTTCAAAACTAACAGTTTCCAAAAATTTTGTGATTACAAATTCAATCACTGAATCTTTAATGTGGTGTAATGGTGATAATGAAAAATGAAGCTTGGGAGGAAATCGTGAGGACGAATGCAGGCTAAGGTTTAGATTGGCAAATTTTTTTGTAACTTTATACAAACACGTCGATATATTATAACACTTCTTTTGGTTAGGTTAGGTCTTTTTACCACAACGCGCGAGCCGAGCGAACGAAGCAAGTGTGCCGCGGCAGCGGCCGGCGAAGCGCCAGATCAGAATTCGCTTCATACATGGAGCAGTACTGAAACAGGAGTCTGCACTCTAAAGAGATAGTTGAAGTCGAGAAATTTAATCTCGAAACATCTCATACATTCATATGTATGTACATACAACATAATTCTCCATCTCTTTTCATCTTTTGCTGTTGGTATACATTTGTAAACCAATTTTATATATACCAGTAGGTGTATTTCCGAGTTATTTCCAGGAGTTAGGAAGAGACGTTGGGCAATTGCACCAACTCCATCAAGGAATATAATACTCCTATAACTCCATCCACTGCGCCGGATATGTCGGCATTGTCAGGATGACAGCTTGTCAAGTTTATTTATTTAGTTTATAGAAAATGTTATTTTACATAGCACAATCTATTATTTTAAATGATTGCTTTTTTTTATTAACAATAATTATTTTTAAGCGTTTTACAGCTGCTGTCGATTTAATGAAGAAGTAACATTTTATTGTATGACATTATATTTTTTATGAGCAATTTTGTATATATGTTCACCAATTTTGAACTGCTGTTAAATGCATCCCAAATAAAAATATGTAATGTTCAGCTAAGTATCGTTGAACTGTGAGCCTTTCCTAATCACGCACGTTAGTAAAAATCTAGAAGCTAAGTCAACAATAAACGGATACGCTCTTAGAGCAATAACTCCTTCTATTTTGATTTTTGATCCGAAATTTGCGCAGTGTTCCATAACAACAGTTGTTGCTAATATCTGTAATCTATAGAGTGAAAGTGAGTGGTAAAAGAAGCTAAGGAAGGCCAAGGCTGACTTATGAAGATCAAATAGCTAGTGTTAGCCGACGGAAATATCAAAAGCACTCGCATACCTAGGCAAAAATGTGTAAGATGAATGATGAGATTTGAGGAAGTGAAAGAAGTATGTAAGGATCGCAACGCTTGGCGCTCCATCCTCTCTGACTACCCCGTTAGGGATAAAGATATGTATGGATGTATGTATCTGTCGTAAGCTTTCTATTTCAATATAAAACCTCTGCATGACTGGACGTCACTTAATCGATGTCTTTTAATTTTAGAACGAAATATTGAAAACCTAGTTTTCTGAATTAAATATTATATAGTTTCTATACCCTCTGCATGGAATGCACGTACACTTATGTTAACCACCGCAACAAAAGGCCATTGAAATGTATTTTAATAGTGAAAAAAAATCAAAAACGCAGTTTATAATTGCTTTCTCTGCATATCCGAACATATTGCTTATATGAACACAATCACAGCGCAGGCGCAGTGCGCCTTTGTACTAAAAATAGTAATGTTTGTGGATCGCTGTCCATCCGGTACAGGGTTCTATTCCTGCTCCGCTTGTGTAACGCTATCTGAGGTTTCTGAACACTGAGGCAATAAATATGAGCACAGTATCTATGCCTTATTAACGCAGATTATTGTTCCTTTAAAATTAGAGTTGCAGTGAATATTACAGTCTTATTCTGTATTCGACAGAATACGGAATACTAACGGCTGATTATTTAACGAATGCCTAGAACTTCTTTTAATAACTCGACATTTTAAAACAAAATAAATAATTTGTTGGTATTAAATTTCAAACCAAGCAAACAAAACTGAAAAAAATTGTCCATGTGATTAAACACAAAATAATAATTCTGTGGTTTCGTTACATTTTATAGTTCTCTTCATTTATAATTCAAATTGACGACCTCAGTGGCGCAGTGGTTTAGGCAATGTGTCTAAGCGCGGAAGATTCCGGTTCGCTTCCCGATCAAATCAATTTAGGAAACGAACTATTCCAGTATAAACTTTTAAACTTTCGCGTTTCATTACAAAATATCTAAAACGGGAGATTTAACGCGTTTACCTCTTTATTGTGATTTGACGTTTCGACCGAGTTGCATCGGCCGTGGTCTCGAGCAAACCACCACTTTGTGTGATTTGAGACTACGGCCGATGCAACTCGGTCGAAACGTCAAGCCACCATAAAAATGTAAACACGTTAAATCTCCCGTTTTAGAACTATTCCAGATTGTCCAGGGTCCGGGTGTACTGGGAGACGCCCTAGTAGTCGTCATCAGGTTCTCATAGCAGAGGAATACCCTAGTTTGAGACCAGATTTGATCGGTATGTATTGTGTATATTATAAAAAAAAATTAAAAATAATAACTTGTGTATTCAACTTTGCCATATTGGCTAATTCATATACCAGTCTTGGTCTTCCTTGGCTTCTGCTACCACTTACTTTGTATATTTATTTATCGTACACGTATTTAAAATAAGCAATGAAGAAATACGCAGTATGACGGGGTTGCACGACAGTGTTATTGAAAAAATGAGAAAAGAAACGCTAAGATGGTTCGGGCACATGGAAAGAATTAGTGATGAAAGACTGACGAAGAAAATCTACAGAGCGAAAGTGAGTGGTAAAAGAAACCAAGGAAGGCCAAGGCTGACTTATGAAGATCAACTAGCTAGAGCGTTAGCCGACGGAAATGTGAAAAGCACTCGCATACCTAGGCGAAAATGTGTGAGAAGAATGATGAAATTTGAGGAAGCGAAAGAAGTATGTAAGGATTCGCGACATCCCCTCTGACTACCCCGTTAGGGATATAGCGTGAGGATATGTGATGTATGTATGTCTACGTATTTGTGCTTACTTGCTTAGGTTATCAATTTACGTCTTTGTACTGAACAACTCAGTAGGTATAAAAATGATAAAACAATTCGGTTGTGACACAGAGGCAATGCAAAAACAGAACGAAACCAGAAGGAGCCCGCTTTTGTACTTTGACAACGGAACCCGCGGGGTTATTACCTAAAAATTTGTAAACAACGACAGCCATGGGATCACTGCGCGACCGGTGACTAATTGTAATAAAAAATTAGTATCATGTATGAGGATTGCGTATCTATTATTCTATGACCGTAAAATGCACTTTTCGCGGTAGATTTAGCGCCACTATACAAATTACATTACACAAATTCTCGTTTTGACAGCAGATATCGCGCGATATTGGCTGTCGCATGCTGTCTGCAAGTTACGTAATAAGCGTGCCAAATTATAAATAAGCTGTAGGTAAACGCCACTCAAATTACATCATAAATTAGTAGAACGGACATAAAACGATACTTCCTATTGTGACATAAAGTTATATCAGTACATCCGCCATGACGGTAACAGACAGACAAGGTCCACACACCTCTCCAAAAGTATAGCTAAGATGGGTAAAAAAAAACATAATAATTTAAAATAAGTTGTACATTCAAGAAAAATAATAGGGAAGGACATTTATAGACATGTTTTACATACACACATACATATCTTTACGCTGCATCCCTAACCGATATTCAGAGACTTGCCAAACCGATGTGCAACAACAGAAAAGTCTATATGTCTATTAGTAAGCTTGGCGCCGACTCTTCAATAACTATCAAATTTAATTATAAAGATAAGTAAAGGATAATTATTTTGTACTTTTTCAGTGTTCTTTTTGAAGTCGGTTTATTTTCCTTAAATTTTTTTTTAATTTTGTGCTTATTTACATCCCAGATATCCTCTCTTCCTTATCTCCAAAACCACTAGATATAATAACAGAAATAATACTCAGAACGAATGCACAAATAGTGTGACCCCAAATTAAATACTAAACTTGTACTATGAGAACCACACAACGGACTAGGAGGAGTAACACAGGACTCCAAACCAAGTTAGAAAAGTTCGTTTCCCTATTTGGCCTAAGCGGGAATTGAACTTAAGTAGATTTGACGTTCAAAAATACCTTGTAATTGGGTTTACTTGAATAAATTGATTTGATTTTTGACTTTTGAACCCGAGACCTCAGATCGAAAGACAGGTGGCAGATGCTTTGCCACCACGCCAGCAGATCAGTCACATCGCAGTCAGTCAGACACCTAAATAATTTCAAATTTTGCGAAGATTAAAAATTTTGAATTCCGTGAGAAACAGCAAAAGGATTCGGTGCGACTGCACCAATAGTCACAAGTGGGCAATGCGCGCGCGCAGTCTATTTGCGAACTTCCGCGAATGTAATTTCCACACGAGCTTCACACATGACGGTGCAGCGACACATCGCCTAAGAACGAGTCAACGAGCCAGGAATTCCAGTAGGAGGGTGAAAATATAGCTTTTATAACCGACGAGTATTTTATGATCACATCAAACTTTTTACTCAACTACGACGAAACGAAATAGAAGGTAATGATTTTAGTGGTGTATGTATGTATGGAGGAGGAGACTATTAATTAGTTCGGTAAAATCTTATCAAATATCAATTAAAGGGAAGAAGGTTTCAATAAAAAATCTCACGTCAACATTCTCATACAGAAAATATACATTATTATAACTGATAACATTTGAGTATTATTTAAAAATAACTGGGTAAATCCCACGTAAGAGGGAGGTGGGAGTTCCGCCACATCTTGCCAAATCTCACCAGGACAAAGGGGAGGTCCAAATTTAAAAAAAAGCTTTTTTTAACGTACGAAGTATTATTGTATTTGTCTCATTTACCCGCGCGAGATAGTGATACAGGCAATGTTTTTTTTAAATTAAATATGGCGTCCCTATATGGCATAATTTATACGTCGCATAATTACTGTAAAAGTTGTCAATAACTTTCATTATATTTTTGCTACATACAGATAAGGATTTATGTATATAATCGTATTAAAACGGAGTATTTTTATTTATTGCTTTCTACACACTACATTTAATGAACGCTGTGAACGCCTGTACTGAATATTCACACTGAACTTTAATATGTTGTTAATTATGTTAAATTTATCGTATTAATATGTTTGTGAATATGTCGATGGTGTGTCTTTTAAAAATAAATAAATATGTCTTAAAATTTTTACAAGTAAAAGATATTTGTGGGAAGCGCAAGGTTGTTTAGGAACGGTAGAGGTTGTATGGATCAGATTTTCTCGCTTCGCGTTATAGTGGGGAAGTTTCTGGCTATAGGTCAGAAAGTTTTCTGCGCTTTCGTGGATCTAGAAAAAGCATTTGATAGAGTATTGCGAAAGAAATTGTGGAGTCTTCTGCCTGAATATGGCGTGGTGAGCCCCTTATTGCAGGTTGTGAGGTTATTATATCGAGGCCACAGAGCCTGTGTAAGGATAGAAAGTGACATGTCGCCCTGGTTCGAAGTCTGTTTAGGTGTCAGATAGGGCTGCGTGATATCTGCCTGGCTGTTCGTGCTGTATTTGGACAATTGCCTTCAGACTTTGAAAGGTAGTATGAACAAAACTAAGGTTCTGGTGTTTGAAAGAGAAGCGGTACATACGAAATGTAAGTTTTGGGTACATGGAAAATGTCTAAAACAAGTGAATGAAATTGTGTATCCGGGGAGTCCGTTTGCAGCTGCTGGCAATAAAGTGAACGGTGCTCGGTCCGCATTAGTAGGCAGTGTGAATATGTATAACACAGTGAAAATGGCCATCCGCAATGCGGTGTTGGTGCCAATTTTATTGTACGGTAGTGAGGCCTGGACATGCCCGAAATCAATTGATAGTATGATAAATGCAGTAGAAACGCGCCTCTCAGAAATATGTGCGGTGTCACCTTGCGGACAGGATAAACAATGAAAAAATAAGCAATATGACAGGGTTGCACGACAGTGTTATAGTAAAAATGAAGAAAGGAATGCTAAGATGGTTCGAGCACATAGAAAGAATAAGTGATGAAAGACTGACGAAAAAAATCTACAGAGTGAAAGTGAGTGGTAAAAGAAGCCATACCAAGGCTGATTTATGAAGATCAAATAGCCAGAGTGTTAGAAGACGGAAGTGTCAAAAGCATTCGTATACCTAGGCGAAAATGTGTGAAAAGAATGATGAGATTTGAGGAAGTGAAGGAAATATAAAAGGACCGCGAAACTTGGTGTTGCTCCGTCCTCTCTGACTACCCCATTAGGGATACAGCGTGAAGATATGTATGTGTATTTTTACAACGATAGATCCAATGATTCATTCATCATCCATACATACATACATACACAGGCACGCACGCACACACGCACGCACATGCACGCATAATGATTGAATTTAATACCCAATTGGCCCCATCTAATTATACATACTATGAATTTTTCTAAATCGAATGTGACAGACGTACAGATAAACAGACAGGAGCTTTAATTTCATTAAAGGTGCCATTTTTCTCTTTCAGTGTAAATTTATTTAAAATACATTATACCTATAAATATAGTGTTTTGGATGTCGCATCCAACCACTTATGAAAATAAACTTTGTAATTAAGAAATGTACCAAGAAAACTAAATATTTGTCACCAAGAACGCAACGACTCAGTCTCATTTCAATATTTCCATTAGCGCACATAAATATTCACGACCGAACGGCCGCGGGCGGGCAGCGGCTGAAATTCCGCCCACCCACCACCCACTAGCCCACTACAGACGTTTTCTATATAAACCGTTTCATTCATTCGAGTGAGGTGTAAGTAGGATAACAACAAGTTTACACTGTGCTCCCGGATATCGCTTTTAGGGTTGCAAACTATTTTTTTTAGATCAAATATAGTATTTTCAGAGTATAAATATATAACAGATGGGGAAAAATAAAAAAATACAGATATTGTAATTAAATGTTTGTTTGTATTTTATTTTTTGAATGAATTTTTTTTTCAATAGACCTAATTTCAATATAGGAAAGAACATTTTATAAACTATATTTTAAAAAAAAATTCATGGCAATCGATTTATACCTTTGCGAGATACGACGCCAGAAATAAACACGCATAAAAACATAGATTGCTTATGAAAATAGAGTAGGTTTGCACACTATACACATTTTTAACAATAACAGTAGTAGTGCTCTCAATACAGTTGAAAACTATATTAATTGGTGGCATTGGCAACCCTAGTCGTTCCTCTCAAATCATTTCAGTTTGACTGTAAACAATTAAATCGTGTTTCTTGACAGAGTATTGCTTGTGGCAAAATACAATTTAAGAATTACCAACTGTCTATGTAGATTCAAACCATGGACATAATACAGAGGTAACTCTTATTTAAAAATTGAGCAACCTAAATACAGCGGTCGGCAATAAATACGATACACATTTACATAAAAGTAGCCTATCCTCAGGGCTTCAGGGGTTCAGCCATGAAAAAGCTCCCACTAACCTTCTGCGAATGGAACTTCACAAAAATGTGAAACATGACATGTCTCATTATTTTTAATAAGCAATTTTTTTTTCTTTATTAATGGTATGGCACAGATTAGCGCATTTACCAATGTCACATATTGTATACTAATAAGTAGAATCGTTATCGTAAAACTCCTCCAGTAAAGTGATAGTAGAATTTACTGAAGTTTTATAGGACTTCTTGGAAGACCGCGAGAACTTCAGCTACACATATTTATTTAGACCTACTCCATTCTTTTCACTTACAAAGAACTTTAAAACAGAACATACTGTCACTGTTGTACTTTAAAACTCCCAAAAATGTAAAAAATACAAAATCTAAATAAAATGACAGCACTTCTTCCGTTCCCGCCAAAAAGTCTATAAGCAACATTTGTACTTAAAAGTTCGCCTATGCAGCCCAGTGCAACCGAATTTGTTCATTACCACTGCACCCTATGGCAATAGCAATAAAGTCGTTTTTCGGAGTTGCGGTTTGATCATAGCGCAGGGAAATCACAACATTTGTTTTTGCACATAAATGTAATTTGAACGAGAACTACATTACCAATTAAAAAACTGGTTTTTGAGATTTGAGATAAAAATTATAATACCTATTCATTTTACTAAATGTAAATTTCAGAGATGCGACTGAATTGTTATACAAAACAGGGTTTTTTCTGGATTTTTTTTTCCAGATTTTTTCTCTAATCATGTCTCCACGTTTAAAGATTTCAAAACGAAGAGTTGAAGTTGCATGTATCAAAATATATAACTCTGTCTTCTTAGATATCGAGATCTAGGTCACCAAACAGACCAAAATCTGTACAGGCGGACTCTTAACTTTACTGCCGTAATCCGTTCCTTATAGAAGTTTCATACAAAGTTTAAACTCGCCTCCCCTTCCGTCTTAAAATGTAAATTTCCAAAAATCCTTTCTTAGCGGGCACCTACATTACACAAACTGTAATCAGACCAAGTTTCATGATCCTAGTTTTACCAATTTTTTTAGACTTCGTAATCAGTAAGTCAATCAGTCATTGAAACGCACACAGTAATAGATAGTGGTATTTCGCTTTCCTACGCTAATATTACAAACAGGTAAACTGTATTTGTATGTAATGGATAAACTCAAATTCAAAAATGTTTTCACCTATGGAAAGCTACATTATCAGCGAGTAACATGGGCTGTATTTTATTTCCAAAAAAATTTCAACCTATTCCAAGCCGAGGCGGGTCGGTAGTACATTATATAGCTATAGATCTTTATATATCTTTGAAATTATTACTTATACGAGGAAAAACATAGATCTGTTTAAAAAGAAAGGCGATATTAATGGTATGGAAACCCGAAGTCGTGATAAATTGGTTATTCCAAACTTTAAATTTCATAAGTCAAATGTTTAATTTTTGGGTAACTGCATTCGTTTTTAAAATAAAGTTCTTCAGGAAGATACTTAATTAACAGAGAATAAATTTAGATTGGTTAAACCGTACATTGATCAGACAATGATACTATTAAATAAACGATTTCATTGAAGATAAAAATTGAGTCTGGAAATGATCTCTGCACATGCATTTACTGACTATGGATATTGTAGTGTAGCATGTTGTTGAAAAAATTGCACCTAAATTTCTTGTCGGTTCTTCTCAGTGTCCAAGTTTTCTTTTCGAACCGACCTAAAGTAGATTTGACGTTCAAATTAACCTTTCATTTGGGTTTACTTGAAAAATTCATTTGATTTTGACTTTGGCGACCTCGACTGGCGCTACAATAATTACCCATATTCTCCCAAAATATTGTCGTTGTGTGCGTGGCAGGGCGAGTGCGTATTAGCTCACACATACAAAACGCGTACGCTTGCTTTCTATGAAGACATCTTACTGTTATGTTTATACTGTGGCAAAGGGCCAGTCAATGGAATCCTTTACGTCTGAGACCATATCGTACTTAAAAATACACATATATATATTTAATATTATAAAGAGAGAGCGGATGTTCTATGTCTGTTTATATGTGGAGGGTAAACTCGGCACCACTGTACGTATGTTAAAAAACTTTTTCTCCATTTGAAAGGTACATTATTCTAAATAGCAAAAGCACTCGCATACCTAGGCGAAAATGTGTGAGGAGAATGATAAGATTTGAGGAAGCGAAAGAGGTGTGTAAGGACCGCGACTCCTGGCGCTCCGTCCTCTCCGACTACCCCGTTGGGGATACAGCGTGAAGTTATGTTATGTTATGTTATTATTCTAAATGCTGGACATAGGCTATAGTATATTCAACCTGAGCGAAGCTCAGTTCGCTACTTATTTTACGCTATTCTATACGCTATTACGCTAGGCCGGGTCGCTAGGCTAAATCAAAATTACTACTAATGACATGTCAAAGCTTTTCCCTCGTCACCGCGACGTTAAAACCAAACGGCGATTACCTCTTACCTTGACCGAGAAATTGGGAACCTTCGACTTACATCACTATACTACATATAATTAGAATCATTTAGAGTTAACTTTATCGAACTTTCAAAGTGCGGCACAAAGGGTTCATTATGATTTGTATCAATTTATAAAATGGTAAATTCCTAAACTGTCTGAAGATTATTATAGACCTCTAGATCTTAAGACCTCTAAGCTATAAGCCAGGAATTCACAATCAGTGAGGAGCGCTTCCCTAAAGGGACGTGGAGATTTCATAGGGGGTCCAATATGTTTGCATTTTTAACAGACTTCAAAAATGGAGGAGGTTCTCAATTCGGTTGCATTTTTTTGTTTATTTTTATATTTGTTACCTTAGAACTCCCGTCATTTATGAACCGATTTGCGAAAGTCTTTTTTTGTTTGAAAGAATATGACTTTATGTCATTGCGCTCTGAATTAGAAAAGAAGTTGATTATAGACCTAGACTAGATATTTATTTAGGCCAAGGTCACTCAAAAAGGAGAAATAAAAATTAAAAAAGAAAAGTTAAACCGACTTCAAAAAAAAAAACACTGAAAGGACAAAATAAGTATCCTTTTTTCTAATCAAAATTTAAGTACAAAATAACTTTATAAATACAATACAAATATGTAAGTACTTGTATAATTAAATTTGACAGTTATTGAAGGCAGTGCCTAATCAATGTGCAACAACAGGAAGTCTAGTTTGGAAGGCTTGGCACCGATATAATTTTTTTTTTAAAACTTTCAAAAGAAAAATCAATTTAGTCGTAAAATCCAATCACAAATTCAGGTCAGATAATGAATGATAATGAATGAGAGCATTAATGTTCCAGCTTAATTAACAACAATGTCGTCAAATGAATTTGTATATAAAAAAATAAAGAGGTGCACGAAAATATTATCTGTGGAGACATGATGCAAAAAAGGTTGGGAAACTGTGCTAGATATTACTCTGACACAGCAAATCTTGACCTTGTGTGCGATCTACAAATTAAAATGCCGCATCGCCGCAAGGGAACTTGTCACGTACATCTCCAATATAAATAGTCGTAAAAATTGATATAAGACTTGAGATGTAAACGACAGCTTAATACCGTACCGATAAATCATCTATCACAAAGTCCGCAGTATTATTTACCATCATGAAGCCCGAGAAGAAGTACGGCAACAGAATTGTTATATGCTTGCTATTCAGTGAACAATTTAAAAATCTAGGTTCAGTAGCTTCGGAGATAAGGTATAAAGGAAGGTGGAGAGCGGGAGGTGTCAAGTAAAGTTCAAGTACTCAAACAGCCCATAGGTGAAAGCTGCAATACACTATATGGAGATGGACTCGTTCCTACACAATCGTAGCACTTCTCTCGAAGTGAAGTACTGCTTCGCAACACCAAGCCTTTTGGAAATCACACCAGCTTGAAATTGTGTTTGAAATGACCTCGGAACTAAACGTCGCAATAGATGCAGACACCAAAGATCCCAATGCTTTCAGAGATGGTAAAGGACGTGACTTGAAATTCGAAGGCACAGCAATTGCATTGTGTTCCATGTAAATTTCATATCAAAAAAAAGAAAAGAAGAGATACGCAGTATGACGGGATTGCACGACATTGTATTGTAAAAACGAAGAAAGGAATGCTTAGATTCGGGCACATAGAAAGAACGAGTAATGAAAGACTGGCGAAGAAAATCTACAGAAAGAGAGTGATAAAATAAGCCAAGGAAGACCTAGACTGACTTATGAAGATCAAATATCCAGAGTATTAGCCGAAGGAAATGTCAAAAGCACTGGTGAGATTTGAGGAAGCGAAAGAAGTATGTAAGGAATGCGATGCTTGGCGCTCCGTCCTCTCTGACTATCCCGTTAGGGATATAGCGTAAAGATATGTATGTATGTAAATAAACTACTATGCAATAAGCTAGTGAGTAGCGACCTTTCCCTATCTGACTCCCATTTTTAATATATAAGCTAAAAAACTTTTTACTAGAATTGGCGACGTGTTATCTAGAAGCCGCTGGATGCTGTCAACCCTTGAGAAATGGCGCGAAATTATGGAGTAACTATATACATAGCCGGTGGACATATACACACATATATATTCGAATATATAACCAATTAGTTATCTGCAGTGGATGCTCTTATCGCATCCTCTGACTGTGTCTGCCCTGGAAATATACCTATTTGCACTAACGACTCACCAAAAACAATTATAACAAAGAATAAACATAACAAACAATACTCATTCGCCTTGATTTCAAATTTGTAGAGTATATATTTGTCTCATGTTATTATATGAGAGAAATTTGAGAGAGGGCATATTTATCTCTCTCTCTCACGTCCTCAGAGAAACAAAAAATTTGTCAAATCTGTCAAATACTCTCTACTGTTATTCATAATTAATTTAGCTTGCATATTTGACTTGAAGTTTATTAAAATTTTTCTTTATATCTTTTAATTCTTAGATACACCAATTTCCGAAGTGACATTTGTCGTGACAATTATAGACCAAAGAATACGCAGTGCTATATTGGTCCTACGAGCTTTTGACAGCGTGTTTGAATAAGGAGATGATCATAAATATTGGTGAAATTTATTTCACAGAATTCATAAGGAAATTTATTTTTATTCTTTTTTGTATGCGCCAGACTTCATCTAGTCTCAAACTATGGGATTCCCTGTGTAATTGAGAACCAAACGACGAATACTGGAGACGTCTCCCAGTACACCCAGAAATACATACATCACGAATTAGGCGGCTTGCCCGTTGAAATACCACCCTCTCACAGAATATCGGCATGAAATAACAGCATCTATTGCTATTGTATTTCGTTCAGTGAACGAGAGTGCCGGTGGCCCATCTCCCCCTCTCCCCCTCCTTTCCTTTCTTTCCCTCTTTTCCTGAAGGCCGGAAACACAGCCGTGATTCACTGGATAGTGTCTATGGGCGGAGGTGATCATTTTCCACCAGGTTACTCGCTCGGTTGTGTGCTTTCTCTTTTATAAAAAAAAGAAACACCCAGACCCGAGACAACCTAGAAAAGTTTGTTTCCTAAATTGACCCGACCGGGAATCGAACCCGTAACCTTCTGCGCTTTAGACACAAGATCTATACCGCTGCGCCATCGAGGTCGTCAATAGAGTTAACAGATTGTTTACTGTGATATGAGCACTTATCGTTTTATTTCTATTACATGTTATAGCGTTAAATTCAGTTAAATTACAAAGTAGGTACTAATTGGAATAAAAATAAACAGTGAAATTATTTCTGTTTATCGTCAACTCCAAGAAAATAAGATGTTAACACTTTACGGGCCACAGCGGTGCGCTGCCAATTTTTAATGGCACTTCCCTACCATGTGCGTACTCAGGACGGAAGAAGAGGGTGTTGGCTGACGCTTCTACCGATAATCAAATATACATACATACATATCTTCACGCTGTATCCCTAACGGGATAATCAGAGAGGACGGAGGGCCAAGCTTCACTGTCCTTACTTCTTTCGCGTCCTCAAATCTCATCATAATCAGATATGAGCATTTATATTTAATGCATTAGGTTAGTATGTAGCGGGATCAAGTTTGAAATCGTCGACTTTTGGATATTCCTTTCAATTCCATGCCATATTAGCACTGAGCTAGCAGAAACTTGAGGTGTACTGGTCAGCCTCTCTAAATAACGAGCAAATGAACGGCCTTGTCGTACAATAGCATACGAAAAAACAAGATGACTTACTTACACACATCAAAAAAGTCCAAGCAACACGCATCATTTACAGAAACTGCATGTTTTATTAATTGATTCTTAGAAAAGTAGATTGGTATACAATCTTTTTTGTTCTCGGAAACATATACTGGCCGATTTTAAAAATAGAACCTTTTCGGTTGTGTTTTGTTTTCATTAAAATAAAAGCTAATTATTTTTTCCCGATTTCATGTTTTCGTTGCTTGATAAATTTGGTATTCATCGCACTTTTATCATTTTGAGATATACAGTTTGTGAAAAAATTGAGTGGTGAGTCATTTTTTATGTTATGGAGCGACGCCATTTGACTGTTGATGAAATGCAGAGAGCTGTAGGAATGCTACAAGCGGGAAGACATCAGTCCCAGGTGTCTCGGCATTTTGGTGTCAATAGGAGGGTGATTTGTCGTCTTTGGCAGCGTTACGTTAATACAGGTAATCCTACTAAGCGGCACCCAGGACGTGGAAGGAGTACAACTGCTCGACAGGACCGATACATACAGCTGACTGCAAGACGTCAGCCGATGTTAACAGCCCGGGAGATAGGTTTAAAGCTACAATTCTCAAGCGGTGTTGTTGTTAGCCACCAAACCGTGAGAAATAGGCTGCATGAATACGGCCTACGAGCACGACGCCCAATTAGGTGACCATCTATACGCCATGGGAATCGCGCCCGTCGAAACGAATGGCGTAGGGAACACTTGACTTGGACCCAGGAGCAATGGCTTAAAATTTTATTTTGTGATGAGACCCAGTTTGGATTTAGGCCTGATACGAGAAGGGTAAAAGAGTATCGTCGTCCTGGAAATGCTGAACGGCTGAAATTCGTCCAGGAAGTGTACCCTTACAGTGGCTCCACAGTGATGGTATGGGCGGGTATTATGAAGAACAGACGAACTGAGCTCGTTTTTGTAGATGGCAATATGAACGCTGAAAGTTACGTTGAGGAAGTCCTCGGGCCTTATGTTCACCCATTTGCACAAAGTCTTGGCTCAGATTTCACGCGATCTACATTGAGTCACTCGCCTGATGATAAGCTATGGTATGATTGACGATGGAACACGTCGATTTAGAAAAATCTATTCGCTATAGCCCTGTACCCGGATTATAATTCTCTTTCGTCCGTTTTTTTTTTCAAGATAACTAAAAGAACAACATCCAAAAATCATTTATAGCCCACCTTTTGTTAAGGAAAGGCCTTTTTGTCCCCAAACGACTGGCCTACAAAGAAATACCACAAATTAATTATTCTGAGTACGACCACGTTTTGTATACGTCTGTCGATGTTGCTGGTGATATTTTGAAATGTTACGAAGACATTTGCGTGGAAAAGTATTGTTGTACAAAAATGAGGCGAGATATTACGTATTTGTTACATAAAATACTATCACATTGGCACATCAACATGTTTCGACTTTTGGTCTGTAAAATAAATAATCAGGATCCATTTCCACCATAGCTAAAAAAATAAAATAAACATTTTCAGACATTGCAGCTTACAAACAAAAATCACTGCTTGTAAATCGATTCATCCGTTCAAACTACAATTTCACAAACAAATAGACCCATAGAGAAGACAATGCCATCCAACTTATCACACCTCTTTTTGCCTATGGGGTTATTTCTGTCTATGTTAGTATGTGGTATGGTATGAAAGGACAAACAAAATTGCATGTACTTTTATGTTTAAAACCTCTAGTAAGTTCTTGGCTTAATAATAACAATTAATCTGTCCACCAACGATATCTATGTAATATGTATCTACTAGATTGAATTTTTCAAAGCATCGCTCTGTTTCTCCACTCAACTGCGGTACGGGAACCACACCTAGTTCATGTGTACTTTGACGCTTATACAATCAACAATTAACGTATTCCATTTAATTTCGTAATTACAACGCAATAATTGATTGATTTTATATACACATATCTTGACGCGTATCCTTAAGGGGGTAGTCAGACAGGATGGAGCGCCAAGCGTCGCGGTCCTTACTTTCGCTTCCTCAAATCTCATCATTCTCATTACACATTTTCGCCTAGGTATGCGGGTGCTTCTGACATTTCCGTCAGCTAACACTCTGGCTATTTGATCTTCGTAAATCGGTCTTGGTCTTCCTTGGCTTCTTTTACCACTCGCTTTCGCCCTGTAGATTTTCTTCGTCAGTTTTTGATCACTCATTCTTTCCAAGTGCCCTAACCATCTAAGCATTCCATTCTTCATTTTAACAGTAGTACTGTCGTGCAATCCTTATTGCTTATCCATTTATCGTAAGTAATAATGGATGTTAAAACTCAATTTAATATTAGATTGCATAAATACGCAAAATTAAAGCGTCGTGGACAAGTCCATTGTCGCACATTGAATTGGACTTGCCCAATCGGAGCAAAGAAGCAATAGCACTGTCTCGCCTTTACTTACGGTGAAGTGGCGCGCATTAGAGGAGATAGAGCTACTTCCTGCGTCGCGCTCTGCCAGCGCGTGGTATCATACTCATTGTTTTTATTTACTTATTTACTGTTCTAGTGGAACGTGTATTTCAATGCTGTTCAAGTCATTTTTGTGTCGAATATTTCTCCAATAATACGGCCAGAAGAACAAGTTAAACACAAGAAACAAAATAAATACCAATGTACAGTACGATATCGGATAACTGCGCGTAAAAACACAAATAAAACCTTCGTTAAATGTCCATTAAGAGACACTTGCCTAATTAATTCAACAGATGGACGGACATTTGGGTCTGAATACGTTTTAAATTCTCGTTATACGTTGCAAAACAGGGTTTATACTTGTCATAAGCAAATTCGAGCTAACGTTTGGTAATTCCTTCAAAATAATTTGTATTGCTGAACAAATCATGTATGAAATAACTACTATCCTTTAATCAAAACTCGAGTTCAAAAATAACTTTATAAATGCGATACAAATACGTATACAATGTAGATATTTTTTATTAAAATTTTATTAACAACAAAAAGTACATACATACGTTACTAGTTACAAACTTAAAACTACACATTATCTTAAATAATAGACATCCTCAAAGTTGCCGCTTAGAAAACTGTCGTTGCTAAAGGTGGCCAGCAGAATGGCAGCAATACCTCTTTGAATAGCCAAACTGATTCGTTAACGGAGTGCAAGCCAGACTAAGGGTGGCACCCTATTTAACAGTAGGTGCAAGCGAGATGCCAAATCCTTAAATCGAGTTTAAATATTTGGTGCAAGCCACCCCGTAATATTACAGGGGCAATTGGGCAAATAGTTTTTGGGACCTTTTTAGTAAGAAAAAAATCAATTAAAATACCAAAACGTACTTACTTCTTTAAACTATAGTCTGTTGACAGTAGGGTTACCGATAGTACTATAATATATAGTATTGTACTATATTTCGGGTCTGCGTATTATATACTGTTCAAGAAATATATAGTACGCAAAAATACTTTAGTTCAGTTCGAAGGATCAATCTTTATGTTTTGACTGATGCGATGTGCGTATAACTGAACCTCTGTCTTGAAATGAGCTTTTGATCTACAATTGCGATGTGCGTATAACTGAACCTCTGTCTTGAAATGAGCTTTTGATCTACAATAATTTAAAAACTGAATGCGATAAAACATGTGACACTTTCATTGTACACAAAAAATTGTTAAAAAATAAATAAGTAACAAATCGTTGTCTATTTTGTACTCTTTCCACAAAATACTATATTTTTTTTATAGATTATTCTGAAAAATACTATAATCAGCCGAAGAAATGTTGGCAACCCTAGAAAACAGTGTTAATCTGAGTGAGAACTACAGAGTTAAAAATTAAGATAAGAAAGAAACTCCCTGTAATGAAACGTACCTTTTAATCAAAAAACACCTACTCAGTAAATTTTGCATTTGCTTAGTTACTTTCGGTTAAATAAGAATCCAATGTTTCTTGCCAATCAATTAATCGGAGAAAAAAAATATAGTAATAGATTACGGCATTTCGAGACCCCATCAAGCTTTGGACTTGGGTATTGATGGAACGGATTAATCTCAATGTTCATGATATTACTTCAAATTTTTAGATAGACAAGAAAAGAAAAGAAGAAATAAGATATATCTATCCCTACACCAATTCTAATTTATCAATATTAATTTCGTTAATTATTGAAACGATATTTGTTACAGTACATTGTAAACACGCGGACACACACACAACTTAATCCAAATCTAAATCCTTCACAAACCCACGCCAGGTTACCGATGACGCAACTGTACACAAGAAATAAAATAAAGCGCAGGTGGGGTGAACTAAAACGATCACAACTAAACGTACCAGATCTCAAACAATGTGCGGCTATGAAACCAGCTGACTAACACGCCCGACGGACATACAAACGCAAAGTGGACTAAACAGCGGGTTTATTACCTTTTACAGACAGCGACAGCCACGCGATCATTGCGCGACCGGTGACTAATTGTAATAAAAATTGGTATCATGTATAACAATTGCGTGTCTATTGCGCCATGACCGTAAAATGCACTTTTCGCGGTAGATTTAGCGCTACTATACGAATTACATTATACAAATTCCCATTTTGACAGCAAATATCGCGCGATATTTGGCTGTCGCATACTGACTGAAAGTTAGGTAATAAGCGTGCCGGTCATCTATAAATTAACCAAGCGTAATGTCCGTCACAGACGCAGTTATCATATCAATATATTATACATAATATATTAATATGTCAAAATATACGGTGTCAATTAAGTTTCTTTTCTTATTATTTATTTTTAATGCCTTTTTATTTATTTAAATATTGTGGAGCACAGTTTATTCAATGTCATATGACTGTAATTATTGTAGGTATATTATGGTTGCGTTCTGTTTTGTACTTTATAAATAAGTAATTTAAATTAAAATATATGAATTATTTACAAATAACGAAATGAATTAGCGCACAGTACAGGCATAATGTTTAAAACAGACGTATTTTGTCCACATATCTATAAATAAATGAAGAAATTACCTCTTTAACAATATAAACAGATTTCGGGGCCACACATGGCCCTCCCTCTGTAACTATCATACGCCCTCGCCCTTGGCCGCGCCTTCTACAAAATCTCTGCCCGCATTGTAACGCTCCCATTAATACATAAATGGTATGTTACTAATAAAATCATAACATAGACCCCGAAGACCACTTAGTCTTCAATAATAGATATATATAGCCGACTATTAAAATTGTCAAAGTAAGTTATATATAAACTAACATTATACATAAATATATATATATCTTCACGCTGTATATCTAACGTGGTAGTCAAAGAGGACGGAGCGCTAAGTTTCGCGGTCCTTACATACTTCTATTAGCATTATAAAGTGATAATATTTATAAGTTTGGATGTAAGAGGTACTCTCCGAAACTATTCATCCGATTTCAAAAATTCTTTCTCCAATATTTAGAATGAACCTTCAAGATGGACAAAGGTCGTATATTATCCGATTTCCCGCGCGGACAAAGCCGTGGACGACAGCTAGATGACATATAAAATTAAAGTGGCTGTCTCTTGTTACAAAATAAAAGGTTTTTCTTAAGCTCATATAATTTGCATATTATCAAAACCAGAAAGTGATTTTTTTAAATTTTTGACTATCAAAAATTTAAAAAAAATAAACGGTTTAGCCACAGAAGACCAATCTTCTGAATGGCTAAACCGATTTTGACGTAACTTTCATTAGCAGGTAGAGTACTCTTTTCAGAGAGTAATCCAGGCTACATTAGTGCCAAATGAATACCAAATTGTACGCGAGTAAAACCGCAGGGCAAAGCTAATTATCAAATAAAGAATCATGTGTCATCGACATCATCATGCCTAAAGGATTACAGATGAAAGATAGCGCTCCTTCCATCCTGCTTACTCTGTATTATTTATAAAGTGCGAAAAAAAAGATGAGGTGAAAAAGAAAATGCTGGAAAAGAAAATGGTTTACAACTTTTATTTTTATTCTTTACTATACGCCTCACTGTTTCGCCCGTGTTCAACTTGTTTTCTTTTCTGTATAAAAATTACTCTCTGAAAACTCCTCTACCTGCCAATGAAAATCCCGTCAAAATCGGTTCAGCCCTTTAGGAGATTAGGCCGCACAAATAAACAGACAATATTTCAAGGAAGCGAGCTTGGAGTTTAAAGCCTTTATTTCGAAATCACATACAGATTCTTCAATTTTATTTATATAGGGTAACTCCAGGAGTGTTGCCTCACTTTTTAAAATTATAACACTGTGTCTCAGCTTTAAATAATAAGATAGCACAAATAATGCTCGACAATACTTTGACTCTAGTACATCTTATTTATAGTTTGTGTTTAAGTTATCACATTTAGGTTGCGCATTGTAACTGTTTTTGTAGACCCTGTTTTTTGGGATAGATGCCTATGGTTCGGGGCAGATGCCCGAGAGTCAAAATTGCTAGTGGGATAGATGCCCTTAAAAATAAAATTAAATAATTTTTTTTATCTTTTTATTAATTTACTTATTATTTTTATTAATTAACCATCTTTGAATTATTTGGTCAGCAAATTGATAAGTTAAAGCTTGTATATTTTGCCTGGAAGCAGGAAAACCGGCGTCTGCAAGTTTCTTCATATGATTTACTAATTTCACGATTTTCCACTAACCTCCTTAATCTGTACTTTGATCGATAATTTTGACAGGAAAATCGATTTAATCTGTAAACTGTTATTGCATAAAAATATTTTTGCTTTGATATTTTCATATTTTCTTACCAAACGGCCTATCGAAAGCAGTGAAATGTAACGCTAAGTATATACAAATACAAAATAACTTAAAAAAATCATTTCAAATGATTCCAAATATTATTAATTAGATAAGTTGATTATGATTCGATTTAATTAGTCAAAGCTGTTCGAGTAGTTTATCTAGTTTAAATGGCATTTGTTTTGTTTCTTGTACTAAGCAATGGTAACATAATTAATGATTCACAAAACTTTTTTTAGTCATTGTAACTGTCCCGATTTGAAACCCAAAGTCCCGATTACTTTTACTTTTTGTCCTGAAATTTGACACACCGGACCTGGATACGGATACATGCCTCTAAGGGCACCTATCCCGGACAAAATCGAGTCATCTATCCTTTTAGTAGGAGGTAAATTAGTCTAGCATACCATTGTATTGTGCACATTATTTCAGTCTAAAATCACACAAAATATGTCCTTAAGACTCTAATTCATAAAATGAAACTAAATTTAAACAAACTTACCCTCAATATAAAAATTACTAGTCACTTTTTCCCGCGCGTTTTAAATCTACGGCCATTTTTTTACGCAGCGCAAAAATGTAGCTCTCTGACAACAAGACGAGGTCCCTGTCAGCGATGGTTTTCTGTCGAATAAAACGTGTGGAGGGTACGGCTTAAATATAAAAATCGTTTTTTTCGATCATCCACGCGCACCTTGCGCGTGGATGATCGAAAAAAACGATCTTAAAATCGAGTCATCTCTCCCACTGGGGCAATACTCCCGGAGTTACCCTATATAGATGTGAAATGAAATATAAATGAGATTTGAGGACGCGAAAGAAGTATGTAAGGACCGCGTCGCTTGGTAGTATGCGGTAGGATGCGATATTTCAGGCTGCAAAGGCCAGTTTGACAAACACAAGTAGTCCAAACGAGAAAGACTGTAGCGGCCACATCAATGCAATATCTATAAGTACTCTATAAGTAGTACATCTGTGAGTAATAAGCTGTATGAACACAAATTGAACTATTGAGAGCAATTGAACTACTACCACAAATCGATTTAAATCATCGGCTACTCTGTACCCAAATTAAATAGATAACAAAGCGACACGATGCATAATGTATTATGGTTTGGCAATCTATCTATTATATACAACAAAAGGGTTATTTTTCTTTCAACCACGTGAAAACTACTGAACGTATCGGTATAGGACTACGACCAATCGTTTGGTTTTAGGCTATTTATTTTTTAAATTCCATAGACCATCATTTTTCATTAGGTACGAAATTAGGAAATCTTCAGTTACATTATACAAAATCATATAAACCACTGGTCATTATTCACATGACAGTAGAAACTACAATGGAAAACATACTCTTCATTGCACCGGTAAAAATATATTACAAATATAGGAATAAAAACACTAAGAACAGTACAATTTAGGCAACCTTATCGCTAAGCGAACTCTTCCAGGCAACCTTTGGGTAAAGAAATGCTAGATATCGGAGTACATTTACGATAAGCGGTGCAAAACTGGCATTGATTAAACATAACAATCACACATACATCACGCTGTATTCTTAACGGGGAAGTCAGAGAGGACGGAGCGCCAAGTATCGCGGTTCTTTCGCTTCCTCAAACCTCATCATTCTTCTCACATATTTTCCCCTAGGTATGCGAGTGCATTAGACATTTGCAAAATATTGTACACGAAATTTGTGAAAAAAAATATGTATTTTGTATTGTTTCATTTTGTTCATAGTTTACAATTATTTTAGAGTTATTATACAAATATTTTCAGATGTTAATTTTTAATAAACTTGTTTAATTCTATTGTAAAGCATTCTGTTTATTTATAGCGCTAGAGAGCATTGTCGTGGTTAACTTTATCAAATTTAAAGTGCTTTCCTAAACATCGATAATTGGAAAGAAAATAGACAGTTCTGATCACTAAAGTGTAACATTCAGATATTTTTTTTATAATTTGTTTCTCTCCGTATTTTAACGTGACCGATCAGACAATCGGTCTTCTAGGACCAATTCAAAGAGAATTAGATAAAAGCCGACCTAAAGCGTGTTGGACACGTATTAACTTAGGGTTCCAAAGTAATTTCGAACAATTAGTTCAATGAATTACGAAAAAATTAAAACAATGAGTCTAAAACATTGAATTATACGTGACACGTAATACAAAATCAAAACAATGATCTTGGCGCCACGCGCACAGAGCGTGACGCGGGAAGCTCTATCTCCTCAAACGCGTGGCGCTTTGGCGTATGTAAAAGTGAGACAACGCTATTGTTCCGTCGCTTCGAATGAGAAATCAAGTCCATTTCAATGTGTGACAATAGACTTGTCCACGAAGTTTTGATTTTGCGTATTTAGGCAATTTAATATTGAGTATTAATTTTCTATATTACAATAAAAGTACTGCACAAGTGCAAAATCATTCAATTATTTATTAAATAATTTTATTACAGTTTTAAGTACGAAATTAAGTGAAATACGCTAATTGTTGACTGCATTAATGTACACTTGTATATGACCTACGTATGGTGCCCGAATCGCAGTTGCTTTTAAACAATCTATGTCCAAAAGCTGATTTTTTTTTTCTCTTAATTCTGGGCTCGGGTCACCAGTTTACATCTCTTTGCCAAACAGTTCAGTCGGTGTAAAATTATATCGTAAACCAGCTGTAAAATCAACTGCAGATAGGCAGACCATAACGATACGGTCTGAAGTAGTCGTAGCTTATTTGTATGAGCTCAATCGCATAGCGTCTGATCCGGATCACACAAAATACGGATCTAGAAAACTAGAACCGAATTCGGATGTCGTTTATGCATTGTGTCCGATTTGCGAAACATTTCACTTATATGCAAATTTTTTAATTAATAAATAATACTCCAGTCAATTTACGCAAATTATATGAACCCTAGATATGCCCGAAATCGAGTGAACGTATGATAAATGCAGTAAAAATGCGATCTCGTAGAAATATGTGCGGTGTCACCCTGGCGGACAGGATAAGCAATGAAGAGATACGCAGTATGACAGGGTTCCACGACAGTGTTATTGAAAAAATGAAGAAAGGAATGCTTAGATGGTTCGGACATATAGAAAGAATGAATGATGAAAGACTGGCGAAGAAAATCTACAGAGCGAAAGCGAGTGGTGAAAGAAGCCAAGGAAGACCAAGGCTGACTTATGAAGATCAAATAGCCAGAGTTTTAACCGACGGAAATGTCAAAAGCACTCGCATACCTAGGCGAAAATGTGTGAGGAGAATGATGAGATTTGAGGCAGCGAAAGAAGTATGTAAGGACCGCGACGCTTGCGTTCCGTCCTCTATGACTACCCCTTAAGGATACAGCGTGAAGATATGTATGTATATGATCTCAAACTAAGCACTAGCCTTTTGCTACGGGTTGATACGACACAACAAAGTAGGGCAGCTCCGAGCAATAACCAGACTACAAGCAAGTTCAGAAAAGATCGTTTCTTGAATACACCGGTACCCCGGCTTAGAAGACAGATCCTCAGCCACCCCGCCAAGCAACGGACCAGCCAAATTTTTTTTTATAAAAAAGGGGGCAAACGAGCAAATGAGTCACCTCACCTGATGGAAAGTGATCACCGCCGCCCATGGACACCCGCGATGTACGGGGAATCACGGGCGGCCTTTAAGGAAAGGAGGAGGAGGGGGGAGATGGGCCACCCGTACTCTCACTCACCGAACGAAACACAACAGCAATAGATACTGTTATTTCACCCCGATATTCTGTGAGAGGGTGGTATTTCACCGGGCGAGCCGGCCCAATTCGTGCTGCAATGCAGCATAAGCTCTACCGCACAATATCTCTATAGCATACAACAAAATCACAATCAGCGATTGTCAGTCTAATGGCCTAACATCTTTTTCTTGTGTATACAAGCAATGTGTGAGGAGAATGATGAGATTTGCAGAAGCAAAAGAAGTAAGGACCGCAACGCTTGGCGCTCCGTCCTCTCTGACTACCCCGTTAGGGATATACAGCGTGAAGGTAATGTACAAGCAACATCCGGATATTCTCGGATCGGATGTAATATCGTTATATCTGAATTCATTCCACGGTTTCTAGATCTGTAATTTAATGGGTCCAGATCAGACGTAGACGCAGTCTGAAAGCGTTCTTAGGGTTCCCTTTTTTATCGTTTTGTCTAAAGAATACTAAAAACTGAAGAAGCCCGAGTAGAACTCACGCACTAAGGGTTCCACACCAGCATAAAAACTGACATTGCATTGCGAAGTATGTCAGTCTTTTTTGTTTTTCGGAAAATCAAATAACGAAAACATAGATCCATAGTTACGTTAAAAGTAACAAATGCATACAAACACATTTAAAACCAAATACCTTTTTCGACGTAAGTAAAATGCAGTATATGATAACTAATTATTCAATAAAACATGACCAAAATGAATTAAAAAAAACTGAAAATTTAAAATCGAATATTTTCACAAACAGCACTAACTTCATTCGCATCGCATTAGTTCTTACTCAGAATTGACAATATTTTTTAAAAAATAACGATTATTTTCACACAAACTGCCCGCCGGTAACTAAAAAACAAAACTTTTACACTTCGTCGCACAGTTCTCGTGTATTATGGTACGTAACAAGAATGGACGAGATTCACGTCCGAGCGACAGGAGTTCCGCGCTAACACTTCGAAGCTTTCAGTTTCAGCTTTATACCAGCAGAGAGATATCTCTCTATACCTAGAGACAGCAATACAATAGCGACGGTTTAAGCTATGGTGTAACTACATTGTTCATTACGTGGTTGTATACCGATACTGATGCAGCTTTGCTCTTAGCGAGCAATGTATACCGTGTTATATCATCAAATAATATAATGATATATATCGTTGTAAAAGTCCAGTAACACTTTATGGCGATGTTTTGATGTTGAAAATATTGTAAATTGCCAGCATTATTTATTAAAATAAAAAAATTGAAAAAAAAAATTGAAAATTAATAAATTAATATCAGAAACTTTTAAAATCAGCTTACAATTCTAAATGAAACGAGTCTTTGTCGTGTTAATACTTTAAGGCTATAAAAAATATTAAAACTGCATAGATCCGAATTTAGAATTATAAGATGCGTACAAACCGTGAAAGTTTAAAAAAAAAATTAAAAACAGAATCTAGTCTTGTCTATAAAATAAAAAAGAAATAAAAATCAATACATTCATATCAGAAACTGAAAAACCTAGAAAAATCTAGTCATATTATTAATAATGATTATTAACAAGAACGAAAATTGGTCAACAGCGTGGGGCGGACACTATCTCACGGTTTGGTAGCAATTTCGGACAAAATAGAAATTGAATTTAAAAAAAAAATTGGTTCCAATAAAAACATTATTGAATATTTTGTTTTGCATTTTTAAGCGCCCCGTAGCCAGTAAATTTAAACATAACGGAATAAATCGACAGACAGATATTACGAAAATAAGGTTCAATTTTTTCCAGTTTTTGCCCCATACATACCATACATACATATCCGCACGCTATATCCCTAACGGGGTAGTCGGAGTGGACTTTTTTTGCTACAAAACCATATAAACTATTTTTGCTAACAAAAATCACTAAAACAAACAATATCGAGAAAAAATAATTTTAATCTCGGAGCTACACTAATCTATTGCTATGAGACTATCGTATAACATATTTAAACATACATATTTTGATTTATAAGGATCAAATAGCGAGAGTGTTAGCTGACTAAAATATCAAAAACACTCACATACCTAGGCGAAAATGTGAGAGAATGATGAGATTTGAAAAATCGAAAGGAGTAACGACCACGGTGCTTAGCGTCCTCTCTGACTACCCTGTTAGGGATACAGCGTGAAGATATGTATGTACGTTTATTTTTACTGCCTGGCCCATATCATTCTACAAAACACAGACACGTTATTTCAAGCAACCGCGGCCATTATAATGCGAGAAATTCTTTCGGTATCCACTCTATTTACAAATCTAACACTCACAATTAAAAACCTATAAATAACTGAAACATACGACACGAGAGACCAGTATAAAGGGATCCGTAATTTCCGTTACATTCCGTTACGTAAGACAGAAGAATAGTCTAGTAGTGCAACATCAGAGTTCATGTTAAAACGGAGAACATACAGTATTTGCACGCATACAAAATACTAGAAGTGTCGCGATAATGAAACCCACATTAAAAAATTCTCTTTTAGGTTCTATTCTTATCTTGGTATCTTCACACCGCATACCAGAGTACACAGAAAATGGTGCGCCAAGCATCGCGATCTTTATATACTTATCTCTTTTTAACCCTCCAATCTCATTATACTTCTCACAGATTTAAAGAGTGCTTCTGACGCTCCCGTTAAATTAATAGTCTTGGTATTCCTTGATTTCTACTAAACCCTTGCGCGGAGTTATTACGTAAAAATTTGCAGACAGCGACAGCTACGCGATCATTGCGCGAGTGGTGACTGATTGTAATAAAAAATTAGTATCATGTATGACGATTGCGTGTCCATTGCGCCATGACCATGTAATGTACTTTTCACAGTAAATATAGTGCCATTATGCAAATTACATTATATAAATTCCCATTTTGACGGCAAATATCGCGCGATATTTGGCTGTAGCATGCTGACTGCAAGTTAGGTAATAAGCGCGCCGGTCTGCTTATTTCCCTCTGTTACAGGTTGTAATGTCTGAATCGCATATGTTTTATATATTTGCTGAATAAATTATTGAATTATTTGAATTTATTGTATAAACATGTAACTTACTGTATGGGTTACGAAATGGGAGAGAAAGAATTTAAGAAAAGAATTTAGTTACTGTTGCTTATATCCTCGTCGATCATTGTTCATTATGGTTTCTATAACTCTTACAACAAAATATCATAAATAATCTCTTAAAACGTTAAAAAGAAAACTCTAGAAAATGAAAACGTTAACTACGCTCTAATCGCTTCCAGCCTGGTAATTCCGTGTAAATAGATACGTCACGTTCCTACAATGTTCATACAATATCTAATACTAGCGCAGTTTATAACAGAAATGTTCTCGACTGAATGAGCACGTCGGGAGCTGTCAGAGATATGAAAATGGAATAAATGGTTATTGTTGAGTAACATAGGTATAGTTCTACGGCGATATGTTCTATAATAAACGCAGACGTAACCAGTTCTGATTAGGGGTGGAGCGAAATAACATTTTAATAACATTATCATAGAATTTTAAATTATGTTATCTCAGTTAAATATACGCCAGCTGATTTCGACAAAGACTTAGGGCCGAAATCGGCTGATACTAGATTTTTTGGCCGAAACTATATTTTTTAACCGAAACTGGGTGAAACTAGATTTTTTAGCCGAAACTGGTTGAATCTAGATTTTTTGACTGAAAATTGTCGAAATTGAAACAGTCTTCAGTCAGTCTATTCATTATAGAACTTATATGTTAAATGTATTGTTTTCCGACGTTTTATGGCTCCATTTCACTGCACAGATCGTTATTTTGCTATTTTATTACAAGAGATGTGATCGACAAACACTTATCCGGCAAACACAGCTATGAATATTTCCAAGTAAATTGCTTCAGATTCAAGTGCTTGATTGGTTTCGAAGTCCAAACCTCAGTGTATAGTATAATTAAATAATAATGTGTCTTGAATGATCTGTATTTGATTGCGCTTGAAGTAAATAACAGGTAGATCATGTCATCACTAAATACGTTTTACTATCACTGAAAATATACTTCAGTTAGTTTTACAAAAGTATTACTAAACTCGCGGTTTAATTTCGGACTGACACACGGAAATTATTGATTTCACTAAACTTAAAATGTTGAAATATTAACAAAACTTTTTTGAGTAATTAAGTTTGTTAAGTAATATTAACTGAGGTAAGTCCGATGTACACAATCAAATTACTCTTAAATTTGACTCTTTAGTAAATTTAACATGAAATGTTGTAAATTTCATTATAGTTAGAACATGTAACTTGAATCTTTTTTATTTTGTAAATTGAACATTTGTGATATTGTAAAAATAATTAATACTTTAGTGCACTTTGGTTGGTTTTGTGAAACAACAGATCAACCCTCGGAATTCAACTACAGTTCTTTATAAGTGTAGCGAATGGTTTAAAATGTGTGTTTAATTAAAAATACATAAAAATATAATTAGTACCTATGCAACACACCTTGGAACAAGAGAGTTTACCTGCCTCCCCAGCCCTTTACTTAATTCGTAGAGTACGACCACCCACATTAGCACATTACGTAAATTGAATGTAATACCCATTTTTTTGCTAATGATAGTTCACTGCCATTAAACAGATGATTGATTTATTTTTTTTATATCAGAGGGGGCAAATGAGCAAATACCGTCGCCCACGGACACCCGCTACGTCCGGGGAACCACGGGTGCGTTACCGGCCTTTAAGGAAAGAGTAGGTTCGTTTCTTGAAGGTCCCTAAGTCGTAACGGTCCGGGAATACCGCCCCTTTAAGTTGGTTCCACAAAATTGCCGTGCGTGGTAGAAAATGTCGTGAAAAACGCACAGTTGTAGACCGCCATCCACCAAGGTGGTGGGGATGGAAGGTCAGTCGATTGCGTGACGTACGGTCATGGAATTCAGCGACGGGCAGTACTTCGAACAATTCCACAGGTAAAGTATAATGACACATATTTGTACATATCTAGTAAATAATGGACAAGAAAATATTCCATTTTCGCGCTGTTTCAATTATGGAATAATAATTCCATTGCGAAATTACAAAAGTATTTAACCAAAACTTATTGAAATGAACACTTTAACATTATTAAAAGCAGTAAAAATAGATATAATAAAGATTTTCGATGATTCATCAGAAACGCAGAGTACATATTATTTTTGTTACAATTAGCATAGTATATATATTGATACTAGTGAAAAAAAACAACTAAATTCAATTCCTACAATTACTCCCGTTACAAGTTTCAACGTTAGAAATGCCTGAAAAATTAATCACGCGTAATAATTCTTCTGAAGCAAATAGTAATGCATTTGTAACAAATACTGTCCAAACTACTGCAACGTTGCCAATTTTAGTTGAAGAAACTACTAAAAGACAATTCACAGCTGACGTAGTAAATGAAGAAAATCAATTCGTTCATTAAAGAGCAAAATGACATCTCGATTACATAGAGGGCGCTAGTGTGCGCAGTAACAGGTGATATGCGGTGATAAATGGAGGAGTAACATATGAGGTACTAGATTTACATTCTTGAAATATATTTTAATAACGAATAGTTTCAAGTTCCTTATGAAAAGCACTTACCTTGTGAATGTGTGAGCGCCGGGTCCCACGTCTGTTCGTCTTCTTGTTTCCGAAAACTACGCTCCACTGGAACAAAATTATATTTTTGATATGTGGCAATTCAAATACATACCTATTTATTATAGAAAAAAAAAAGGCTGTGATTAAGGTCTGCCGATAGAAGTGAAAACTTAAAATTAGGAAATAATGTACAAAAAAATAGAAGGTATACATGTATAGGTACATATATGTATAGATGGCTACAGTTGAGTGTATACAATGTATGTGTGTGTGTGTGTGTGTGTGCTAGCTGCGCACGCAAGAGCACGTCGGTGACGCTCAACACCATATTACACACATTCGCCGAACGTGCCCTTAGAAGTTTTCACTTCAGAACTTCAATAAAAAAATTAAACCGACTTCAGAAAAAAACAGAAAAGTACCAAATAACTATCCTTTACTAATCAATACTCAAGTACAAAAATAGCTTTATAAATACGATACGAATTGCGATATAATTAAATTTGAAAGTTACTGAAGTCGGTGCCAAGCCTACTAAACTAATAGACTTTCTGTTATTGCACATTGATTTTGCACATAATACTTTGTATGTTATTAAAACATTGTAAATAAATAATAAATGTGATAAAAACTAGAAACAATTATTTTATTTCAAATTATAAAAAATTTAAAAAACCCTAGGGACTATGGTCAGTGTCTTGTGATGTCGGCATTTGCACAAACGTCTAAGGCGTTCGCCCACTGTTTGTACCCCGGACCAAGAAGCAGTGGACGGAATCTACGTTGCCGCTCTTACCATCCGTGTGTCCAACGAATGCTCCTGTATCTTTCTATCTAATTGAGCGTAAACAGGAGTAAAACAGTTAGCTTAGTGAGTATGGCAACCTCGCACTGTCAGTGCGATTCATGTCAGCTTATGAGTCGGTCATGAAATAATTATTTGCAAAATACTCGTTATATATACAGTGTTTTAACTACTAGTACTCACAAAAATTTAAATATGTCATGTTTAGCTGTGTGTCGTTGTACTATGACCTTCCGGAATCACGCGCATTAGTAAAAATCTAGAAAGTCGGTTAACATAAAAAAGACAATTTAAGGAAATGCTTATAAAATGTTCTGTCCATTGATACTTCGTCCGAGGTGTTCGGGCATATTCGGCATGCTTCGGGCGTGTTCGGGCCGTCGCGGTGATCGGCGGGGGTCTTCGCGTCTGTTGGCCTCGTTCGTAAAATTTCTATTAACCTCTTTCTATTAAATTAATTATATTATAAGCTCTTGAATTGGGAAGCCAATGTTTTGTTTTTTGTTTTAGCACTGATTACAATATTGTTAAGTAATGCACTCCAGTTTTATTTATTTCAAAGTTGTATTTTAAAAGTATTATAAAAACAATATTCCAAAATAAAAATAGTCAAGACCTATAAATACAGTATACACGATGTTTGTTCAATTTATTCTTACACTGTGCCATCACAGTGACTATATATATTATGTATGTATATGTGAAATGTCAATACAATAATTAGTATTATACTCACTATTTAAAAAGTTACTAGTACCAGATGACTTTCTCAATTTCTTTTCGCTCGAGTCTTGACCTAGAAAAAATTAATTTATCATAATTATAGTGTTAATTTTAGCTGGAACAGTATGGGGAATTCCGAATTCATAGCAGATACAGGGGAACCGTCTCAGAAACTATTTGGTCCTTTTTTGTGAAAACAATTTTGGCGTCTATAAAAACTAAGAAAACTGTCATTTTTTTTAATACGGATCGACTCTGTTTCATGTAAGCCTCATTTCATCGTATCGGAAGAAAATAATGTGGAATGCAGAAGTTGGTCTTTAATAAAATATTTTTCATGTAATAGAACAATCTAATGTACTAAATTATATTCTTTATACTCTGAAAGAAAATTTTACATTTTAACAAATGCAACAATACTTAAAACTAATTAGGTGAATATCGCGTGGCACGCTAGTAGCTGTGTTGAGTAAGGCTTAATGCCTAAAGTATTGTTATAATATAGATCTAAAATAATTAGTTAAAATGGTTGTAAATAATTAAATATGGTCGTCCGCTAGTGCTGTTTCCAACGCGGTACTCCTTCGTTGCTAACAGTGTATGTTCCCGTAAGCGTGTCTTCAATATTGTGTATCTGCATATCCTCGTGTGTGTGTGTGTGCGTATCCCCCCATGGCATGTTAGTGTAGCCCTATGTGTACATGTATCCACGCATGTTGCATGTGTGTGCGTGTATTCGTATGTATATATACGTGTTCTCGTACATGTACCTGTCTCCATGTGTGTGTTCCTTCATATCTGCGTGTCGCAAATGAACGTATATCCCTTGAATGCGAACCCCTACATACTTGCATGTCTTCGCGCGTGTGTGTGTTCTCAAGCGTAAGCATGTCTACATGCGTGTGCATATCCCTACGCGTGTGCATGTCGTCCTTTCCCCGTATGTGTCGTGTCCCCACTCCCCGTGCTTGAGCGTGGCCCCAAGTGTGGACGTGGGCGTGGACTACACGTATGCGTGGGCATGTCTTCATGCGTGTACGTATTCCCGTGCGTGCGCGTGTCCCCACACCGCGAGCGTGCGTGTATCCCCACTGCCCGTGCGCGCGCGTGTCCCCACAGTCCGTGCGTGTCGTGTCCCCAGTCCCCGTGCGTGCGGGTCCCCAGTCCCCAGTCCCCACTCACCGGGCGACTGCGTGTTGGCGGCGGCCGTGTGGTGTATCCGCTCCATGAAGCGCGAGATGCGGTTGTTGTGGTGATCGCCCGCGCCGTCTAAACAACACGGCTCCTCTACGCGCCGCGCGCAGCCGCGGTGCACGCGCAGCTTGCAGTCTGATACAGATATACACACACTTTCATTCCTATCTTTATTACACCATACAATCTACACTAAATATGTTATATGGGTGTCTAATGTCTATATACATAAAACATCTGTATTACAACAGGCTGCCTTCGGATCTCACCTTTAGGATCGAGAGGCGAAAATGACTATTTACTCGATTCAGAACTAGCTACTTATACTACAACTTCATAGACCATTTAATTCATATTGTACATAAATAACAATAGAACCGTGTGAAATAGTTATTGAAAATATTACAATTTTAAATTAGTTCAAAATTTCTCATAAAATAGGCTCAGAGAATAAATATAAGACTTTACTCAATATTTATTCAGTAAATACTCAGGTCGACCTACCCATAGTATAGCCTATGTCCTTCCTCAGAATTCAAGCTATTTTCATACCAAATTTCATCGCAATCGGATCAACGGTATGGCAACCCATGAAATACAAACAACCAAACAAACATTGATTTTTTTATATATTAGAAGATAAATAAGTCCATATTACATACACACTCATCGTTTATTATTTATAGCAATATCATTATATAATTTGACGTTTCTTAATGAATAACTTTGTTAAAAGCAACGCAAAACAATATGAGTGCATAAAAGATAGCGGGAAAAATTGTAATATGGGGTGTGAGTTGAAAGGCGAGTAAAGTGGAGTGGTAAGTGGTGTCAGTGATAATATAGTGGTAGGAGACGATAGGAAATTGTAAAATGATTGTAAACAGAAATATAATGTGATGCAGGTTTTCGACTTGGAAGTGAGAAAATTAATGGTGTGGTGCAAAATGAAAGGAAATGATTTGAAAAGCTGTAATTAATACATACAACGAATCGGTGTGAGGTTTTATGAACAAATAGATGGTAATGCAAGGTCAGAGGTAATACTAGGAAGTATGAGGTAATAGGAAGACCAAGGCTGACTTATGAAGATCAAATAGCCAGAGTGTTAGCAGACGGAAATGTCAAAAGCACTCGCAGACCTAGGCGAAAATGTGTGAGGAGAATGATGAGATTTGAGGAAGCGAAAGAGGTGTGTAAGGACCGCGACTCCTGGCGCTCCGTCCTCTCTGACTACCCCGTTGGGGATACAGCGTGAAGTTATGTTATGTTTTTATGAGGTAATACTAGAAGCATGAGGTAACGCGAAGAAGTATGAGGTAATATGAAAAAGTATGAATTAATACGAGGAAGTATAGGGTAATACGAGGTAGTGTGAGTAACCATAGCTACAAAGAGAAGCGGCGTTGAGGATGTGTGGTATGAGATGTATGGTGTGAGATGTAACGTGTATGGTGTGAGATGTGATTTGTATATGGAGTGAGATGTGACGTGTATGGTGTGAGAAGTGTAATGTGGCGTGTATGGTGTGAGATGTGACGCGTGAGGTGCGAGACGTGACATGTGTGGTGTGGTGTGATGTACGCGAGGCCTCACCGGCGCAGACGTAGGCCTGCGGCGCCAGCCCCCAGATGACGAGCTCGCAGTGGTGGCAGTGGCCCGCCGCCGTCAGCGCCTGCAGCTGCAGGTGGTGCCCGCGGACCACCAGCTGGGGAGGAGGTCTCACGTCACTACGTCACTCACCACTCACCACTCACCACACTCCCGTCTCGGGCCTAACGGAAGTACCTACTCTCGCCCGAATACGTAGGGTTGTTGCGTTGGGTGTGAGATTCGGAGAGCATTTCGTTTAGTTATACATTTAGTACACATAATAATAAAAAACAATGTACGTGCATAAGTTTTTCGTATTTGTTCAAATTTAACTTTTGTGTAAGTGTAGTGTAGTGTAGTGTAGTGTACTCACGGGGTGCGGGTGTCGCTTGGCCAGCTGCTTGACGCGCTGCTTGTACAGCTTGTCCCGCTGCAGGAAGGCCGCGCGCGCGCCGCCCACGGCCGCCGCCACGCTCGCCGGCCTGCCGAGAACACCGCGACTTACTAACACTAGCGATCCGCCCCGGCTTCACATTTTTATTAATAAAAAATACAGCCCATATTACTCGCTGATAACGTAGCTTTCCACAGGTGAAAGAATTTTTGAAAACGGTGTAATTTTCGAGTTTATCCATTATACGCAAGCATAGAAAATCCACTTTGGACAGGCTTTTCGTAAAATCAGTTCTGTGTGAGAAATACATTGCGAAATAATAATAATAATAAGAAAAATATGCTAAATTTCAAGTCAATCCGACCTATAGTTTCGGAGATCTCGTGAAGAGTCAGTCAGTCAGTGGTATTTCGCTTATATAGATAGTAGACAATAATATTAATAATAATACAATGCACACGCATACGCATGGTGAAAAACGATGACAGTGAATACGAAGAAATATAACTATTGAGGCATCCAACAACATTATAATACCTTCATTTATGTCACTTAACTATTTTTTATTTGTGACGATGTGGAGAGCAAATTAAAGAGAAACAGAAACGGTCGTATATTTACATCACGTGCGACCCTGACTAGTATTACAATAGTCACCCATAATCACCCTAAATATTGCCGTTGTGTGCGTACCATAGCGCATGCGTATTAGTGCATACACATGTGAATCGCGTACGTTAGCTTTCTACTAATATGTGTGTACTGTGGCACGACACACCACAACCATACGGCAAGCGTGCAATCAAATAAGCGCACACGCATACCACAAAGTATTTAGTGTTCCGTTCCAACCCAATGTCCCTCTGTCTGGCAAAAAGCACAGCTTATTTTGACTGAGATTATATCACGCAAACAGCTATGAAACTTGCAGTAAATGGTGGGTTAAAAAACGTATGTTTTAAATTTAGAAAGCATAAACAAAATAAATTGTTGTTAATGGTAAAATGATGTTGAAATAATGATACCAGCCCGATTTTCTTGTTTGTGCTCAATCTGTACAGGTTTCTTTTCGAACCAAACGAAAGCAGAATTGACGTTGACATCTTGCAATTAAGTTCACTTGAATAAATTGATTTGACTTTGACAAAGCCAAAATCTAATTTTTTTGAGGTCGTCGTGCAGAATATTAAATGACGTATAACACGTTACTTTGAGTAACTCTTTATAACACTTCTTTCCAAATTACGCGTGAAAATTGCGGCCCTCCTCCCCTCACCTGATTTAATAAAATTCACCAAAAAAGGAAAAAATTAAATTACGTATTACATTACACATTCCCTCCTGTTCTTTTTCTGAAATGCAAAGAAAAACATCTGTAACAGACAGCCAGACAATAATCGAAAGCACATGTAATTCCATAGGCATTTCTTTCTTCCAATTTTAAAACATAACATTTAATAACTTCACCATATTTTTGTATTATGACATTAAATTTACGTCTTTTCTTTTATTATCTACACAAAGCAACTTTTGCATGTTTGTATGCGTGTCTGTATTTATACCTATTTGTCTATAGGGATGTATACAAGGGAGGTATGTAGGAGGTCTGGGCCGTCTTAGCCTGTACTACTTTTGTATATGTGGCACAAAATTGTAGTTGCACGATTGGATGATTTTTTACGCAGTCCAATTAATTGATTATATTGGCGTTCAGAACACTGTCTTTTTATGGTGCGAAGTCACAGACAAAATCTAGTTTACTTTTATGCATTGTTACACCCTCTATGTGAAAGCTATAGTCACGTCCATTGTTCAAAATCAAAGTCAAATCAATAAACATAATTAAAAGTTATTCTTGAACGTCAAATCTACTTTAGTTCGATTCGAAAAGAAAACCTGCTCACAGAAAAACTGACAAGAAACTCAGCAGGTATAATTTTTTCAACATCATTTTACGATAGATTTATTAGAACACAATATTCAAAAAGGCACTAAATGCATGTGCAGGGGATCATGTCCAGACTATCGCAGAGGTTGTCTATAGATATAGATACAACGTAAAGATATGTGGGTATACAAACTCACTTCTGCTTAACAGGTTTCACTATCTTCGTACTCTTCGGTGACTGCCACCATCTCTTTCTCACTTTTTTTAATTCCAACTCAGCAGTTCCTTCAGCCACATTTACCATACTAACCACATACAAATCAACTATTTCAAGCTACAATTTTACTAAAAAGAACTTATCGAAATGTATTATTACCATCAAAAACAATTGACAACGCAAATAAAAACATAATAACGACAAAATTAATTAACTTAATCTAACCTTGCCACAAAACACAATACATGAAAATCTACAAAATAACACGACTCAATATGACGTGTAATTACCTACTTATTGATATGAATATTCAATTTCAATGAATCATTATTCAGTACTGTTTTGATGTAACTTACGTAAAAATTAATTATATTCACTTTTACAATACTAACTAGCAAACTCCTGCGACCGCATCCTTGCAAATCTTTTTCTTTGTAATCTTTTTCTTTGCAAGTCTTTTCTTGCATTATTTATTTATTTAGAGAAATCAACAGCCATATATATATACTTAAACATTTTCCAATATTGTGTAGCATAAATGTACAGGTAAATTAAAGAATTCTACAATAAAAAAAGGAACAAACGATAAGTAGTCGATAAGTAGGCATCAAAAAAGTAAAACTAATAATTAATAGAGACATCATTAATATATAGTCATAAAAGGTTCCAAAAGATAAAAATTTATTTAAAACAGAGGCATTTTGGATAAGAAAATCTATCGACCGTTATGCAAAAATCTGCACGAACTTTCAAATTTCTATAACCAGAGGTTTGTGTTATACTTTGATTTCAGTCAGTCAGTTTCTTTTTGTAACTATAACCCGAATATACTTCATACGGGAACTTGATTACAAAACACGTCAATATTTCTCTTCTTCTGTAGACTAAATGAGAATAACTTTTTACAATAATTTGTAACTATTTTTTTGTACCGGTCGGTTAATTTGGTAAAAAATTTTTTTATCTAGTGTCTTAATAACTGAAAAGGATAAATAATTTATATAATTTATAAACCGGTGTTGAGTAACGTACATTTATGTAACAGGAATTATTATAAAGTCGAAAAAACCTCAAGGTATAGTGAAATTATACCTTAAACATCTGAAAGGGCTTTGAAATATCAAAATATTATTAAAAAATAATTTAACATATCGGCGGGAATAATATTAACTTTATGGTATATACAATATTCATGTATGAAATAAATATGTAACTATATTTTTCTAGTAATTTATGTCAGCATTGCATAGACAGTGAGACAAAAAATTGTTAACCAACCATACATATAAACCTCGAAAAATGTTCTAAATGATGGTGAAAAACACTATAACTGCACTTAACTCTTTAGTTATAAGCGAATACACAGACAAACGCGGACCACGATTCCATATTATTACAGCAGATTATAGAAGACACAGACAAATATACAACTCTCTGGACCTGAAGTAAACACTAAGTTGGCTTAAGGATGCCACAACAGTATTGCACGACCCAGATGCCAGACTGAGCCTATTTTTAATTTAATAATAAAAACTTCAAAACATAATTCACTTAGTAAATATAAATTAAATAACAAAAACTAAGCCACGTTTAATAAAATGTCGACTGTACACTGAAAACGGGGAAATACTATTATTAAATCAATTACGCATCAAGGCTACTAACATACAAAAGAACAACGTACCTGAAATTTTAGAAAATAAGTTCTAATTCAGGACACCGAAATATGAAGTTGTTGTTGTATATTACTATTGAAGAATTCTAAATTAATTTACTTTTTTTTAAATTTTTTTTACATAAAATGGCTTCTGGCCTCGAAAGTAATCAACGTATTTTCATCACATACGTTTTTACATCGCATCTCCACAAGACGTATTTACGTACACACATACATACCTTAACGCTATATCTCCAACGAGATAGTCAGAGAGGACGGAGCGCCAAGCTTCGCGGTTCTTACGTACTTCTTTCGCTCCTCAAATCTCATCACCCTCCTCACAAATTTTCGCCTACGTATGCTTTTGACAATTCCGTCAGACGTATTTACAAAAAACGTATTTAAAACAAATAACAAAAACTTCAAAAACAAAAAAATATTAGTGGCAAGTATACCATTAGAAATTAAATTATTCGCAATGCATTTCATTCCTTCATAACTGATATATGAAAAGATGATAACGTCACATGCTAATAATTTGCAAATAATATGAATATTCGATAAATATTCAGTGAAAAAAAAATCTACTGAAGTTGTTTGTTATAATAATCCGTCTAATACTACGTTTTTATTCTTTTAAATATTATGTTCTCCAAAAATACCAGTTGTATTTTATTATTTGCAATAACTTATTTTCAGTTAGGCACTTCTTTTCTATGGTAGTAACTTATTTTTCCTTATTTATACAGCATAGCAACAAATCTATTGGTGTATAAATTTGTGTGACCTTATATTTCCTGTTCATTTATTACTAATATGTCCTTTATAATACTGTCAAGGCAAAATTAAAACTGTATAATTTGACATAAAAATGGAAATAATTACATGCATTAATTTTATTTGATATCTCACACAATAACTTAAAAAGCCTGGTTTTTAACATTATTTTTATACACATATGTTCACGCTGTATCCCTAACGGGGTAGTCAGACAGGACGAAACGCCAAGCGTCGCGGTCCTTGCTTCTTTTGCTTCCTCGAATCTCATAATTCTCTTCACACATTTTCGCCTACGTATGCGATACGTATTTATATATTCTATAGATTAGGATTTCCCCGTACTGTATAAGATGAAAAAAATGTTCATTACATTAGACTAACTTCTACTGTCCAGATTTTTTTCCTCCGATGCAATGAAATGCTTACATGAAACTGAATCCATTCGCATTAAAAAAAATTGCCAATTTCAATAATTTTTATAGACGTCTCACGCTTGACCAAGAAATTAATAATACAAAAATCGTTATCACAAAAAAGACCGAATGGCTCCTAAGACAGTTCACCTGTATCTCTTATAGATTCAATTTACTCCATACTGTCCCAGTTAAAAAAAACAGTATATTGCTTCCATTGCGCCATTTGGCGCTCCGTGATCAGACTGCCCCGTTAGGGATACAGCATGAACGTATGCATGTATATAAAATAAATATGAAGTAAGTGTGCAATGACCTGCAGTGCAGGTGAAGCGCGGCGGCCACGAGCGCCGCCAGCAGCGCCGCGTGCGCCTCCTCGGGCTCCGCCCCGCGGGCTCCGGCCCCGCCCCCGCCCGCCGCGCAGCCCCCGCGCGCGCCCGCCACGGCGCTCAGGCGCTGGCACATGATGCGCTCCACCACCACCTGCTCCTGCCAGTGGGACACGGGACACGGGTCACGGGACACGTCACCGGTGGACTCACTCACTACTCCACATCCTAATAGCCTAGATGACTCTAACGACCCAATCAAAAGATAGGTTTAGTAATTATGTGATAAATTCCCAAAATGTTTAGCTATTTTCCGCTCAAACTCCAAAGACCACCAATCGACACGTGTTTCGCCGCTCAACGAAGCATCCTCAGGATATACCAGAGATAGGATTCGGTCAGCCAACCAGCACCGAATCAATCAAAATAGCTAAAGATTTTGGGAATTTATCACACGAAATGGATTTACGCAGACTAACACATGAGTCTATACAATATCTTAGTAATTATAAACAAAACTGCGAAAAAAAATTCGAAATACAATGATATATATATAAGTCATTCGTTTAAGAACTTTAGTAGTGAGAACAGATAATACATTCCGTCTCTGTCACTCATAGCCCTGTACAATGTCATCGCGACTTTGTGACGTCACAGCTATGTAACGCTATCTCCCTCTAGCTCATCCCCACCCTGTTATCACTACTGAAGTTTAAGGCGACGCATTGGAAATTTTAATGGCAGGTATCTTAATTTTTCTAAGTGGCTACAAAACGTATGAAAGTGATATTTGGTAACCTGATTCTTCAATACGTTGACTTTATTTTGACAGTTGCAATACACGATTGGTTAACTTTTGTAATACAAAAAAAAAATTACAGAAACCTCTTTTAAAACAAAGATTTACATTTTTCGGAGTAACGGATTAGGATTTATGATTCAAAATTTTCTGTATAGTTTAATCTAAACATTTTCTTCAAAATTACAACCAGATTTTTTTAAAATAATTATAGTTTTTAAAATAAACGAAAATAACTACATTTTCGTATTTTTCGTAAGCTAGCGCGCGCACGTTTACATAAGAGCAGAAGGTCTATTTTGGATTAAATTATTGTTTATCGATACGTCGCCTTAAAACCCAGTAACTCAATTTCTATCAATGAATCTCAAATTTTTTTTTTATAATTTTATTCAACATTTTTGATTATATTAATATGATGTATAAAATATGCCAGTTTTAAGAGTAGTGATCTAGCTTATTTAACGATAGTTTCAGCAGGCCTAGACAAGTGGCTCAATTGTCGTAAACGCTACTACAATAGAATAACAGATATCATGTGATTTCAATTAGTCAAACTTTCTATTCAATCAAATGAAACATAAAGTCATGTGAATACCACCGTATAAAACATAGCCGAGTAGCACTTTTGACGGGCAATAACGCCAGCAAGCGTCTCAATTGTACGAGCGTTTGGCACTTGTCTATCCGCTCAGTAATCATAAACAAAATTGCGAAAAAATATTCGAAATACAATGAAAAATAAAAACAAGCAAAGCAGTCGAAACAGACTATGTCACCATCTCTGTCACTCCTCGCGCTGAGCGTTGACACTACAAGTTTGCCACACTAAAGCTACGTAACGCTATCACCCTCTAGCCACTCTATTCCCCCTTAGATTAAAACCGAATATCTCAGTTTCTGTCAATGAATGTCAATTAGTGTTTTCTCAATCGTATTGAAAATGTTAATTTTTTTTAAATATAATGTATAAAATGTACCACATTCAAAAACATTATCAGTACATCCCCATTCCCAACTATATGTTGTCTGTACAGTGATGTCTTCTATGGCTGGACCTTTTTGGCGGGAACGGGAGAGAAGTGAGGTTCTCATTTTATTTAGATTTTATATTTTTTATATTTTAGGAGTTTTAAAGTACAACAGTGATGATAGTATATTGTGTTTAAAAGTTCTGTGTAAACAATGGAGGAGATCTAAATAAACATGTGTAGCTGAAGTTTTCGCGCTCTTCCAAAAAGTCCTTTTTAACTTCAGTAAAGCCTACTATCACTTTACTGGAGGTGTGTTAGGGACAGTTAATATTTCTCCAGAAGTTACGTCATTAGGCTGATGGTATTGTTACCAATGCCTTAAGAAATATATAAAATAAAAATAAAAATCTTCTATGGCTGACTTTTTGGCGGGAACGGGAGAAGTGAGTTTGCCATTTTATTTCAATTTTCTATTTTTTACATTTTTAGGAGTTTTAAAATTAAGTTACTTTAAAACAATATACTATCACTATTATAGTGTTAGTATTGTGTTTTAAAGTTCTGTGTAAGTGAAAAGAATGGAGGAGATCTAAACAAACATGTGTAGCTGAAGTTTTCGCGCTCTTCCAAGAAGTCCTTTTTAACTTCAGTAAAGCCTGCTATCACTTTACTGCAGGAGTGTTACGGACAGTTAATGTTTCACCAAAAGTTACGTCATTATAAGCTGATGGTCTTGTTACCAATGCCTTACGAAATATAAATAATAAAAATCTTTTATAGCTGATCACTATGTCTGATGTGTGACAAAATTTTCGTTTGCAATTGCTTGTCTTGTAGGTCAAGGACAATATGATTACAAAGGAATGCTTAGATGGTTCGGGCAAATAGAAAAAATGAATAATGAAACACTTGACTAAGAAAATCTATAGAGTGAAAGGAGTGGTAGAAGAAACCAAGGAAAGTTAAGGCTGACAGAAAGATCAAATAGCCAGCATTAGCCGACGAAAATGTCGAAAGCACTCGCATACCTAGGCGCAAAGTGTGAGGAGAATGATGAGGTTTTAGGAAACGAAAGAAGTATGTAAGGACCGCAACGCTTAGTGCTCTGTCCTGATTATTTCGTTAGGGATACAACATGAACATATGTATGTGTGACTATTGTAGATGAGAATGTGTGAGGAGAATGATGAGATTTGAGGAAACGAAAGAAGGTACGTAAGGACCGCGACGCATGGCGCTCAGTCCTCTCGGACTACCCCCTACCATATGTTGCGGTATGCGGCGAGTACCTGTGCGCGGTCCCCTTGGCAGTGCAGCAGCACGCAGTCGTCGGGCCCGTAGAGCGTGGCCAGCCCCAGCTGCCGCTTCACCTGGAACTCGCTCAGCTGCTGCGCCAGCTCCTCCTGCGCCTTCTGACGCGCCTTGCGGAATACGTTGCGCAGGAGCTCCTCCTTCTCGTATTCTGCCAGCGCACGACAAACGCACTTATTAGTTTTTTTCTTTCTTTATGACATGGCGCACAGACCACAAACGCACTTATTACTTTTTTTTTCTTTCTTTATGACATGGCGCACAGATTACCGCATTTGCCAATGTCACGTATTAATAAGTAGAATCACAGATCTTTGTTCATTTCGAGTTCATCGCACTGTTGACTGACAGTACCAACCTCTCGGAAAATGGGTTGGTACCATTTGACGGCTAACTTTACCACCGAGCGTACTCATTGGTCAAATCAAATAGCGCGTGCTTTCCGGCTTCCTGTTACAATTTTAGACCCTTTTCATTAAATCACTCCCACAGATTGCAGGAAAGCGAAAAGAAAGATGTAACACATCAAAAACTCTTTGTTTTTTAAATATCAGAGGGGGCAAACGAGCATACATACAGAAAATAGGTATGTCATGAAAAACCGTGAGGAAGTGATGTTTCTAGGTACTACTACCTTATTTACAATATACACATGGCGTTCGGAATTTATTTTCATAAGCTAGAATGTATAAAAATAAAATTTTTGCAAACTCCCCTGGCTTCGCGAAACAGCAATATACTTATATTGCATTGTAAGTGTTCGTTCGATCGTTAATTGCTATAGGGCGAAATACGACCAGCGACGCACAATTTATAGATACGTTCATACGTACCAAATTTTAAATCTGTGATATATTCGAATATAATTTAAATGAAATGTTATGAAGAGCATTTTACTGAGATCTACATTAAATGCTCAACATAACCGGCATATTTCATTGAACAAAAAAACGCAAATAACCTGTTGTTTTTATCAATAATATGTAAAATTCCATAGTTCAATGTTTTAATGAATTTTAGTTTAGCCAACGTTAGTAATGTAAACGATTGAAAATACAGTTTTTAAAATCTAACGAGTTTTCTTCAAACTATAAACAAAATATTACATATAAACCTTCTGGTAGACATTCTCCAAAATACAGTGAAAACTGTATCAAACTCCATTGCATAGTTTAGAATTAAACGCACTAATAGACAGACACGGCTGACAACTAATTTATACTAATTTAATTACGGATTAAAGAAAAGGTACTCAGTGTCTAAGTTGAACTTGTACTTACCATTTACTAAAACATGCTCGATCTCGTTCACCATGTTCTCGTCAACGCCGCTGAGTTGTAACACCTGTTTCATATACAAATTAATTTATTGAACTCAACCTTTGAAACGGCAGGCATGTGTATGTGTATGTATATATGTGTGTGTGTATGTGTATGTGTGGGTGTGTGTGTATGTGTGGGTGTATGTGTGTGTGTGTATGTGTGTGTGTGTATGTGTGTGTGTGAGTGTGCGAGTGTGCGAGTGCGAGTGCGAGTGCGAGAGTGCGAGTGCGAGTGTGCGAGTGCGAGTGTGCGAGTGCGAGTGTGCGAGTGCGAGTGTGCGAGTGCGAGTGTGCGTGTGCGAGTGTGCGTGTGCGTCCACTGACCGCGTCGGGCATGAGGAAGGTGGACTGTATCTCGTAGGCCCACCGCCGCAGCGTGTCGGCGGGCACGCCGGCCGCGCTGCGGTACCCGTCCGTCACCAGCAGCAGCAGGCAGGCGCACGCGCATCTACACACACACACGCGCGTACACGGGGGGGGGTCAAAGGGAACAAAGGGGGTCGCACTACCACAGCGACTTCAGTACAATGAACGGTATGTGCCGCAATATCGTTTGGCGCGATCGGCAAAAACTTTAAACGACAAAACAGAGTGTAATCTGCGAACGACTATCGGTAGCTATCAAGCTGGTATACGATCAATATACTATGGCTTATTGCCAGTGATCAGATAATCGGGCGCTTATATACCTAAACTTCTTTTCTTGAAAGAATAATATAGATATTCCTTCCTGAATTAATAAGTAATCCCGGATTCCCGGGATTAAACAATTTTGTAAAAACAACTATAAGTAACTTAATGAAATTATAGCAATGGTTATTTTTTATTTTATTCAAAATAAATCTAAATAAAATTACAATGAGAGTTTAACAAGGAACAGCCGTCTTGAAAGTACGAGAGGGATGTAAGCATTATTCAAAGAAAATATATCGTTTTCACAACGAGTTCTAACTATTTTGTATGCAGGTAACATTTTTAGCAATCAGGAATTTCAAACGATTCCGGGATCCGGGATTCTAAAAGGCATGTCCATATTATTCTTTCGTAGGCATAAAAATTAAGTTTAGGTATATTAGCGCCCGATTATCCGATCACTGCTTATTGCACACATATTTTTCTTCCATGGACATTCACAGTATCAAGGCTAAAAAAGCACTTAAGGATGCAAATGCATTAGCGACCCTGAGGGCTAAGATAGTGTGCCCTTACGCCAGCCTCATTGACTATCTTACGCTCCACACCAAAACATAACATTGCAAACACTGCCATTTAACAACTAAAACGGTAATAGACATCTAGACTGACGCCGAGCAAGATTTTATCACTGGCTAAAACTTATATATGCGACGTGATCGACACGTTTTTGAGCCCTTAACTGTATTTATTGTCCCTAACCACAATTTATTATCAACCGTATTATAATCAACCTTATTGTTCAATTGTACAACCAATGAAATGAGATTCATACAAAGACGGGCTTATTTCCGCAAAGGTATGCTCCATCCTATCCCATAGTGTATCAATCAATTTCAATACTTTCAATTCAATATTTGCAATTCTATTTTCTGTCCGATTTCCGATTGCATTATTTTGCCATAAATATCAAATTTATAGGCTGTTATAAAATAAAAGCTTACAGATAGCGACAGCCGCGCTGCAATCGTGTAACGGATGTCCAAAATTTCTATCATATAATATGATTAGGCGATCACAGTACTATCATGATAAAATAACTTTTTGTTGTTACGGAAACAGTGTCGTTATAAATAGTTTTTTAGTTTCCTCGTTGCTCGATAGAGGCAACAGTAGTCATTTGTAATACCATATTATTTTTATTACATATATAGTGTATATATACCAAACAAATTACCTCCTCTCTCCTAACAACCAGTTCAACAATATGGCTGTCCTAGCTTTAGATTCTCGCACCGAGCGAAGATTCGAGAACAGCCCGGAGTACGTCGAATTTTCCTGGAAATATCCACATTGTATGCATTACAAAATAGCCTAATTGACCAATTAAAAATAATTAACACATCATACTGATATTATAAATGTGAGTTTGTGAGGATGAATGTATGAGTGTCTGTTACTCTTTAACGCAAAAACTACTGAACGGATTTAGATAAAACTTTACAATAATATAGCTTATACATCAGAATAACACACTATAATTTATACGCGAATTTTCAAATCCAAGATGGCGAATATTACTTTTTTGGATAAATCGACATGAGTGTCATATTCCAGGGTTCTCGTGGTACTGGTTACAAAAATGAAGTTCATTTACAAATCCAAGATGGCGAATATTACTTTTTTTTTGATAAATCGATATGGGTGTCACATCCTAGGTATCTCGGGGTGCTGATTACGACGTTCATTTTCAAATCCAAGATGGCGAATATTACTTTTTTGGATATATCGACATGAGTGTCATATTCCAGGTTTCTCTTGGTACGGGTTACAAAAATGACGTTCCTTTACAAATCCAAGATGGCGAACATTACTTTTATTTGGATAAATCGATATGGGTGTCACATCCTAGGTTTCTCGGGGTGCTGATTACGAAAATGACGTTTATTTTCCAATCCAAGACGGCGAATATTACTTTTATGGATAAATCGATATGGGTGTCAAATTCTAGGTATCTCGGGGTGCTGATTACGAAAATGACGTTCATTTTCCAATCCAAGACGGCGAATATTACTTTTATGGATAAATCGATATGGGTGTCACATCCTAGGTTTCTCGGGGTGCTGATTACGAAAATGACATTCATTTTCCAATCCAAGACGGCGAATATTACTTTTATGGATAAATCGATATGGGTGTCAAATTCTAGGTATCTCGGGGTGCTGATTACGAAAATGACGTTCATTTTCAAATCCAAGATGGTGAAAATTAATTTGTTGGATAAATCGTTATGGATGTCAAATTCTAGGTATCTCGGGGTGCTGATTACGAAAATGTTGTTTATTTTCAAATCCAACATGGCGAATATTAATTTTTTGAATAAATCGACATGGGTATCATATTCTAGGTTTCTCGGGGTGCCGATTACAAAAATGACATTCATTTTCAAATCCAAGATGGCGAATATTACTTTTTTTAGATAATTTCCTAATATTATAAATGTGAAATTTTCTGAGGATGGATGTCTGGATGTTTGTTACTCTTTCACCCAAAAACTACTGAACGGATTATGATGAAATTTTACAATAATATAGCTTTACAATAGTATACATCAGAATAACATATAGGCTATAATTTATACGCGAGCGAAGTCGCGGGCAAAAGCTAGTTTCAATATAAATATTTGAACTTTATTAACAAATATAAGAGTTATTGCTTTTTAAAGTCTAACGTTGGGAATTAATTAGATGATCTTATTGGTCTATGACGTAACAATCTCATAAAATACAAAGTAGCAAATAAATAAAAATAAAAAAAAACGCTATATTTAATTTTTTTTTTATCATTTGAGGGTTTAAGTTACAAATGTATGTACTCTACATCAAATTTTAGCTCAGTAGATGTGAGGATTGTGGTATAAATCTACTTGCACAAACGGACAAGACGGGCAGACAGTCGAACAGACACACAGACATGATGAAACTATTTTTATTCTTTTATTTATTTATTTATTTATTAAGGGAAATTATAACGATTCCGTAACCATATCGGCTACGGAACTCTAAAAATCACAGATTGATAGCATTTTAACTTAGCAACTTACAGAGGCTGGAGAGTCATCCTCTTCCATCGATATGATCGCCCTCTGAGGATCGGCGCATGGCTGAAAATACATAGCGGTCAAGCGTTAATGTTGGACATTGTGCCTGAAACACTCGAATTTGCACTGCAAATTAATATTGAAAATACATTAGCACTTTAACTGAAACCGATTCAGATTTTATTCATTACTAGATGTCGCCCTGTGGTCGAAATTCGACCGTAAATATAAACTTAGAATATAAAGTCTATGGAGAGAATCTCTGCTCTGTGCGACTGCTTGATCCAAGGCGGTTACGTATATGTGATCACAAACTATTGAGTTTGAAATTGACAGTCTTTTTGACATTGGGAGTATGAACGTAAACAATAAGTGAATTATTTAATTTAATGTATTTCTAATGCATATTATATAAAAATATTAGCTCTCTCCAGTCCTTCTCCATATAAACTTTAAGTGTACACAAATTTCACACTCCTCCGTCCGCGTAATTTTCTTAGAAAGCATACATCTATACTAATATTATAAAGAGGTAAACTCTGTTTGTTTGTATATAATAAACTGAAAAACTACTCAACCGATTTAAAAAATTATTTCACTTATAGAAAGTTACAATCAGTGAGTAACATGGGGGCGTGTCGGTAGTTGTACATATATTATATTGTAATTATATATTAGCGTCTAAACAAACACATGTGAGCGCAGCGAGCGTTTTTGTTATTGCGCGTGCGCCTATTTGAACACGTACCTGGTGAAAGCGCAAGTCTATATGTGTACACGATACATTTATATAAGTATAATTCGAAAGTGATTTGAACGCGTATACTTATGAATATACAAGGTGTTACACGAGTCCACCAAATCCCTGAAAGGTATTGTAGCATGTAAGTAAAGAGTCCACCTATGAGGTTACAAAAGTCCTCCTGTGATATTTTTATTTTGATAAAATTTAAATAATTTTAATGATAAATAAAAATATCGACTAAACTGCCGGCATCACTATTTTGAGTTCATGACCCATATACAACCCCAGGGTGTAGTGAATTACCAGTTAACTACCTCCTTTGCTAGGCATCTACCAGGCTACCGGCTCAGTTGTAGTGTTCTAATATCTATATGTTCTTCGAAGTCTACATTTGTGTGCCAGAAAGTCCTTCTCTAGTAGAACTGAGAACATTACCAGCGGTATGCAAACGTTGTGTCATCGTGCGAAACATTTCCAAAAACATAGAAGCAGCCTCCCATTTGCTTCTGGTTTGTTGAGGCAAAACCGATATTCGTAAATTCGACAAACGCCACACAAGTTACCATTAACGGCTCCGAGCACAGCATCATGTCATAGTAGTCTCCTTTAGTACAGTCACATTTTCAATCACAATTAAAATAAATAAAAACTAGATGTTTACGTAAACAGCTCAGAGCTCTGACTAAAATAATAAGTTCCGCCTTCCGGCAATCAAAGGTGCCGACAAACAGTTGCGATTGGTCGAAGCAAACCAATGAAATTATTGCATATTTTGTGTGCTATTTTGGTATTATAGTTTTTATGTATTATAAGAAAGGGGAGAACTAGTCATTTTTAGGGTCCCGTTTTAAATTTTAATAATTTAATAACATTCGATTTCGTAGTAGGCGTTCGGAACTAGAATTTCAATAATTAAAAACAGTAATGTAAAATTAACACAATGTGTACCATGATCCCGTTATAGGGGCATTTACAATGGAAATATACATTTTAAAAATCTTTTGGAAAAACAAAATTTTTGCCGTTTTAAAGTTAAGAAACTAATTTTTTAAATACGATACAATACCTAAAAAACTCGAACACTAAAAAACTCGATACAAATTTTTTTTTTAAAAACAGAATTTTCAAAGATTCAAACTCATATTTCGTATCGAGTGCTTCATTTCTTTTTATTTGAAAGCAACCATTGTCCGTCTTTTTAATTTACACTAATATTATAAAGAGGTTAACTTCGTTTGTATGTTAATGGATAAACTCAAAAACTACTAAACCGATTTCAAAAATTCTTTCACCTTAGAAGGCTACATTATCAGCGAGTAACATGGGCTGTATTTTTTTTTTATTCTACCCGTGCAAAGCCGGGGCGGGTCGCTAGATGTAAATAAAAGCGACGAGAACAAATCATAAGTAAATATTAGAAATAAATAATAGCCATGAATAAACAGTCATCTATGAAAGAAAAAATTGTACGTTTTTTTAAATGTAAATAAAACTAACGAGAAGGAATCATAAGTAAATATTAGAAATAAATAATATATAAAATCAACATTACTCAAAAGTATTTTGAAAATGTGATTATCAGGGTAATTACGATTCGAAACTAAATGAACAATACTTATTAAAAATCATGCGAAAGTACGGAACCCTTAAAATTAATTTAGGAAGCCAAATACCAGGAGAGCATGCAATTTAGCTGCGCACTGTGGGTGTAGCTGTTGAGAGGCCGGAATATCAAACCCTCCTTAATACTATTAGGATCCCGTTATCAAAATAATTTTAATGCGAATTGAATTTATTAATTTTAAAAAGAAGATAATTGCTTTGTATTATTGATTACTTTCGAAAATCAATGAAGGAAAGTTTTAAATCACTACAAAAATAGACAAACCGCCTACACCAAAAACGGTAGGTACATTTCTAAGTAATTCAAAATTAGAAGAGAGGTTCAAAGTGTCGTCCTTTGTCTTTTACGCACAACCTCGCCTGTCGAAAAATGGCTGCGTTGCTGCGTTTGGTAGGTATTCACTACTCTACTCACACTCAAGAAAACAACTACAACAACGGTATTTCTATCGTTAGCTAATAAGATACGATAAATATTTTAACCGAAATGAAATGAAAACTATTGTCTTCCGAAATTCGATATTGATGCGTTTGATTGATATGAAAGTGAAATTTAAAAATGTCACAAAGTATCCTGCAATGTAACTTGGATGCCTAATTGATGTTGCTGAGCAAAGAGAGTTCCATTACTTATTTGCATTGTTTATTTTGTTCTTCGTAAACTGTAAAGGTCGTTGCTGGTAAAAATCTTCTGGTTTAGTGAACGAAGTTCCGTATCAAGCAAACCATTGTATCATATTTTAATTATTATACGAAACCCATGTAGAAAAAATAAAAAGCTTTGACAAAATAGCGCCAAGTTCTAATTGCCTGGTAGTTACAAAGATTAAACTACAGATGGGTCTGTGTGAGACAGCTAGATAATAGGCGTCCCTATGGAATAAGTAATTTTCATTTTCTGAATCTAATTAAGATAATTTACCGAAAAAACTTTAATTACATCTTTTAGTGTTAGGTGTTCGTTTATTAGCCTTGCAGCGCAAAAGACACAGACATAACATCACATACCGACACTAAAAAAGTCAAAATAGTTTGTTCAATACAAATAGCACAATTACATCTTGCACACGAAAGCTTAGGCAGAAATTACTTACAAATGTCTCCAGTCTGAAAAAATATAATCTATGATTTTTAAGTTGATGACCTTAAACTTGATGAACAGCTGATCACTAGGGATGGGATTCTTTAGAAATTATATCGATTGTTTTGTAAAACTTCGATAGTAATTATTTTAGAAATCCTAATAGTTAAAACAAAAATAACCGCACTTTTCGTTTCAGTGTTTTTAACATTCTATCGCGCTTTAAGCATTACCCGAACCACTGTAACACCTTGTATATGTCTGTAGATAATTTGGTGAATACGTGACTCCATGCCTTTGAGCACGTGAGTAGGCTAGCGTGTGATTGTGTTTGTGAACGCGCCCACGCGTGTACGTTCGTGTACATGCGTGCACATGGGTGTACCTGCACATTGTGCGCGTAAGGCGGCGGCGGCGTGCCTGGCGGCGGAGTGCCGCGCGACCACGCCTCCTTGTCATCAGAGATATGGTCACAAGCTGCAAGAGATGTAACGAAAAAATTCACGTTGTATACCAATATTTTAAAAGGTACTTACAGATAAATAAACATAAGGGCCCCGAAATTTTTTAACTTGCGTAGGTATGATACTGGTATATACTTACGTAGGCCATAGGTACTGGTAATACATACTTATTATTGCGCGTGTCTCATAAAAGTCTGCATAGGGATAGATTCTATGCAAATTTATGTCCCAGACACAAAAATAAGTGCCAGTGTAGTTTTCAAGAACAAACACACAAGTATAGGAATAAAACGATAATTCGATAATAATTATTCAAAAATAATAAATTGAACAAAAAGCGTGTTAGATACGTATTAACTTTAAGTTCCCAGCACACGTCAACTAAAACAAAGTTTACTCAATAACATTAATTTAAAGTTGTTCCAAAATCTGATTATTCATATTTCTAATTTTGGGTTCCTACTTAATGAAAAGGTTTACATTGACAAAATAAATAGTAAGCAGCACACGGACAGACAGACATAACAAAACTATCCGTTTTTACCATTTTGGATATGGAACCATAAAAATGATTTAAAAAATCAGATTCACAGAAAAATTATAAAAACTCACATCTAGGTAATCCGTGGTCTAAATGCTCGGGTGACGATTGACTTCGTACGTGCAGTACGGGCACGCTGCCTCTGTTGTCCGTCTGTACATAATTTCATATTTAAATTTTATTACTGGCATGTACGCTTAACATATAATCTGAATTATATATTTAGTCTCGGATTTATATTTGTCATCATACAATTGTCAAAACGGAAAGATCAAAGCTTAGGCATTGTGAAAACCCCACTATTTCATGAAATAAACAACTGATAAACGCCATACTATTCAATGCACATTATTTGACGATTCGCTCAGCCTATAATCGGCCACATCGATGCCATGGTAACGACGATTCCTGTATACCAAGCTCCACTATAACCTTAAGATGGATATCTTTCTCCAGAAGCTGTATGCTTACAGGAGAGGGGTTGTGAGAGAGTCAAGTACGACTAGGGTTGCCACCCGTACTTTATTATAAAGTATTGTACGTTATTTCGGGTAAATGTATTCTATACTTTATGAGAACAATAAAGTACGCTAAAATACTTTTTTCGCATAATTTGATTTCTCTGGGATTCATTTTAAATATAACGTACAAAAAGAGGTTGGTCGTAAGTATTTTTGCATAAAACGAAACGACAGTTATTGAAGTTGATGTCGTTCTCGATTTTTGCCGAATCGATTCGATAACTGACTAATATACCCTGTGGCGCTCTAAACCTCCGTTTTTGAACGCAACCTAGCCTCAAATGTCAACATAACATTGTTATTTGAATGTCATTGTCAAAACTTGTTTCTTTTGTGGAAGGCGAATTGAGTGGAATAAAAATATGATTAATAGGTTTTATAGCTTTAAGTTATAGTAAATCATGGACAAGGACAACCTTATTAACGAAAAGCGAGATGAAAGATACAAACCGTCTCTAAATCTGATAAAAACTGATTTACTCATTTACTTCAACATAAATATACTGTGAAGATGCTGCGCAGATATTTAGCAGTGATTATTATTTGTTAAAAATTGCTAAAACTAATAAAAGCATTTTTTTATGTAAAATAAAACAAGTAAAACAAATCGTACTTTATTTTGACACAATGTATTTTTTTTTTCTACCTTCAATATCCAATGTACTTCTGTGAACAAAAAAAGGTGGCAACCCTAAGTACGACTGTCATTTGTTGTCATTGTCAAACTGTTGTTGTACCAAATAAATAATTAAATGAGGCGTATAAAGTATTACTAAATAAAAATTCTTAAGTAAAACTGTGGCTTGCACAAAACTCTTGCATTGTTAGCTTAATTAAGACGCATGTTTAATTACTGAATTACTACCATTTATTGGTACAATATTCGATGTATCTTGACGCGGCCATTTTGCACACACGTAAACCAATCGGAGAGCGTAAAGACAGCGCCGATAACATTAGAAATAAAACTATTTTAGATTCCACCAGGTCAAGTTGTGACGAAACATTTAACATGCAATATCGACAAATAGCCCTCATCATCCACCCAACTTTTCATTGGACACATCATGATATGACGGCTAGACAATAGTTGATTTAATGAAAAGGTGGCGTTTCGCAAAATGCCCAGGTAAGTCATGATATGCTTCGAAACTGAAACCGTAAGATGCTAAGATCGTACGACGATATGATCGCTCAACGACTGTCTTTATTATACTATATTACCACACTGACATTTTAGTATTTCCAGCCATTGTATACTCTGTAAGGAATGTAATACTATCGATTAACGATGTTAGTTGAAAAAACAGCATCGCACTGTTTACTCTTTTACATGATCATGGTTCTAACACTTTTATAGATTATGTATTTATTGCTTTTTATATGGCTGCGCCAGACAAGGCAAATAGTTTCGATTATTCTCAGTAATCAATAGTGCTTACCGTTTGTTGAAAGTATGTAATGGCCCTAAAATTACTAAGATTTCAATGTGTATTATATACAGTATCTGTAATACACATATTCAGGGCTACATTTGAAAAAAAAAATGTATGGAAATAATCGAATATCTCAATAATCAATAGTCCTTAAAACTCACATATAATCAATTAACATATGGCAAGCTTTATAAAACTTAAGTATTTTCAAGGCGAGAGTGAATGCCTTTCGAACAAGCGTGAGAGCCTTTTGGCGTCATGGCGTTCGGTTAGATAAAACAGTGACCAAAGTATTCATTACAGTTAAAATTTCAATAAATGTTAAGTCGAGTGTTAGCTGAGGAAAATCTATAAAGCATTAAATTTCATGAAACAACATAGATAATTTTTACAGAGGATATCTTACGCTATTCTGTCTACTCCATCAGGGACATAGAATAGAGATGTAATCATTACATCAATTAGTTTTACTAAGACTTTTTGACAAAGACTAGTTATTTTCCGTACATTTTTTATTTCTCGCATAGTCTAATGCAGTACAATTCCAGTGGACTTTACGAAATGTTAGTATAATGTTAAGAAATGTTAATAATGCTGAAATTTACAAAGAACACGTACATACATGCTTTTGAATACCGAGATGCAGTTATCTCTAAACTTTACAATTTAATTCTGAACAAATTTAACTCAGTTTAAAGAATACCTGTAAGTACAATTCAATTTAAATCAGTATTAACCTGTAGTAACAGTTTTAACCAATATTAATGTATAATAAACGGTTTTTATTCCGGTATTAACTTGTTTAATTAACCAACGAATTGACAAAGGTTTTTAAGCTTCGTTGACACAGCTATTTTTTGAAGCTTTCGGACTGAAAATTTTTGTATAATCTATCATCCACTATAAGCGATCTGCTTCTTGTATAATGCGTACTGACAAAGGTCGGGAACACTCTTCGAGAGTTACTGTTTCATCCTTTTAACTTAGAAAGATGAAGATAATAAAGATATAAGAGTGATTAGAAACTGATCAATAATAATGCTAATAATCAGGCTAATAATCAGGCAACACTGAAACCATACATTTAAATTAAAAATGCACGAAATACGTTCAAACTTTTAACTAATATTTAGTACTTAAATTAGGACTCTGTAAATAACTGGTGTAATATTTAATTGTGATTGACGTTCGTTTTGACAGCTGTCGATGAAAAAATTACAAACAGTTGTTGCTTTTAAAACAGCATACCGAACATATTATATACCTTCTATATACTATTTAAAGCTTAGAAAAAATATAAGAAGCTATGGCACGAAAAATATGATTTATTAAAGAAAAACAAACAGAGCATTGTTAAGCACCAATTACGCTAAAGCAATACTGAAATGTATTTAAAGCCAATACGAAAAATTAACAGAGTAATTCGAAATGAATGAATGTATTAAATTCAGATTTAAATATTTAATTTGTACCATATTTGTTACCTAGCTCCGTTAACATCCAACTAACAAGCTATGTACCAGTATATAACATTCTCTCGATAAACCTTTTTCACATGCACCAATATAATCCCGTCCTTATACAGTATGTAAACTTTTCTAAAGTCCGAAATTTCGTCCAAAAACTTTACTATGACAAACCGAGATTTTTAGTTAAAGATTGCACGTTATTCATTATCAAAAGAAGGCAAATCGGGACCAATAGTGAATAACAATATTTTAGAACAGCATTCATGAATTTTCGATTAGAATTTCGATTTTTAAAAAGAAAATAACCTGAGTCATGTACCTACTCCCACACTGTGACAATGCTATAAGAAAAGTACAATAATATTTCTATTAACAGTAGTTTTCTATGTACATACATGTATAATAGTACAAAAGCATGTAGTAAATTGTCAACATGATCATCTGTCTCGTTAAAATACTGAAAGAAAATGAGAATTGTGAAATACCCTTCATTAATTATTAGTATTTCAGAATATCCACCCCCTTGTAAAACTATGAAGTAAGAATTAAATTAATATAGTATATTACTCATCTTTATATCATGCACAAACTCTTCAACTTTAGGTGCTATCACATGTAGGAGTGGCAGATGACTTCATTTTTTTACATACTGTATATTCCAAGAACTCCATCCACTGTCATTACCTGTAGCGGCGGCGGCGGTGCGTTCACCAACGGATAACTCATTTGTAACGCAATTGAATTAGGTTGGGGCCCTTCCAGCTCGCCGTCCAACGAATGCGACGACCTCCTGAATTGTTTCGCACTGTCGTCCTTATACGACATCATGGAATGATGCATAGGCGATATCGGCTTGTCGTATCTTCCCATATACTGCTTATGTATGGGAGATACGGAGTGCACAGACGTGCATGGCTTTGGTTTAGCTAGGGGGTTGATGGGGTTTGTCTTGACTGGACTCAAGTTGTTTCTGTTCGGCCTCTCTACCGACCGCGGCGGCAGCGGTGGAGGAGTGAGGTTGTCCAGACAAGTGGTAGGCACCAGCGGCACGGAGTTGTTGTGCGCGTGTCGCCGCATGTTGGTCGACTCGTCAGAGTTCTGGCGGATCAGTGGCGGTTGATTGTCCTGTTGCGACTTGCTTTGTCTCGCTTGCCGCAAGTTCCTCAAACTCTGGCCTGTTAAGTTACTCAAACTCCTTGGCAGGCCACTGAGAAAGCCGGTCGCATTATTTAGCGGCGGTGACTGGTTTTTCTCCGGTTTGTCGTTGTGTTTCATCCTCGTGCCCAGTCTCGGTGTTATCGGTGTCACGGACATTTGCTGTTTGTCCGTCGGCTAGATACGTATGTACGTGTTAATTTCGTGAGTGTGAAGGTTGCACTATTATGTACGTGATGTGGACCGCTCAGACGCAGACTGCGTGTAGTTCTGATCTTTTAGATCAAATCGAACAGTTTATATAGTTAATAATTAGTAAATATGAACTAAGTGCACTAACGTAATTAAAGAAATAAATCCATCGTAGTCTATATGATAACAGAGACACAGTTAAACCACTAATGAGTTAGTCAATAAATCAATAAATGAATAACGAAAATTGTATTCGTACTGTACATGGACAGTGTTTTGGCAACCACATATTTGTAATCTTAAAAAAAAGATAATATATATGTAAATAAATTTTAAAAAAATCTCTTCCAACAAATACCATAAACAATTACTATTTTATTTAAATTTTCAAAACTCCACGCAGTCAATGGCGGAGAATACAAGTGCATTTACAAAAATAGTATATTGTTGTTTTATACAAAATATCTGAGACCACAACCTCGAGGTTTGAGGCGAAAGTTAAATTGTGTTTATTGCCATTAATTATATTAATTTGGACCTGTCTGGTTCTATGCATAGTTTGTATGAAAATCTTGACCGTAAAAAACAAGTCGTATTTGTAAATAAACATCTGTTTTGAAATAAACATATCCAATAACAGAAAATGTAGAAAATCTTAAAAAAAGATCCCAAAAAATGTACAAAACTGTTCACAAAACGCCAATTGACCCACAAAAAATGGACGACACAATCAAAAATAAATATATAATGGAAAAAACAAAACATGCACAGAAGCAGACGTGAAACGAGAACATGAAGGTTATAGACCCTTGTTGAGACCCTGATTATTCATAAAATGTTAGTACATACATTAATAACACCACGATGTTATGACAAAATGTAATATCCAATTCAAAATTCACTTTCGCCTCTATATAAACATGCGGTTCAAAAAATAATATTCACATGGCCGTTATAAGTTTGAGAACCACTGTCATTCATGATATACGTATATTATTATTACCATTCATCTATCGATCTATAATTATCATTAGCTGCGATTTTATCTGGGTAGCTTTGACATGTTTACCTACACTCCAGGGTTTAATTTTTGATTATTGGCCGAACGTGAGCGTCCAAGCAAAAAGGTTCCAGTGGTCGACATTTAGTTTCCGAGATATACAATTTTATAGTTGGGTGAAAAAATGGCATTTCGCGATTTTAATTGATTATTAATTAATGCTCAACTATCTACAAGTTCATAGAGTAAATGATTTTATATGATGTTTCTAAGTAGAAATGTTTTTTTTAATCAAACTATAAAATGCTTTTTCCCAAAACAAGCTTTTTTAGTTTCAACTTTAAATGTCTGAAAAAAATATATATGCCAGTTTTTGAATATTTTTTAATCCTTATTATCAATTGTACATTCCGAATCTAGTCTTAACTCAATACCTCACTACTAGACCCTTTTCGCTTGGACGCCCACAAATAAGTATTTTAGTTCGTATAGATTCTTTAAATATTATTATATAAGGGACCCCTATATAACATTTTAAGCTTCTAGACCCAACGACTATGTTGATGTATCAGTTACGTCAATCACTTTCCTTTCACTCACATATACGATATTTATTTATTTATAAGTCCTTTTTAATGCTTGTCTACATTATATGAGGAAACTATACAACATTTTATAATACATACAATTTCATAGACATAATGATTTTCACAGATTACTAATTACTGATAACAATAAATTGTTTGAACAAAAATAGACATAATGACCGTGGTTATTAAACACAATGTTTATTTATAGATTAATAACCACGGTCATTATGTCTATTACAACACAATGTTTATTTATAGATAACTAATGGACAGCAACTAAAAACTCATGGAATTCAACATTTTTTGAACCTCAATGTAATTGCAAAAAAAAAAAATATAAAAAATTCTGTTAAAATCTACGATAAACAAAAACATGGATATTTTACGTGTCAGTAAAACGAGCAAACACTAAAACGTGGTGATTTATCATTATATATTGAAAATTTATTAATTGAAATGGGACATTATGCCACATATATTATGTTCGCTCCTAACTTGTATTAAATACACAGTACTGTGCTTACGGGGTACTTTAAGCACAGTTTAAGGCAAACGCTCATTTAGCGACCACCGTCGCCTCTCCTCGAGTGATTGTGTTTTGTTATTTGGATTTCCCATACATATACGCTATTATATATCTTTTCTAGATTGTCTCGGGTCTGAGTGTACTGGGAGATATCCCCGGTTGTAGTCATAGTCTGGTTCTAATAGCACAAGGAATGTCGTAGTTTCAGGCCAGATAATCGGTGTGTATTATCTGGTACGTTTTTTATTTAGTGACACTATACTCCAGAACTGCAAAAGTGCAGAACGTTTCTTTTAAAAAATATACATGTGCATTGTACATACTGATTTTAATTTGCGGAAATCCATTATATGTGATGATTTCTCATAATTTTTGGCTATCCTTCGCCTGTAATTCGTGTTTCCCCTCTTAATGAAGCATCCTCAGGACATTCCAGAGATCAGACTAGGCCAGTTTAGGATTCGGTGCTGGTTAGCTGACAGTCTGATCTCTGGAATGTCCTGAAGATGCTTAGATGATATAAATTTTAAAAAACAATGTTTCTAATGATATATCGCAAAACATCGGTGTAGGAATGGGATATTTCACATGGAAAAAATTATTTGACAATGAGTGGACGCCGAGCGGTGAGTCAGACGATGCTAAAAACATTCATTTTCAATTGTATCATCGATACCGTGCTGACGCTATATCCATATTTCTGTTTATCGAAGGTTAAATTACAAAAAATCAGCAGCAACATATCGATAACTGCGATTAAATGTGACTATCTAATTACCGTGATATAAAATGCCTATGTAAGAGCAGGACAGTTGTATTATCATAACTACGTCTCGCTCTACAAACTAAACTGAACCTCATGTATGTAGTCATAAGGTATATTACCTGCGATGCCATGATGGAGTCAATCTCGTGTTGAAGTGTAGCGCACCTTTGCTCAGCCGACTCGAGTTGTGCTTGCTTCCTCACGTCTGGCACTTTTGATAGTTCATCTGGAATTTAATAACATAATTTTAAAACTATTGCTCAAGGCAATCACACAAATATGACCTCCACACCATACAACAAACTTTGGTACATCCAGTAACATCCAGTCTGGCCGAGAATCGAGCTCAGGCTGTTAGCGAGGTTTTAATGAATCTATTCAAGACAAGGATCTTGAATAAATTCATTAAACCATCGCTAACAGCCTGTATACTATAATCGCTTAAAAACCTTTTTCAAAAGCAATTCTAAATCAACATCTAAAGAAATTTTAAGAAAACAATTAAGCAGACTTGAAAAAAAACCTTGCAATTAGGTTTAATTTTTTTCTTAATTTTTTTTTATTTCTACCTTTTGAGTGACGTTGGCCTAAATAAATATCTAGGGAGAGGCTACAATTATTTTCTTTTCTAATTCTGAAGCGGAATGATATACAAGAAAAACATCAACATAAATAAAGCTTATAAGCAGTTAACGTTATTTGTGTATCTTCGAAGTTTAAGCTCCAATACTAGTGAAATTTAAATGATATTGTATAGACTCGGTGTTACTTTGCGGAAATCCATTTCATGTGATGAATTCCTAAAATCTTAGCTATTTTCCACTCAAACTCCAAAAACCACCAATCGACACGTGTTTCGTTCCTCAACGAATCATCCTCAGGATATTCCAGAGATCAGACTCGGTCAACCAACCAGCACCGAATCGGTTGATTCGGTGAATTGAATTCGGTGAATTGATTCGGAGCTGGTTAGCTGACCGAGTCTGATCTCTAGAATATTCTGAGGATGCTTCGTTGAGAGGCGAAACACGTGTCGATTGGTGGTTTTTGGAGTTTGAGCGAAAAATAGCTAAAGATTTTAGGAATTCATCACAACAAATTTAAATGAGACCACCTCGGAAGGATGCACTTTCAAACGAAAAAAAATTTTTCAAATCGTCCACAATTGACGAAGTTACCAGTGAACATACATGAAAAAAACATACATACAGACGAACATAGCACCTCCTCATTCTTGATAACGTCTTAACTAATATTATAAAAAGTTAAAGTGTGAAGGCTTGGATGTAATATCCGAAACTGCTCATCTGATTTCGAGAATTCTTTCACTAATATTTAGAATGGACTTTCAGGGTAGAAGAATGATGAAGCCGCGGGCAAGACTGAATTAATTACAGATTAGGGCCAAAATCAGTAGTAATCGGTTCTAGTCAGCTGAGTAAGTATGATCTCTAAAGTGTCCTGAGGACGCTTCATTGCGAGGCGAAACATGTGCCGGTTAACAATTTTGAGATTTATTTTTAAATTATACGATATCATTACATTAAACTCGCCATACGAAGCAGTGTTTAAAACTTAATATAAATCACTGCATACTCGAATGTACGCAATTTTTATAAGAGTTTATTGCCACCAAAGTCCCTTAATGCTTAGCGAGCCCTTAAAAAAGGATAGGGGTCCCGGTAATGATTTTTCATCGTTAGCGGACCCTTATCCTTTTTAAGGGTTTGCTAAGTATTAGTGGACTTTGGTGAAATCGGACATAAATAAAATAAGTATAGTTTACTCCCTATGACGCGTACATACAATTGCAAAAAAAACTTACACAATGAAAGAACTTACACTTATTAGCAATAGTAACAAATATAAATATTTTAATATTCTAATTATAAAAATCATTCAGTACAACGACACAACTCCACAACTGCTCTAATCATACTGGCAAATGGACACAGGCCATAACCGCATAGTTAAATATCGTTAGCGTCTAATTAATACGAGTAAATAATTAATTGGAAGAATGGTCACATCTCACGAAGTTATCAATTAGCTTTGTGGATATTTTTAAAAACCGGGCAAGTACGTGTCTGATCACGCACAGTGAAGGGTTCCGCAGTCGGATGAACCTTCACGGTAAAAATTTATTTCATAAAATGCAGCCTACACTAGTTCCTTAATATTAGCTTACTGGTACCTCAATATTCTATGAGATGGCGCTAGAATCAATATTCTAGATTATTTTGAAAACGAATTTTTTAGGGATAATACCTATTCCAAGTAAATTTGGAAATATAACATTATCTAAGTACAAAATTTTATCCAAAGCATTCCGGTTTCCTTTAAACAGAAATATACAAAGTTGTTCTGCGGTTGCTTAGTATGTAGCCAAAAATATCCCATATCTAAAAAAGTAAAAAAATATTAAGCACATATTCAAAGCCTTTTCACTGAAATTATTTTTTAATTTTTATTACTTTAAATTTTTTTCAGATTTTTCATCCCACGAAAAATTTAAAGTAACTGACTAACTCCAAAAGTCAGAAGGGAGACACCAAATTTACGACTTTAGAAGCATATCACAATGAGTACTGACTTAAATGAAAAACTCACTTGGAAACCACTAAAATGAGAAAATAACTTTGAAACCAATAGTAGTAGTAGTGTCGCCCCTAATTTTATTTTCTTCCTAATTTCCCTACACTATTGTATAACAGTTTATAGATTACATCTACCTTCCAAATATCATTTACATGTTGCCAATAGTGTTCGAGTAACATATTGTGTTATTTACAGACAGACAGACGGACAGGACAAAATTACCGTTTTATGTCGTTTGGTTATAGAACCCTAAAAACCGACTGAAAGTGTATCTGACACCCATTAACTTTAGTAAAGTTAATGCAAATTACGACAGTTGATAAAATATCGATATTATTTACTTGGAATAATAATACCAGCGAATTATATAATTTAAAAGGATGTATCAATGTTTCGATACTGAAATCTGGGCATAGAAAACAATATTTTTTAAAACATGCATACAATAGCGAAATTAGCTAAAAAGTTATTAAATCAATGAGTAAGTATTTTTAAAAACTCTTATTAATAAATATTGGCTTATGGTTATTTAAATTAATAATAAGTATACATAATAGAAAAAACTAGAGAATTCATTTTAAAATTTAACTATTAATCTTTTTAAATAGAGACCATATATCAAACTATCGATTTTTATTTCGTACCTAATACTTACAAATTCTAATAGCAATATATTTAAAAATATAAATAGGTTCATATATCGATAATCTGATATTATTAAAATATTTTAAAAAAATAGCAAGTGTTAGCCGACAGAAATATCAAAAGCACTCGCATACCTAGGCGAAAATTTGTGAGGAGAATGATGAGATTTGAGGAAGCGAAAGAAGTATGTAAGGACCATGAACCTTGGCGCTCCATCCTCTCTGACTACCTAGTTAGAGATTCGGCGTAAAAATATGTATGTATGCATGTATTTATGTATGTATGAATATATGTATGTGTGTATGTATGTATGAATGTATGTACGTATGTATTGAAACAGCAGCCTTAATTCACAATACTCTATGAGGTGACTCACTGCGCAAGTCCCTGATATATTTCTGCTCTTGCTCCAGCATCAGTCGCATGGTGTACACCTTGGACACCTCCAACTGACGCTGCTTCTCGGACTGTAAAAGGACAATATTAGCATTTATCCGCTGTTCCTTGACAAGATACATACTTCGTAATTCTAATTCGTTAGTATCAGCACTGACATTCGTTCATGGACTACGAACGAGCTGTCACTAGATGCAACGTATGCTGAGCGATATTGAGCTATAGAGCTAGTAATTAAAAGTGAAATTCAAGAAAGAAGGTTATTTCGCCAGCCCATACACACCATGGCTAAGCGTTACAATAACTACTGCTTCCCATTTTGATACTTGACAACAGATATTGTTAACTAGTTCTTGGGAGTCAAAACTATGCCTGTACTCGTATAGATGGAGTTTTTGACTTTACGAAATCTTTTCTACCCAAAAACGATTTCTGGTGTTAGGTTATTTATAACTATATGAGTCTTCAAAAAAAATTTTTATAAAAAAAAATTAAACCGCCTTCAAAAAAAACACTGAAAAGTATAAAATAACTATCCTTTACTAATCAAAACTCAAGTACAATTAAAATAACTTTATAAATACGAAACACATACCTATATAATTAAATTTGACAATTACTGAAGTCGGTGCCAAGCCTACCAAACTAAAGACTTTCTGTTGTTGCACATTGATTTGGCACCGACTTCAATAACTGTCAAATTTAATTATATAGGTATATGTTTCGTATTTATAAAGTTATTTTAATTGTACTTGAGTATTGTATGTATTTTATACTTTTCAGTGTTTTTTTGAAGGCGATTTAATTTTTTTTAATAAAAAATTTTTATTTCTCCCTTTTGAGTGATCTTGATCTAAATAAATATCAATTAACTTCAGGTCTCCAATTAACTTCATTCTAATTCCGGAGCGCAAACGATATACAAGAGAATCGTCAATATAAATAAAGGTTATACCAGGTCGCGTTATCTAGTGTATCTTCGAAGTCCAAGCTCTAATACCGGTGAAACTTAAATGGGACCACCTCTGAAGTATTACCCACCAAACGAAAAAAGAATTTTCGAAATCGGTTCATATATGACAGAGTTATGAGGTAACAAACATACAAAAAAGAAAAAAAAAGAAAATACAGACGAATTGAGAACCTCCTCCTTTTTTTGAAGTCGGTTAAAAACAAATTTTATCATTGAATAATAATACACCTCATTATAATAAATAATACACCTCATTAGGTAGCACATACACAGTAGTTAATGTAACGTGCTTCAACGCTATTAGGTTTTTATTTATTTATGCCGTTTTCTCTGGCTAATGACAATGTCAGGGACCTAATCTAGTTTACTTCTATAGTCTTTCTCTTATTTCTTAGATACTACTTCTCTTATGTTCGTCTTTCTAGATTTCTTTCCTCTTTTCTCGTATCTTTGCTATCTCTGTGTTGTGGTACACCCATGCTGCATTGCAGCACGAATTGGGCCGGCTCGCTCGGTAAAATACCACCCTCTCACACAATATCCGTGTGAAATAACACCATCTACTGCTATTGTGTTTGTTCAGTGAGAGTGCCGATGGCCCATATATGTCCCACCTTCCCCGTCCCCTCCATTCCCTAAAAGGCCGGCAACGCACCCGGAATGACTCCCGGAACATTGCGGGTGTCCAAGGCGGTTATCACTTTCCATCAGGTGACTTGCTTGTTCGTTTGCCCTCTTTTCATAAAAAAAATCTCTTTCTTCAGAAAACTATTAGGATTAAGGACGGATAAACCAAATCAACAGCTCATATGAAATATTCCAGATAATGACATAAATTGTATCTTCAAACTAAGAACTGGGGTTGCAGTATGGTCATCACACACTAGAATGGGAACTGGAGGAAACTCCCAGTAATATCCAGACTAGAAAATGAGCTCGTTTCCTAAATTGACTTGAGCGCCTAGACAAGTGGCAAATTAAATATACAATCGTTATTGCTTGTCAATAGTACCACTTCTCTCTCATGGTTCTCGCACGACTTCGCGTTTTGTTTAACTAAATAGAAACTTTTTTTTTTTTAAATATATAATGGCATCTACCCGTAGATAATTTTTGCCAACGTCTTGTTTGGATTAGACACTGTGCGGTATGCTAAAAATGATATATGATTGGCGAGACATAATTCCAAAGTGACGATTCAATTGAGGGCTTAAAAACAGATAACACAAACATTGAAGGACTTCACAAGTTCGTTGGTATTCTACATACAAATAAGACATGAGTTAATTACAGATACATCCTTAAAATACAGCACGAAAGGGAATATGGAGTAAATATATTAAAGGTGAATTTTCTTTTCGGCAATAACTTTGAAAGAATAAAGTTAATAACGTTTGTCTACCAATTTTATGTCAGATTGACATTAGCAATCGAAATATATGCTACCTGCTACCTAGCGTTTACGACGATTGAGTATCACATGTCTAGGCCCGCGGACCGGGGATAGAAAAAAACGAATCACGATATTTTGACGTTTATATTGGGTCCTTACATATGAAATTAGCGTTTTGTCGTACTGACCACTTTGATCTGAAATATCTCCTCTTTGGTTAAGAATTCCAAATTCAAATTTATAAATTCATTTAGCTGGTATCTGAACCTCATTCACAAGGTTTAAGGTTCGAGATAAGTGACAAAACTGTATTAATCCACTTAAAGCAAATCGGGAAAGTAAAAAAACTTGAACGATGGGTACCTCATGAATTGAGTGAATCGAACTTGCAAACACGCGTCGACTGCTGTGTTACTTTGCTCAACCGACACAATAATGAAGGGATTTTAAATCGAATCATTACTTGTGATGAAAAGTGGATACTGTGCGATAATCGGAAGCGCTCGTCGCAATGGCTGAAACCTAGAGACCCAGCCAAATCCTGCCCTAAACGAAAATTGACTCAGAAAAAGTTACTTGTGAATGTTTGGTGGACTAGCGCCGGTGTCGTTCACTACAGCTTTCTAAAATCTGGCCAAACGATTAAGGCAGATATCTATTGTCAGCAACTGCAAACCATGCAGGAAGAACTAGCTGCTAAACAACCGAGATTGGTCAATCGCTCTAGGCCACTGCTGCTTCACGACAACGCAAGACCACACACTGCACAACAAACCACCACTAAGTTAGATGAGCTACAATTGGAATGTCTACGACATCCACCGTACTCCCCGGACCTTGCTCCAACAGATTACCATTTTTTCCGGAATTTGGACAACTTCTTACAAGGAAAAAAATTCAACTCCGATGCGGCAGTCCAAACCGCCTTCAAAGAGTCTATTGATTCTCACCTCCATGGTTTTTTTAGTAAAGGGATTAATGAACTACCTATGAGATGGCAAAAGTGCATAGATAACAACGGTGCATACTTTGATTAATTAAATATATTTTACAAAAAAAAAAATGACTATATTCCTCCCGTACGAAACGCCAATTTCATATGTAAGGACCCAATACTTCGGCGTTCTGTTTCATACAGTTTGCACCCTACCAAATTAACCAAAAAATCAATCAAATTTCTGAAGGCCATAATCACTAGGAAATGTAAAGAAATTCTTTAAGCCCACAAATCCGGTCAAGAGCGTGTCGGACACTCGTTAACTTTGAATCATTAGCGATATTGGAATAAGTATATGTAGTTTAGAAAAAAATTGAAAATACTGGACAAAAAATCATTGTTTATTTTTTATATTTATTTATTTGCACACAAAATTAGAAAAAAACAGTAGTCAAAGAAGGAACGACAAGAATAATGCTTATCTCCTTAAGAGATTTCTTCCAGCACACCTTGGTAAGAGAAAAAATGAATGAGGGTAGTATGTGTTTTATTTGTCATTTATGGTTTTGGGTTAGCAATTTACATTTATCTATAATAAATCTGAATTTAGCACGTGCAAAGACAACGAAATAAATCGCATGTGATATATGAACAGAGGAACGAATAGATAGATAGCCGTTATGGCTATGGAATTCTAAAATCTAAGGCTTCCACAATTAGCAGTGAATAATACATAAATATAATATGTTACAAAAAATATGTGATAATGCAATAATCTCTAAATAGTATAAAACAAAATCACAATCCGTGTTTGTATATCTATTTGCTTATAACTTTTAAACTTTGAAGTAGATTTCAATGTGGTATTCACCATTATTTAAATCATCAATAAAGGTTTATATGTACTAGCGGTCGTCCAACGGCAGGGGGTGGACACACTTCGAATCTCATCAATTTACATAGAACACTAGCGCTATTAGTGATTGAAGAAACTAAAATTTAAGAAAAACAGCCATCTTGATCTGTCTGTCAAAGTCACATTGTCAAATGGCATATGACAATTGCAAACATTGCTGAACGTCATGTTTTTTTTTATTCTATGAACTCTACTAAGGTCAGGATCAGAGACAGTTCTCTTTGTGAATGAGGTACAGATAAAGGAACTCCTGATCATATTTTCTTTAACTGTCCTAAAATATCATCCTCCCTTTATGATCTTCTTCCCCCCACTATTCCTAATCCTATTAACTTAAACCCCCTATTGTGTATATGTGAATTTATTAATTCTAACAATATTAATCTTTAGATTGTCTGTCTAATCTAACTTATTTCAACTTACTTACTTACTTATATATTTTAACATTGTGTTTATTGTTTGTTTTAAGTAATTTAACACTTAATTATTGTGAAAAATTTCCGGTGAAACCTCTTTTGTATTTTCATTACACCAGTTTCATTGCAGAGTATATAGTCAAATATCTGCTAGGTTTCATAAACTTATTTACGTTTCTAACCGTGTTATTGGCGGAAACAGCAGGATCGCCACAAAAGAAGAATAATAATAATCACTCAATAAGTTATCCTGATTTTCAGTTTTAATAAAGTCAAAACCAAGTCAAGGTACACTCATCGATGGCAATCGACGCGATTTGTGCGTACAAAGTTCTTTTTGCATGGACAAACCGTTGGTCACCATCAATGAGTGTAACGACTTTAGTTCACTTGTCAAATTCTAGATGGCATCACTTTCCATTCATGCCGATTTAACTATCGAGTTGCCACTCTTTTCCTTTCTAAATAATTACCATACTCTTTGCCCAGTGGTCAAAATTCAACAGTAAATCTAACGCTTGTTCCGTTGACATAGGTACACTCCACAGACTCGAAACAGCTCACAGCTTACAAATCACACAAAATTCACACATCGAAACTCATTTCGCCAATCTATCAGTAATTATTTATTGGCAACATTTCAAAATTTATTGGCGACAATCTCTACTCTGTGCGACCGTTTAACCTTTAAAAAAATAACTAAAGCCTATTCTTCTAACTTTTGTCCGTCGAACCAAGAACCCTAATGGACGAAGACGTAGTAAGTTCGCTCCGCTCTACCACTGTGTTTCAAACGACTTTTGTGTCTTTCTATCACATTAACCGTAACCACGAGTAAAACAGTTTGCTATAGTAACCTCGCACTATCAGTGTAATTCGTGTCAGATTGCGAGTCGGTCATGAAATAATTATTTGCAAAATACTCGTAAATCTGTTTCAAGTGTTTTGGCTATTAGTATTCACAATAAAATTTGTCATGTTTAGCTGTGCGTCGCATGCGCATGTTTAGCTGTACTATGACTCTTCCCTAGTCACAAAAATGAATAATAATGGACATGCTCTTAGAGCAAATACTCCGTCCATTTAGATTTTTGGTCCGAGACCCATTGTCAGGTACCAAAACCAAGAACTACAGGTACCATTGTCAGTACCTGTAGTTCTTATTTTTAAGTTAGTTCACTGCTACACGGATAGCGGTTCTTATATGACACCTGTCTTCCAAATATCATGTATTAGTGCCTATTCTCTATGTTTCTTGCAGTTTAACAATTTATGAAGTGTGAAAGGCGATATCCATTAGGGGTATATTTCCCCCCTTTACCAAGAAACAACAAACAAACATGGACGGAGTCATAACAAGTTACCGCTCTTACCACCGTATCACAAACGAATATTCATGTCTCTTTCTATCTCATTGAGCGTAACGACGAGCAAAACAGTTAGCCATAGGTAAGTATGGCAACCCTGCACTGTCAGCATAATTCGTGTCAGATTATGAGTCGGTTATGAAATAAATACTCCAGACAAATTACACAGATGTGTGACCCCAAATTAAGCAGTAAGCTTGTACATGGGTTCCACACAACGAACTCTGGGGGAGTTCCCAATAATACCCAGACTCCTATAGCCAATTTAGAAAAGTTTGTTTCATAAATTGACCTGACCGGGGATCGAACCCGGGACCCTAGCTTGGAAAGCAGATACTGTGCCACTGCGCCATCGGGCCAGTCAAATAATTATTTGCAAAATACCAAGTAGTAGCCAAAATAAAAATATGTCATGTTCAGCTTTGTAACAACAGCAAACACTCCATCCAGTGTGATACTTGGTCTGAGGTTTGACCACAAATTATTATGTTTGATATTGACAGTACAACTATTGTGTTGATATTGGCAGTATGAACGTAAGAGAGAAGACGGAGCCCCAAGCGTCGCGGTCCTTACATACTTCTTTCGCTTCCTCAAATTTCATCATTCTCCTCACACATTTTCGCCTAAGTAGATATTGTTGCTATAAATACATGAAATTGAATATGCTATATATACATTTTAGCTTTCTGCACTCTTTTGCCATATAAACTTTATGTCAAATCTCACATTCCTCCGTGCGCACAATATGCTTCAAAAAGCTGCAAATTTTTCTCTTCACGTATTAATATATTGATAACACAGTTACATTTAGTCCATAGAGGTGAAGAAAATTTTGACATTTCGCTATCAAGTCTCGTGCGAAGCCGAGGCGGGTCACTAATAAATAATTACACACAGTAACAGTATTGCTCTAGAATAATGTATCAGCACACTCCAAGAACCTTGTGCTCCACGAAGCGTTCGACATCTGTGTAAATAATATAAAATAATGTTCATTGTAACGATGTTAAGGTCATGATATGGAATTCCTTCTATTTCGCGATGATGTCTGGATAACGTACACGTCATTGTTTACTATACTATTATACTATTTATTAAAGAACTATACTACTATTAACGAATGTTTTAAAAGTTCCTTTCCTACCGTAGGCAGAGAAATCTTTAGACTACGCCATACATTCCATCTCATTCATACAAGAAAGAGACTAATTTATCAACATCCAACGTAGAAGAAAGTGACAGAGCTATAGTATTTCCTATCAAATAGCGCGTACCGGTTTTTTCAAAAGCTGGTTCAAAAACGGTTTTTTCAGGCCCAATTATGTGCTAAACAACACAGAGTATAGAGCAAAATAATGTCGTTCGTATTGGAGCCCCAATTATTATAAAGTATTAAAAAGCTGGTAGCCACCGGTTTTTTAATACTTTTCGCCGTACGATATAAAATATAATAGTACGATATAATCTATCTATCTAATAAGTGAAGAAAAAATGCCATGGAAAATTATTGCTTTTAATAAACTATTATTAAACCTAATTTTAATAACCTAATATCAAAATTTCAGAATTCAGAACTGTTCTGAAATAGCATTGGCAGACTCATAAATTTTATAAATTTGTGATTTCTTAAAAATGACATTTTCCGATGAAATTAAATATTATATAACTTTTATTATTTCACAAATTTGTTATTACATATTGTAATTGTTATTATTTAACAAAGAATTGTTCTCAATTTGCTATAGGAATGCCACCTTTCGTTTATCTGATTTATGCAATATTTGTAAAGTAAATGCAAAAAGTAAAATTGCAGGTAAAATGATTACGCAGTAACATAATACTCAGAAACAAACATAGGAAAACAGAAATAAATGTTATTTGACATTAATTTATTTCGTGATTAAAAAACATAACATAACTTGTATATAAATCTACCTACACGTATGTATGTGGATACGTTCCACTGCTAAATACCGTCGCACCGTCATATTATTATTAACTTTCGACCACGTTGTTATAAATAAATAAATCCAATAGCTATCCGCGACGCTCGAGTAAATCCGCATTTAGCATCGTGGCCTTCCCTACTAAAAGAAACCAACTCCCTACACGGGACTAAATATTAGCTAGCAACACTAATAGTAAGCTATATAGAAATCTATAGTACATTTTTTATCTCATGTGGATCAGCGTTCTCTAGTACAAACTCCCTCTACGTCTCCTACCAAAGGAGGTTACCATTGGGAATAGTAAGAACAATATGCTTCAAAACTAGGATTGACAGATCTACCCTTATCATTTCTTGTACGTATCAGGACTAATACCAAAAAATGCGATTGAAACAAATCGCGTATTTTTAATTATAGCACTCGTGGAGGAAGGAATGAAAAGCTAAGTTTCAAAGATTATTTATATTTCCATAGAGCTAGAAATAAGAATACTACAATACAAAAATGAAAAATAAAAAAAAAAAATTTAAAGAACAAGCTGGTATTAAATGCACAATAAAATGAACCAAGGAGTTCATAAAACCCTTAAGTTGTGTAAACCCCATATCGACAAAAAATATATATGACTGTTCTATAGAAGTGTCATCAGCAAAAGTATTTTATATAGACACATACTATTTACAAGCAACTGTCCATGTATTTATTTTAAGGGGTAGATTAAGGAAATGAGGAGAGGATACAATACTGGCTGCAGAATCAGGTTATTTCTATCATTTTATTATATTGTCATCGGCACTGAACAAGCATGCACAATTTTCAACTTGTATAAATAGAGGAAGTGACTCAAATGTGGCTCGCAAGATTTAAACTAAACAACAAACATACATGTGAAGTTAAATAAAAGCTTGTAAAATAATAATAATAAAATCGTTAGTCTTGTAGTTAAATTTCCTGACCATCATTTGTTTGAAACAGCCTATTAAATTTCGTTTCTAGTAATTTGGTGACATCCTGAGACACCTTATTATAAAAGCGAATACAGATTTCTGTAATTTTAAATCCAGAAATTTGTAGTTGTAAGTTTGTAAATATTAACGTTAAGATATGTATGTAGGTACTTTTTTATTATTCATAAATTTAAAAAAAATCCAGAAATGTTACTCACATTAACAGGGACTGGCGCAGTGATGGGTGTTTTGTGTCTCGAGCTATTCTGATACACTGTGAGGACTGTCGTTGGGTTGGCTGAAACATTATAACAAGTTTTTTTTATAATTATATTTGTAATGATGATTTTAATCTCAGCCCTGCTTGATGAAAAGTGAATGACGAGATAATCTCAATCACACTCTATCAGAAAATACGTATTACCTTGAAGATGTCTAAGTGTGCGCATTACAAAAAAAAATCAGTCGGTTTGACGGAAAGCGGAGTATATTCTTTAGGCGCTTATATTATTTACCTTTTAGCGATTTTATCGTCACGATTTTACCGTCCACGATACAGTAGGTATCGCAAGATGCTTTCCTATTGTGTCGTGGAATAAAACGCTTTTTCAGTCGACGATAATGTCATGCCGTAGACGTTATCGTCGACGGAAATTTAAAAGCATCTTCATACAACTGCACACATTTTGCCTTTTCTTTTCTTTCTCCATCGCATGGCGCACAGATTTCGCGCATTTTACAATTGTCACGTATTAGTAAGTTGAATCGACATGAAGCACGTTCGAAGTGCATTAGTTTTTTCTTCTTATCGTAAAACTGCCCCAGTAAAGTGATAGTAGGTTTTACTGAAGTTATAAAGGACTTCTTGGAAGAGCGCGAGACCTTCAGTTACACATGTTTATTTAGACCGACTTCATTCTTTTCAATTATACAGAACTTTAAAACACAATATACTATCACTTTTAAAACTCCCAAAAATGTAAAAAATAGAAGACCTGTATAAAATGACTCACTTCTCCCGTTCCCGCCAAAAAGTCCTACAATGGTAGTTGCGACTGACCTCGTATCATGTGCACGACCTGCTGATGCGTGTGCGCATGGACAGGGACCCCGTCGACTCGGAGGATGCGGTCGCCGGCGCGGAGCCCCGCGCGCCACGCCGCCCCGTGCTCCTTCACGGACTGCACGTATACGGGGTTGTCGCCTGCGGACCACCGCGCAAACGCTTATTAGGTATGCATTTCATCACTATGAAATTGTGAAAAATAGCACTAAAAACGCTCTTTATGTATATAAAGAGATATAATTGCCCTACAATAAAATGTTATCATCTCATTAAAAATATAATTAATGAAATACAGTAAGGATTTAAAATTTCATTGACCTGTGACACGAGATAAGTTATTCTTATAATTTCAATTCGTAACATAATCTGTATTGAAACTGAGTGTGAATGAATGGCCAAATTATTAGAAACAGTGCGTGTTTGCTTTACATTTTATAAAAGTATTTTTTTCCATTGTATTCAGATGTTATCAATGTAATTTTTGTTATTTTCTAATCCTCGTTTCGTATTTTTTTAAATTTGGGTTTGGACAAAAGTATTTATTTATTACGCAAATTTCGGTTTAAAGAATTACTTTCAATTTATTAATATAAATGGCACCTTTTACTTATCTGATTTACGCAGTATTAGTAAAATAAAATAGAAAGCAATGATTACGCAGTAACATACTCAGAAACAAACACCAGAAAACAGAAATAAATGTTATTTAACATCTATTCATTTAATGATTTAAAACGACTTGCGTGTAATGTATGAGTAAACCTACTCGTATATAATACGTTCCACTGTTAAATACTGTCATATTATTAAGCACATTATTAACTTTTAACTGTGCCATTATGAAGAAAATTACTCCCCACGCGGTAATAAATATTAGCTAGCAACACTAATACAAACCTATATTGAAATCTATAGTACATTTTTATCTCATGTGGCCGCAGACTTATGTACTCTAGTAATACTCCCTCTTCGGCAGATGTTACATAGCATGATTTTTTTATCGATAGATGGCATGATTGTTAAAAATAAAATACAGTAACGTAAAAATACGAAATAAAATATTATTACAAACAGACGAAAGACGAAAGAACGAGGATGGTAGATGGCGCTATATTTAAAGAATTGTTGTTTAATTTTAAATTGTCTAAAAATGGTGAATATCGAACCAGCGCCGAATCCATTAGCTATCCATTATCCATTCTGATCTGACATAGATCTCTGGAATATCCTGAGGATGCTTCGTTGAGAGGCGAAACACGTGTCGATTGGTGGTTTTTAGTTTGAGCGGAAAATAGCTAACATAAAAAGATTTTAGGAGTTCATCACATGAAATGGATTTCGCAAATTAACACCTGAGTCTATACAATATAAATGTAACTCATTTAAATTGTCAGGGTAGGCAGTGTTTATGCGCCTATAGGTGATGCACGCCACTGCAGACAAATGTTTTTGGTATATTATGAAATAACACCAAGAAAACATAGGCTAAATGGATAATGGGCCGTTTTTAGAGAAATATAAATAATATATATTTGTTGATAAAAATACGATACTAACAAATACATTAGGTATCTATAAGAATGGAACATCAAAGATACTTCAATGGAACTTCAAAATAATCAATTAATCAATTAATGTAGTATATAAACACTATATTACAGTCGAAAAGGAAAAATCTAAAAGAGACATGGGGCGTAGACCTGAGTCGTTCATGATTGATTCGGTCATTTGATTGTTGATTGCAATCATTTCAAAGTATTGGTGATTGCAATCACATTTGAACGAATGTATTGTTCCTCGATTCAATCATTTGACAGATTCGATTTCGGTACTAATAGTCGATATTTAATTGATTATCTGCAACGTTATGTGATAAAAAGTTAAATTCAAAAAAATTACACATTATTTATACAATAAAATTAATTACAAATGCGGCCCAATTATAATAAAAACTTTAAAAAATATCGAAATCGCTGGCGTTCCTGTAGTCTTACAGCCTGTAGGTATTGCGCGCAGCGACGGCAGGAGACCGGATGGTTTGACGCTCATTCCTTGGAAACTTGGAAGGAACTGGGAAGATCGCTGGTGTGGGATGCCACTTGTGTCGATACACTTGCTGTTTCCTATGTGCCGGCGACTTCCAAGTCAGCAGGTGCCGCGGCTAGCACTGCCAAGAACTTGAAGCACCGAAGTATGCGACTCTCTCTTAGAGATTCATATTTACGCCCTTTGCAGTCGAAACTTTGGGTCCCTGGGGCCCCGAAGCCCATCGACTGGTTTCTGATATGTGTAAAAGATTGGTCGAGGCTTCGGGAGACCGCCGGGCTGGTAGCTTCTTCCGCCAACGAATTAGTTTGGCTATTCAAAGAGGCAATGCTGCCAGTCTGCTGGGTACCTTAAGCAATGACAGCTTTCTAAGCGGCAACTTTGAGGAAGCCTATTATTTAAGATTATGTGTAGTTTAAAGTTTGTAAATATTAACGTATGTATGTACTTTTTGTCAAATAAACTAGCTAATTTATAATAATAATAAATTAGATATTATTATCGAAATCGTTAAAGATCGGATTACTCATAAAATGGTTCAATTTTTCATTTCAATCAAAAATACATAATTACATTAGTGTACAATCAATGAATGATTGGATCATTTGACCGAATCTTTTTCATATCAATACTTGAACGATGGAACATTTGAAAATGAACGATTGACACAGGTGTAATGACGCACTCGAATTGATTTATATAATGTCGCAGCGGTAGCGGAGAGCTAGCTGTCGGTCGTTATTATTGGTGACATCACGAACACCTTCGCACTCTGCTAGAGGGCACCAGTGTTCTCTTATCCTGGATTCTTTAAATGTCGGTGTTGTCAACACTATGACCAAATATAAAAAAAAAGTCATGTAGAAGTTATCTAAACCTCGGACCGAGAATAAAACGGAGCGTTTGCTTCAAGAGCGTGTCCATTTTTTGTTGGTGTAAATTTCTAGACTTGTACTAATGTGCGTGACCAAGGAAGGGTCACAGTGGAATTTTTATTTTTGTGAATAATTATTTAAGTACTGCAATATTTTGACCGTCGCGTCGAGCCGGTCATGAGCTGACACGAATCACATCGACGGTGCTTCCGTAGTTACACGCAATGAGATAAAAAGACAAGAAAATTCGTTAGACACACGAAGATAAGAGAGTAACTCATTATGACTACGTCCATTGTGATTGTTGGTCCGAGATCTAAACCTTAGCCCATTTAAGCAAAGTAAGTACACATGTTGCCGTCTGTAACGGGCCAGCGTGACGTTACCCACCGGACACCTTCATGCCGTAGCCGTGCTCGTCGCGCACGACGGTGACGGTCGCGAGCTCGTCACCGCCCGGCGAGCCCGCCGTCACGGACATCACCTGCAGACAAACATACGAGTCTTCATCAGAATAAAACACCTATACAGCGTGTAACAGAATTAATTAAAAAGTAAAAAATACTTTGTCTAGAATCATTACCTGAATACATTTAAAATGAATATTTAATTTTTTATTTTGAGGTAGGTATTGATAACTGTTACCTGTCTATCTGTGTATTTGTTTGTGACACCATAGCTCTAATTTGCATACGGTTTTTGCATGAAAGCGTCATTTTGACTTTTTTGGCGGGAATGGGAGAAGTGAGGTTAACATTTTCTTAAGATTTTCTATTTTTTACATTTTTGGGAGTTTTAAAGTACAAAAGTGGTAGTATATCGTGTTTTAAAGTTCTGTATAAGTGAAAAGAATGGAATAGGTCTAAATAAACATGTGTAGCTGAAGTTCTCGCGCTCTTCCAAGAAGTCCTTTATAACTTCAGTAAAGCCTACTATCACTTTACTGGATGAGTTTTACGATTAGAATAAACTAATTTACGTGTGATTCTACTTATTAATACGTGACATTGGCAAATGCGCTAAACTGTGCGCCATGCCATAAAAAAAGAAAACAAAAAATATCATTTTTCGATAATATTCTTAGACGGCATCCACTAATTATGTAAGCTGAAAATGGGGAGAGGAGTCCAGTAAAATCTCAATTAAACTGTTTTTTTTTTGTACACTTCTCCCTTGAGAGGAAAGGCAAAGGGATCTATGGCCATAACAGCAGACGTCTAAAAAAATGATACATTCTTCATTTCAATTTATTAAAATGAATTAATGTTTTTAAGAGTTTCTGGCGGCAAATATATTGAGGCAGTCTTTCTAGTAGGATCCGCAGAGGCAGACTAACCCACTAAAAAAATATGAACATCACACTACTAGATAAGCACTTATTTTAACTATTCCACATAATGCACAACAGCGTAGACACTTGGGACGCAAAACGACGCCATGTTTACATCACAAAATAAACTAGAAGCAATTGGCGAAGAATTCTAATAAACGCCCAACCGCTTCTTACAAAATCTCGCCAAAAATTCCTCATTTAAACTGAGGGGGGCATAATTACAAGAATATACATTATTATAGACTTTTTGGCGGGAACGGGAGAAGTGAGATTGTCATTTTATTTAGATTTTCTATTTTTTAAATTTTTGGGAGTTTTAAAGTACAAAAGTGATAGTATATTGTCTTTTAAAGTTCTGAGTGAGTGAAAAAATGGAGTAGGTCTAAATAAACATGTGTAGCCGAAGTTCTCGTGCTCTTCCAAGTCCTATAAGACCGGTAAAGTCTACTACCATTTTACTGTAGGAGTTTTACGATAACGACTCTACATAGCCGTGACATTGGCAAATGCGCTAATCTGTGCGCCATGCCATGAAGAAAGAAAAAATAATAATACATACATACATATCTTCACGCTGTATCCCCAACGGGGTAGCCAGAGACGACGGAGCGCTAAGCGTCGCGGTCCTTACACACCTCTTTCGCTTCCTCAAATCTCATCATTCTTGTCACACATTTTCGTCTAGGTATGCGAGTGCTTTTGACATTTCCGTCTAAATATAATATAATATAAAGTATTATAATATATAGACAAAAGACATTTTTATTTTTCCGCTTGACGTAAATAAATATAGCGTAAATCTCACGTGAGAGGTAAGGGGGTCCCACTAAATCTCACAAAATCACTAAATCTCACCAAGGGGGGAAGGGTCCAATGTAAAAGAAAAACAGCTCACGTAATTAATGAAAGCTAACTTAATTATTATGTTTGGTGGAAATCAATCTAGTTATCTGAACTTACAGTGTACAGTGAAGTAACAATTTAAATCTGTTTATAATAAAATGAGTAATCCGAGTAATCGGCAACGCAGAAGGAGTATTACATAAGAATGAATCTTCCAGGAAACAATTTACATTTGGCATAGCCCGACGTGTGCGCGACGCATAACCTCACGGCCAACTTGCACACAATGAGAGAATAAAATACACAACACATGAATATTAACGAACGAGTGTTTTCTGTCTGGCGCAGCACATTCGTAAAATCGATTGCATTATTTTAAGAACTAAATAGCATTATACAAATTCAAACTAAATCTCATTATGACGTATTATTCAAATATGAAATCTACTAAGGATTCAGAAAAAAATATGCAAAATAAGCAAGATTCAAGTGACATTTTCTCAACATCTACATATAGATTTTATTGTTGTAATAAATGAAATCATTGACCTTACACTACGGTTTATTTAACTGATTTAAAAAAACTTAAATCTTCGTTTTATTAATTCTAGCTACGTTTTATTGTAAAAATGACGCAATTCTTCTAAACAGATTCTTCCTGAACCATATTATCAGTTAGCTATCAAATTTTATATCACAAACATAGCAAATAAGCACACAGCCCACCTAATGGCAAACAATCACCTTAATGTAACTCCCGCAACACCAATAGCGCAATAGCTTCATAAATACCTCCTAAGTAAGATAAAGAAGTTCCAAATATAGTATAGGCACAAGTATGTCCATATGTTCAAATTATTAATAATTACTTATATTGGCTGTGCTTCAAGAATTATAATCTACCATAAAATTATTTACCATCATTTCATGAAGAAAATATAAATGAAAATCGTTATTTCAAAGAAGTGTTACATGTATTCTACCCAATTGTAGTCTGGCGACAAGTTTAGATATAACTGGTATTGAAATAGTTGAACAGTTTTGACACTTAACCTATATTTTAATGTAATTCTTGGAGCATCTGCAGTGCATAAGCGATAATAGCACCGGATTGGATCCTGTTCCAATTCAAATCAGAAAATAATTGATGGCAATATAAGGACTCGTGTATACAATTTCTAAATGGCGTCCAACACCTGACACTATTACCTCAAGGTGTCATTTTGTTGGAAAGAGAAATGGTGCGATGTTGTTATTGTATACCGTATTAAACCAGGACATGTCGTTCAGCAGTGAAATTATTTGAACTCGAGTAATTATAGTTAAAATGAACATCTTCAAACAATTCGGTGGCTACAGTCGTAGTATTTTAGGATGTGTCAAGGACAAAATCAGTAAACATGACGACGATGTCACGTTAACTGCTTTATACCCAGTTGTAAAATTATCTTTCTATAAAACAACAAAATTCAGACATTTAAATAAAAATAAACCTTAAAGCGCATATTGGGTATCAGATCGTGAATGATTTTTGCAGTCATTGAATTTTAAAATGAAGGCTATATTATTATAAACGGGCGGGCCTTTGCAACGAGAACAATTTGTAAGAGAAACCACCAAAAGGTATCCAACCTCCTGAAGGAGAAATTAGGTTATGGTACATTTACCAACAAAATCTCCCATAATGGTTGTCCTCAGTACATGTCGGGGGATTTCAAGATAAACTCATTGTACGCATCGAAACTCCCTATTGCTATAACGAAGCAGGTCTCTGGGGGGCAACCCCACCTACCCCGAAAATACCAAGCAGCTCGTAAAGATTTTTGGATAGTGTTGCTAATAAAGAGTATGGTGCAGATGATTTCAAAGCTGAAATATTAACTTTGAAATCATCATTTCGTAAACAGGTCTTCAAAATAATAAATTATGAAGGAAATCTTCTAGTTTCATTGTGTAACTCTAAAGATAACAATAAACAGTACAGACGTCGGATGAACATTACGTAGCAAGTGATTTATTGACAAAAGAATACGACGCCAAAGAGGAAAATAGACTAGTACCGAACATTTCACTTGTCGCGATTTTCCCTATGATCTTTGAAGCATTGATGATATCTAAAAATATATAATAATAATATCCAGCACTGATAGATTGACTGTTATTGAAATTGGCACGCTACATCCATTTAAAATAATAGAATTAAAAATACAAATACACGTCAGGACCGGCCAGTACTGTGTACCTACATAATCATTCGAATCGTCATTTTTTACAAAATTTACAAAACTTTAATTGCATTTAAAAGTCTATCTTTATTTCTTGTACAAAACTCGGTGTTTTATCAGTAATATATTATAAACTATCCTTAATAGACCATCCTTTTTAGGTACTAAAAGTTGGCTCTCAGAAATGAAAATCCTAGGTCTTATAGATCTCCAAAATTCGTTTAGAATTTATAAATACCAAAAATCTACATAGCGAAAGTGAGTGGTAGTAGAAGCCAAGGAAGACCAAGGCTGACTTATGAAGATCAAATGGCTAGAGTATTAATTGAGGGAAATGTCAAAAGCATTCACATACTTAGACGAAAGTATGTGAGGAGAATGATTAGATTTGAGGAGAAAGAAGTATGTAAGTGTTGCGGCCGAGTCTGTAACGAGTATGTAAGGGGCGCACGAGACGCAAAATCGTGGGCAGGCAATTAACGAGATGGACCGAAGATCTGGTGAAAAAAGCGGAAAAATGTTGGACGCGAAAGGCTTTAGATTAAAGAGAATGGCGTGCATTGCAAGAGGCATACACTCAGCATTTGGTGGAAATGGGCTGAAAAATAGAAAAAGAATAAAGAAAGACCGCGAGGGCAGCGCTTCATCCTCTCTCACTACTCCGTTTGGGATACAGGGACTCGCATTTAACCAATTGTTTAATGTTGCACCGCGTTCACTAGATACTTGGGCTATCATCCTAAAAACACAATACAAAAAACGTTGAAACGTATATATTTTGCCGCATGATGTCGACTACTAGATTGCATTGTACCAGAACCGTTGGCCCGCAAATTATTTATCGTTTCGACGACGGCTCGTTATAACATCGTAACATCACTTGATCTCGATCTAGTTTTGTGATCAACCCTTCAGTTTTATTTAGGAATGATGAATTCATTTTAAAATTGGTAAGAATATTCGATTTATCGCTACGAAAAACATATTGCTCTATAAAAAAAACTATTGCTATACTATATACTATAAAAAAAACGTTTGATATTTTATTGAATTTCATACAATTTTAATAAAGTATGTGGGATCCCATGGGACTCCACGGACTAGCCACTAATTCCTGCTCTGCGAGACTAAATTATCACGGAATAGCAATCTTAACACATATAGCGTTACTACTTATTATGTAAACCGATGGAAATGAGACGTAACAATTTTTTATTTTATTTTATTCTTTACCTGAATATGACGTCGCATTTTGTGACGTTTTGCATGAAACGATCACAAAACACTTCTGAAAGCAGTGAAATATACATAAATACATACATATACATACATATCCTCACGCTGTATACCTAACGGACCGAAATCAAGTGAAAGTATGGTAAATGCAGTAGAAATGCGATCTTTTAGAAAGATGTGCGGTGTCACCCTTGCGGACAGGATAAGCAATGAAGAGATACGCAGTATGACAACAAAACTAGGGCTCAGTATAACTTTATCATTGCGTTAACGATTACCTAACATTTAGATATTGTTCTCATACTACCAGCAGAGTTTAGACACAGTATAAACATAACAGTAGGGTGTCTTCATACAAAGCTAGCGTACGCGGTTTGTATGTGTGCGCGCTAATACGCATGCGCCGTGGCACGCACACAACGGCAATATTTTCAGCGAATATGGGTAACTATTGTAGCGACGAACTTTAATAATAATATACTCACACATTTCACACAGCGTCATTTAGTCCCAAAGTAAGCAGCACAGCGCTTGTGTTAAGGGTATTAGACAACTGATATACTACTTATATACTTTTCTTTTTGTAAATATATGCATATTATACATAAACACCCAGACTCGGGACGGGAATCGAACCCGCAAGCCCCGTTTACTTTCCGACAACCGACTTTCATCCATCAATGAGTTGAGACTGACCAAAAAACCATGGTTTGTTCGTATCATTGTAAGAATCGGTTGTTTTGTTGACGTTTCATTTCATTCAACTGGTTTTTACAAACAAAAAACCGTCAATTATTTTACCAGTGATCAACCGTTGATGTAACTACATATATAGTTGTTTGAAACAACGCTCACTCACTTTCAGGGTGACTTGCGCCAACTATTTAATCTGTGTGATTAATTCCTAAAATCTTTGGCTATTTTCCGCTCAAACTCCAAAAACCACCAATCGACACGTGTTTCTCTCGGTCAGCTAAATTTCGGTGCTAGTTAGCTGACTGAGTCCGATCTCTGGTATATCCTGAGGATGCTTCGTTGAGAGGCGAAACACGTGTCGGTTGGTAGTTTTTGGAGTTTAAGTGGAAAATAGCTAGAGATTTCATGAATTCATCGCATGAAATCGATTTCCGCAAAGTAACACGTGAGTCTATACACTATTTAACCTTGATTTAAGATGAAATAGTTGTAGTAAGAGAGATGTCAGTTCCTTAAATCAAGCTTAAATAATTGGTGCATGTCATCCTAAATCTCTAAAATGAAACATCAAAAAATTTAAACAAAACGTAAACACTTAAAGAACTCCTACTTAATAAATTAAACGCGAGATTTGAACTGTCAAAACAAACGAATAACTGTCGTTTCGTTTATATCAGTGGCTAGTTAGCAGACGGAGCGTCGCCGACATAGGAACGAACCGCTGACGCCGGACGCGGGCGACAAATAAAGATTTTATCTTCAACACGAACCACCGCAATGATACCACCGCACAATTCACGGCAAAATTCATAATATAAACATATCGTACCCATGGAATAAAATGGACTTAATTCAAAAATTCTGAATTATTAACAGACTTCAAAAAAAGGGGAGGTTATAAATTCGTCTGTATATATTTACGTATATATTTTTTATGTATTTTCGGGCATAACTTCTTTGTTTACGAACCGATTTCAATGATTCTCTTTCCGTTGGGGTCAGTATAGCTCCAAGGTGGTCCCATTTAAATTTCACCGATATTGGAGCTTGGATTCCGAAGATACACCATATAATCCCAACTGCTTCTGAGCTTTATATATATATAGTGATGATTCTCTTGTATATCATTCCGTTCCAGAATTAGAAAAGAAGTTAGTTGTTGATCTACTCTAGATATTTATTTAGGTCAAGGTCACTCGAAAGGGTGAAATAAAAATATCTTTAAAAAATTAAACCGACTTCAAAAAAAAGCCCTTCAACTCGAATTAGCTACCATACATATTGTGAGAATGTTTAAACACGTATTAGTGAAAAATCCATTTTATACTTTCAATTAATTATATAATAAAAAGTCCAAAAATTTTAATCTCGCCAGAACAATACCGATTAGATTTTGGATATAGTAGTCCGATCGATTTAGCTTTTGGTGGATAGAACTCGGACTTCCGTATAGAGATTTTTTTCGTTAGATTCCAGTACCGCAAATTAACTTAATAAACTTTAATAAACCCTTTTGTAAAATGATGTCGAGAAAATTATACCTGGCTGAGTTACTTGTCGGTTCTTCTCAGTGTCCAGGTTTTCTTTTCTCTTCTCTTTGAACCAAACTAAAATAGATTTGTCGTTCAAAATACATTGTAATTGGGTTTACCTTAATAAATTGATTAGACTTTGACTTTGAACTCGATCTAATCAAATCAGTCTCAGTAATACGGTCGAAAAATTGCAAAAAAAAAAACAGTTTTTTGAGTCTAGAAGAGAAACTTCGTACTGATGCGTTGCAGATGAGTAAATAGTGGGTCGTCACCGAATGTTGCTCACTGGTCGCATAAGGACAACTTGCAAGAGAGGCCTCCCAGTGACGATATGGAGTTGTTAGGTGAGCTGTGGAAAGTCGATGTAACAAATACCAACCTGGATTTTTTGGCGGAAACGGGAGAAGTGAGTTACATTTTCTGTTTTTTACATTTGAGAGTTCTAAAGCACAAAAGTGATATTATATTGTGTTTTAAAGTTCTGTATAAGTGAAAAGAATGGAGGTCTAAATAAACATGTGTAGCTAAAGTTCTCGCGCTCTTCCAAGAAGTCCTATAAAACTTCAGTAAATTCTACTATCACTTCATAGGAGTTTTATGATAACGATTCTACTTTTATTAAATATTATTATGCATTAATACGTGACATTGGCAAATGCGCTAATTTGTGCGCCATGTCATGAAGAAACAAAAAAAAATACCAACTATTGAGAGGCGATGCTGCTCTGATACCAGCCATGCAATTCTGTAAAAACTCGAATCACCCAAGCGAGACTCGCTCGTCAATTCACCCCACTTCGCATTCGAACTCACTTGACCTTCAAATGGAAATCTCTAAACCAAACATTCTAGGAGCGAAGTGAAGTGATCTTAGATGCGAGTTTATCGGGGATTGCTTTAAGAGTAAACATCTCAGTCGATATTTCGTCGTAGTGTATTTTAACTTCTCTGAGATAATTACGTTAAATAAAACTTGTTTTTTTTTTTTTAGATTAGATTGTCATATTTAGCGAAACGTCAAAAAATTAATTAACGATGGTATGACTCGCTGCCGCACTCATCGAGGCGGCGCTAGTTCGACATCGTATCGACATTAGAGAATACCAGTCCACATTTGACAATCTCACCGCGGATTCAGAAGTGAATTCGACTAATTCGCTTTAGAGACTCGCACGGCAGGTTGTGTAAATGAGCGCTAACCTTAAGATACGAGAAACCCTTCGGCATAACAATTACGTATGAACGATATTAGAAAAATATCGATGTGTGGATCAATATCAACATCGGCTAATAAATATCGATATAAGAACAACGATGTTTTGGTGTTAAAATCAATCAAATATGAAATAAAAATACATATATCAATATGTGTATACATATGAAATAAATGTAATATGAATTATGTAATGTATGAAATATGTAATAATATGTAATGTATAAATTATGTAATCAATACTAATATTATAAAGAAGTAAACTTTGTTTGTATGTTATGGATAAACTCAAAAAATACTCTACCGATTTCAAAAATTCTTTCACCTATAGAAAGCTACATTATCAGCGAGTAACATGGGCTGTAATTTATTATCAAAACAATTTATCTAGCATAAAAACTAACAACTACTTCGTGCGTCAAAGTTTGAAATGAGCAATAATAAGTTGACATTTTAAAAATAGTTTAGAAATTCAGATTTTTATTTTAAAATCCATTTTATAACTTGAAGACTTCATTACCTACTCAATGTGATGTTCACAACATGTATGTACAAATGTATAAACTACAATTTTTTGGATTTTTGTTCACAGCATAATTTGTTGTTTTAAAGTTAACTCAACATGCATCATTAAAATGTATAATAAATATCCAATTTAGATACTTTTGATAATAACATCGACAGACCGATTTTTTAGGGGACCTAATATTGATGTTAAAACATCGATGTTTTCACACTCGACATCGATGCTTCGATAATATCGATAATAACATATAACAATTATTTCAAAAACTTGCAAACCAGAAGTAGTAGGTAGGTACAATGAAATTCTCACACGATAACGTCATACTTTCGCCAGCCCGTCCGATCACCCTTAAAACCAGTGTTTAAACCGAACAACCGGTCCTCTTTTCAATCAATTTGAACCTTTTTGCATTGAGTATATTATAATTAAGCGGTCATAAGCTCAAAAAGAGCAGACATCACAAAAAAAAAGTATCTAATATACAATTCACAATTCAAAATGGATTTTTTTTCTAAATTCAAGCCCCAGCTTCAAGCGGGTGGGAAATTGGGAATATTGCTATACACAAACCTTCCATAAGGAATTCTCTTAATGATGGTAAAAACCGCATCAAAATCTATTACGTAGTTTAAAAAATCTAAACGCACAAACAGACACCAATAACAATTTCCGTATTTTCAACCGACTTCCAAAAAAGGAGGTTCTCAATCTTTTTTTTTTATGTTTGTTACCTCATAACTCCCTCATTTATGAACCGATTTGGAAAATTCTTTTTTTGTTTGAAAGGATACACTTCCAGATTGGTCCTATTTAAATTTCACTGATATTGAAGCTTTGGTTTCGATAATACACCAAATAACACAACCTTTATTCATTTATATTGATGATTCTCTTGACATGTCATTTGTTAACTATCGTTGTCTAAACTAATAGACTTTCTGTTGTCGAACATTGATTTGGCACCGATTTCCGTAACTGTCAAATTCAATTATATGGGTATTTGTATCGTATTTATAAAGTTATTTTTGTACTTGAGTTACGATTAGTAAAGGATAGTTATTTCATACTTTTCAGTGTTTTTTGAAGTCGGTTTAATTTTTTTATTAATTTTTTTTAAGCCACTAAAAGTGTGGTAAGCGCCAGTCCCGTATCCACCACACAGAGGTGTCAAGGAATTGAACTTTATTATTATAAAGAACACTAGTATGGGACTTGTTGGCGGGAACGGGAGAAGTGAGGTTGACATTTTGTTTAGATTTTATATTTTTTACATTTTTAGGAGCTTAAAGCACAAAAGTGATAGTACATTGTGTTTTAAAGTTCTGCGTAAGTGAAAAGAATGGAGGAGATCTAAATAAACTTGCGTAGCTGAAGTTCTCGCGCTCTTCCAAGAAGTCCTTTATAACTTCAGTAAAGCCTACTATCACTTTATGGAGGAGTTTTACGATAAGAAAGAACTAATTTACTTGTGATTCTACTTATTAATACGTGACATTAGCAAATGTTCTCAAATGTACGCGATGCCATAAAAAAAAACACTAGTATGTATACCAACCTGTACCTATTCGGCTCCGCTTTGCCTTAGCCAAAATGGATACCTTCTCGACAAGTACGATCGATAATGAACTTTATCTTTATAACATAATGGCATGTTTTACAATGACATAATTGGATTGCATGATACGATATTTGCCAGAGGCTTATTTAAAATTAAAATGAAAAATGTCGTCATTTTCATTCTAATAGAATTCCAAATCATGTACACTCCTTGGAGTGAGTCACAAGAAATGCACTTCTAAAACTAGAACACTGCTACAGAGCTAACATCACGTTCCCACGGCAACGGCATAGGGTTGTCACCTCCAATTATTAGCTTAAATTCACTCGCCATCAAAAACATCGACGCATCTAAGGCTCTAAGCATACTCGCTGCTTTTAGTATCTGCGAATGTAATCACTTATCAACCAGTCATTTAATATTATAGTCTTTATTTCCATAAAAGAAAAAAAAAATGTTTACTTAAGTTATGATCGGCCTTCGGAACTGATAGTTCACCTGGTGGTAGGCACAGGGTAAACAGATTAAAAAAAAAACCTGACAAAATTCTTGACTTTTCAGTAAAGTTCTTGACAATTTGTCTTTACGTTTTATGTATGGTATACGGAGGTAGCAAAACTTGCAAAAGGTGCGCCACTGCCGCACTCCTAATTTTAAAATCTGTATTATGTCACAGATTATAACATTTTATCAGTTATAACATTTTATATATTTGCTATTATCAGTGATAAATTAGCAGAGATCGAAAATTAGGGAGTATGAATACCTAAACTTCATTTGTGGAATGATATAGAGTTGCTAAAACGGAATTCCGGGGGCCCCAATTTAATTTCTAGATATTGTAAATGTGATGTTGCCAATAAATTCTCTTAAATATACAAATAGAAACTGTCTTCATATGTTTGCGATTAAATTTGAGATTTCGATGACATTTGACGGAAAACGTTTGGAGTGCTTAGAATGAAGGACAAAATTATAAAATACAAATATTTTCGCAATAATTATCAAATATTTTGGTATCTAAATGTACATATTAGGTTTTTATGTTATTTTTTAACATTTCGTACAATAAGTAGCCAGGGGACAAGGGGCGCCGTGTTATATTTAAATGTTTTATTTCTTAGTTTTGATATTTAAAAGTTGTTTAAGCGGTTTTAAACGCATTAAAATTATTCTTTAATTTTATGCGATTGAATTTGTGTTCAATTTCAATTTACGGATAACAAAAACGTAAAAATAATTTGATTCACAAATATTTCAAGCTTTTGTTTTATAAGTACTTTTAACAGTTATATTAAGATACTTAGAACTTTCTTTGAAAATAAATGTAGGTAATGTATTCTCTTAAATGATGGAGTTATTCAAGAGTTTAGAGTTTAAGAGTTCGATTTTTAAGTCGCAAGACATTAAAAACAACTAAACGTATTCAATTTGGATAAGAACTACAAGAAATAAGTATATCATGTACTAAAGTATTTTTACAATCTTGTCTTATTCATAAAATAAATAGCACGCACTATCAGCAATATTTTATGACCCGTTTTAGCAGCTCTAAATCATTCCGCAAGTGAAGTTTAGGTATTTATGCTCTCTAATTTCCGATCTCTGTTAATAAGTTACTAATGTCTATTACGTTCCTTATTTTATCTTCCTCTTTTTTTCGAATTTTTTTTTCTTATTCAATCTTTTTAAAAATATCTCTCAATTTCAAATTTTCCGTTTCCCTGACATAAGGCGAAAATTCCAGAAATGTCACGAAAATTCTTGTCATCTGCTAACCCTAGGTGGACAGATTCTAATCTACGCAAACGTGTGATGTTAATTATATTATGATAATAATTTTAAATAACTATGATAACTTGTATAACAATAAAAAACTTATTATTTCACTGATTATTAGATTATTTAAGACAAAGTTAACTTAAAAATATATTTATTTCTAAGGTAAACGATAGCCCTATCACACATGTTTACCGAGCAATCAGACGCGATTCGTTTTGATAAAATTTATACATTGAGTCATCCTTTCACATTTCTCTTCAGATCCCACATATCCGTACATAAACATTCCCATAGCTTACTCCATTAAAACTATTAATAAAAGCCCATTAAAACAGTACAATGAACGTAATCCTTTTATTATACTGTTTAATACGTACCTCGAACCTAGTAAGAAAATTATCCTTCAGTGATGAAAATTGAAGAAGACTATTATTATCTTAGCGCTATGTTCAAACAAGAAATTCGCTAGAGAATGAATATGAGGAAACTGCACGGTTATGCGCGGTCGTAATTAAAGCCAAGTTCACACCGACATAAAAGAGCACCGCGTACAACGTCGGACGGCGGGATCAAAACAGCATTTAGTAATTTGCCATGAGTTATTTATTACCAATCTACTCTCTCGTCTAATTGACAATAATCGGTGCATACAAAGCGGGGAGGAATAAAAACAAGTCATTATCAAGATAACCCGGTAAACTCATCCAAACAGAACGACAAGACGTACGCGCTGACTCATCTCACGGGAATGACATCGCGCGCGAAACGCGAATAGTTTTTATTTCAACATTTTTCGAATGCAGTTCTTCAAAACAAGGTTGTTTTGCCAAGTCGCACGTTTTGACGTAACACGTACCGTATAAAGAGGCTATATAATTAATGTAACCTCAGTGAGGTCACACAAACAATATTTGTTTACTTGAAGAGCAATTTACTGCGTTTCTCGTCGTATGGATAATTGATTTAATGATCGTAACTAGACGTTGGAACGGCACTGGCATTGCGTTTTAACATCGGTCACGAGTCATGTATAGAAGTTCATGCTTCGATTGCATTTTGCAACGCTCGAGTCAAATCTGTATATTATAATATTCCACGGGTCCGGGAGTGAAATAAAAACAGAATGTATCAGTAGCGAAGCCCAAATTTTAAGCACAAGTCACAAAAGTCGGCCAAGAAATAGGGCTTATTAGAACTTAAATAGGACACAGTGTATAGATGTAATTTCACAATGCCTTTAAATCTGTATGTATGCTTTTAAAGACTTTCAATTGAAAGAACTTCGCTGTATTAACCTAATGACTTTCCATAATACAATTGACAAAACGTTTTAATTTACCTAAACAATAAAAAGAAAGAAAGAATCTTGGATATATGTCTTTACATATTCTTGTTCTTAAATCTTGAAATAATTGAGGACTGCTATTCTTTAATCTGTCGCTACTGTAATGCCTTGATTACACGTAACGAGTACGAGGGTGAGGAGACAGTGCACTCGGACGAGTGCTCGGTAGGTGTAAACACATGACCGAGTGCTCGATCGAGAGCCCGAATGAATTTTTATTACAATTAGCCATCGGTCGCGCAATGATCGCGTGGCTGTCGCTGTCTGCGAAGTTTTAGATAATAGCCTCGCGGTACTCGTCTTGTAGTTCGCTGTGTTTCCTGCGTTCTTTTAATAATATTGTATTTTCTTTGAGTTCTTAACTAAACTAACTCTGAGCAAGTTAAAAAATACGTGTAAACACTCACTCGTCTACATCACTCTCGGCCTAGTGACATGTTGCTGTCTCGCTATTGCACTGGTTACGTGTAATCAAGGCATAAGATACGTCTAGATCTGAAGGGTCAATTGCAATAGACACACCTTACGGATGTCTAAACGTCTGTAGGTACTTAAAATTGTTTTATTTTACTAACCCAATCACCAACTTAATTTCAGACCATTGGTATTTATGAAAAAAATAGTTAAGACTGAAATTATTCATGTGGGCTATTGCATTGGATATAATAAATAATATTTCAATATCATACAATATCCTTCTCTTGGCTCCGTTGTTGGGCAAAAACTTAGAACATTCCTAACAAATTTCGTAAGAACAAGGCAGTGTTAACACACGACCTCGTTTTAAAGTAGCACCACAAGTAGTTATTGGAATGGCTTTGATCACGAACCAACACATCGTTGTCGAAGCAGCGAACAAAAGAAATAGGCCACATAGCCACGGCGACCACCTCGTGAATTTAAATCGCGTAACCAAAACATTGTCGTGTTATTGATGAATATATCAGGCTGTTATCAACCAAAACAACAGACCGAGTGTCAGACAAATAACATTAAATATGAGCATTATATTAGTCATGGCAACATTATGTATGTCATTTATCACAATGCTAGGGTTGTCAACTATTTCGGAACATGCAGTACCTTCCTCTAGACCTCGTGTAAACACAGGTGTTACTTTGCGGATAGGTATCCATCTTATTCATTTAGATGTATTCTTTAGCCGATTTAAGGAACAACGACCATTTGACCTGTCAAATCTGTAAAAGCATTTGTTTTGTATAATAATGTGGTGACATATCTCAAAAAAAAGGTAATTTTTTGTTTATTTCAAAGTAAGAACAGAAATGAAAAATTATAATATTACCATCTAGGAAAAATTAAATGAATTTCTAAAAATATCCTCGCATACGATTTTTAAGTTTTTGAGAGCGCAACCATTTTTTTTTAAACAATGCACACCAATCATCTGATCTCAAACTAGGATTTTTCTTGTGCTATGAAAACCAGATGACGATTAGTGGTTATATATATAGTCTCTGCCCGTACACCCAGACTCGAAACAATCTGGAAAAGTTTACCTTTTCTACATTGACCCGACCGGGAATCAAACCCGGAACCTTTCGCGCTTAGGTTAACGTCTGAACCACTGCGCCATCTAGGTCGTTATTAAAATGAATCTAATATGGATTTATCAACGTTCCTTTATATAGGTATAAGAGTGCTTTTGACATTTCCGTCGGCTAACACTCTAGCTATTTGATCTTCATAAGTCAGCCTTGGTCTTCCTTGGCTTCTTTTACCATTCACTTTCGCTCAATAGATTTTCTTCGTCAGTCTTTCATCACTCATTCTTTCCAAGTGCCCGAACCATCTTAGCACTCTTTTCTTCATTTTTTCAATAATACTGTCGTGCAACCCTGTCATACTGCGTATCTCTTTATTGCTTATTTTGTCTGCAAGGGTGACACCGCACTTATTTCTAAGAGATCGCATTTCTACTGCATTTATCTTACTTTCACTCGATTTCGGGCATATCCAGGACTCACTACCATACAATAAAGGTGGCACCAACACTGCATTGTGTATGGCCATTTTGGCTGAGTTAGATATATTCATACTGCTTACTAATGCGGACAGAGCACCGTTCACTTTATTGCCGGCTGCTACCCGTCTCTCCACATCCAACTCACATCTTCCATCCCTCGAAAACGCACTACATTGCGTAGCATCACAGACCAGTGAACTCACAGATGACGCCTTGAATAATTTTATAATGAAAACAAAGGTGTAAAAATGTTGCGGGGCAAGGTACGGCGTGCTTTGACCTGATAAGTCACATCAAGATCAGACTTTAAACATTCGAGAGTGGAGAGCCGGAAAGTTGTGGGCGTGGTCACCTTTTCATATACCACTAAACTATGAGTAGTCACAGATGCCGTAACAAGCATCTTCTAGAACTAACTGGTCTGTGACTGCCACAGGCCACAGATAACAGAATAACGTTACGTTCCGTTTCACTCGCGAATTTACAAGAACATAGTTATGGCTTCATAATAACTAGTGGTCTACCAGAAGTTGAAATTCGATCATAAAAATAAAACGCTTTTTCCCAAGAAACAGCTCAAAGCTCAAAAATTAAAAAGTTCACAGCTCGAAACTCATTCAATCAATCTGTCAGTAATTTATTTGTTGGCTGCATTTTAAAATTCTTTGGCGACAATCTCTACTCTGTGGAATTATTTGACCACAAACTATTACGTGTTTGACATCGACAGTACTACACTATAATATTTGACATTGACAGTATGAAAGTAAACAATGAATATTTTATTTTATTGAATGTATTTTTAATAAATATTGAACATACATTTTATCTTGCTGCACTCCTTCTCCGTATTAACTTTAACTACCCCAAATTTTTTCTACACGTATTAATTTATAGATTGTTTCCAAATTCTCCTTAGAGTACTTACCTTATTTTCGATTATTAGCTCTCAAATAAACCTTAAAAATACAGTTTTACAGTAATACAGAAGATGTCAAAGTCGAACAACACAAAACACGATTTGCAACCCTACTCGCCGCCAAAACGTGGAAGAAATCGCCGAATCTTGCACTTTATCAGTGCGTTAATAAAGATGTCAAGACTGCTAACGTGTTATCTAACACGACATGCGCACGGGCACTCCTAAGTGAAACCGATATCGCATTTTATTTGCGACTTAAACTGGGTTACGATAGGACGATTAGTACATCTAGTACTCGTAATGTATGATGTGAGTAACATAAGCAAACAAACAAAATGGATCCTTAGAATAAATGTTAGCGAATTGAAAATTGGATATATTCTTCTTCTCTTTTGTATACTGGCAACTCGTTTCATATTTATTAGAAATAATTTTGCCATTCTCATGTAAAAAAGTGGTGTATATCTGATGTAGAATCTCTGTCTTCTTATTGCCAAGTCTGTAACACTCTCCAAAGTGACAGTTGGTTTTACTAGAGTTGAAAACACTGAAAAAACGCGAAAACTTCAGTTGCACATATTATTCAAACTTTCCGATCCTTAACACTTGTACAGAACTTTTAACGCGCAATATACTATCACTTTTGCACCTTAAATCTTCCAAAGACGCAAAAAATAAAAAATTTAAAGAAAATGGCAACTTTACTTCTCCCGTTCCCGCCAAAGTCCGATATTAGTCTATATTCAGTTGAGCGTTACATTTATGTTACATACATATAATATACATATATGTAGCACAATACCACGAGTTCTTTTTTAAACATTTTGGAACAGAACACTAAAATTTAACACAGTGCGAGCTCACTCGCGTCGAGAGTTCCGTATCTTTGAAGGAAACATATCTACACACCAACATATCCTCACGCTGTATCCCTAACGGGATAGTCAGAGAGGACTAAGTGCCAAGCATAAGTTCCTAAATACCTACTTCTTTCACGTCCTCAAATCTCATCATTGCAGTATGCTCTTGATATTGCCGTCGTCAGCTAACAGTCTGGCTATTTGATCTTCCTACGTCAGCCTTGGTCTTCCTTGGCTTCTGTTACCATTCACTTTCGCTCTGTAGATTTTCTTCATCAATCATTCTTTCCATGTGCCCGAGCCATCCATCACAGCATTCTTTTATTCATTTTTAGAATAACGTTGTCGTACAATCTTATCATACTGTGTAGGTATCTCTTCATAGCTTAATTTTGTCCGCAAGGATGACACCGGAATGTTAGCAGACAGAAAAGTCAAAAGCACTCGCATACCTAGGCGAAAGTGTGTGAGGAGAGTGAAGTAATTTGGAGGAAGCGAAAGAACTGTGTAAAGAATGCGATACTTGGCGCCTCAATCCTCTCTGATAATATACAGAGATGTACACACAGGTCCAGTATTGGTTATGTACTGCTTAATGCGAGCGAGAGTAGATATTTGTTAGTGTAAATAAACTGAGCAGTGGTGAGTAAAATGGTCCGATATTTCGTCTCTATAGGTTGAGTACTCATGCTACGGTCCGTTTCGGCTTCGCCGGGTTGAATATATTATATATGTTGTATGTTCATCTGGAATAATGTACCTTTCAAATTTTTTTTTTGTCTATCGGAAGGGAAGAAACTCCGCACGAGCACCCAGCCACCTCCGATGCCTCACGAGAGAACGTCGGGCGCGACCGGGTTAGTACCGGGCTCGAACCGGCTAAAACTACTCTCCACCGCCACTTGACCCTACAGGCCGTCGTAGCGAGCTGAACGCGTAGCGGGGAACCGCGGAGGGCGCTCCCCTAAGAGAGGTCGACAAAGCCTGAGGGCCTGAGAGAAAGCCTGAGAGAGAGTCGGGGGTACCCGGGATGGAGGACTGAACCTCGACTCAGGTTGTCGACGGGAAAATATGCAACTGCGTGCCGTCGAGAAACCTATACGGGTGGGGGCCGGTCCCAGAATGGTTTTAACCGCCCGGCGTACAATCGACTGAAAGCCCGAAATGGTGAGTGCCTATCTTGTGACTCAGCGCGGGCGGAAGGCCCACGCTCAAGTGAGGCCCTATCTGAGTATGCGTGATGTGAACGTCGGAGAGAACCTACAAATGAGGCCCTAATGTTAGCGCGTAAGACGTCGACGCCCCCTCCGATGGGGGCGGTGTGATATCGCAGCGTTGGTTGTATTGTTTAACAGGGCGTCGTTCGCCACTGTTATGAGGTCGTCCGGGTCCGTCAAAATGTCCCTCGGTCGTCTACGGTGGGATCAAAACCTTTCAAATGGTGAAAGAATTTAAATTTAAATAGGTGCAGCAGTTCCGGAGATTAACCTTCACATATAAACAGAGTTACAAGATCCACTCTCTCTCTCTCTCTCTTTCTTTGTAATCTATATCTATACTAATATTATAAAGAGGTAAACTTTGTTTATTATGTAATGGATAAAATCAAGAACTACTCAACTAATTTCAAAAATTCTTTCACCTATAGAAAGCTACATTATCAGCGAGTAACATGGGCTGTATTTTATTTTCAAAACAATTTCTACCCGTGAGAAGCCGGGGCGAGTCGCTAGTATATTTCAAATAATTCTTCTGTACATGTGTATGTCGCTGAACTCCTCTTAAACGGCTGGATCGATTATGATGAAATTTTTTGTGTGTGTTTGAATGGGTCCCTGGATGGTTTAGATTCACAATTGGACCCACACGCTTATTACGTAACTTGCAATCAGCATGCGACAGCCAATATCGCGCGATATCTGCTGTCAAAACGAGAATTTGTGTAATGTAATTTTATGTGGCGCTAAATCAACCGCGACAAGCGCATTTTACATAGGATAATAGATACGCAATCGTCATACATGATATCAATTTTTTATTACAATTAGTCACATGTCCCGTAGTGATCGCGTGGCTGTCGCTGTTTGTAAATTTTGAGGTAATAACCCCGCCGGTATGAGGCGCTGGAATCAGGTGCTAGGATTTTTTTTTATTCCAATTTTCAGGCAGAACGACGTCTGTCGGAACCGCTAGAGTATAAGTATAGAAGTATACATTCGTATAGATTTTGTAACACGGCTGTGTTATCGCTCTACAGGAGTAGAGAAGACGTATGCACGTATCAATACATCATTGTAGTTTAATTATGACTACAGGAAGGCGATAAATAAACATAATATCCGCACTTCCACCGCTGTAATATTTTCAATGTAAATAACTGCCGCTAGCTAGTTTTGTTGCTTAATCAAAATAGTATTTATTTTTATAAACGACTAACTATGCCCCGCTATTTCACTCCCGTTAAATTTAGTATTTTTCTAAGAGAAAAAGTAGCCTAGATTATAGTCTTTAAAAAGTCATTTACCTGCCAATGAAGTGCCAATCGAGATCTATTCAGCCGTTTCGAGATTAATCCGGACAAACAGACAAAAAATAACCACGAGTTTAAAAAAGCCTTTATTTCAAAATCACAGACAATAATAATAATAATGCGTCAGACAGTACACGCAAATCATCTGGTCTCATACTAGGGTATTCCCTGTGCTATGAGAACCAGACGACGACTACTGGGGGCGTCTCCCAGTAAACCCAGACCCGAGACAATGTAGAAAAGTTCCTTCCCTAACTTAACCCGACAGGATCAAACCCTAAGCCTCCCGCGCTTGGATGAAACGCCTAAACTACCGCGCTATCGAGGTCGACAGACAGACTGTACAATTTTAACTATTCGTAGATACAAAGCTAAACGACTATTCGACATCGAATTCCTTCAGTACGATTTCATAGAAATATTTTAGTAGGACATTCACAAATGACCCACTTCAGCTATTTATGTACGGATGAATTCTCACAATGTCGCAAATATACACTATTTATAAACAGTAACAGACATTAGATACTAAAAAATCGAATGGAACGAACTCATACGCAATGGCCGTATTGTTCAAGCCCCAACGACAAGTAGGGGTATTATAAACTTGAAGCCGTTGTGTTTGCGGTATCATGACTTTGTTGTAAATTAGAACTAGCTTTTGCCCGCGACTTCGTCCGCGTGGAATTAAAAAAAAGTAGTTTTTTGGATAGCCAGTGTTAGCAGCAGACGAAAATGTCAAAAGCACTCTCATACCTAGGCGACAATGTATGAGGAGAATGATGAGATTTGAAGAAGCGAAAATGGTATGTATGGACCGCTACTCTTGGCGCTCCGTTCTACAATTACAATCCTCTAAACGGCTATGCCCCGCTATTTCACTCGCATTAAATTTAGTATTTTTCTAAGAGAAGAAGTAGCCTAGATTATAGACTAGGAGATCTACAATTATGTAGTAGGTGGGTCATTCTACGATAAGAGGTAATGTGTACGGCATCCATTATAAAATAGCATTTTTATACTACGTGCTGTCATTTTATGCAATAAATCATAGCATCTTAATGTAATTTACAAATAGCATTATGATTAAATGCTCAATTAAAGTACATTTTCATGAAATTCCATATTTAAGTCTGAAAAAGTATCTACCCTGGTCTGTCCCCTTGACGTTTTTAGTTAAACATGCAGACAGTACATACTTTTTTTGTCGCAGATGCTAAATTAAAGTATATTTAGCACGAATTTAAACAAGTATACTTAAGTATTATTAAGGAGAAATACAACAATATTTGTTTTTTTTCAATAATTTTCGAACTTCATTTTTGTCCCGCTTTTTTTGCGTATCTACCCTGCCAAATTTTGGTCGGTTAATACAATCAGAAATATTAGACGGCCATATTCAAAATAGCGCTCAAGGACGCGTATCAACGTGAAGTTTCTAACACTTAAAACACTAGCCGTTAGATCGCTATCATTTGTTAGTTGGCGCGACACGACATTGCGGTACGGTGGTTTCGCAAGGTGATTGTGTCTCTCCACTGGTAAGTCGTAAAACTTATAAAATTCACTTAATTTATTTGCTTTTACTGCCTAACAGCAACAATACTGTAATAGTCGAGGTGTGATATATTATTAACCCAATATGAACTTATTTCAGTTAAAAAATTTAAATTTGTCACGAAAACGTCTCTCCCCTGCCATATTTCCCCTGGCAAGATAACTACCAGGGGAGATACTCACTGACCAGGGGAGATATTATAAGATGTTTGTACAAACTAATTCAAATATAGCTGACTTCTATCAACGTTCTCAAAAACTTTTTGAATTGTTATGAGAAAAGGAGTATGGTTAAAAAATAAAGGAGGTTCTTAGTTCTTCCGTCAAGGTTTTTCTAAGTGTGTTCGCGGCTAATTTCTTTGTTTATTATTCGATTTTTATGATTTTTTTTTTGTTTAATAGGTTTTTCCTCGAGATAATATTGTTACAAATCATGGCGCCACGCAAAAAGTTAACACGTGAAGAACGATTAGAGGCGAAGCGTCAATCAGAAAGATTACGCTATCAAAGGATTAAAAATGATCCAGAGAAGTATGAATTACAAAAACAAAAAGATAAGGCAAAATATTTAACAAAGAAGGAAAAAGCAATAATAAAAACTGTCGACCAAATGACTCCCAGAGAACAACGTAAGGCACGAAAGATATGGAAAAAAAGCAAGAGAACGTAGGCTACGACTTGCCCTTCAAAATGTCACGGTAACGCCATCTATTTCGGATTGTGATGCTCAAATGCCGCAAGAGAATTTTGATAAAAGAGATATAGCTGCTAAAATTAAATCAAACCAAGCTAGAAGACAAAGATATTTAATTAATAAAAAAAAAGATGAAACAATAAATAATCTAAAGACTAAATTAGCGCGTTACAAGAAAAGGCTACAAAGATTACAAAAGCCTGAAAAACTTACACCTAACATCAAAGTAGTACAAGTGATGAATTCTCCAAGTGCCAGAGAAACAATAAAGAAAAATTTACTGTTTGCAGAAGTACTCAATCAACAATTGAAAGAAAATTATTCTGCTCTTCCAAATGAAAATGAAAAACGAATCTTTAAAAAAGTTATAAGTGGAAAATTGGTAAATAAATATGGCATACTACAGAATGAAAAAAATATGAAACCTTTAAGAAAATTTGGAAAAGTACGATTGATGGAAACTAAACGAAAAGTCAAAGCAACCTATGAAATAATGAAGAGGAAAATTACAAATGTTTTGGAAGATGATTCTAATACGAGGTTGTGTGCCGGTAAAAGAGACTATGTAACGAAGAAAAGTGACCGCAAACAAAAGAGAGTTTTTTTAGATACTTTAAGCCAGCCATTCCCAAAGTGGGCGATAACGCCCCCTTGTGGGCGCTGCAGGCCTAAAGGGGGGCGGTAAGAGACTCAGAAAAAAAATGGGGGCGTTGTGTAGAGGCCTGGGGGGTGATTTGTAATTTCATTTAGCTAGGAGGCATCTTAGACAACGACTGCATGAGCTCTCGACTCAGTAGACAAAATAAGTTTGGGAACCAGTGCTTTAAGCAATCTCCACAAATCTTTTATGAAAAAGTACAATATCACGATCTCATATTCTCTCTTGTCGCCTAAGACCATTTTGGATAGTACAACCGAATTATGACAAACGTGACACTTGTCTATGTGTTACTCATGCTAATATGGATCTGGTTCTTACGGCTCTATTCCAAGTCAAAATTACATCTTTATCAAGGTATCAAAGCCTGCTTAGTACAATTTGTTGCAATGGGTATAATGAGCAGTGTCTTTCACGAGAATGTACAACTTGCAAAAATAAAGGACTTGTGTACAATGAATCTGATAATAGTATTCAAATTGTCTACAAAAAGTGGGAATCCGTCTCCGACAACATAATTGATCTGAAAACGCATAAGGCAAGAAAGGTGACAAAATATTTGAAAAAGTCAATTCAGATTAATCCTCGCGATTTGATCATGCAGTTAGAACATAACTTAGAGTGTTTTCTTTACCATGAACTGCACATAGTACACCAGCATTCTGCTCTTAAAATTAAAAAGACGACTTTGACAGAAAAAGAAGTTGTCATTCACATGGACTTCAGTGAGAATTACTTAACTAAATACGCAGAAGAGATTCAGGCATTCCATTTCGGAGGTTCGCGTCAACAGATAAGACTGGACACAGTTGTAACTTACACAAAAGAAGAGGCAACAGGTGAAGTAAAGACTACATGCTATTGTTCTATGTCACAAAATTTGTTATATTCATCTCCAGCTATATGGGCTCACTTACAGCCAATTTTGAACAGCTTGCCACCCGAAGTGGAAATCCTGCATTTTTGGAGCGATGGACCTATGACACAATACCGAAATAAATACATGTTTTACTTTCTTGTCACTCATTTAACAGAATTCTACCCAAACGTAATAAGCTTTACTTGGAATTACCATGAAGCCGGACACGGTAAGGGGGCTCCTGATGGTGTTGGTGCTGTCTGTAAGAGATCAGCAGACCGATTGGTAGCTAGTGGCAGTGACATAGCATCTCTGAGCGAATTATCAGATGCTATCCAGAAAAACTGTCCTAGCATCAATGTTCTCCTTATTGACGACAAAAATATCTTAGAGAAAGACGCTTTGCTTGTTAGTGTCAAAGAACGCATAAAGACTTTTCCCGGTACTTTGCGTGTTCATCAGGTGTCATGGAACATTGAAGATCCAAAAAAATTGAAAATGAAGTCTTTAAGCTGCTTTTGCAATGAAAATATAAATTGTGATCACTTCAAACTTGGTATTATGATATACTCATCTCATAACACATCTCGTCTCCGAGTCGAAGATATTTATGGACCGGATTCAGAGTCCAAGAATGATAAAGAGAAATCGTTTGACAGTGAACAAATCGTTACACCAAAAGGTGGCAGGCATCAGACAGAAGATGAACAGCCGTCAACATCCAAAAAAACATTGAAGAACGGCGACTTCATTCTGGTCAAACTACAATAAAAAAAAAACAGAGTACCGTTACGTGGCTATGTGTATGTGTTTAGAAGAAGATGACGAGAACCAGGTAGTTTTCTGTAAAATAGGGGACAAAACTGGAAAATTATTTAAAGTTGATGAACAAGATATTTCATTTGTCTCAAAGGACCAGATTGTCGAGACGCTTCCTACACCAAATCTCATTTTGAAAGGGCAGAGGATGTTCTACTCCTTCAAAAAGTCGGTGGATGTGTTTGAGAAAGCTTTGAGAAGTTTATATTAGGAGTAAAACTTGTTGATTTAATGAAAGGTATAATATAAGTTGAGGTAATATAAAAATACTCTGATTATCACTTAAAAGACGGTAGTCTACTTAATTAGTATTGATAAAAGAATACTTTACTATTTGTTGAAGATACTATACCATATTAATTTACTTATATTTTTGTCACAGACGCTAAAGAAGCTCTATGTTTAGATTTAAAGAAAGGCTGTAATATAAAAATGATACTCTGATTATTTATAAGTACAATGTTTAATGAAAGTTGATTATCACAAGTCTGATTATTACTTAAAATGCGCTAGTCTGCTTAATTAGTATTGTTAACAGAATACTTTGTTATTTGTTGAAGGTACTGTCATGTTAATTTCCTTATATTTTTTTTCGCAAACACTAAAGAAACTCTAGTTTTAGATTAAAAGAAAGGCTGTAATACGAAAATGATACTCTGATTATAAGTTAAGTACAATGTTTAATAAAAGTTGATTTTATCCATTGGTTTATTACGTCAAAGTATCTCCCCTGGTTAAAAAAGTATCTACCCTGATCTTGATATCTCTACCCTGCCCGATGTATTTACCCTGGCCTTCTAAAAAGTAACTAAATATGTATAAAGTGACTTGCCCTTACGTGAATGTGTACATAAAAGGGACTAAAATCGTAATACATGTGTTTAATAAAAAAACTCCAATTTTTCTCCTTGGCCGCACACTCTATGGACTCAAAACCTCTTATCGTAGAATGCCCCAGGTACATTAATGCTAATGTCCATCCCCTGGGTATAATCTTTTTCCATTCTACATACATACATAGATATCTTCACGCTGTATCCCTAAAGGGGTAGTCAGAGAGGACGGAGCGCCAAGAGTCGCGGTCTTTACATACCTCTTTCGCTTCTTCAAATCTCATCATTCTCCTCATACATTTTCGCCTAGGTATGCGAGTGCTTTTGACATTTTCGTCTGCTAACACTGGTTATTTGATCTTCAGAAGTCAGCCTTGGTCTTCCTTGGCTTCTTTTACCACTCACTTTCGCTGTGTAGATTTTCTTCGTCAGTCTTCCATCACTCATTCTTTCTAAGTGCCCGAACCATCTAAGCATTTCTTTCTTCATTTTTACAATCAATAACACTTTCCTTTCTACATTTAATTAAAATCGGTCTAGCGGTTAAACCGTGAAAGCCGACCAAACAGACAGATTTTCGCATTTATAATATTATAGTATGGATTCACTGGAAACGCGATCTCTTCGAAATATGTATGTGCGGTGTCACCTTTGGTAGATAAAATAAGCTAACAAAGACCCAGTTATAGCATCGTTGAGTGACAGTGTAATTGCAAAAATGCAGAAAGGAATGCTTAGATAGTTCGTGCAGAGCGAAAGTCAGTGGTAACAGAAACCAAGGAAGACCAGGGTTGAGTTATGAAGATCAACTAGCTACAGCAGCTGACAGAAAAATGTCAAACGCACTAATATACCTCGGCGAAAGTATGAAATGATATCATAGAGGATGTAGGATGCTATCTCTTTAGGGATTTAACGTAAGTATATAAATTTATGAATGTATAAAATACTGGTATTGACGACAGGCTAGCTGGTTAGACAACTATCTGTTTAAAAGTAGTTTTACTGTAGAAACAGTTTTAAATTGTATTATATACAGTAGTTGTGTCTGCGGCTCCGCACCCATAGAGTGCAGAATTATTATTTAGGTTTTTAACGAACCGCCTGAAAGCCGCCGGCCGAGCACACGCGCGAATCGTGCTACCCTCCCACTTGCCACTCACGGCGGTCGCCAGCCGGTTATTTTAAAGACAAAAATGCTTATTGTGGGTGATTCTTAGAAGACACACATATTATGCTATCATAAACTTTTTATAGGTCTTTTTGAGCTCTACAATTATGTAGTACATTAATTTGATATATTTGTTATGGTTTACTCTTCTTTTCGACTTGATTCACCATTAGAGTCACTGCTTATTTCGTACATTACATTACGTAACAATATATATCCTATAACATGACCAGACAACCTACCTATGAATTTTAAAAAAACATGGAAATCGAATGAGTATTTTTTACAGATTTGAAATCTCTACAATTTGTGAATACAATATTCTTAAAAATACCTCTACCAGAGGTATTCTCGGAAATACTCGCCTTATGCAGTTAAATAACTATGAGACAGTACATTTCGTTGCGGTACAAGTACCGTATCATTAAATTGCATTTATTAGCGATACGGAGTGTTAATTATACTAATTACTATATTATTTATTAAGCTTTGCCCTTTGGATATGATCTCAATTCCTGGTATCGATATTTTCTTCATTACCTCAATAAAGTAAACGTAACTTGTGTTGATAATCTTTTCTAGACAATTAGATATGTTACCCGTTGTGTGACCCCAACCAAAGTACTATATACGCTTGAACAGCTTACATAGCGATAAATAATCAGTTTGGTGTTTTAAGATGGTAAAAAACCCACGTGATCGTGGAGGCAAGGGTAACTCAGCAAAATTTTTTACGCCATCTTAGTAACTCAGGCTCATCTCACTGCGCTGACGAATACGCGCCGAATGGTCGCAAAGGGCGCGCCACCGATATCCCGCGCCCGCTGAATTTTAGTGGCCTTTACACTTTTTACACCTTCCAATTTGTTGGAACAACTTTCCTAGAGATGACGATCTGAGATCGATTAATGGAAAAATTCATCGATTGATCTCGAATAGAGAATCGATTTAGTGAATTGATGGCGGACACTCAAAAATGAAGTTTCCATTATATTTGTATTGGTAAGAACGCAACGCAACTATAAAATAATGAGCTAGCGTGGAATTTTTTGATAAATTTTACATACATATATCGAACACTGCCGTCACCTTAGCGCTTTCGGAGCCAGATTTAGCGCTTTTTTGAGTCTTCTAACTTTTATATATCCCATACAAAATTAAAAAAACCCGTAGAACGATTTTTGAGTGTCTGTCGTCTATTCACTGGATCGATTCACTGCTCGAGATCGAATGATCGATTCTTCCATTAATCGATCTCAGATCGCCATCCCTAGGAAAGTTGTTCCAACAAATTGAAAGGTGTAATAAGCGCTTTTAGCGCAGGCAGCGTATTATGCCCTGAAGTGTGTTATGCGCCAATACATTTGGAATGAGTGAGCCGACACATCCTACACAGTATACGGCGTCGGCGCAATTTCGCGGCGTAGCGTAGTGTCGCCCATGTCTATTCGAGTCTCCCCAGGGAGCTGGGGTACTATTTGAAAGTTTCTCCAGTGAAACAAAATAGTTGATTCCATAAATTAAAGTATGTTAAAAAATAATGGTGCCCCAAAATCTGTAATTTAATTTTTTTCTCAATCCTAATTTGAGGTTACCAGTTTATGACATTATGTCAAATTTCTACTCAATAAGTGTTAACTTATAAAAGGATGAATAAATAGGACTAAGGGACAGACAGACAGACAACTAAATCTTAACGTCTTTTCCCATTTTGGCTCGGATTTCTAACAGGGTGACATCGTTCCAATCGAGAAATGACAGAGTACCAATTTTTGTAATTTTTTATTAAGACGATATTTTTTTAAATTATTTATTATTTTAAGTTGAGGGCAAGGTACAAGTAGACAGTTATTTGGAACTAGCTCATGATAAATAAACGTCTGAGCCGCTACGACCTTGTCTTGCGAAACAGTAACACGATTAGCAAGTGACTTTTCATAACTCAGTTCAAACACGCCAATGTCCTTAACGAGTTATGCCGTGCCGTTAGTTTCTGCATTGATGAGATCAGATGCTGTTCTTCAAACTACTGCTTTTTAAATTAAATTAACTTGGTCCGTTCGCGTATTAGGTATCACATAGCGTTAGCTTTTGAAAGTGGTGTGGTACACGCGGGATCCACGTCGGATTCTTATAACCATCAAACTTGTCATTACCGCCAAACGACAAGGCTTGCACTGTTGTATACTGATGTGAAGGGTAATATAATCAGTGAAATGGGTGGCTTAAAAGACACATCTTATTATTAATTTAATCTTGGTAAAAATTTTTAATTGCAATATATGATTTAATTGAGAAATAAGTAATTTTATAGTGAAACGAATTCGTAATTCAAATTACAATATCTTATCCATGCTAATCTAAACTTATTTCTATATTAATATTATAAAGAAGTAAACTTTGTTTGTATGTAACGGATTGTTTGTACGAAAATTTCAAAAAATTTCTACCCCTGCGAAGCCGGGGCGGGTCGTCGTAATGTTATAATAATAATAATACTCCAGACAATTACACAGATCGTGTGACCCCAAACTAAGCAGTAAGCTTGTACTATGGTTACCACACAACCAACTCTGGGGAAGTTCCCAGTAACACCCAGACTCCAAGCCAATTTAGAAAAGTTCGTTCCCTAAATTGACCTGACCGGGGACCGAACCCGGGACCCTAGCTTGGAAAGCAGATGCATAAGCCACTGCGCCAACGGTCCAGTCAATTCAAGTCAATTATAAAGAGGTAAAGTCCGTTAGTTTGCACGCAGGAGGTAATCTTCGACACTACTGATCCGATTTCAAAAATTCTTTCACCAATATTTATTATGAACCGTCAGGGTGGATATAGGCTATATATTATATATCCACGCAAACGAAGTCGCGGGCAACAGCCAGTATAATATCATAAATGTGAAAGTCTGTCTGTGTCTGGTCGGCTTTCACGGCTAAACCGCTGGACCGATTTTGATGAAATATAGAATGGAGATTGATTAAACTCAGGGGAAAAATATGTTTTTGTTTTTATTCTACGCAGACGAAAAAGCGGGTAAAAGCTGGTATATAATATAATGGTAAATTTTGCTGCCCTACATCTACCTATTTTGTCGGATATTGTAAAATTTTAAACGTTATATGTAGTTGTTTTGACGTAGTCAGGTCAAAATGGCCACGGCGACCTTCGCTATCGGAACCGCTTGATCTCACGAACAATGAGGTTCTCATTATTATGTAACGCAGGTAATTAGCCATTTCCTAAAACCGCTAATAGTATTCACGGCCTATTAGGACTGTTTAGCGTTATCGTCACGTCTAGCTTACAAATGGTAGAGAGTAAGGTCGAGTCAATTGACATTGTGTATTATTTTTAATTATAAAAGTACAAAGACCATACGCACATAGCAAAAAGAATGACTTCGCATTCAAAACCCTACACTACAGTACGCATTGTTTGTTGTACGCGTTTAAAACTTTTTATTTACTTGGTTGTATTGTGTGTGATGATGCTAAATAAAATCTATGTCTATGTCTATGTCAAAAGATAAAGAAGCAAAATAAAATTAAGATTATAAAATTGAAACCCCGCTATACAGTTAGACACGCTGTATCCCTAATGGGGTAGTCAGATAGGACGGAGCGCCAAGCATCACGATCCTTAGTATACTTCCTTCGCCTCCTCAAATCTCATCATTCTCTTCACATATTTTCGCCTAGATATGCGGAAAATTTTGACATTTCCATCAGCTAATATTGGCTATTTAATCTTCGTAAGTCAGCCTTGGTCTTCCTTGGCTTCTGCTACCACGCACTTCCGCTCTGTAGATTCTCTTCGTCAGTCTCTCATCACTCATTTTTTCCATGTCCCCGAACAATCTAAGCATTCCCTTCTTCATATTTACAAAAACTTGCAAAAATGAAATAATCGTATTCAATTTCTTAAAGTCACTGCCGGAGTCTCAGACCTGTTGGGTATACTTTACCTTGCTCAGAAAAAACCAAATGCACAGGAAAAATACTCAATTAAATACTTTATCGAATAAAATTTAAAAAAAAGTAATTTAATAAGAAATGAAATATATACACACCGGCACAATTAGCGGAACACAAAAAAAAGCAGGATTTTAAAATCTTTTACTTGAGGAACTGGCCAGTTATGATATTTTTTTAATTTATTGTCAAATTTGAAAATAGAAAATTAGATGACATACACTTTTTTCATTCATTTGTTTTATTTTCCCGAACAATACGTTTTGTCAACTTGTTCGAGTAATAACTACGTAATTGTAATTTTTTTGAAAAATTGCACTTAATGGTTTTTTATAAATTTGTTATTCTATAGGCAATTTTGTTTATTAAAAGCTCTTTATTATGCCTGACTTAACATCACTGGAAATCGTTAGGGCTGATGAAATGAGAAGAAATGGCCATACCTACAGATCGATTGCCTCAAGGCTTCGTCGACCAGTATCAACGATTCATCGCAGCATCCAGCGGTACAGATCGTCTAATTCTCTTGTGAGGAGGAGGGGTCAAGGTAGAAAAAGATGTACATCGAGGCGAGATGACAGTTTTTTACAACTTGGAGTTCGTAGGAATACGCAATTAACGGCTGTACAAGCTCGAAATGAACTGGAAGACGTTCGAGGAGTACGAGTAAGTGAGCGTACAGTTCGCAGGAGATTTGAAGAAGTTGGTTTAGGGTCGTATATACCTGCCAAAGGCCCAAAACTTGAGAGACGTCACCGCGTAAACCGATTAAGCTATGCCCGAGAACATCGTCATTAGGATTTGAACGAATGGCAGCAGGTTCTCTTTACTGATGAGTGCAGAGTTCTTTTAAAACAGATCGATGGGAGACAGCGATTATGGAGACGCAAAGGAGAACGCCACATACAGTCTAATTTTGAACACACAGTGGCTTATGGTGGCGGCTCGATTATGGTTTGGGGAGGGATATGTTTGGGAGCTCGCACGGAGTTAGTGATAGTCACAGGAGGGACCATGACAGCAGATCGATACATCAGAGACATTTTAGAAGAACATGTTGTACCATTTGCCCCATTTATTGGTGACGACTTTATTCTAATGCAAGATAATGCTCGTGCTCATAGTGCACAATCGGTACAGGCATATCTGAGCCACGTAGGTATACCGGTGATGCAGTGGCCAGCAAATTCCCCCGATATGAATCCGATAGAGCATGTCTGGGACTTGCTAAAAAGAAGGGTTAAATCCAGAATGCCACCCCCCAACAATCTGAATGAACTTGGAAACGCATTACTTGAGGAGTGGGAGCGGTTGCCTCAAGAAATCATCGATAACATAATCTGTAGCATGCCCAGACGAATGGAAATCGTAATCAGAGCAAGAGGGGAAACACTCGTTATTAATTTTGCTTTAATTTTATTGTTAAATCATTTAATGCTTACTTTTTTTTATTTTTTGTGATGGTTCATAATCATCTAAAAATTTCACTTATTTCAAATTTCTTTATTTTTCAATAAAAAATAACGAAGACTTTTCAAAGTCGTTGTTAAAAGATGTTAATCAATTTGTTATTTTGTGTCTAATTACATTTTCGTCAAATATATGCGTTATTATCTCACAGTCTCACTTTTTTTTCTGTTCCGCTAATTGTGCCGGTGTGTATATAATTTAATAGCTGAAAAAAGGTTCAGTTCGAAGTTCTCGTTTATTTGAGCGATAGCTATACGTCTTTTACGAGCTTTTATTTAACATGCCTTGTAATTTAGTATGTCTGGATCTAGCGTTACCGTACATCTTCAAATCACTAGTAGTATATTTTATGAAGTAGACATTATATTATCCGGTATTTTATATATTTTTAGTGGGATAAATGCATTTTTAGTTATTCATATCAATTTTAAAGCGCTTTTAAATACATTCATGTGTATCGTCGAGATAAACAGATTGCAACTGACAGGTGTATTACGAATTACCTAACAAATAACTGAGCTGGTGGAACTGGTTCGAAGTTATTCATAATTCAGCTACAGTTAAAATGTTTATTTGAAAGTTGATCCGCATACATGGTCCACATTCGCGCCCTATTTGCATTTTCAGCACGGAACAAACATTATTATTTTCAGTAATTCATTTAAACAATACGAATGTAGAACATAAAACATATATACATTAGGGTGGCGCAAAAAACCGACTATCTTTTTTTTAAGTCGCGAGTGAAAAAATGTTAGTTTTTGATGTTTTAAGAGCTACCTCCAAAGGACAGCTCAAAAAAAAATTTTTAAGAGGTTGCTCAAAATTTTTTAAAATTTCAAAATCCGTCAAAAACCGAATTTTTTTTTTAATTTTTTTTCTCGTTACAGTATAATTTTATAGACAAACAAAAAATAAGTTTCTGAAAGTTTCAATTTAAAATTTGAGTTTTAAAAGGTCGCTCAGAATTTTTTTTATTTATTAGTACATCACTTTAGATTAATTCGAGCGACATTTTAATATTCAAATTAAAATTTCATACATTTTTTTCTATTATTTAGTAAAATAATCAACAAAAATTCACCCCGAGATGAACTAAAAATCAAACAAATGACAATTTGAAATAATTTGAATATTAAAATATCGCTCGAAAAAAATCCAGTGATAAATAAAAAACAATTCTGAGCGACCTTTTAAAACTCGAAGTTTGAGGGTGCTTTTCACATTTCCGTAAGCTAACACCCTGGCTAATTGATCTTCGTTAGTCAGCTTTGGTCTTCCTTGGCTTCTTTTGCCACTTGCTGTCGCTTTGTACATTTTCTTCGTCAGTCCTTTATCACTCATTCTTTCCATATGCCCGAACCATCTAAGCATTCCATTCTTCGTTTTTACAATAAGATGTGCAACCCGTCATACTTCATATCTCTTCATTGCTTATCCTGTCCGCAAGGGTGACACCGCACATAATGCGATCTAAGAGATCGCATTTCTATTGCATTTATCAATTATCACACTTTCACATAGAAATATAGAAAAATATAGAATATAATATTAGAGTATTTTTATATTTTCGAATATAGAATATGAGTAGAGCTAATATTTTAGAATCAGTTTAGCATAAGGTTTGCACTTGGAATGTATTGGTAAATTAATATTGTAAGATATACGGTGTCAGTTCAGTACTAAGTATGCACCGTGTGTGGTCGTTCAAAAATTTCTATAGAAAATTAATAGCTACTTCTATATCAAAACTTGCTAAAACAAACAAATCCGTCTAACAATATCGGTCTAATGCAAGTGTCAAGTGTCACTGCGCTTGCGTCACTCCACGGTTAGCTCATCAGTCGTCGAACCGGTTCCGCACATCGTGCCCTACCGCGAATACTTCGAACCAGTGATCGATCGCTCGAAGTCGCGATGTCGTGTCACAGTACTTTCGAAAACCGAAGCTTTCTTTCTTTTTAATCCCCTACTGAAAAGAGGATTGTTGGAAGTTTAACGTAGTTGTCTGTGGCCAGTATGCCAACTTAAAACAACTAGATCTAGCAACTCTTTATGTCGGTTAGTTACCTATGACTTACGAACATTTTTGTAGCAAAATTTTTAACTACTTTTTCTAACAATTTTCATGATTGAATACCCTACAGGAGACTTGCTTTTTAAATACATTTGATTTAAGTATCGCGGTTTTTACATACTTCATGTCCTTCAAATTACCACCAAAATTGTTTCTTTCGGACGTACTCTACACGAGATTATAAACTCGAATAACTTAACATTAAGTTATATATTCACAATATTATATTTTATTGATTCAAGTGTTATTTCTAGGAAATTCATCTCGAATTATTTATTCAGGCCGAATATTCCATCAAAATTTAGACTCATTATTCGACACGTGTTTCACTTCTCAACGAAGCATCCTCACTAAAGCTTAGACCGGCGGGGCTATTACCTAAAAATTCCGATCGGTGATCAATTGTAATAAAAAATTAGTATCATGTATGACGATTGCGTATCTATTATTATATGACCGTAAAATGCACTTTTCGCGGTAGATTTAGCGCCACTATACAAATTACATTTCACAAATTCTCGTTTTGACAGCAGATATCGCGCGATATTGACTGTCGCATGCTGTCTGCTAGTTACATAATAAGCGTGCCGGTCTATTCTAATTCTATTGTGAGGAATTTCTAACTTACAAATCAATTACAAGCAAATGAACAAACTCTTCGTCATAATAATTTTAAATCTATACGGTATATAAACAAAATGTAAGTATCGGTCTCTGATTTCGCAATAATAGCTTCTTCTTAGGCTCATATGGTTATTCGTACGTAACTAAAACCCAAACATTTTTAATTTTTGTCTATCTGTCTGTGTGTTTGTCCAGCTCCGAAACGGCTGAATCGATTTTAACGGGACTTTCATTGGCAGGACTTTTCAGAGAGTAATCTGAGCTATCATACTTTTTATACTGTAAAAATACCAAATTCGATGCGAGCGAAACCGCGAGGCACAGCTACTTATAATTAAAATGTAGTTTTCCTATTTTACATATTTATTTGTTTAGATATTTTTTGTTTTTTTAAGATTTCGTGCCTACGAAGAACGAATTTTAACTCATAAGTTCATAACTCATAAAACCACATAGCGCCTACCCTACCGCTCGTCTAAGCGTATTTAATTTTTCATTGGTTAAATCCCAGTTGAACTGGTTATTAACTTATAAGGGAATTTTTCATAAAGTAGTAAGGTTACAATGAATATAAATCATGAAACTGAAACTAAAGAACAATAGAAACAGGAAATGTGATCGCTTTTAAATAGCCTAAGAAGTGTATTGTGTGTGTAGAAATGAAGCTTGAAGTTTTAGATTGAGTCCCACGTCGGGCGCCAATTTATTTATACTAATAATAATAATAATCTATCTATATACATACATACCAATGAAATTTAAATATTTGCCTGTGATTTAGAAATAAAAGCTTTTTCTTAAGCTTATATGTTTGCACATAATTAATTTGCAAACACGCTTTTTTTAAATTGTTGTCTGTGTGTCTGCCTGTTTGTTTGTTCTAGGCAATCTCCCCGAAAAGGCTAAACCGATTTTGGCAGAACTTTAATTGGCAGGTAGAAGATTTTCAGAGAACAATCTAGGCTACTTTTTGTACCGGAAAAAAAGACAAAAACGCGGGTGATACCACGAAGTACAGTTAGTCTTAATTATTACACCAATTCTGTTTGTATACATTAGTTTCATTTTCTCGATACCTCACAACGAACTCGAGTAGTTCTCAATAACACCCAGACTCCAGGACAATTAGAAAATTCTTTCGTTTCCTGAACTGACCTGACCGGAAATCGACTCCGGGACCTCGAATTGGAAATTAGATGCCTTACCATCACGTTACCGGACCAGTCATATTATGGCCATAAGTTATATTAGTTGTGTTATATGAGCAAATTTATTATTTCAAACTAGCTGTGCCACGTTATCACTCGCGTTCAATTAGATATTTTACCGGTATAAAAAGTAGCCTAGAGTACTCTTTAAAAAGTCCTCTACCTACTAATAAAAATCCCATTAAAATCGTTGCAGCCGTTTCCGAGACTAGCCCGGACAAACAACAGACAGATAACAATTCTAAAAAAGCTTGTTTGTGTTTTGGTTACGTCCAATTAACCATATAAACTTAAAAGAAAGCCTTTATTTCAAAATCACAGACAGATTTCAATTTTTTTGTCGCAATATTTTTTCAAGAGAATTTTTTTAATAAAATGGTAACATTTCATTACATGACATTATATTTTGTATAGAGATATAAAATTATAGCATTTTATCGTTATTATTACCAATTTTAAAGTGCTTTTAAATGCTTTTATATGTATGTACATTGGTATATTATTAGTCTGTCTTTTATTCTCTATCACACGCGCTAATAAACACAAGGAACCGATTCACACTATCCTTTCTAAAACGACAATAGAAGCATCGTAAGCCACAAGTGGGTCAGAGGTCGGCGCCCCTGGCAACTGGACGGCTAAGCATTGTTGCATACGCGCGCTTGACCTCGTTTTACGAGCCATTTCTACATATCAGTAACAGTCAGTTAAAAGGTATCGCGCTTTCGTGTATACGCTTCCCTGAACCCCTTAAAGAAACAGAGCCTCTACATAATAATAATTAATTCTATAGAGATGCAATTAAAAGCACTTAAAATTAATTAAAAAAACGATAAAAATGCTATTTATTGCTAAAAAATTATAATGTCCAACAACAAAACGTTATCATTCAAAATGTTACCCATTAAATTGAAATAATATTACAATGATGCTATAAAACAATCATAGTATATTATAACTAGCGACCCGCTTTGGGTTCGCACGGGTAGAAATTATTTTGAAAATAAAATACAACCCCTGTTACTGGCTCATAACGTAGCTGTCTATAGGCAAAATTTTTGAAATTGATTACGTAGTTTTTGAATTTATCCTTTACATACAAACAAAGTTTATCTCTTATTTATTATTATTTTATTTATATTTCTTAAGGCATTGGTAACACGACCATCAGCCTAATGACGTAACTTCTGAAGAAATATTAACTGTCCCTAACACTCCTCCAGTAAAGTGATAGTAGGCTTTACTGAAGTTAAAAAGGACTTCTTGGAAGAGCGCGAAAACTTCAGCTACACATGTTTATTTTGATCTCCTCCATTCTTTTCACTTACACAGAACTTTAAAACACAATGTACTACCACTGTTGTACTTTAAAACTCCTAAAAATGTAAAAAATAGAAAATCTAAATAAAATGACAACCTTACTTCTCCCGTTCCCACCAAAAAGTCTTATTCTGATATCACAGCTAATAAGCTCTACTCTGTGACGTTTATTTCAATTTCAAAATCTCTTGTGTGTATCGTATTAATTTTACATTCTGTTTGTAATACTTATATCCACGTATATCTGATATATATTATGAACTAAATTCAGTTTTTCGATAAATGCGAAAATTATTTCAACTTTTAAATCAGATCTCTTTATAATATTAATATATAACAATATAGGAAACTGAACTAACAAGGATAGATAGACAAATGGCAAACGCTTCGTAAAATCGACGCTAAAAACGCTGGCTGGTTTTATTGCTCATCAAAAGTGCCATTGGGCTATGTTTTATACGGCGGTTATCACATTACTTTTTCTTTGATAATGTAAAGCTAATAACGTTTGACTGCCAATTCCAAATTCGTTACGTCAGATCACGTGGTATTTGTTATTCTATTTTACTAGCGTTTACGTCAATTGAGCCGCTTGTCTAGGCCCCCTGGGAATCCTACAACTTTAGGGAAACTGATTTCAATGATCTTCAGCGTAGTCATAGCAATGAGTACACTATGTGTAAAATACTAATCGATACTCAAGTTATAGCCAAAGAACAAGGACTTACAATTTCTGCAGCACTTTATATGATAAGTTTTAAAACGTAACAATTAAATATACCGTGACCCAAATGATAACAATGTGGACATCCAGTCTCGCATGTGCAGGTTTAAATCTCGCTGTAAAAACGTTTTTTTTTCTTTATTCATTGAACCATTTCAAAATAAAACACTGTAAAGTACAAAATAATTATCCTTTACTAATGAAAACTCAAAAACAACTCTATAAATACAATATAAATACCTAGACATAAAAATTAGACAGTTATTGAAGTTGGTGCCAAACCAATAAACGGTTTGCTTCTTGCCAAATTTCATAATTATATCAACGGGAGGTTCCTTATAGGTTTTTATTCGAGTACATAAATGCTTGTATCCTTTGATTGCGTTGACTTAAAAGCTTGAATTTTTTACACCTCGAAGGGACTATAGAACTCACTATTTGAGATAAATATCAACTTGATATCTCTATCCATTCTTAAGATAAAGGGTCATAACTGGTCGGACAGACAGACATACGTACGGACAAAGAAATTATCCTATAAGGGTTCCATTTTTTTCCTTTGAAGTTCGCAAACCTAACAATAATAATTTAATATTTTGTAATAAATTTTACAAATGACAACATTTGTAATTTGTAAATTTGTAATTTGTTTTGATAACTTTAAACAAATACAATCGTAAAATCCCAATTGCAAGTAACACAGTTAAACATTAGTCAGTTAAACATAAACATTTTAGTTAATGGTTTTCTGTTCGCCTGTCATAAAACTTTGTTGGCAAATCTCAATCACTAATCCACGAACGTATGGTATTGCGCCAATCCTAAATATTAATTGCTAAAACGCGGCCGCCTATTACACAATATGGACGTATTGACACGTAAATATTTTTTTAAATGAAATGAAGGATTAGCTATCAGACAAGTTTTCGAAGTTGAAAATAGATGGCTATGTACAAGTGTGAATGTCAGTTGTAGCAGAATAATAAAACATACTGTCCCTTGTAGAAAATGCTATTTATTTAATAATTTAATAAGAAAGGTCGTTACAAACGAACACAACACGAAGTCAAAAGCGTCAATGACGGGTGACGATGGCAAAACAAAATAGAACTGTACTTTGACATTCAAGTTGAATCAGAGATGAGTTGAGAAATTAGTTTTCATTCTCAACTCAACTCTGAACCTATATAAATAAAGTTAAAATTTGTTTTACAACCCGACATTTTATAAAAAACTGTAGGTAAAGTGAGTGATACTTTTGAAATATCTTTAAGTAATTTCGATTTTCTAATGTGTTATTCATTATTTTACTAACTACATACATATCTTCACGCTGTATCCCTAACGGGGTAGTAGGAGAGGACAGAGCGCCAAGCGTAGCGGTCCTTACATACTTCTTTTACAAAATGTTAGATGAAATCATAAAATCTATTAAGTTTAGAAAGCCAAACACACACATATACACTTAAATAAATTGAATATTATACTTATTCATAAGAGTAAAAAAAATTCTTACTTATTTTAAATATGAGAAAGTTTTAAAGTTAAATAATTATTAGTGAATTTCCCAAATTTTTTGTAGAAATTTATCTCAACAAACATTATAACAATAACTTTAAAATCATTAAAATAACATCATTAAGGGAATGAAACGATAAGGTGTTTATTTCTTATAATAATTTCAAAAAAACAACGAAAAGTTAAAAAAATATTATTGTCTTATGATACGGTGTAACACACATCCTAAATGAGGTAACGATTCCAACGGGCACTGGTCAGCGCGAGGCAGTAAAATCGATTGGTCTAGCGCGTTAATTGACGTGTTTGGACTATAGCAACGCATTACAAGTCGATACTACAAAGAGACGAGACATTTGCGCCACAAACAACAGACTTTATCGCCTTTAGATCTACTGCGCTTTATTGTAATTAGGGTTGTGACGAGATTTCGATTCCGAATATTGATATATTCTTTTATAGAATCGGTTACAAATAATGGCCAAAATGGCCATCCACAATTAGGTGTTGGTGCCAACTTTACAACTTACAATTACAAACTTACGACTTACCGTACAATAGTACGGTAGTGAGGCCTGGATGTCCCCGAAATCGAGTGAAAGTAAATGGAGTAAAAATGCGATTTCTTAGAAGTATGTGCGGTGTCACCCTTGCGGACAGGATAAGCAATGAAGAGATACGCAGTATGACTGAGTATGAGCTTTTGACATTTCCATCCGCTAACACTGGCTATTTGATCTTCATAAGTCAGCCTTGGTCTTCCTTGGCTTCTGTTACCACTGAATTTCCCTCTATAGATTTTCTTCGTGTCTTCCATCACTCATTCTTTCCATGTGCTTGAACCATCTAAGCTAATTTGATCTTCATAAGTCAGCCTTGGTCTTCCTTGGCTTCTGTTACCACTGAATTTCCCTCTATAGATTTTCTTCGTGTCTTCCATCACTCATTCTTTCCATGTGCTTGAACCATCTAAGCATTCCTTCCTTCATTTTTACAATAACACTGTGGTGCAACCCTGTCATACTGCGTATCTCTTCGTTGCTTATCCTGTCTTCAAGGGTGACACCGTACATATTTCTAAGAGATCACATTTCTACTGCATTTATTTTATTTTACTTTCATTTGATTTCAGTCATATCCATGCCTCACTACCGTACAATAAAGTTGGCATTGTGGATTTTAATTTTATTTTATTTTACTTAATTTTGATAGGAAAATATAGAAGTTAAAGGGGATAAAATTAAAGGAGTCTAACTCTAAGGTAACGTCGCAGTCTAATAGCGTCGTCTCTTTCTAATATGTCCCCACTACGGAAGTTTCAAAGATAATACTAATCTTATATTATCTATCTACTCTATAAAACTCAAATATTTTTTGCTATATTAAGTTTTCAATTATTTATTTTAACAAAATGATTTATTATACTTCCTTCCATTTTAACTTTTAAAAGTAATAGCTTAATTATAAACTTTCATTTAATTAGGTTCACATCTAAAAGAAATATTTTTACGCCATTGTCAACATTAAACTGTCAATAATAATCATATTATATGTTTACATATATATAAAAATGACTGTTTCTTTTGTATGTTTGTCCTTTACGCCATCCTAAACTATTCATTCGATTGTGATGAAAATGGTAAGTTGTTCTGCGTATACCAGCGAAGATTTCTGAATTATTTAATCTATAAATATATATATTATAATACATATCTGCCTGTACGTTGAATAAATTTATGAAAAAATAAGCGTGGGTTATAAAAAAATAGTAACAGAAGACAAAAAATCATTTTTTTTTTTTTTTTTCAGTCTGTATGTACACGCTAATCTCCGAAACTACTGAACGAATTTTCTTGCGGTTTTCACAGAAATATTAAGCTCAGCTTAGAGGAACATTTAGGCTTTAGGAAGACAGTGAAAAAAGTTATCGTGACTTGAAGATAATTTTAAATTCGCCGTTCGCTTGTTACGAGTACAAGGTGCGTAATAAAACCGATTTTCACGCGGACGAAGTTGCGGACAATCAGCTTGTTTAGTAAATAAAAGACTGCGAAATAAGCCGCGGGTTATGATATATATACGAATATATATAAATGTATGTACCTATGTATCTATACTATATAAATTACCACTTGAAAATCAAATCACCATCAGACAAATATTCCGTTCTGAAGATCACAAAATTGTTTCAGTTCGGATATTTATCGAACGTTCGAACAATTTCGGTGAAGTATCGTTAACTACCTCTGATTTTAACACATTTTTCACTATTTACAGCATTTTAATGTAGTCTGGTCATTGTCGTCAATTGAATAAAAATTTTTATTACAAGCTGCTTCCTGCCTGTCGTCACTGGCCATATGAGATCATTTATGCCTCCACATAAAATTCAAACTTTTTCTAGAGCGCGAATTAACGATTTCTTAATGTTTCTACACGGCTTCGAAGAATTCCTTTGTTTTAGAGTACCGTAAACAAATTGGAAACCCTTATATTTCTATCTATACATTTGTCTGTCATAGGTGGTGATGCAACGGTTATAATTTACCAATACCGACTACGATTATTGCGCTTAATAATCAACGATTGCGATTACATACATACATACATATCTTCACGCTGTATCCCCAACGGAGTAGTCAGAGCGGACGGAACGCTAAGCATCGCGGTCTTTACCCACCTCTTTCGCTTCCTCAAATCTCATCATTCTCCTCACACATTACTATTACTATTGCGATTATTCCTGTTTTTTAATAAAATATACTATTATCGATAAAGGAGCTTAATATTTATTACCATAAACTAATTTAAATACTGTTCGCTGAGAAATTATAATCAAAATTAAGAAATAAATTTGAGGAAGCGAAAGAAGTATGTAAGGACCGCGACACTTGATAAAAGAAAGGGATAGATTGATGGTAGAATTCGGCGTTGTTAATTACGAACATGTGGAAGCATTGAGGAATATCTGATGAAATAAAAATTATTGTTATCTACTCTAATGAAATTTGAAGATCGCAATACTCGACGTTCCGTCCCCTCTGACTACGCCGTTAGGGAAACAGCGTGAAGATATGTATATATGGAAGAAATACATTTTTGTTCAAAAAATATAACATTTCTAACTTTCTTATTCCTACCTTATAGCTAGCTTAATTGATTATAACGATAATGTTCAACCGTGAAATGTCTATAATCCATGATTACAATTAATCGTAATCTTAATCGTTCCATCGCTAGTCACAGGCCTGCCATTCTTTCATTCAGATATCGATATTAAAACAGTTTTCAAACTTTAATAACTTGTACATGTTAGGGGTGCAGTGAATAATAATAATAAACTCAGACATTTCACACATCGCCATCTAGTCCCAAAGTAAGCAGCACAGCGCTTGTGATATGGGTACTAGACAACTAACTGATATACTACTTATATACTTTTTTTTTTTTAATAAATACACATTATACATAATCGCTCAGACTCGGGGCGGGAATCGAACCCGCAACCCCCGTTTACTTTCTGACGCGCTTAGCCGTTGCGCCACGGAGATCGTCATGACTAAATAGCTCTTGAGTTTGTAGACTGCTCGCACAACGTGGGTTTCGGCACCATGTTAAGGGTTGGCACATTATAGTGTCCTTATCACATACATTTACTGACTAAAACCCTGTACTATTGAATTACTTGATTTATATATATATATACACTTTATTCAATACAAAGGTTACATTAATAACATTTTGAGATTTCGTACAAAGGCAAGCTTATCTCTATAAGAGATTTCTTCCAGCTAACCCCGCAAAGCGGTGCAACTACTGTAGAGGGTGCAAAGCGGTGCAAATACTGATTTATGTATACAAGCGCACATTACTGCATGGGTAGCAGTGGAAGAGAGTGAGATGGCGGCGGCCAGTGTTGCCACAAAAAAATATTCTGTTATTGTTACTTGTACACATAACTTTTAATCATAATAACTTAATAACAGACTATATCGTGTTAATATTTGCTTTAGACTAATACGAGCTGTCGCCCGCAACTTCGCCCACTTGAATAGCAACGTTATAATATATAGACTATGTCCACCCTGAAGGTCCATTCTAAATATTGGTGAAAGAATTTTTGAAATCGGGTGAGTAGTTTCAAACACTACCTTGTAGGGTCCTAAAGGACTTAAAAGAAAGTGGACTGTAATTTTGCTGTCTTATAATAGAAGATATATAAATAATTAAGATGTAATTAACACCGTGCGTGTGAGATCGTCTCGGAAGTTATGTCAGAAGTATTTTCTACGGCCCCCGCGTCTTTCGCTCCTCTTCGTAGATCCGAACTGCCCCGAGAATTCGCGAATCGCGACAACCTCCTACATCTAAACTTACAAACATTTCCTCTTTATAATATTAGTATGGATATATATATAAAATATACATTATACCTTTTAATATTCTACCTATCTATTATATTTTTGCAGGTACTGGCATTGAAAATACTGTTTGGTGTAAAAAAGTTGGCAACCCTAGCTATGCCTCACAGTTGACTTCAATTCTGTGTTGAAACGTTAAGAATACAAGTCGCCCCTACAACAGCGTGTTGGATGGTGCCCTCGACGCCGCTAACAGTATCGTTGAGTGTCCGATTTCATTCATCAAGTCACGAGTCACGAACACTCGCACAAAGCACAACAATGAACTCTATTAGAACTGGGAAATCCGTGGAGACTACTGCCAACTGTCTCAATTAATTAATAAATACATATATACATATATACAACATAAGTACATATTCTTACAGTGTGTCCATAACGAGGTAGTCAGAGGACGGAGCGCATATACAATATATTCTCACGCTGTATCCCTAACGGCGTACTCAGAGAAGACGTAGCGCCAAGTATAGCGGTCCTTAAATAATTCTTTCGCCTCCTCAATTCACATCATTCTTCTTACACACTTTCGCCTAGGTATGCGAGTACTTTCGATACTTTCGTCAGATAACACTGGCTATTTGATCTCCATAAGTCAGCCTTGGTCTTCCTTTGCTTCTATTACCACTCACTTTCGCTCTGTACCATTCTTTATGTGTCCGTACCATCTGATTCCTTGTTTATTCCGCACATACATATACATTAATTTATATTATGTATAGAATATATATGTAAGGCACGGCAGTTACATATGCTAGCAAAACTTGGGTCTTTTCGCATATAGGCAGACAAAAAATCAGCAGATGGTAGCGAGCCATCGGAAAAAATGTAAGTGTAATGTCAAAAGCTCTCGCATACCTAGGCGAAAATGTGTGAAGAGAATAATGGGATTTGGGGAAGCAAAAGAAGTATGTAAGGACCGCGACGCTTAACGCTCCGTCCTCTCTGAATACCCCGTTAGGGATACAGCGTGAAGATATGTATTAATTTTTATTACACTACTAGCTGTGGACCGGGATGTCTCCTGCGTTCAATTTTGTATTTTTTCCGGATAAAAAGTAACCTAGATGACTCTCTGAAAAGTCCTTCATTTGCTAATGAAACTCCCGTAAAATTCGGTGCAGCCGATACGGAGATTTCACGGACAAACAACATATAAGCAAAGACCAAAAAAAATTTTAAAAAACTCCCGTTTGAGTTTTGCTATTGTGTTGAGTTTTGTATTCATAACTACTTACATATATGAATTTAAGAATAAGCTATAATTTCTAAATCACAGGACAATTTATCTTTATTTATTTGCTTAGATAATGCATATATATATATCCTCACGCTGTATCCCTAACGGGGTAGTCAGAGAGGACGGAGCGTCGAGTATTGCGATCTTCAAATTTCATTAGAATAGATAATAATAATTTTTTATTTCATTAGATATTCCTCAATGCTTCCACGTGTTCGTAATTAACAACAGCAAATTCTACCATCAATCTATCCCTTTCCGTCTCACTCAACAAGGAACGGTTCACTTCCTCAGCTACCAAATTGGACACTATGTTGCATGCTTGGCTAGCCTTGTTTTCACTCCTATTGTAGGACGCACACCCGCACACATGCACACATGTTTACAGGCCGTGAAGGGCGATCTACGTTAACTAGTTGTTATAATCCGAGCGCAAACCCCATTGCTTTACGCGGCTACGGCGAGACCGAACGAAGAGTAATTATTGTATTGGCTTAAGGAGATAAGTGTCCAAGCCTCAGAGTATATAAATATTGCGACCGAAGTTATGGTCCGAGCGAATTTCAATTTTGATAGCAATTGAAACCATGTTTAAAAAGAAAGGCGATATTTATGGTACATGGAAACGCAAGGTCAAGGTAAACTAGTTATTCCCAAAAAATATTACAAAAATGAAGAGGATAATTTTTGAGTAACTGCGTTAATTTTTATAATGAAGGTTCCTCAAGAAGTCACTCAATTAATGGACAAGAAATTTAATCTCGTTATTAAACGTACCTAGATTGGAAACAAGATAAACAATTTCATCGAGGACAAAACAATAGACTGGAAATAGTCTTTTATGCATAACATTTACTGGCTTCTTAAAATTTTTATAATGATGTTGAAAAAATGATACCTGAGTTTCTTACCGGTTTTTTTAATGTACAGGTTTTCTTCTCGAATCGAAGGTAAAGTTGACGTTTAAAAACACCATGCGATTAGGTTTAATACTTGAATAAATTGATTGGACTGAAACTTCATTATGAATTTTCGCGCTACCTTCGGTGGTAATCAGCAGTGAGAAGTGATCTCACCTTGTACCAAATACAACGGAAAGTATCAAAACTATTACCTTATTAAATAATTGCTTGTAATTTACGATTAGATAAGATAAACAAAAATTTAAAAATGTACGAAAGAATTACCTCAAAAGGAAGTTTAGGGTTCGCATTCGACTGAAACTGGCATAGAAGCCAAATTGAGTTCCTATTTCCTATGAACACGGCAGTTTCAATCATCGTCGTTTGCTTTGCTTTGAGGATGTCTCTGTAGTTGATATAGAATAAGATTACATTATTCCCCGCCTGTCATAAAGCGACTAAAGGAACGTCTCCAAGGCTGCTGCCGATTACAGCGGTTCCGGTCTCCACATAGCCCAAACTCACCCCGCGGCTGGGTATCTTTTTACGGTTTCTCTCGTATAACAAAAAAATATGTTACTTCCCCGAATTTCATCTTGTACCATAATAGTTTTAGATCGCTACTTCAAATGAAACTTTGTTTTTAAGGTGTAATTACTCGAGCGTTAACTGGTATGTCAAAAGTACTTGGATATCTAAGTGAAAATGTGTCTGGACAGGTTTAATGAAGCGAGAGGTAAAAAAATCGATGACCGACACTCTCTGTCTATTCCTTTAGAGTTAAAGCGTGAATTAATTACCCTCTACAGGCTAGACGGCTCAACCGATTTCAATAATTGATTTATTGTTAGAACTATAAGACCAATAGATAACATAGGATATCCAACGTCATCATAAATTGAATATAGCGTTATCCATATCTTCCTAGACTTAGAAGACTTCGGAAAACTCTTCAATTTACTCAAGTTCTTTTTTAACAAACTTAAAAAAAAGAGGAGGTTCTATGTTTGTGTTTTTTTTTATGTATGTTCACAGATAACTTCTTCAATTGTGGACTGACTTTGAAATTTTTTTTTGTATTTTCTAGTGGTCCCATTTAAATTTCACTGCTATTGGAATTTGGACTTCAAAGATACACCAAATAATAACTCAACCTGGTTATAACCTTTATTTATATTGATGATTCTCTTGTATATCCTTTCGCTCCAGAATTAGACACAGAAGTAAATTGTAGACCAGCCATGCAATTCTGTAAAAACTCGATTCGCCCAAGCGGGACTCGTTCGACAATTCACCCCACTTCGCATTCGAACTCACTTAGCCTTCAAATGGAATTCTCCAAACCAAACATACTAGGAGCGAAGTGAAGTGATCTTGAAAGAGAGTTTGTCGGGGATTGCTTTAAGAGTAAACATCTCAGTCGATATTTCGTCTTAGAGTATTTTAACTTCTTCTGAGATAATTACGTTAAATAAAACTCGTTTATTTAGATTGGATTGTTATATTTAGCGAAACTTCATAAAATTCATTTACGATAATCGAGGCGACACTAGTATCTCTGTCGACTTTAGAGAATACCAAATCACATTTGACAATCTCACGGCGGATTCAGAAGTGAATTTGACTAATTTGCGTTAGAGAATCGCACTACTGCCCTAGATATTTATTTAGGCCAAAGTCACTCATAAGGGAGAAATAAAAAAATTAAAAAAAAAATTAAAACCGCCTTCAAAAAAGACATTGAAAAATACAAAATAAGTTTCCTTTACTAATCAAAACTCAAGTACAATTAAAATAACTTTATAAGTAGGATTCATATACCTATATAAATAAATTTGACAGTTATTGAAGTTGGTGCCAAATCGATGTGCAACAACAGAAAATTTATTAGTTTGGTAGGCTTGGCACCGACTTCAGTAACTGAAAAATTTAATTACATAGGTATGTGTATCATACTTATAAAGTTATTTTTATTGTACTTGAGTTTTGATAAGTAAAGGAAATTTTGTACTTTTTTTTTAAGGCGGTTTTAATTTTTAATTTAATGTCCACTTCATAGTAAATTCAACATAGTAAAACATAGTAAATAGTAAATTCATAGTATGTGGTCCTGGGTGATCCTTCCCAGTGGCACATGCCCTGTGCCGCCACACGCGTCGCAGGTTGCGGATAGCGAAACGGCTGCCAGATATGGTAGTTAGCTGTCTTGTACAGCCGCGGACAATTGGGCGGTCCAAGCGGAGGGGTGCTGGGGTTGCCCATGGCGGGGCAACTCCTATAAAGTGGCGCTAAACCCAATGAGGCACGGACGACAGTGGCGAGCAGGAGCCGCCACTCTAAATAAAGCTCTGACCCGGGGAGACCAACCTCGTGAGCCTTGGTTGGCAGTTGGCCTAGGAGAAGGTACTCCGAACAACAAACCAAATGTGCTGCCTTGCACACAGGCGTTGACTCACCAAAGGCTAGGACGCTTACCCAATAAGTAAGCCGAAAAAAAAAAAAAAACAATGCAAGCAAGATTAGAAAACAAATTACCCCAGGAAGGTACCGGCCAAGCTGGAGAATCCTTCTCTGAGAAGAGCCCACAGGGCAACTCAGACAGCCCCACCGTGTCTGGGGGGGGCAAAATTTTGCTTACCGACAGCAGCAGCAGCAACAGCAACAATGTAAGAAGAATTCTAGTACAGCAGGCGTTTCACAAAAGCATGTTTATTAACAAACAAAGAAGCAACTCGCTAAGCGAACTTCCCACAACATCCTCACAACCATTATTAGCTACTGACAGCGACATGCCTCCTCCTGTACCTCACAATGACAGTCCTCTAGTACCGCCACCTCCGCCGGAATGGCAGAAAGTGCCTACAACCAGGAGCAACAAGAGACCAAGAACATCGTTATCTCCCACCCATGATGATAGCAGACCCCCAACCAGCAACAGATACGCAATTCTATCTTTAGACACCCCTGAAACTGGCACTCCTATCAAGACCCCCATCAGGCCTCCTCCCCTCATTTTATACGGGATAGAAGACGTCACTAAACTCAAAGACACAATTGAAACAGTACTGAAGTCTTCTGATTACGCATTCAGAATTGTATCAAAGAACCAACTAAGAGTTAACTGCAAAGACCCGGCATCTTACAAAAAACTGATGTCACTAGTCCGGGAAAAAGGCCTTATAGGACATACCTTCACCCATAAAGAAGATAAGTGCTGCAGGATTGTCATTCGCAATTTACACCATACAACACCCCTTGGGGCGATCGAGGACGCAATCTCTGTCACTGGGAATAAAGTCGTAGGGGAAATAATCAATGCCCGCTATGGTCCAGAGAAAATACCAACCTCTACATTCTTTGTAAACCTGGAACCAAACCCAAACAATAAAAAGGTTAAAGATATTAAAACAATATATCACACATCTGTCATCATTGAAGATCCTAAAAAACGTAATGTCATACCTCAATGCAACAGGTGCCAGCAGTATGGTCACACGAAGAACAACTGCACCAGACCCTACCGCTGTGTTAAGTGTGCCCTACCGCATAAAACAAGTGACTGCCCCAAAAAGGATCGCAACACCCCTGCCACCTGTGCTCTTTGTCAGGGAAAACACCCAGCAAACTTCAAGGGATGTCAAGTCTACAAGGAAATATACGACAGAAGGTTTAACAGAGGCAATAAAAACCCGCCTAGACAACCGTTTATTAAACTGAGGAAGACTACAGAACCCGTCGCCACTGATCTGATCAATGATAAGGCTCGCAACAATCTCACAACCCATAGCAGTGAAAGTCCATATGCAGACGCCGTGAAGAGAACTCTCCCTCAACAATCAACTGCTCCCAGGGCAATTGAAGAGTTACTGATAAAACAGTCAGAGAAAATTGACGCACTCCTACAACAAATAAGTTCAATGATGAACCTTATAGTTAAATTAATTGATCGGTGGTCCTCTTCATAGACTTGCGTATGGCCACCTGGAACACTAATGGTCTACCTGCCAACAAGCACGAAGTGGAATTATTTATACAACTGCATAAATTGGACATCTTGCTTGTATCTGAAACGCACTTTACTGAGCGCAGTCAGGTTAATATTCCTGGATATACTATCTATTCAACCAACCATCCTGATAGAACCGCACATGGAGGAACTGCCATCATTATAAAAAAATCAATCAAGCACTACCAGGAGCCGCCTTTTGCATTGGATTACCTTCAGGCTACATCAATAACAGTGACGGACAAATCTGGCAACATTACTATTTCAGCCATATACTGTCCACCTAAACACAAAATTACTGAAGACAAATTCGCCACCTACTTTCAGTCACTGGGGAATCGTTTTGTGGCCGGCGGTGACTGGAATGCCAAACACACTCACTGGGGTTCTAGGCTCGCCACCACCAGAGGAAAGGAACTAAAGAAATGCCTAGAATCATTGCGTTTCACGACGATCTCCACTGGCGAGCCAACATATTGGCCAACGGACCCTAGCAAGATTCCAGATTTATTGGATTTCTTTGTGGTTAGGGGCATTGCCACAAAGTATACGAAGGTCGGTTCATGTCTGGATGGCACATCAGACCACACCCCAGTGTTGTTATCCATCTCCACATCAACCTTTCTCAAACAAAACGAGTCCTTATCCAACCACAAAACCGATTGGACCGCATTCAGGGACTTCATAGATGATAACATCAACCTGCAAATTCCACTCAAATCTCCACAGGAGGTCGAGGATGCGACCAAATATATTTCGCACCTCATTCAAGAAGCAGCCTGGAAATGTACCCCGTCCATCGGAAACTCAAATTCCATTGTAAATGTGCCCACATCTGCCTTGAGATCACTGATTGTAGAGAAAAGAAGACTCCGTCGCGTTTGGCACACCAGCAGACACCCAGCGGATAAAGCAGCTTTTAATAAGGCTGCGCTGGAACTACACAAGCAAATCATAAGCTGGCAGGAGGATCAAACCAGGGAATACGTGGAATCACTGAGTGCCTGCAAGGCTACTAACTACTCCCTGTGGAAAGCAGCCAGCCATATTAATCGACCCCAACAACCGAAACCCCCAATTAAAACCCCTGACAATCAATGGGCTAGATCTGGCCAGGAGAAAGCGGAAACGTTTGCTGCCCATCTTAACAGGGTTTTCAGACCCAATGACGCAGATCCTGGCTGTGATGAGACTCGAATAAATCAAATTATGAGCCAACCTCTACAGCTGGACCCACTTTTGAGACTCGCAACACCTAGAGAAATTCGACGAGTTATCTCAAAGCTAAAAGACAAGTCTGCCCCTGGTTACGATCTGATCACCTCACGTGTTCTCAAAGAACTACCCAGAAAAGCTATCGTGTTCCTAACGACTCTAATAAATGCCACCCTCCGAACATCCTACTTGCCCAAACATTGGAAAGTATCACAGATCGTTATGATTCACAAGCAGGGGAAGCCAGCAAACATAGCGTCATCATATCGTCCAATAAGTCTGCTTCCTGTTTTGTCGAAGGTTTGGGAGAAAGTTCTCCTGAATAGATTAATTCCAGTCTTAACGGACCTCAAGATTGTCCCGAATCACCAATTTGGCTTCAGGCAGTGCCACTCCACCATAGAGCAGGTTCATAGAGTGTACGATAAAATCCGCTCATCCCTGGAGCAAAGGGAATACTGTGCATCCGCATTTCTTGATATCCAGCAGGCGTTCGACAGAGTATGGCACAAAGGACTCATCTGCAAAATAAAATCTCTGCTTCCACACGCTTTCTTCGGAATCCTCCAATCGTATCTTACCGACAGGATTTTCCAGGTCAAGGAAGGGGATGCCAGGTCGACCTTCTATGACATTGCAGCAGGAGTCCCTCAGGGATCAGTTTTGGGACCTTACCTCTACACACTGTTTACGGCGGATCTGCCTACCGACGACGAGGTAACTACAGCTACCTATGCAGACGATACTGCTATCCTGGCCAGTCACACCAAACCTGAAGTTGCCTCCGCTATGCTTCAAAACCACCTAGACAAGATTGATAAATGGCTAAAAACATGGAGAATCAAATGTAGCGCCTCAAAATCTCAACAGATAACTTTCACCCTTCGGCAAGGCAACTGTCCGGCGGTCGCCCTGGGCCAAGAACAACTCCCACACGTTGATTCTGTCAGGTATCTTGGACTTCACCTCGATCGTCGACTCATTTGGAAAAACCACATCAGAGCGAAGCGGGATGAAACCAATATAAGATTCAGAAGTCTAGACTGGTTACTCGGTAGAACATCGTATCTGTCCACGGAAAACAAGCTCCTCATATACAAGGTTGCCATCAAACCGATTTGGAGTTACGGTATTCAACTATGGGGAAGTGCCAGTCACTCGAACATTGAAATCCTCCAACGTTGTCAAAACTCCATCCTTAAGTGCATTCTGAGGGCACCATGGTTCATCACTAATTCAGAAGTCCACCACTTCGCCAATGTATCCACAGTCAGAGAAGAAATTGGGAAAACCAGCTCTAAATACAAGGCCCGCCTGGCATTTCACCCGAACGAACTGGCTCAGAAGCTACTGGTAAACAGGCCAGCAAAGAGATTGAAGAGAGCGAATATATTGGAGCTGGATAAGAGATTTGTTCCCAGCTGAAGTGTGGACTTTGTCATTGGACAAAGATCTTCCCACGCCCACATCCTACAACTCACCTGCTTATAGTACTTTTACTGATCGCAGATAGTCAATTAGAAAAAAAAAAAAAAAAAAAAAAAAAAAAAAAAAAAAAAAAAAACTTCATAGTAAATGGGGTGAGGCCTGTAGCTTTTCTCAGCTCTGCCAGACGTTCATCAAATATCGTGGCCAAACAGGCGCCCAGTAGAGGGATGTGAAACGCGCGGCTGCTTTGTAGAGGCTGTGAATCTTCTCCTTCGGACCCGGAGATTAGGGAGCGACCAGTATTGTGCACCCGGATTGTGCATTCGGAGGACTAAGCATTGGAAGTGCTCCTCAAAGCCTCAACGACTATGCAAGGTGAAGAAGCCTAAGTGCTTCGTGTACCATCACAACATTCTAGCGAGAGGTTCAGTCAGTGTATTACAGACCGATTGGTTCAGCAGTTTTCGCATGAAAGAAAACAAACAGAGGATTCGTTTTTATAATACATGTAAGACAGATAAATAATACGATTGTTATTCCTAGAAGTGGTCTGATAAGGATTCCCTGTATAATTACAATGCAACCTGTGTTTAAATGTCTACAATGGAATATCAGATATATTCAGAAATATAATGTTAATAATATAAATGATACCTGACTGAGTTTCTAGTCGGTTCTTCTTCTTCTCAATGTGCAGGTTTGCTTTTCAAACCAAAGATAGATTTGACATTCAAAAACACCTTGTAATTGGGTTTACTTGAATAAATTGATTTGACTTTGATTAGACTAATTTTATTACATATTTTTTTCTAATTCAAATACATTCCTTCTTACATAACCACTACATCATTGGTTCACTAAAATATTACTTCCTTAGATCATAGAGGTACAAAAAATAGGAAAAAGAAAATTGTTATGATTTTTATGATATACATATAACAAGCATGTAGGTCTTATTTAAAAAGAATTTCATACTCAATGTAATATTTAAGTCCTATAATAAACTTGGAACAATAACTTTAGTATACTTGAACCAGTTCAATGCTTATGTGGTTAGTGCATTTGCCTTCCAGGCATGAGTCCCGGGTTTGATTCTCAGTCAATTTAAGAAATGCTGAATTGCCTTGGGAGTCCGAGTGTTACTCAGAGTCTGAGTGAGTGTGTTTGTTATGTAGTATCGAATTGATCTAGTAGTTCAACAATTGGTATCAGAAAAAATATTTGTCTGGAATACCTACCTATTTATTATTATAGCAGCCTAAACTCAACTGTAAATATTAAAAAATATATGCCTCCTTCCCTTGACATGCACTTCACAGACTTAAAACAGCTCACAGCCCACAAATCATAAAATTCACAGCTTGAAACTATTCCAGTCAATGTGTCAGTAATTATTTTGAAAATCAATTTAAATCAATTTATTCAAGTAAACTCAATTGCAAAGTGTTTTTGAATGTCAAATCTACTTTTTAGTTTGGTTTGTAAAAGAAAAGCTGGACACTGAGAGGAACCAACAAGAAACAACATCATTTTACAATAGGTTTACTAAAATGTAATATTCAGAAAGCCAGCAAACATGTGTGCAGAAAGGTTATTTCCAGACTATTGGTATGTCTTCAACAAAATCATTTATTTTATAATATGATTATCTAATCAATGCATGTTTCATATCAAATCGAAATCTAGCTTCCTGAGGAACTTTATTCCAATTATTTTAATTTGTTGGCATAGATTTTAAAATTATTTGGCATCAATCTCCACTCTGTCTGTATCTCTGTTTGACCATTTTGTCTACTGAATGCAACAAAGTCATAACTCGAAATTTTCGATTTTTTAAACTGAAATTTTACTCAGTTCGAATTGGGTAAAATTTCAGTTTCCATTTCATTTCAAGTTATGCCATTGTTGTATTTGGTAGACGATTTGGTTACAAACTATTATATGTTTGACATTAGCAGTATAAACATAAATAATACATATAGACCAGGCGTCAGGGAGCATTTACCTACCTTTTCCTTACAAGTCCACCTACCTCGCTGAATTTTTGCATGCTGTTTTAGGGCCCTACCCCTAAAACAGCATGCAAAAATTCAGGGAGGTAGGTGAACTTGTAATTAAAAAAATCCCTGACCCCAGGACTAATAATATACAATATACATACATATGTATATACATATTTTCATACTGTATCCCTAATGGTACCTGAACTAAGGGTAACGGGTAGTCAGAGAGGTAGGAGCGCCAAGCTTCACTATGCTCACATCCTTGCTTTACCTCTTCAAACCTCACCCTTCTTCTAACAGATTTTCACCTAGGTATGCGAGTGTTTTTGACAATTCAGTCAGGTAACACTGGCTATTTGATTGTAACTACCATAAATAATGTTTTATCATATTTAATGTATTTATAACACTTGTAAACACTATTATATACATACATTTTATCTTTCTGTACTCCTCCGTATAAACTTTAACTGTCAAAAATGAAAAATATAGCAGTCATCCTTACATACTTCTTTTGCCACATCATATCTAATTATTCTTTTAACATAGTTTTAACTATATATGCACATGCTTTTGACATTTCTGTCAGCTGGCCATTTGATCTTCATATTTACATAAGGATATAAGTAAAATATATTACCATACAAAACAAGATTAAAATACAGTTTGAAACAACAAAGAATTTTACTAACAAATATTTTGCCTTTGTTGTGGTTATGGGTTATTTTTTACAAACTGTAAACTAATTTATGTCTAAGTGATAATTTTATGACGCACAAAGATTTCATTTTATTCTAATTTTCTAACAAGTGTTCCATATCCAATTTGGCAATTAAGTAAAGTTGGTTCTGCTACTATAACTTTTTTTCATTGATATAGAAGTAATTTTAGTACAAGTGACTTTTAATGTAAATACAAATTAATTATCAGTTGGTTAATACATAATCAATGACACATAAACAGCACGGTGACTAATGAAGATTCTAAATAAATAGTGGATTTAGATGGCATATTAAAGCATAGTCGACAGTGGCCTTGCCAGCAAAGATGGTTAAACATAAAACGAAGAAAATAGTCTAATTATATTCTTTAAATACGCGAAATGATGTCAGTATCGTGGCGGGCAGCCTACGCGCCTTATGTCACGGTTAATCTTGGAGGGTCACCAATAATTACTGCAGGCAACCTCCACAACGACGGGGCGATAGAAACGTACAATTTCGTAATAGGTCGACAACAAAACAATAACAGTATACCTACGACACACTTTCCATTAGGGATAGGGGTATGACAAAACTTTACATGCCATGAGACGATCTGTCTCACTCATTCTTATCAGCAATTACGTGAAATCGAGTAAGACAGGTACATCTGTCAAAAGTTTACGAAAGGCACAGAAAAGAATATTTACATGTACTCTAAAACTAATTTGATAGTGCTATCATACGCGGAAAAGTGTATAAAGTGAACGTACTAACCGTTTTCAAGTCAACATAAATCCAAAACAGATGAAAATTGTGAAGTTATAGGTGAAAACAAGGCACAAAACACTGACAAAACACCTTGTTAGATTATAGTGGATTCACAACGTGAGCACTAGGGAGAACACAGCATGCACTAGCACTGAGCACTGAGGAGACTCCGGCACTTGCACTGAAATCTTTAATAGCAGTGATATACTAAAAGTTACACGTAAAACCCGAGACGTCTGTCATGCTTCTGATGATTTCGGCCATTTTGGCATCGAGGAGAGAGGTCTTTCATTCCACCAATAAACAAACAGAATACTGATAAGTGTTACCATTAATGTAACTTTAAACAATTACCAATTTACCACAGCAATTACCACAGAGTATAGAGAGAATTTTTTGTATTTCAATGTGTGCAATCTAATCACAGAATAAAATCTAATATACATGCAACAAAATGTAATATTATATTATTCAAAAATGTTTCAATTGTTAAATAATTTTATAATTCGTAAATTCTGCGTAATAAAAAAATCAGTATATTTTCTTAATGGGTTTAGTTCTTGCTTCCGATTTTTCATAAAATAACATTAGGTTTTAATCATTCATATTTGTATCAAACATCATTTCTTTATAGGAAATGTTATTTGGGGATTATTAAAATAAATTTTACTTGCTCTATGTTAAAATCTTTATTAATATTTAAAAATTATAAATTTAATATTACTAATTTTGCATTGTTTCATCCTTTGGTTTTCATATAAATATGTTATCAATATTGTAAAGATAATATTATTCTAAAAGATATTATGGATAGAAACTATGCTACAACAAGGCACTGTGATGAAATCATGAAATATTGTTATCACCTATGAAGCAGTTATCTTTACCATGACTGACATTAGAAATATAGCCTGAATAAATAAGTTATGGGCATTTGATATATTTTTATGTTGCAATAAATTTCACACTTAATACATTATTCTTTATTAAGTTGCCATTAAATTAACTTTAAATCCCTTGCTCAATATACTTATGCTTGTTCGAGTGTCTCTTAAGACAAGTCAGAGTTTTAAATTTCTTTTCACACACACCACACTGAAAATTGGGGTCCAAATGATTCCACCGAACATGGATCATCCTTCGAGATGCTGACAAAAATTTTTCATCACAGAATTGGCAGGAATAGGGTTTTTCTCCGGTATGGATTCGTGTATGATATAACAGAGACTCTCTAGTAACAAAGTTGTTGCCACAAATCTCACAACTAAACTTTTTTTCTTTTGTATGTTTCACCACATGAGATTTTAGTCTACTTTGAGCTGTAAACCTTTTACCGCACCATTCGCAAACATGTGCTTTACCATTCCCATGCTCAAACTTCATGTGAATTTGTAATGATGCCTTCTGTACATAAGATTTTTGGTAAAGCTGACATGTAAATAATTCTTCAATGGCCATGTCTGTTTTGCTTCTTCTTTTTAATATATGACATATACCTAGTTTAACATGTTTCCTGAATGACTCTTTGTGTTTAAATTGCCGACCACATTTAGAACAACTCAGTTTAGATTTATGTGAAAATTCATGCCTTTTAAATGTAACATAGGTCTTAAAGCATTTTCCACATTCAGAGCAAATGAAATTTGTGTGATAATTTGATGTATGATGATGTAATAAGAAATCAGAGCCAAAACTTCTAGGACAATCTGAGCATTTGTAATTTTTTGGAGCATGTATTCTATAGTAGTGCATTTTTATATGTTGTCTCTTTTTGAAACTTTTATTGCAAACATTACAGACAAAAATATTAGTTTTGTTTTTTAAACTGTTGCCTAATTCTTTGCTTGCGTATTTTTCTACAATTCTATCACCAGCAGAGATAGGCTTTGCAGTGTCTATTTGCTTCGTGTCTAATGTTATTCTACATGTATTTGTTTCATAAATGTTTAAGAATAAAGCTTTAGAAATATAAAGTTCATCTGTGAAGTTTGTTAATGAGTTCAGCAAATTGTCCAAGCAGTTATGCAGGGTTTCATTTCTATTCTCACACATTTTAATGAAAGTGTAACTTTGAATTGCTATCTTCATACATGTTTCACAAACATAATCGGTGTTCTTTATTTCCATCGCCATCTAGAAAAAGTTTTTAATAATTTAACATGACTATAAAATAATAGCTTAGGTAAGTAGAAAGCTAATAACAAAAAAGTACATACATATCCTAACATCAACATTTACAAAAAAAAACTCAAGTACAATTAAAATAGCTTTATAAATACGATACACATACCTATATAATTAAATTTGACAGTTATTGAAGTTGGTGCCAAGCCTACCAACCAATAGACTTTCTGTTGTTGCACATTGATTTGGCACCGACTTCAATAACTGTCAAATTTAATTATATAGGTATGTGTATCGTATTTATAAAATTATTTTAATTGTACTTGAGTTTTGATTAGTAAAGGATAGTTATTTTATACTTTTCAGTGTTTTTTTTTAAAGAAGTTTAATTTTTTTTTTTTTAATTTTTTATTTCTCCCTTTTGAGTGATCTTGACCTAAATAAATATCTAAGGCAGGTCTGCAATTAACTTGTTTCTAATTTGAGAGCGCAACATTGTACAAGAGAATCATCAATATAAATAAAGGTTATAACCAGGTTGAGTTGTTTAGTGTATCTTCGAAGTCCAAGCTCCAATATCGTTGAAATTTAAATGGGACCACCTCTGAAGTATTACCTACTAAAGGAAAAAAGAATTTTCGAAATCGGATTTTAAGTGACGGAGTTATAAGGTAACAAACATACAAAAAAATAAAAAAATAAAAAAAACATACAGACAAATTGAGAACCTCTTTTTTTGAAGTCAGTTAATTAAAACAACATTATCTTAAATAGACTTCCTCAAAATTGCCACTTAGGAAGCTAATTATAAGTATAAAGAACATAACCAAAACAAACAAGATAAAGACAAGTTACACGAGTACTTAGGTATGTTAAAAAAGTACCTTATCCAATAAAATCATTTGCATAACATCAAAAATTGTTTTTTCTGGGTTAGAATCCAAAAGAACTTTGTCTTGCATTTTCATTATTTTACCTTCAGTTGTTTTCAAACACAGTCTGCATAATAAATTCTTATCATTTAATATATATGTCAATATATCCTTTGTTAGAAACATATTACTTGGATATCTATTCTAATTTCTAAAAGCAATTTTTTTTTAAATACTGGATTTTCGTATTTATAGCAAAAAAACCATTTGACTTGCCAACTGACATTTGACAATTTTTTATTTATTTACATTTCTTAGGGCATTGGTAACAAGACCATCAGCCTAATGATGTAACTTCTGAAGAAACACTAAGTTCCTTACATATGCGTTTATTTATCTTTAGCCCCGAAACAGAAAAAATAGGTAATACTATAATTACTCCTTAGATTAATTAGCACAGTTTCAAACATGTTATGCCGACATTTAACTGCCCTCTGATGCGCATTTTGTCAATGGGGCCCTCCCCCGTCTTACCACTTAAATACACATACTGAGGTAGTGACTAGCACTTGAGCGCACACTGTAGTTACTTACGAAAATCTCGGCAAGAGACAGAAATACTCATGCTCTACTTGTGCTCGTTGTTGCTATTCCACTCTAGCTAAGACGCAACTTTGGAGGTTATACTTCTGTTATTCTGATACTTTATTATTTATTTATATTTCTTCTTCTTTATGAAGATCAAATTGCCAGAGTGTTAGCAGACGGAAATGTCAAAAGCACTCGCATACCTAGGCGAAAATGTGTGAGGAGAATGATGAGATTTGAGGAAGCGAAAGAGGTGTGTAAGGACCGCGACTCCTGGCGCTCCGTCCTCTCTGACTACCCCGTTGGGGATACAGCGTGAAGTTATGTTATGTTATGTTTATTTCTTAAGGCATTGGTAACAAGACCATCAGCCTAATGACGTAGCTTCTGGAGAAATATTAACTGTCCCTAACACTCCTCCAGTAAAGTGATAGTAGGCTTTACTGAAGTTAAAAAGAGCCTCTTGGAAGAGCGCGAAAACTTCAGCTACACATGTTTATTTAGATCTCCTCCATTGTTTTCACTTACACAGAACTTAAAAACACAATATACTATCACTGTTGTACTTTAAAACTCCTAAAAATGTAAAAAATAGCAAATCTAAATAAAATGACAACCTCACTTCTACCGTTACCACCAAAAAGTCTTATTCTGATACCACAGCTAATAAGCTCTACTCTGTGACCTAAGTAGTCTGTGTCTGTGACGTTTATTTCAATTTCAAAATCTCTGTTTGAATCGTATTAATTTTACATTCTTTTTGTAATACTTATATCCACGTATATCTGATATATATTATAAACTAAATTCAGTTTTTCGATAAATGCGAAAATTATTTCAACTTTTAAATCAGATCTTCCTCTTACATTAAATAGTTTTTTAGAAAAATACAAACCTACTTTGGTACTTTAGTTATGGCGTTTATTCAGTGGTTTAAAGCAAATCATTTAATGAATGTTTTTGTTATATTGGTATGTAATTACAACCATAGTTTTATTATATTGTAGGCATCACATGTTACGACTGAAACTATTTACCTCTTTCAGTACTGTTTGACTTCAGTTGAATGTAAATCTCATAAAAAGAAAGCAATAAATATAACAGAAAGTAAGTCACTTAAGTATGTAGTTATTTCATAAGATTGTGTAGGTGAGTGGCAGATTTTGATCATCAGAGTTCGTCCTGGGCATTGTGCATGTAGTCTACACTGTCATGATCTGCAATTTTGATGGCCGTTTTGGGAGATTTCAATATAGTTATTTACTTTGCCTCCAATGTGGAGAGACTACACATAGTTAACTTTATTGTCAGCTGTTACGCGTCTCGCCGCATTTAGCTCGCATCTTCCATCTCTTGAAAATGCACTCCAACTCCTCAGATATACAGTTCCATTCACTTAACCATACTTCATCTATATACAGATAAAAATAATAATGTAAGTTGTAATAAGACGTGTTCAGCCTGAAAATGTTTTAGTTCTGTGTATAATTATTAATTTAACAGGTTGACTGCCAACTATGAGATATCTCTTAAGTTGGTTACTTGCTCAGGATGCGTGCTATGAGTTATCTCATCTGTTCATTACTTGTCATATTTCTATAGCTACGAATAAACTTGTAGCATAACAGTGTAAATATGAATATATGTCCTCAGCAAAGAGCATAGAAAATCAGTTTTTTTTAAATTTTTGCATTTTTATTATTACTATGTACTATAATTGAAGTTTTTAATAATACAACATGATTAAATCAAATTAGCTCTCTAGACTGGAATCGTGAAAAATTCTATGGCAGTCAACATCTTAAGCTTAATATTTTTGTAATGATCTTATATGCGGATGCTAGAACTTTGTGAGAAGTCCATACAAATTATTACCACCGTCCCGCTCACTAATCCTGCCTCCAAGCAGAGTTGCTTGCACTATTATGTTCCAGTGTAGAGGGTGAGACAGCCGGTGACATTATAAGCAGAAGATGGTGGAGCATATTGTGTTCTGTAGGCACTATATTATTCCTCAGGGTTGCCAATTTACAATCTGAACTACTTTCTTAGACTTGATATTTTAACCCTATTGATTTTAGAGATCAAAAAATTGAATAATATTTTGTGGCTGCTTAAAAATATAGTGATGCCGATCCATATCTGTGTAGTGAGAGGGACGGTAGCCATATAAAAATGCCTATTGGCCTACTGCCCTTTAAAGTTCTTTCTTATGTAGCCAAAAGTTACAGGTTACAGCACACAATACCCTTTCGGATTTGATAAAGTTTTCTCCGAGGCTAGTGAGATATTTGGAAAAGTTTTTGGGAAGATTATAGCTAAAAAAAGATTGATAGGGCTGGATTCAGAATGGTACTGGTGACAAGAAGTAATAAAATTTAGAAATGAATGCTGTCTTTCATTAATAAAATTATCACAATATATTCTACACTCGGCCCAAACTTATTAATTGGTATGAGGGTCAATGACATTATGCGATGACACTGTAAACTGTATATGATACTTTCATTCCCTTTGATTACTAAATAAAATATACAATACTAGCGGACCCCACAGACGTTGTCCTGCCCGAATGTTACCTTGCCTGCTATTAGGTTAAAAATTTTAAAAAATCCTAGAACCCGATTGGAGCGCCACCTACCTACCAATTGTGAATCTATACCATCCGGGGACCCAGTCAAACAAAAAATTTCATCAAAATCGATCCAGCCGTTTGGGGAGTTCAGTGACATACGCTTACAGAAGAATTATATCCTCACGCTGTATCCCCAACGGGGTAGTCAGAGAGGGTGTCGCGGTCCTTGTACCTTTTTCGCCTCCTTAAATTTTGTCATTATTCTCCTCACACATTTTAGAATTATTATATATGTACATAAAAGGTTATATATACAATATGTACTGTATACATATACCCAGATGTAATTATATATATATCTACATAAAAAGACCCCTGTTGCGACAAAAACAAAATAACTACAGAAGATCACTTGGTGTTTTATTAAAATAAAGAATACATTAACAATTTTGTATAAATTAATATAATATAAAAATATCCCCTTTGAGAAATAATATACTTTTATATATGGACAAATAAAAATCAAATGCTTTAAATGATGACTTAGTGCCTCTTCTATTAATGCATAATTTTGTGGTTCATAGGCACTTTCAAACTAAACCTCAATTCCAAACTATAAGGTTTCAATATTTACTAAAGTTTGAACATATGTTGTGGCTTTTACCTTTCAATTCAAAACTCCTCTGGAATTTACATTAATTTCATGTTTTATTTTGTGTTTTGTCAAGTCTGTTTTCCTTCTAAATTTTTTCGTGCAAGTGCTACATTGGAAACTTGGCTCCATGTGATGCCTACGTACATGGTCTGACCTCCGTGATGCAGATAGAAACCTCTGTTCACAGAACTCACAAGAGTAAGGTGTCTCGCCCGTGTGAATCCTTGTATGGTACAACAATGCTTCCTTTGTAACAAATTTCCCACCGCACAAATCACAGACAAAATTTCGTTCTCTCGTGTGTTTGACTGTATGGGCATTAAGTCTACTTGGACAACTAAATTTCTTGTCACACCATTTGCAAACATGGGCTTTCCCATCTCCATGTTCAAATTTCATATGTACCCTCAATGAATGCTTTTGTGTATACTTCTTTTTGCATAAATCACAAGTGAATTGTGCTTGTGAAGGAGACCTTCGTGTTTTACTACCACATATACCCAGATCTATGTGGGTGCGAAATGTGTTTTTGTTTTTGTAATTCCTGCCACAAGCGTTACAAATTATTTTGACCTTGTGGCCTAACTCATGCATTCTCAGAGTGTGTTGGTTGTGAAATATTTTGCCGCAGTGACTACAAATGGCTGTACAATGACTTTTAGATACATGCTGTTCTAATAGCTTCTGTGACCCATAACTTCTTGGACATTTGTCACATTTATAATCTTTTGGCCCATGTGTTCTAATGATGTGCTTTTTCATATCATTTTGTGAATGGAACATTCGTTGACATCTGTTACATTCAAAAACAGGTGTTACTTCATTGTTTTCCATCTTCACATATTTCGTCCAACACACAGTTTTTTCGGTAAAAAGTGAATAAAGTCTTTTTATCGCTGCTGAAGTAGTTCTAATCGGTTTTTTATTATCGAAATGTTTTTCAACCTCCAAATTATTTGCATCGAACAATACAAATAAAGTTTTACATTGGAATTCAAGATGTTTGTCTGCCAATATGTTATTTAAATTATCTACAATAGTAGAAAGCTGTTTCATGTTTTCATTACACATCTTTAAAAATGAAAAACATTTTAAAGCATTTGCAACACAGGTGTTACAAAATGTATCCATGGGCAAATTAATTACCTGTGAATAAAATAAAATCTCATTATAATATGCATTAAAAACTCCATAATAAAAATTAATTATGAAAATTCCCTTCTATACCTAATGATGTAGAAATGAAATATGCTAGCTGCTTTTCATACGTCAAATTAGCCAAGGGATAAATAATAATGTGCTAGATGATACACACCAATCATCTGATCTCAAACTAGGGTATTCTCTGTGCTATGAGAACCAAACGATGACTACTGGGTGCATCTCCCAGTACACCTAGACCAGAGACAATCTAAAAAGTTCATTTTCTAATTTGACCCGACTGGGAATCGAACCTGGAGTCTTCCGCGCTTGGATTAACGTCTAAACCACTGCGCCATCTAGGTCATCATAAATAGGGTTTAATAAAAGTACAAGTATAGGCATCTACTAGCAACCTAACAATATTGATATGGTTAAGTCCCAATATTTATTGCTAGAAGTATCATCAAGGCGTGATTTTGTTATGCCTTCTGTCCACTCCAAATGGCCTAAGTTGTGAAGTTATGCACACTGTATTTACTACTATGTAGCTATGGGTATTACACAGTTAATCTATACCTACATATAATAAAAATGTATCTGATCACTGTCTGTACATGGAAGATATATGAAAAAAACTATAATTGAGACCTTTATCAATGCAATAGAAGCCAAAACAATGATTGTTAAAATTTTTGACTGTGGGTTTGTGCGTGCTAATCTTAGAAATAGCTTAACCGATTTGGGTGCAGTTGGATGGGTATGTGGTAAGGTAACATTATGGCGAAATAAACTTACAAACATAACATAACTTCACGCTGTATCCCCAACGGGGTAGTCGGAGAGGACGGAGCGCCAGGAGTCGCGGTCCTTACACACCTCTTTCGCTTCCTCAAATCTCATCATTCTCCTCACACATTTTCGCCTAGGTATGCGAGTGCTTTTGACATTTCCGTCTGCTAACACTGGCTATTTGATCTTCATAAGTCAGCCTTGGTCTTCCTTGGCTTCTTTTACCACTCACTTTCGCTCGGTATATTTTCTTCGTCAGTCTTTCATCACTCATTCTTTCCATGTGCCCGAAACATCTAAGCATTCCTTTCTTCATTTTTACAATAACACTGTTGTGCAACCCTGTCGTGCATTTAACATACTTTCACTCGATTTTGGGCATATCAAGGCCTCACTACCGTACAACAAAGTTGGCACCAACACCGCATTGTGGATGGCCATTTTAGCAGTGTTAGATATATTCACACTACCCACTAATGCGGACAAAGCACCGTTCACTATATTGCCAGCTGCTACCCGTCTCTCCACATCCAACTCACATCTTCCATCTCTCAAAAACGCACTCCCCAGGTACACAATTTCATTCACCTGTTCTAGACATTTTCCATTTACACAAATCACACATTTCGTTTGACATAACCTTACAAGTTCTTCATAAACAAAATAAGCCGGATAGGGCAATTGTTAATATATGGCCAGACATCCATTAAAAGCTAACATGTACAGCTAAAATCTGGCGTCTGGTAAGTCTATTACAATCACCATATCATTGATTAAAATTGTAGCGAAAAGTTAAATTATTGTGTTTAAAGTCATAGTAATTTTTCATATTGTGGATTAGAGAAAATAAATATTTACTTGATCACCCAGGATGTAAGACAAAACTTCAGACAACTGCAAGTTATTTTCATTAAATATTATTTCATCATCAATAAAAATTTTGTTTTTCTTCATATCATCGTGACATAAAACACAAAAATCGTTTGTTCTTTGCACTAGGCTGGTTAAAATAGTGTTCAGCGAACTCATTTTCAGACTCGCAATATTACATAAACGAAATTATGTATCTAATCATTTTCTATTGTTCTCAGCAGTCGCTTTTAATTAGATCGTCAAACTGACGATTGACAATTCTCTTATTTTATTATTTATTTATATTTCATAAGGCATTGGTAACAAGACCATCAGCCTAATGACGTAACTTCGGAGAAACATTAACAGTCCCTAACACTCGTCCAGTAAAGTGATAGTGGCTTTACTGAAGTTAAACAAACACATACTAATTACATTATGTTATACACTTGTTAGGTCTCTTAGTACTACAGACAAACTTAGGTAAATATTTACTTAGCTCTTTTTGATGTTAGCAGGTTAGACGCACCAGACGCCGCACGATAAATGTGCCAAATGTATTATCTATGATAAATGTGCGCTCACTCATCACGTTAGAGAAGTTCTAAGAATGCGCTTAATTCACAGATTGCTTAATTTCTTACCATAGACAATTTATAGAAGTTGCCAGAAATCATATCATAATGTTACTATATACAAATATTTACATTTCGCGAGACGTCGCGACAACCGCCTCATCGGATCCTATTAGAAAAACTCCATCAATAATTCCGCTGGACACAAGAAACATTCATATGTATTTCGTCGACATTTTAATGAAATAATACAAACAATATTCTAATCATTATAATATCGAACGCACTGAAGATGTCGACTGTGTGGACACAATTCCTATGTCTTCCCTCTCATGTGAGAATCATTTGAACAACAAAAATCCACAACAAAACGAAGCTCATTGTTTATTGCTCAACGCCAATTTGAGTTTTTGGCGGGATTTTATGGGGAGCGGTTGGGCGTTAATTTTAATTATTTGCGAATGGTTTCTAATGGATATTGTGATGTAAAATTGGCGCAAATTTGCATCCCAAGTATCTACGCTGTTATGTGAAATAAGTGCTTATTCCGTAGCGATGTCGTGATTTTTTTAGTAGTTTAGTCCACCTACTAGTGAATCCTACTAGAAAGATTGTCTCAATATATTTGTCGCCAGAAACTCCAAGAAACAATTTAAAAATATTACGCCGACATTCTAATGAAATAATATGAAGAATTCATCTATTACTACTTAAGACATCGGTTATATGGGCATAGAACCCTTTACTTTCCTTCTTGAGGAAGAACGGTTCTAAAAAAAAAATTAACGCCATTTTACGTAGCGTTCTTTATTTATGAAGGGGCGTTATTATAGTTCTGAACGAAAATCTGGTGGAGTGCGCGGTTAATTTGACATTTTCAAGTTTTTATTATTCTTTTTTGTACTGTTTTCAACATGTTTGAAGACATAGATCTAAATATTCTGGTTTCTAACATCGTGAGCGAAAAGCATTACAGCCACTGCAGGTTATGTCTAAAAGATATCAAGGAGCATTATGTGCGTTTTGAAGACTCAGTCTCGTTGGATCCAATGCACGGCCTTTTTCAACCACTGTCCGAAATTCTAACACAATTTATAGGACATGAAGTAAGCTTTTCATAACAAATTGATCATTGAGTATTATCGTAACATATTCAATTTATATTTTAAATTCTTTTACAGATTTGCGACGAAATTTCCGGTATAGATGCAATTTGCATCGACTGTGTGAGTCGAATACAAGAATTTGCCAGGTTCATTGAAAAATGCGAAGCATCTACAAAATTGTTGAACAAGATATTTGATAATCTTGCCGCTACATTAAATGTTGACATAGATATACAAAATAAAGATCAAACTTTATATGTGATTGTTGAAGAGGAGGAATCAAAGGTTGTACTTATAAATAATGAACAAAAGCAGAAAAAAAATATGTCGCCTATGTTTTTGAGTTGCCTTCAACATGGTAAAGAATTCAAGAGTGGAGATAACCTTAAAGTGCATCATATAACTAACTTTGATACATTATTAAATAAATATAAGTGTCCTAAATGTCCTCAGTACAAAAGCAGTGAAGAAGCTTTGAAGAGGCATCAAGACCGGTTTCACAACATCTACATGTGTAAGGAATGTGGCAAGTCTTATCATAGCCTACACAAATTGGAAATCCATGAGCGAAACCACGATTCTAAAAGTCAATGTCCGAAATGTGGAAAGATTTATGTCACAAAAGCATTCTTCCTTAAACATGTTGAACTCTGTACACAGGGTCTTCTTGATCCTCATCCAACAAGAAGTAGCCTTTACAGGTCATATTCATGTACAAAATGTGGTAAAAGTTACAGCACAAGCGGAGGGCTAAGAGTCCACAACAGGTTTGAACATGGTAATGCGAAGCACCATGTCTGTCCACATTGCAACAAGAAGTTTACTGCTCCGAGTTATTTAAAAGTGCATATGGTTAAGCATACAGGAGAAAAGAATTTTAAGTGTGATATTTGTGGTAACAAACTAGTCTCCAAAGAAGCTTTAATTTATCATAGAAGGCGACATACAGGAGAGAAACCATTTTACTGCACCTTGTGCGATGAAAGGTTTGTCAATTCTTCGGCAAGAGCAGAACATATTAAATATAAACATGTAGGTCCAACCCTCATGTGTGAAGTTTGCTCTCGTAAATTTGTTACTTCACATTTCCTGAAACAGCACATGAAGAGACACCATGATCCAAGCAGCAAACTTTACATTGGGCGGCATATGATCCCGCCCAACATGCCTGGGGAACAAAATATGAGATCTAGAATAAATAAGATTGAGGACTAATTGAATTAAAATAATTTTTTAATATGTAATTTACTTGGTAAATATTACATATAGTTTTATTATACATATAATTGTTATAAATATATGAATAATTTACAAAACTGCTTAATTCTGTAATTAAATTCCATAATTATGATAAAAAACCAGCCAAGTTGTCAGAACACACACTGTGAAAGGTAGTCAGAATGTACAATATTTATTGAACTGGCAGCAAAAATTAGTATTTTATAGAGTTCTGAATTATTATTTTTTTTGAAATGTTTGAAAAATTATAGAGGCGAAAATTTTTACGACTAGAAGCGCATATATAAGCAATTATTGACTAATAATCATTTTTGAAGATCAATTTAAATGTACCTTACAGGCTTATGTGCACTGGAATTTTTTTCATCCATCAATTACATGGAGTACCATGTACCACACTTAATTTTGTTTTTTATTTCAAAACAGCAATTCATAGAATACACCTACTTTCCAAATTTCAATGATTTAGTGCCAATAGACTGAGTAAATTGGCTGTGACATATGGACAGACAGACAGTACGAAATTATAAGGATCTCATTTTTTACCATTTGGCTAAGGAACCCTAAAAAAATGCCATTCATTTTTGGGAGAACAGAATATTTTGCCAAAATGAATCTAATTTATTCTCCTAATTATGTTGTTGACAGCTAAATAAACACCACATTACCACATGACAAATTGCTATGCTGATTTAGAATTACAATCACAAAATGTATCTCGTACAGAATTCTCTTAATGTGTGTCACCTGTTACCTTTATATCTTTTTATCTGTAGCCTTTATGAGTTTATTTATAAGTTTCTAATTCATGTGCTATGTTTCATAAATGGTTTCTGTTGTATATTCTTGCACCTTCCCAGTAGCATCAGGTACATACAGCTTACTGTGTGGATTGTAATGTCTTTGCTCATGTTTCTTTAACTGATGACCTGTGATGAACTTCATATGACATAGATGACACTCGTAAGTAGGTCCCAAGTGTTTCCTTCGTTTGTGCTCCATCCGTCTAGAAGCGGACAGGAAGCTCTCATTACACATATCACATGGGAATGGGCGTTCTCCAGTGTGTAGTCTCGTGTGGTACACAAGAGCAGCTTGGGTGACAAATTTACCACCACATTGTTCACAATGAAAGTTTCTCTCTCTTGTATGTTTGACTATGTGATTCTTTAATCTACTGACAGCATCAAATTTTTTCCCACACCAGTTACAAGATAATACATTACCAAAACCATGATCAGTCTTGAGATGCGTCCGTAATCCATTCTTTCTTGCATAACCCTTGTTACATATGTCACAGAAGAAGCTTGGTTGTCTTTCCTCGGGATGACCACATATTTTCAAATGAAATTTATATGTATGTTTGTTTATAAATGTCTTATTGCAACGTGGGCACTTATGGACGTCATGTTTGTCTAAATGTGCTCTTAAAGCGTGCTTTGATGGGAACTGCACAAAGCACAGTTTGCAAATAGCTGCTATGTGGTGTAATCTATCATGGTATTTAAGCATTCTCTCTGTACTAAACATTTTTGCACATTTTGTGCATTGTATTTTCTTTGGGTAATGTACCCTTTCCTTATGGTCAAGCAACTGTAACGGAGTTGCAAATACTTTGGCACATTGCGAACAAGGATTTTTATCTTTATTATGTAATTTCATATGTTTTAATAACAAAAACTTTGAGTCAAAACGCATTGTGCATTCATCACATGTTACTTTACCACTACCTTTTTTTACTTTAATGTAATTGTACCTACTTTTCATAATATTTTTAATCTTTGCTAAAGCAGACCTTTTGTTTTTAACTACATGTGTTTTCCGACTAGTAAAAACTATGTTTTCATCCTCGTTGATAGCTAAATAAACGGACTGCACCGACGGACTGACAGTGTCAGATAATGACAGACTTCCCTCCAATTTATTCAGTGTTTCTTTCCATTTCTCAGTAGAGTATTGACAGAGTTTCTGGAATAAGAAACTATTGATTGTGGTTGTTGCACAGGTCATGCATAGTATTGGAGGAAGAAAGGGCTCCAGAAACACCTGAAAGTGGTGGAAATAATACATACATATTAATCACATACAGGTATAATTGTGCTGGAGTATCAACCCATTTTAAATTATGTGGATTAAAATGTAGGACAGAAAAATTTAAATAAATACCTTTTTTGTGTAATATACTATATCAAATTCAATTTCAAATTCAAATTCCAAAATTTCTAAATATTCCAAATTCCTAATACAATCATCAGTTTTAACGCCACATCCTATTTAGGTACGTACATAGGCAGAAGATCCCTCTTTTATCTATTTCCCAGAGATTTAGATCAAGTTTGTTTTACAAATTTTACCATTTATTGAGGTATCAAAGCCAGTTTGTTTTTTTATAGAAGTTTAAATAGTTAAAAAAAATTAACATTAAAGACTTCTAACCCAATAACCATTAGCAGTTGTTTTTGGGTAATAAATATTAAAAAAGTTATGTAAAAATTTAGTTTTGGAAAGCGAATATTAATAACGAAAACATTGACGTCTTCATGAACTAATTAAAAAATATCTATAATCAAATGTCAATAGGAAACATATTTGATCTAAATCTTAGCTAAACCAATTAGTAAAAGATTTTTAACTGATCGCATATATGTGCCTTCTTATAAATAAGGCCTACACAGTGCTCAAGGGAGAGGGATAACCTCAAGTACTTAAAACTTTAAATACCTATCTGTAGGTATTTAAAGCCGCAATTCAAATTATTCCTAGTTTCCAAACTTGGAATAATTTGAATTTCGGCGGGAAATATAGTAAAATGATTTATGTAAACTTACACCAAGAGCATCAAACATGTCTTCAAATGTAACGGTTTCATTAAAATACGAACGCTGTACTCGAACATTGTCCTCAATGGATATTTCTTGTTTTGATGTTGACGAAAAACATAACCTACAAATATGTTCATCTTCACACGTCACGAATCGTAATACTGATAAAGTTATACGAGTGTCGGAATCCATATTCGCTTAATAATTATCGAAATGTAAAGTAATTTGTAGTTACGAATTATGAGTGAAAATAAAAGTTCAGAGTAGCGAACAATATAACATGTAAAAGATTTTTTTATACATTTTGATACATTTTTCTTTATAATACGGTTCTTCCTTAGGAGGGAAGGTAAAGGGTTCTGTGCCCATAGAACCGAAGTTTTCAGTAATGAATTGATAAATTCTTCATATTATTATTTCATTATAAGGGTAGCGTAATACATTTAAATTATTTCTTGGAGTTTCTAACGACAAATATATTGAGGAGGTATTTCTAGAAGGATCCGCTGAGGCGGACTAAGCCAATAAAAAAATCACACAATCATACTACTTATTTCAACAATTTCACATAACAGTACAACAGCGTAGATACTTGGGACACAAAACTACGCAAATTTTTCATCACAATATCTACTAGAAACCATTTCCAAATAATTAAAATAAACGCCGAACCGCTCCCCGTAAAATACCGCGAAAAACTCCATTCGATAAAGGAGATGTTAGATTTACAGCTCGCACTTTGTACGCTATTTAAAAAAATCGCAGAAAAATCTAAAGCTTGTTAGAAAAATAGTGAAATTACAATTTTTATTATATATTTTTAGAAGAAGAGCAATATTTTATTATTTAATATAGATATACGGACAACAAGTACGCCATAACGAGTTCGTTCCAAAACTAAATGCGAAGTATTCAATTTACTATCAAACTCATGTGACATGTAGGTATATTATTCTTAAAGTTATGATAAAAAAAATCTCATCCATTAATTTATTCTTTACTAAACAAAAATACCTACTTACAAAGAGTTTTCAGCGCTACTATTTTTATTTTGTTGAAAACATGTGTAGTTGAAAATGTCTTCGAGTTGTGATGTATGAATATACTTTGAACGTCGCGCACGTCACGGATCAAATCGGTCAAAACGCTGTCAAAAACTATGGATCACAGATTAAGTATTTGTAGCAAGCTACAGACGTGACAGTCGCTTCACCGTATTTGTTATGTATTTCGTTTTGGCGCCACTATCGCCTACTTAAATGTTCAGAGCGGCTAGACAAGTGGCAAACGTTTCGTAAAATAGAAACGCTTTCCTAACGTTATTACTCGTCAAAAGTGCCATTTCACACGACTTTACTTTTCATTTGATTTAATAGAAAGTTAATAACTTTTGACAACAAATTTAAAATTCGTTACGCTATATTACGTGGTATCTATTATTCTATTCTACTAGCGTTTACAACAATTGAGCCACTTGCCTAGGCCCCCAGGTTATATTTTTATCACTTTTCATATTAACCAAGCTTGATAAAATACAATACCATCTTTGATGTGCTGACTAAAAATCTCTACAATTCACACTAGAACTGCATAATTATATCAAAAAAGGCGTTTGTTTCTAATTTCGCTTAGCCTGTTCCTCAAACAGAGTTATTTTTTTATTAAGTACTTATACTTTACCCATATTATTTACCAAGATTAATAAAATAGAACTTATTGAATATGTTGACTTAACATTTGTTGTCGCTATATTGCATTTCTCAAAAGAAAAGTTGATTTGGTTGATCTGTTTCCCGAGGTGTCAAAGATTTCATTTCCTGTTAATTGTTTTATACCCTAAACTGCAGCGTGGATATGTTTAAACTGTGAACAGGCCACTGTTTGAGCTTTTAAATAGGTTTCAACAGTTAAGACTTGCAATATAATTTGTTACAAAGAGAACTAGTAATTAACTTTTAAAAGTGAAATGCGTCAAATATGTCATTGACGCCATTTTGTTTAGGTAAGGTGTTGTCTATGATATGTGCATATAATACTTTTGCACGAAAGAACTAGGCTAATATATACCAAAACCATAATTAAAACACTTTTATTTAATATTAAAATTTCTAAATTATAAGTGGACAAAGTGCAGGCCAGAGCTCCATACATTCGTGGAACGTCTCTTTTTAACTCCTTTTTTTTTCTTCGTACGTTTTTCTACTCTAAGGATTTTCTCTTGAAAGAGAAGGAAAAGGGATTTATGACCATAACAGGCGATGTCTTCAGTAGTAGTGAACTGAGCGCAACTCCGACCCTCTAATCCAAAGTGAAAATTCCAAAATTGAAACTTTGAAGTGCTGCCGTTTCTATTAAAATAATCGAATCGATATGAAACTAAATGAAATCAGTTCAATTTGACATTATCTTCAAATTTACCGAAATTCAGGTTTTTGTATCAAGAGATATTTTTTTTATTAACAAATTATGAAAAAAATTACTCTGCTTATGAATCATATCTCCGCGAATTTTCAATTAAGCTCTTTGTAACCAGACGCTTTAACGTTTAATGCCTTTCGAAATCCACTTCGGCTTCAGTTATTACAGGAAAACATAAGTCATAAATAAGTTTAAATATATCCTGAAAATTATTAACGCCCTCATTAGCAATGTTAGCATGATATACATCGTTAAATTTTAGAAGAGATACATATTTTTTAAATTTTAACCTGTTTTGTAAATTGTAGTCGGACATTTTAATATTTGAACCGTATGATCAGACACTGCTAAATCGATAACTTCACTAGTGCACCCTTGTACATTATATATGATATTATCAATACATCAACTTCAAAAATTTTTTGGTGCCACTCTTCCCCTTTTTTAACCGACTTCCAAAAAAGGAGGAGGTTCTCAATTCGGTTGCATGTTTTTTTTTACGTTTGTTACCTCATAACTCCGTTATTTATAAATTGATCTGGAAAATTCTTTCTTTGTTTGAAAGGATACACTTTCGTATTAGTCCCATTGAAATTTCAGTGATATTGAAGCTTTGGTTTCGAAGATACACCAAATAACGCGACCTGGTTATCATCTTTATTCATTTATATTGATGATTCTCTTGTATATATCATTTGTTAACTATCGTTGTCCCCACGTGGTATAATGGTAGTGCCTGTATTGCCTGTGATATAATAAATTCAGTCAGTAGAGTCAGTCTTATGGTGGACAGAGAATACGGCTGGTAACTATCGTCTTCGGATTGTAAGAATACTGTTAGGGTGTAATTATGATGTAACCTTTACACTGTTCTTTTATAACTGATTGATATTGATATCGATATGATATTGATATTGATAATAGCTATAGAGGGCAATAATATCTCATGTTCGATCTGTTCGCATCTTTTATTGCGAAAGCCCACATGGTTTGTGCTCTTCAATGAAATGGTTAGAAAATAAATTGATTGTAAACCTGCTCTAGATATTTATTTAGACCAAGGTTACTCAAAAAGGAGAAATAAAAAAATTTAATAAAAAAATTAAACTGACTTCAAAAAAGAACACTGAAAAGTATGGAATAACTCTACTTTACTCAATGATATTATAATACAAAAGAGGTAGATAGGTTACCTTAGTACTAATCCAAGTAAAATATTGTCCCAGTTACAACGTTAAAAAGTAAGAAAAATGTACATTGGACTGCGTCGCTATGCAATGTAAGACATAATTGCATTTCAAACTATCAAATCACATAGCTCTCTAAATCATTGTGATTGGTCAATTTCAATTTCTTACTACATTTTAAGCGAATCCGTGACTAATTCATAGAATATTAGTAATTAATTCCACAGAACAGACATTTAAAAAAAATATGATTGATACCAATGAGATTAGACAAAAAATTGATTGCTTTTTTCGAATTTCGTTTTTCTTGAATCATGTACATGAAAACATATTTACTTAAAAAAATCGCCAACATTTATTAATTATAAATTTGAAAATGATGATTTATTTATTATTGCTTTTAATAAATGTAAACGATGATTAAAACTGGGTGGCTGAGTCATCACATGCCATGATCGTGTATATTATAAAAAACGTTTGGATTATTAAAAGATTTTAGAATTTTGAATGCGCAATAGGCATTGCATGACATTGTTGGTTCTGTAACATTATTTTTCATATTCTTTGACCAAGTCCGGGTTGGCTAATTAGCAAAGTTTTGGGGGTGCCACTTTTCGAGTGCATGTAACCTATCTACATCTTTTGTATCATAACATCATTGACTTTACTAATCAAAACTTAAGTACAAAAATAATTTTTAAATACGATACAAATACCCATATACGTTAGTAACTAATTAATCTGTGCCCATATAATTAAATTTGACAGTTATTGAAGTCGGTGCCAAATCAATGTTCGACAACAGAAAGTTTAGTAGGGTATTCGTATCGTATTTATAAAGTTATTTTTGTACTGTTAGTTCCACATAACATTAATCACATAAATTACCCACGTGTGATATTTTGTAACAATTTAGTAACAAGAACCAGGGTAGAATGGATTTACTGCTTGTAGTGGGGCTGCATAAAAGCCTGACTTTGGTCTTGTAAAAGTCGGATTTGCCTGCCGAGTACCTGCGCTCGAAACCTGAAGCTAATCGCTTTGACCCGTGACCGCCAACCGCAGCCACAAAGACGACGATCACGTCCGGCATTGTTGGGAACGAGTGTGCAGAAGCAATGAGTCTTCACCCATACCCAGCGCGGTAATATCCAAGCCGCACTGGAAAACGTTGTCGTCGCAGCGGGTGCAATTATGCGATCGTCGCGGTCGGGTGAATCTTTCCCCTCTTCCCTTGCCTTTCTGTCTTCCTTGACCCCTGCAACTCCTGGGGAGGGTGATAAATTTTTCACGGCAGACGAATCTTTCTTCGTAGAGAAAATCCGGGTCCCTCCACTCCGCAAAGAACGAAGACTCCTGAAAGTTCAGAGGAAGTAATTACACCCGCATCCTCAACAAGTACCGTGGTGTGCAAAATTCCACGGCAGGAAAAAACTCCAACCGTGGTCCCACTGTCCGCACCCCGTTTATAGCCCGCGACAGCACAGCTCATTAGGGAGTTTGAGCCATCACCTCTGGACTCTTCCTCCGCTCCCCCTTTTGAAAAACGCCTCATCTCTCCTCGAGCACCTTTTCCATCTCTGGCACCATCCATGCCATCTTTGGAAGAGGAATCTATGGACACAGCTGCACCGTCCAAATTGTATGCAGTAGCGACAGCCACCGTCGTAGAAACAACCACCACCAGCGTCTCCTCTCCTAAAGGGGCCTCACCAAAAGAGCCAACATCTCAAACGACAAAACCGTCTCCACGCTACCCCCCACTAATTGTCGAACACCTGCCTGACTGGGTTCGCCACTTCAAGGAACTTAAGAAGGTTTTAGATCATGTACCAAATGCGCGCCCTTACGGAAAAGGAGTGCGGTTTATGCCTAAGAGCGATCAGGAGTACCGTCTTGTTCAGCGTTACCTCACATCGATGGAAAAAGACACTGGAATCTCCTGGTTTTCATATTCGCTGCCAGCAGAGCGAAGTTTAAAGGTAGCCATCAGAGGACTACCAGCAGACACTGCACCTTCTGATATAGAAGACGAACTTCGCACCTTGGGATACGTGCCAGAATACATCTGCCCAATTCGTGCTCGACAGGTCCGCCCAGGGTGTATTTTCTATGCGCAATTGCAGCGTACTCCTGATCTCATTCCGGGCATATATGACATAGGAGAGCTTCTATGTATGCCCGGTGTCAAAATTGAAGCCTGGAGAGGTAGAAAAGGCCCGGCTCAATGTCATCGCTGCCAACAGTTTCGGGATTAATCACACAACTGCCACAGGAAAATCTCTTGCGTCAGGTGTGGTGAGGAACACGTCGCTCGTGATTGCCCCCGTCCATGTGAGGAGCCACCAACGTGCGCCAATTGCGGTGGTTCACACACTGTTAACAACATCAGATGCCCAGTATTCCGGAGGGAGGCCCGGAATGAAAAAGCTGGTACAGTGCCTTTAACAGCTGCGAATACCAACAAGTCTACCATCGCGCCGAGAGCAGAGGCGGATAGTGCCCAATCCTTGATGGCCGCAGCCAATGATCCCCTGGAACGAAACGCTTCCAAAAGGAAAAGGCTCGGAAAAAGGAAGGCGAAAACCACTGAGTCTACAATCACCATCGGTAAATCAACTGCTACCACAGCTCCGCAACCAATAGAACCCAGGAAACTTCAACCTAAACCTTAACAAGAGCCGGCCGGCCCCACCAGAGTGGAGGAGGCACAGCGGGGGATAGTGTCGGCGCCCTTGGACGAGAATCGAAAGGTTCTTTTGCGAGTGATCCCGGTACTGCAGGACGTTTTGGTTGCACTGCAGTCCAACCAAGATCCAATTCCTGTCATCTTCAGAGGGATCACGTCATTACTTAGTTCCAATGTTTAAGACTCTGAAGATGATACACTGGAATGCCGACGGACTGTCTAAGCAAAAGCGCGTCTGGCATCGTCAAATCGTCAAGACTGTGGCTACCTTTCTTAAAGATAGGCGCTTCCAAGTGGCAGTGGAAGATGTCCTATCCCAAGAGCGGCGCATTGAGGCCGGTGTCCCCCAGGGCAGCTGTCTGTCTCCGGTGTGTTATGCCAGGTACACGGATGACATCCCCGTAAAGGGCGGAGCAAGGCTCGCCCTGTACGCTGACGATGCCGCGTACTACGTTTCGTCCATGAGTCCAAAACACGGTGCACGTAAGATGCAGGTGGCTCTGGACGCTTTGCCCGCCTGGCTGGCACAGTGGAGGCTGTCAGTGAATGTGGCGAAAACTCAAGCGATTGTCGTCGGACACTGCCGAATTCTACCCCCACAATTGCGTCTCCTCGATCAGGAAATTGAGTAGTCCCCTACGGTGAAATACCTTGGGGTAACCATCGACCGCCAACTGAAGATGAGGCAGCATGTAAACGCTGTCGTAGGCCAAACGCGCGCAGCTCGTGCTCTTCTTCGTCAAGTACTCCCTTCCCATCTCCCTCTGCGCGCGAAACTGGGCGTCTATAAGACGTACGTTCGCTCGCGCCTTACATACGCAGCTCCAGCGTGGTTTGTGTTGGTAGCGGAGAGTCACCGACGGCGATTGCGGGCACAGCAGTCGCTCTCCCTCCGCACCATCGTAGACGCCCCACGCTATGTACGTAATGCCACTATTCAGAGGGATTTGGAAATGGAGAGCCTGGACGACTTCATCAAACGTCTGGCCACGAAAATGTTCGCGAACGTGGATGCGTCGCTTTTTCCGCATATACGGAGGGTGGCACCGTATCATGCGCGGCCACCCGATAATACCCCAAGATTCGGCAGGCTTCTGCCGAGAGATTTGGTAGTCGCGGCAAACCCTAGGACATAACGCGCCACCTGCTTGTAGGACGCTCGCCAGATACTAACCAGGCGAGCTAAGAATCTCGCAGGCGGCCCACCCCAAATAAGAGTACCTGGCAAAAGCCGAACCAGAGACCTGGCCATTTTAGCGACCAGCGAGTGCTCCCACCGGCAAGGGGCCATTGCCGCGGTACGGTCTCCCCGTCCCCTTGAGGGGGCGAGATGACTACTTCGTAAAAGTCCAGTTATAGAGCGGTCGTCGAATAGTTAAGTACATAAAAGTTGTGACGAAGAATTGATAGTGTTCATCAGTGCTTCTGTTACATTTCATATTTAACAGTACTTGAGTTTTGACTAGTAATAGATAGTTATTTCAAACTTTTTAGTGTTATTTTTTGAAGTCGGTTTAATTTTTTTGTTGAATTTTTTTTATGTCACCTTCGTCTCTTCTACTAAACCGTAGTAAACTAATTAATCTGTGACTAAACTATTTATAACACCAACATATGTCGCCCCTTACTTTCTTAAGTATTTCTTTCCAAAACAATTTGGAATTTTCTTCGAAGTTGTCCGACATCTTGTTTTCATTTAACATCCTACACCTTTCACGCTTCTCTTTCACTAGGCCTTCGTTTCTGCTTTCTGCAGCTTATATCTGTATATCATCAAATTCTTCATACCACAGTTATTTTTAGTAGCAAGGTAGTCTCGCCATGCTTTCTTCTTATACGCAGACACTTTTACCTCATCATCTCACCACACATCACGCTTTTTAGTATTCTCAATCTTATTCATTCCACACACTTTTTTCGCATATTCAGGTATTATTCCTCTATCATACTATCCCTAAGGTTCTGCCAATAACCTCGCTCATCACTTTCAATCTATCATCAACTTACTGGATACTACCCTTTCATATTCATTCCTAGTGGTCCCGTCTTGCAGTTTCCAGTTCTTGATGCGCAGACTACTGCAGGTTTGGACGCTACGCGACATCGCCACGCTGCAAACAGACCCCTTATTTTAGTTACCACAAGAAAATGGTCTGTTCTCAGATCGGCTCCTCTGTGTGCTCTCGTGTCCATGACTTGCTTTTTGAGCCTGCTGTCTATCAGGAATAAATCAATCATACTTCTTTCATCCTTCCTTTCCCATGTGTGCTTTTGTGCTTAAATAAGGTATTAGCAACAAAAAGATCTTTTTCCATACACAGTCCTAACACAATCCTACCAGCATCATTCACTCTCTTATCTCCATACTTGCCTAGGACAGACTCAAATTCTGTTCAAGTTGTCCCGACCTATCCATTCACCATCAGAAGCGGAGTTGCAAGCACTAGTTACGTCCATGAAAGAAGACTGTGAAGTGAAAGATTTTAATATTAATGTGAATAAAATTAAGGTTCTGGTGTTTGAAAGAAATTAAGGTTCTGGTGGTTGAAAGGGAAGATGTACAGACAAAGTGTGAACGGGTAAATGGAAAATGTCTAGAAGTGAATTGAAGAATTGTGATTTTGTATATCGTTTTTGTATATCGTTGTAAGAGTGCGTTTTCGAGGGATGGAAGATGTGAATTGGATGTGGAGAGACGGCGGTAGCGGCCGGCAATAAAGTGAACGTTGCTCTGTTCGCATTAGTAGGGAGTGGTGAATATATCTCAACCAAAATGGCCATACTCAATGCGGTGTTGGTGCCAACCTTATTGTATGATAGTGAGGCCTAGATATGCCCGAAATCGACTGAAAATATGATAAATACAGTAGAAATGCGATCTCTTAGAAATATGTGCGGTTTCACTCTTGAGGACAAATAAGCAATAAAGAGATACACAATATGACAGGGTGGCACGACAGTGTTATTGTAAAAAAGAAGAAAGGAATGCTAAGATGGTTCGGGCACATGGAAAGATTGAGTGATGAAAGACTGATGAAGAAAATCTATAGAGCGAAAGTGAGTGGTAAAAGAACCCAAGGAAGAGCAAAGCTGACTTATGAAGATCTAATAGCTAGTGTAAGCCGATGGAAATGTCAAAAGCACTCGCATATATAGGCGAAAATGTGTGAGGAGAATGATGAGATTTGAAGAAGCGAAAGTATGTAAAGACCGCGACGCTTGGCGCTCTGTCGTCTCTAACTACTCCGTTAGGGATTCGGCGTGAGGATGTGTACTAATTTTGTTAGACTAAGAATTTTGAAAAAACTTTTCTTAGAGTTCCATAGGTCGCAACTGGTTGCAAATTTAAAACAAATATAATAGGGCTAATACAAGTGTCCGACGTGTTCGTAACTAGTACCACGAATTTCACCTAAGAGGACGAAGTCACTTTTTAAATTTTAAGATAGAGTGGTTCTCCAAACACGTGATAGTCTCGCAACTAGTAATACAATTTTTGATTCGAAATTATTAAAAAATCAATAATTTTCTCAATTTTCATCATTTTCCATATTTCCAAATCGGTTGTGAATTTAAGGTAATCATTATACACAGACAACTTTGTTGATGTGCAAAATATCATTAGTACCACAATTAATGCAAAATCATGCTTTATTTTGAGCTAATTCTACACGACTAGTAGTATAAAAGTTTGTCTCCTCTCCAACTTTAAAATAACTAATACATGTAGTTTTTGAGAGATGGGTTGTTCTCAGTTGTTCAGGTTGTTCAGGAACTACAGAAATAATTTTTTTTTTTCACAGTGACATTAAGAAATGTTATAAAATATAAACAAGATATAAACTCATTCTTGATGCTGATTAAATTAATATTGTGCATCCCGTCTAGGGAACCCTTCAACATGCATGATCCGACAATTCCTTGACCAGTTCATTTATCATATGAAAATTAAATTAAATTTTGGAATTAAGTAGTTTTGTAAATTAATATATTTATAACAATAGTAGCAATAACTGTACAATATTTACAAAGTAAATTAAATATTAAACAATTATATTAATTCAATCAATCCGTCAGATCTCATACTTTGTTTTGTTGTTGTCTTTGTTACTTTGGTCTTACGCCTTCCAATGTAAAGTTTGCTTTTTAATTGACTTCAAAAAAAGAGGGAGGTTCTCAATTTGTCTGTTGTTTTTTTTTTGTATGTTTGTTACCTCATTACTCGGTCATTTAAGAACCGATTTCGAAAATTCTTTTTTCGTTTGGTAGATAATACTTCAGAGGTGGTCCGAATATCACCGATATTGGAGCTTGGACTTCGAAGATACACTAGATAACAGGACCTGGTTATAACCTTTATCTATATTGACGATTCTCTTGTATATCGTTGCGCTCCGGAATTAGAATGAAGTTAATTGCAGACCTAGGTATTTATTTAGGTCAAGACCACTCAAAAGGGAGAAATAAAAAAATTTTATTAAAAAAAATTAAACCGCCTTCAAAAAAAACAAAGGACTATCCTTTGTTTTTTTTTGAAGGCGGTTTAATTTTTTTGTATTAAAGTGTCTCTTCAAGTGCTCTTTTACGCAATATGGGGTAAAAAATTTATGAGAGCACACTCCACACATGACGGTTGGACCTACATGTCTATATTTAACATGTTCTGCTCTTGCCGAAGAATTAACAAATCTTTCATCACACAAGCTACAATAATATGGTTTCTCTTCTGTATGTCGTCTTCTATGATACATTAATGTATGTTTAGAGACCAGTCTATCGCCACAAATATCACATTCGAAATTATTTTCTCCTGTATGCTTAACCATGTGCTCTTTTAAGTAACTCGGAGCAGTTTTCTTGTTGCAACGTGGACAGACATGGTGCTTTGCATTACCATGTTCAAATCTATCATGTACTCTTAAACCTCATCTTGTGCTGTAACTCTTATCACACTTTTTACATGAATATGACCTATAAAAGCTACTTTTTAACTGATGAGAATCGAAAAAACCCTACGTACAGAGTTCAACATGTCTAAGGAAGGCTACTTTTGTGGAATAAGTTTTTCCACATTTCGGACACAGACTTTTAGTAATGTGATTTTGCTCATGTAATTCCAAATTGTGTAGGCTTCGATAAAACTTCCCACATATTTTACATATATACATTTTATGATCTCGGTCTTTATGCCTCTTCAAAGCTTCTTCACTGCTTTTATATTGAGGGCATTTAGAACACTCATATTTATTTAAGAATATTTCAAAGCAAGGTGTGCTTTAAGATGTGCTTTAAAGTCATCTGCACTCTCGAATTCTTTGCCACATTGAAAGCAAAAAACATATGCTGCATATTTTTTTTCTGAAAGTACAACTTCCGATTCCTGCTCTTCAACAATCACATATAAAGTTTGGTCTTTATTTTGTATATCTATGTCATGGAGTAAGTGCTTCATGATCTATGTAAACATTTAATGCAGCGGCAAAGTTATTTATCAAATATCTTGTTCAATAAATTTTTCAATGAACCTGGCAAATTCTAGCAATTGACTCACGCAGTCTATGCATCTATACCGGAAATTTCGTTGCAAATCTGTGAAATAGTTCTAAATGTAAATTGAATACGTTAAGATAATACTTAATGACAATTTTGTTCCGAAAAACTTCATATCCTATAAATTGTATTAGAATTTCGGACAGTGGGTAAAAAATGCCGTGTGTTGGATCAAACAAGACTAAGAATACCGTTTTCTAGGAATCATTGAGGAGGACCATGAGGCTTCCTCGAACGAGTTTGAGTGGAGGACGTTTCGAGGTAATGTTTTAGAATACGGGTGTTAGTCTTCAAAACGCACGTAATGCTCGTTGAGGTTCGGTGATATCTTTTTTAGTCAAAGTTTTTAGACATAACCTGCATTGGCTTGTTATTATTTTATTTATATTTATTAAGGCATTGGTAACAAGACCACCATACATTGGCTTGGACTTAAGGCTGTCACAGATTAAGTATGTATAGCAAGCTACGATGTGACAGTCACTTTGTCATAACCACTCAGAAGTTCCATTACCCCGCCGCTGTTTATGCTACTGCTCGCGAGGCTCGCGAAGCCCGCTCTCCAATTCCAGACGCTCGCCCACGCGACTAAGAAACGCTTATATTTCTATAATTACTATACCTATCACAAAGAGAGAACTACTGATGTAAAGCTAGATGCATAAGGATTTCACTAAAGTAAATTTAAATACTTTGAACTGAGAAACTAATTTTTACCAGCAGGTTAAACTTAAAACGGACTTTTTTTTTAGTTTTACGCTGATTTCTCTAGAAATAACGATAGAAGTATATAAATGTAATCACTTCATTATAAAATAGACTCTCTTAGCTTTTTAGTGATACCAAAAGTATATGTGAAACCTGTATAACATGAAGAGTAGAACGCAAAACATAATACACTGTAGCGGACAAATTTCCTGCAAGCGACAAGTGTCGCTTGAAGCAAGTTTGAACGTTCGCGCGCCTCGCGCGTCACGAAATGTGCACAAGATGGCCGACCAAATAAGGCCTTTTTACGCTGTCAGTTTTGTTAACGAGGTTTGTACGATACTAATACTTTATTGTAATTAATTTAAAATAAAACCATTTTCGTGATAATACGCAATTAGTATTTATTATTAGAGACGCTAATATTCATTATTGTTTTAAATATATCTTAAAATAAATTTAAAATAAAACTATTTTCATGATAATACGCATGTATTATTTATCTTTAAACACACTAATATTTATTATTTTTTTAGACATCTTAAAACTATATATATTTATCTTACGAGATAGTTAAAAATACTTAAACGTAACCAACAAAAATGTATGTAGTGATCACGAAGTAGGTAATTTCCTTCAGCTAACACTGACTTAAAAATAGCTGAATACAGTCAACAAAAATGTAGATAGCGATAATATATTAGGTAATTTCTTTCAACTAACATTCTGGCTTAAAAATATCTGAATACAGTCACCAAAAATATAGGTAGCGATAATTTATATTAGGTAATATCTTTTAGCTAACACTGGCTTAAAAATAGCCGAATACAATCCACAAAAAACGTAACACTTCTTTCCATCTTTACTAACATGTAACTCCATATCTCTCTCTTTCAACTTCCGTTCGCCTCGCCCGATCACACTTTTCGTAACGCTCTCGTCATGCATTCGCCAGCTTACTCCCCAAGCCAAGCGTGCCTAAAGAAGTTTTACTTCAAAAATGCAGTAGTGTACACGAAGTGGTAAAAATTAATGAATACAATCAACAAAAATGGAGATAGTGATCACGGTGGTAAAAATTGAATATGTATAATCAACTAAAATGTAATAATAATATGATCATCTAAATGTGGTGATGCGCGGCGCGACGGGCGGCGAGGCAAGTGGTATGGTGTGGCTCAGTCCAAAGGTCAATAAGTCAATGTTGCCTTGAAAAAAAAGGAAATGACAAACTAAAAATCGCTACGTTCTCGATGGCCACTAAAATCGTTACTACAGACGATTTCTCATGAAAATAACAAAGTAATTAAAAAACGTTACATTTTCGATCGCCACTACGATCGTTATTTCAGGCGATTTGCACATGGAACTCACAAAGTAATTAAAAATCGCTAAGTTCTAGATCACCACAGATCGTTACTGTCTCTATCTCTAAATATTATAAAACAAAGTCCCCGCCCGCCTCTGTCTGTCTGTCTGAACGCGATGAACTCAAAAACTACTGAACAGATTTTCATGCGGTTTTCACCAAATGACGGAGTAGTTCATGGGGAAGGTTTTTATGTATAATACATCAATGTTTTGTGTAAATTGGTTGAAATATGACGATAATTGTCGAAGAGGTCGGAAAAAGTCAAGCCGCCCGGGAGCTTTTATCGAAAACGCTGTCTGATCCGTTGTCAATGTATGGTGGAATTGTGTATCTTTTATAAGTCTACAAAAAAGTCCGCGATAGCATATGTCTATCTTTTACGGATAACCGCATGAAAATCTGTTCAGTAGTTTTTGAGTTCATCGCGTTCAGACAGACAGACAGCGGCGGGCGGGATTTTGTTTTATAATATTTAGACATAGCAATATAAATTACCAAAAATTTTCAGCATATCTTTTAATTTAAAACACTTAATCATTAGCAATAAATACTTATTATGTATACCACACATAAGTTTTGGTTCTTCGAGCGACAAAACCTCGCGCCGTTGATATAAATTGTTACGGTTGTAAAAAGTGAGGTGAAATCGTGAATCAGTGAAGTGGTGTACTACAGTGTATCACTCTCATATCAATAGCCAGGGAATATCACTAGCTTGGCAAGGCAACAAGGACGGCCTGCTACATATACAGCATCAGCAGAGAGCAGTAAGCAAGCACAGCAGTCGGTGAGCTCTTTCCATTTTATTAAATATAGAGAATACGAAACAATAATCAACATTACAAAACTATCAGGAATTCATAACTAAGCCACAAGCTACTTCGAGTCAGGACATAAACCCAAGACCAACATTGTCGACAACATTCGAGGACGAACAACATAATAAGTTAACAGCGAAGGAAATGCAATCCTCGTCAAAAAATCAGGGCAGCAACAGCAAAATGGACGATATGCTGCGCAAACAAACAGCTAATTTTAAGGCATTTGACCGAACAGCATCTAACATAAACCTGGAACAATTAGATAATAAGTGGGAATTTGACGACACATTGAGTACTTTGCAGAATCGTTGGACTGCGATAGAATTATTGCATTGGGAAATCGATAGCGAAATGAATGGTAAAAATACAACATACTAATTAACATTTACCAAATATGAGCAACAGACAATTCTATGAAAAGGGCAATTAATACAAAATATTGGTCTACATCACATAGAGAAAAATCTACGCCACAGTTAGATATACCTACATTTAGCGGTAACTATAATCAATGGGTATCGTGTAAAGACTTATTCAATGAAAGTATTCATAATAATCCATCCTTAACAAGCGCTCAAAAAATGCAATTTTTAAAAAGCAAAATGAGAGGCGAAGCAGAACGCCTTATTCAGCATTTACCAATAAGTTCCGATAATTATAACGCATGTTGAGAAATACTCAATAATCGCTACAACAACAAAAAACTTATATTTACATGTCATGTTAATATTTTATTAAATCTCCCTACCATGCAACAACAATCATTGGCATTATTATAGAAGATGCATGACACTATTATAGAATGTACCTTCGGCATCAAGAATTTGGAAGTAGACATAAGCACGTGGGATCCTATGTTAGTTCATCTTTTATCACAAAAATCAGATTCAGAATCATATGCCGACTACATTCAATCATTAGAAGATCCCAAAGAATTGCCAGTGCTGCAGGAATTTCTGAATTTCTTAGAAATCAAGTTTACGTTTCTGGAATCTTCTCGTAGAAAACTAGATAGTGGTAACCAGAAACCATACAATCAACAAGCTCAGACAAATAATCCAAATTTTAGAAAAAGATATAATCATTATTCATTCAACTATAATCATCGTAACAGTGACAATGGAAATAAAACACCATTGAACAGCATGCACGAGTCAAAGATAAAATGTCCACTTTGCGACACCAATCAACACGGCATATTTAAGTGCCCAACGTTCTTGAAAATGCCAAACGACGTGAAAATAAAAACTGTCGATAGATTGAAATTGAAAATGTGTCAATTGTTTATTCGATCACCACGGTAATAAATGCATATCATCGAAACGATGTCGGCAATGCTTTGACAGTCATAATACTTTGATACGCGATGCCTGTATCAATATGCAGCAAAACGGAAATTACAACAGACCGTATAATGCTAAAACTGTGATTTTGAAATCAGTTCAAGTTCGGTGCGGCGCGAGTTGACCCATCAATTAACATCAGTACATGCAAATACGTCGCCCGCGCCGTGTGTGCTCACAGCATTTCAAAGTCAAAGTCAAATCAATTTATTCAAGTAAACCCAATCACAAGGTATTTTTGAACGTCAAATCTACTTTAGTTCGGTTCAAAGAGAAGAGAAAAGAAAACCTGGACACTGAGAAGAACCGACAAGAAACTCAGTCAGGTATAATTTTTTCAACATCATTTTACAAAAGGTTTATTAAAATACAATATTCAGAGAGCCAGTAAATGCATGTGCAGAGAAAATCATTTCCAGATTATTGTTTTATCTTCAACGAAATCGTTTATTTTATAATATGATTATCTAATCAATGTACGTTTTATAACTAATCTAAATAAATTTTTTGTTAATTGAGTGACTTCTTGAGGAACTTTATTATAAAAACGAACGCAGTTACCCAAAAATGAAACATTTGACTTATGTAATTTAAATTTTGGAACAACCAATTTTATCACGGCCTCGGGTTTCCATACCACTAATATCGCCTTTTTTTGTAAATCGATCTATATTTTTCCTCGTATACATAATAATTTCAAAGATGTATAAGGACGGCAAGATCAGTACATCAATGTCTTTAAAACGATCTCTTAGTGAATCTCGTGCATTCATACTGTAAATAGCCCGTATCGCTCTTTTTTGTAAAATAAAAATCGAGTTAATATGCGCCGCTGATCCCCACAGCAAAAGGCCATAGGACATTAGGCTATGAAAATATATATTTTATATAGCATAGCAAAATAAATCACCAAAAACTTTCAGCATATCTTTTAATTTAAAACTCTTAATCATTAGCAATAAATACTTATTGTGTATACTACACAAATATCGTAAAAGATAACAAGTGCTACAATGTATGTACTATACAATAGTAATGTAATTTGAGTTCTTAATCGATAATCACCATAAAACTGCACTAACAGTTAGGCGAAACATTGTTACTGTGAATACATTGTACTTCATTGCTCGATATAATAAATGAAATAAAAATAATTAGCACGAAATAAAGCGTTTTGCGTTAAAATTGTGGTACTAATGATTTTTGGCACATCAACAGTTACATCTGGATGTGATTAACTGTAACCGATTTGGAACTTGGAAGTAAAGTAAATAGTGAACATTCAGAAAATCTTTGATTATTACATACATACGTACATATCTTTACGCTGTATCTCTAACGGGGTAGGCAAAGAGGACGGAGCGCCACGCGTCGCGGTCCTTACATACCTCTTTCGCTTCCTCAAATCTCATCATTCTCCTCACACATTTTCGCCTAATTATGCGAGTGCTTTTGACATTTCCATCCGCTAGCACTCTGGCTATTTGATCTTCATAAGTCAGCCTTGATCTTCCTTGGCTTCTTTTACATCTCACTTTCGCTCTGTAGATTTTCTTCGTCAGTCTTTCATCACTCATTCTTTCTAAGTGCCCGAAGCATTCCTTTCTCCATTTTTACAATAACACTGTCGTGCAACCCTGTCATACTGCGTATGTCTTCATTGTTTATCATGTCCCGAAGAGTGACACCGCACATATTCCTGAGAGATCGTATTTCTATTGCATTTAGAATACTTTTACTCAATTTCACTGGATTATGGATAACTCTGAAACAAAAATGGTGTTACTAGTTGCAAGAACCATTACCATGTCTTTAGAGAATGAGTATCCACCCACTCAAGGATTAAAGAGCGGTTGCAACATAGGTAACGAACCTAAAACCATAACAAACATAAAACCTGAGAAAGGAAAGGAAATCCAATTTAGAAACTATATTCCTACAGCGTATGTACGCTCTACAAGTATAAGGACTAGGGTCTCTAGTCGCTACAATGTTTTATTTGATAGATGCCTAATTAATTTTAACAGCAGACTACCTTATGTAGTTAAGTATTTCAAACAATATGTTTGACAGTTAGATTCTATTTTCTTTTACTTTATCATTTTTATATCGAAATACAAAGAAACGCGAAACACCCTTAGTATTAATAATGTACACAGATACAATAACAGATTATGTCATGAAACTCGACAAATGTCATTATTGTGACACTTTAATTTAACCGGATCATATTCATAATCTTAGTTTAAGTTGTTCAATAATACTCCCGGGGCCGCGGTGTGCGAAAGCATCGCAGCCCTCACTATGGTCTCTTGAGGAACGTTGTCAGGTTTTGATTCTCGAAAAGTCTCAGATACCCTCCCCACCGCCCCAGTGGAGAAATACAAACACGGAGAACGTGGATTCAGCACACGAACATTCACATCACAAATTATATCTGCGCATAATGATCGCTAGAATTGACGTGTAAATAGCGGACTATTGCCGATATTTACCCATTATTTGGTCGTGTGCTCTTATTTTGACGACAAGTAATAAATTTATTTACGTGGTTTTATTTTCTCTGGTAGCAATCAATATAAATCGGCATACAATAAAAATTTTGTTTCCAAATCATCAGATTCCTTCAAAATTACTATCGAATTATCTTGATTCTTCTTACCATATTTAGTCACGTAGCTATGAAAGATATATTCAGCTACAGTCAGAGCTCTTTGTTTCTTACTCTCTACGATACCTTTTACCACAGACATACAGATCTGTCTTTCACCATAATATCCGAATTCTGCTAAATAATTTAGAAGCACAATCTTATATATCTCTTTGATGGAAAAGTAATATCTATCCATAAGTTCATCAATATCCTCTGCAACGTATTTACCAAAAACATTACCGACGATATGGACGCCTTCTTGCAACTTCCTTTTTCCGTCTTCAAAAATTTCCGGATAATATTCAACGTTCTGCCTTACAGATTTGTAATAATACATAGTGAGATGTATCTTTATGTATATATCGGAATATGTGTTAAGAGGCAGAAACTTTTGTAACCTCCGTACGACTCTTTCAAATACAGGCATAGCTGACATACATTCGTTGTCAAAAAACACTGTATTGTACTTCATAGCCGATATAAAATCATTAATGATAGAAGTCAAAGTTTTCTTCACCTGAGTCTTTGTTCCCCAAAGATGTTCCATGCGTTCAAAGAACGGTTCGACGACTGTCTCAATTCTTCTTCGTTGTACATCTTCGGTTTTGCAGTATAATAGAAATTTTACCATGACTCTTAAATACAAAGCGATACATTTATCGAAATAGTAATCTGCTTTAGACATTTTTTCAGCACATAAATCTTCACATATGAACTTTTCAATCACATTACTAATGAATGTTTCTTCAATCTTTGGAAACAAAGACTCTAAAACAAAAAGTACTTTAATAGCATTTTCTTCGTGAAACTTATTAAACACATTGTAAACGGATACGCAATAGTCTGTTTTTATTACTGATGGAATTGTATCAATATGCGTAAACATCTTGCAACGGGATCTCTTGTCAACGTAAATTGGTATTACTGACTTCACGGCTAACCAAACTCCTATGTTAATTGTATCTTGACGTCTAGTGAAATATTTCATCGCTGCTTTTAAAGCCACAATCGGTTTTGTTGCTGCCACCGTCTCGAATACTAATGCTTCCTTACCAACCCGCTCTGATATGATCAGCGCTAACCTTGCAGTCTTGTTCCACTCCAACAACTTTCGTAAGTTCTCTTCAGCACTAATAGCGTTACACACAGAAACTCTGTTAGCGATCGCCTTCACACCTGCTAAACGCCACTCTATGATGTGTAAGTTCCACAAAGGTCTAGACAAATGCACGTTGTCTAACAATGCTGTTGCGAAGACTTTAGATTCACGGGTTTTTATACTTTTAAGAGAAGTGATCCTTTTCCACACAGAATTACCTGATAAAATAGCTATAGATCGTGCGAGCTTTATGTTTGGTTTTACTAGAACTCTGTTCTCAAGAACAGCTAAGTACCTAGCCGCAAGACTGTCATCTTCGTTGAAGTACAGCGCTAATTTCTGTAGAAATTTGTCATGATTCAGAACATCGTTTTCAATTATTTTCTCAAATTTTTCCCAAGTAGCAAGCACACTTATATCATGTCGCAAAGCGTTAACATAAGAGTCGTCGGTTTGTATAAATTGAAAGTTCTCTATAAAAAAATGCTTCCGTGTGATGCGTGAATTAAATAAACTTTGAAGTAAAGTTTGCGTGGCTTCTAGATTTTGATGAGCGAGGATCTTGACGGCTTTCATGGCATCAGAATACATCTCGAAAGCTAAATTATGACTCTTTGAGAAATCTAGTAAAATTTTCAATTTTTCTACTGCCTGTTCACAATTTTCTTCGGTACTAGGAACTAATAGGCACGGTAATCGCTCGCGAACATGACTCCGTTCAGTGTCATTCAGTGAATAATCAGAAAAAGAAGAAAAGCAGTCGAGAAATGCCTTGAACACTACGGCAGAGGGATCTTTATTTTGTATGATATCACGTAATATCACTGCGTGGATAGCTTCCTTGCAGGCTGCTTCAGGCACAGCGCCATCGAGACCTAGACCATGTGAGAATTTGATGAACATGTTCCAAGATTCATCAGGCAAACGCCAGATGGTGGTGCGTTTCACGAGACTGCGGACGATGGTGGCTCGCAAAGTTGACGGTTCGTTAATGCACTTCTCAACGAGTAACTGTAATAATTGGAGCAGAAACTCGCTGCGACCTCCTGTTTTACTCACTAGCACTAGTAACATATATTGACGGTTTTGTGAACAGCTCTCTGCTGCAATCCTTTTACGCAGTTCGTACATTGTCTTTTTAAAGCCAACGAATCTGTACTTATTAAAGAGTCTGTCTAAAAGAGTCTTTATCCTACGTTTCCTTGTAATTTGTATCGAACAAGGACATTCCGGAATTCTTTTGTATCTCTTTAATATTAGTCTCGTCCTCACTCTGTCTTTATATTCGTTGGGATAATATTTTTTATCTTGGAATACGTCATATTCGCATTTCCAATCGAGAACAACAGGCGGTTCGTAAGGCCACTCCTTTACTTTATCTCCAACATTTTTGTCAACAAATATTTGTTGCTTGAACGCCTCCCTCTCCTCTCGATTTATGCGTTTTATTAGCGGTTCCACTCTTTTGTAAGTAATCTGATAGCAGAGATAATTAGCACGCGCTACCTTGAGTATAACCTCTTTGATTTCTTCGCTACTCAGGTACTTCGCAAGCGCTTTTTTGTTAAGCAAACGAATAGTATACAACTCCATTTTATTAATGAATCTATTTTTGTAGTTTTTAATTATATATTTTGTAGCCTGAGCTCTAAATGGACTAAAAGACTGCAAACGGAAGTACTTTTCAACTATATCCAAAACCATTTCAGGATCCGCTTTCAAAATACATTTAAGACTATTGAAAAATTCTTTTTCATGTGTACTGTAATAATTTATATAACTAGGCCTGCTTTGTAAACTATCGTAATATATTTTAGCGACACTTGGACATTTTTCACCCAACAGTTTCATGTAATGTGGTGTTAATTTGTCTAAGATGTTGTTAACTTCGAGTAACAGAAATGCGCTCGAGCAACGAGCTAAAAAATGAATCGCTAAATTGAAGTTTGTTTTATTGTAATATTCGTAAAATATTTTGCATCTCTCCTCGCCTCTCAGATGCAACTTCAGCCAGTGTCGCATTTTGTTCACGGCCGTCGTCACCATGCTGGGATACAGGACACCCTCTAAATACGTGGGGTTTATGATGTCAGAGTACTGTGGCTCAAAAAGCCACAGACTCTTCAAGCCTCTGCTCACGTACAACATGTCCTCATTTGTCAATATCTTCATAATGTAGTCTACATTTTTGGACTTACACGCGAGGTCTATCTTGAAGAGTTTATCAACAGGCGATTTCTCCGGGAGGTCCAGAACGGACTTAAATGGTATATTTTGTTTATGAGCCTCAGAGACTAAGTTGTTCAAATAACGGTGGCGTTCACCAAGATTGTTACCCACCAACGTTATTGGCGTAAACGACGACATCTGCGAATGAAAACAAACACTCATCTGTAGCACGGAATATTTAAAAGGAGACACGCGGAATTCTTTATTTGATAGGTTTTATTACTTTTTACATTATTATATCGAATTATACTTAAGGTGACTAGCACCAACTATTAAATAGTATGTGCGAGCGAAATGTCAAATCCTTAAATCAAGTTTAAATAGTACAAGCCACCCATAATGTATAAGAGTAGGAAAAATGCTTTCAGAAATGACAAAGTGATTGAATATTTAATAGGATCCCAGAACCCCTAGAACCCCTAGAACTATACCTCATTTTTGCAAAGCTAATATTTTGCGAATAAATAGTGTGAAGTGTGACATGTAGCAATTACGCGTGCGTATTTGGCAAAAAATTATTGCCAGACACTTCGCGGACTATAAATTCCATTAAACACTATAATGCTTTACAAAAAATTTAGAACACCTACGTCGCAGTATTAAGCCTAAAGTTTACGTGTTTCTTGGGGTATACTACTACAAAATATTTTGCAGGCAGCCTAATCGATCCGGAAGGCCTAGAATCCCCCCAGACTTGATATAAGTTCCGCGGCGAATGAGCGCAAAGGCGTTATTCATGTGTGTGAGTGCGAGTAATAGCAAGCATTACAAGACAGCTTCATGGAATTTAGAATTGATTGAAAAAGTATAGTACAAAATTACCGATTTCAATAGTCTGAGAATAATTCTTTCTGCACATACATTTTGGCTTTCTGAATATTGCATTATATAATATAACTATTGTAGAATGATGTTGAAAAAATGACGCCGAACTCAGTATCTTGTCGGTTCCTCTCAGTTTGCAGGTTATCATTTCGAACTGAACGTAGATTTAACGTGAAAAAAAAACCTCAAAATTGGATTGGATTGGAAATTGGAAGTTTCATGCGCAAGGTGCAACTGTGTGTACTGCGGAGATACATCGGAGCGACTTATATTTTGGATAACGCTACACCTGTGCCCAAAATTAGAAGATAAAACAAAAAATAAAGTACCGTTTAATTTTGAAATCTAAGGGTGGCTTGCACCATCTATTTAAACTCGATTTAAGGAACTGTCGTTTCGCTTGCACCAACCACCAACTAGTTGGTGCGAGCGAGATGTCATTTCCTTAAATCGAGCTTATATAGTTCGTGCAAGCCAACCAAAATCCGTGATAACAAAATGTAATTACTATTACCTAATACTAGCATTCGATGCCATGATCGATTCGTTTTATAGAAAAAAAAGCAGGAATCTTTTGCTTAATGTTAAAAGTTTTAAGCACTACTTTTTTAACCGACTCAAAAAGAGCAGGAAGTTCTCAATTCGGTTGCCCTTTTGTAAAATTTTTTACCTCATAACTCCGTCATTTATAAACCGATTTGGAAAATAATTTTTTGTTTGAAAGGGTGTGCTTCTGAAGTTGTCCCATTTAAGTTTCTCTGATATATTGGATAGGTAGGTATATTGGAGTTTGGACTTCTAAGATACACCAAATAAAGCCGTTATAAGATTATTTATATTGACGATTCTTTTGTAAATCATTGGGCTACAGAATTAGAAAAGAAGTTAATTGTAGACCTACCCTAAATATTTATTTAGACCAAGATAATTCAAGTGAGAAAGAAAAAAAAAATAAACTGACAAAAAAAAAACACTGAAAAGTACAAAATAACTATCATTTATTAATCAAAACTCAAGTAAAAGAATAACTTTATATACATATACGATAGGTACAAATACCAATATAATTTGACAGTTATTGAAGTCGATGCCAATCGATCAATGTGCAAGTCTACAGTTTGATAGGCTTGGCACTGACATTACAAAGGTACTCTGTGGCATCGACTACATATCGTAGCTATTTTTATTAAAGTTATTTTTGTACTTGAGTTTTGATGAATAAACATATTCTATTATATTTATTTTTGTTATTCATAAGATTGTTATTCGTGAATTAAAATACCACACAACATGAATAATCAAAATCTACTTACTTTAATATGTTTAATTCCGTAATGCAAAATGTGTCTATCTGCCGTCAGCGTGACGTTCCGACATAGTTTATTATTTTATTAAATATATGTATGTATTAAAAATACAAAACAGTAGATTATATAAATTAGATTTTAACAAAACTCCTGACGATTGTCGAACTTGTTTTTTCGCAGTTGACCTCGAGCCGAAACCTCGTCAACCTTGCGGTCGTCCCACAGATTAAGTATTGTCGACTTAGGTGGCGCATTGCAAACGCATATTAAATGTATTTTCTACTAATATACTAATCATTTCTACCATTTTTTCTACCTCTGTGTTTTCATTTGTCTTGGCCAACTTGACTGAACATAAACATTAAACGGTTACGGTGTTATAAATCTGTGGACCCTGGTAGACCACAGACTAAGGAGAAGATCACTCTACTGGTGGTAGACTTAGTTTGGTGTTGTCGCACGCGTGTTATATATGTTTTTTAAGTGATAATATACAATGTCAGAATTCCATACAGTTCTGAAACAAGCCATAAATACCTGTCGAAATCGTACCAGACATATATATCGATTAATCCATGTGGAAAATTTGTATATTCTTGGATATGTAAGTTTATATTTTATTTTGTTCGTTTTGTTTGATTTTTACTTCTTATATTTAGTCGTTCTTATACGAGTAAGATCTTGTGTAGACATAAGTAAATAACGAATTATTTATTTCATTAAAAAAGTTTAATTTTTTAGTTTACATAACATACGTGTGTTCCAAAAAATTAGTTTTTAATTCCTATTTTTTATTACAATTTTATAACGAAAAATAAAATAACGATTCAGCCCTATTTTGTAGTGGTATCATATGGCCTTTTTTGTTTACCATAAACTATTACACTAATTCTTATATAATCTCTAAAAGATACCACGAGAAGTACAAAGTCTGTTGTCTTAGGCTGATCGTCTGATCATTATAATATACGAGTAATAAAATATTTTGTGGTCTGATCGTGCCGTGCGATCCACTGCTTCCCCGATCGATTATTTTATAAACATTTACTGATTACTGATAAGTAAATAATTTAAATCATTTTGTTTTTGTATTCCTTCTTACATATTAGTTTACGATAATAAGTATTGGTATTATAATAGTCAGGTACGGTAAGACGATACTTTTTTATCCCATCACATAGATATCTTCACGCTGCGCTGTATCACTAACGGGGTAACTAGAGTGTACGGAGCACCAAGGTTAGCGGTTCTTACAGACTTCTTTCGCTTCCTCAAATCTCACCGTTCTCACACATTCTCGCCTAGGTATGCGAGTGCTTTTGACGTTTCCGTCAGCTAGCACTCTGGATATTTGATCTTCGTAAGTCAGCCTTGGTCTTTCTTGGTTTCTTTTACCACTCGTTTTCGATCTGTAATCTAGTAAAAGTACTACCTACTCATTCTTTCTATGTGCCCGCACAATCTAAGCATTCCTTTCTTCATTTTTACAATATTACTGTTGTGCAACCCTGCCATACTGCGTCTTCATTGCTTTTTTTGTCCGCAAGAGTGACACCGCACATATATCTAAGACATCGCGTTTCTACTACATGTATCTTTCACTCGATTTCGGGCATATCGAGACATCACTTCTTCATCTTTGCTCCATCCCTTCACTACACTTCAGGTGGGGTCAGCTCTCCTAATTTTGTGGCGCCAAGACAACCTGTCTTGAATTGTCGGATCGGGCAAATTCTCCATTTGTAGAAGTTTGTTTATACTGGTCCACCACGTTAACAAGGAGTGGCCTCTGCCTTTTTTGTTTTCTGGGAGGCATAGCGCTTTCTTAACGACATCGATACCTCATTACCATACAATAAAGTTGGAATCCACACCGTATTGTGGATGGCCATTTTGACTGCGTTAGATATTATATTCACACAACCTGCTAATGTGGACAGAAATTGGATATTCCAAATTTAAATTACATAGGTAAGTCAAATATTTTATTTTTTGGTAATTGAAAGTAATAACCGAAGCATTAAATAGAGTGACAACTGCCGATAAAAATTTCAAGCACAAGAAATAAACAGATGAGATACCTAAACTCGAAAAGAAACACCATCAGATGAGGCTGGATAATTGGACCGATACTCTGGATTACCGAGCTCTACTTAATGATATTCGACAAACGCTGAAAAAGGATTTGCAGCCATACCAGGAAGACAATTGAAACGAACATCAGAAACCGAGTATAATACTGCTTGCGGAATTATGTAATGGTAAAAAGGCGATTTTCCAGTTATTCGACGAAAAAGGCAATCTCGCGAATAGAGAGCATCTGCTAAAAGTAGCGAAAATTTTTTACGAGACACTGTACAAAAGTAAAGTACCATTCCTTGGATCGCAGAGCGAGAGATGCAGGCCACCTGCTACTAATGTCAGTTCTGAGGAAATTCCTGAAGTATCTGTAGAAGAAATACAGCTAGCGCTGAACCAGATAAAAAACAGAAGATCTCTAGACCAAGAGAACACCATACTCAAGATGTTGAAACTAGGGTCAGAGACGTTATGGAGAGCCCCTAGCACTGGTGATTACAAACAGCATGTATATACTCCAAGGTACCTGAGGCTTGGTACAACGCGGTGATAATCCTGCTCCATAAGAACGGGGACATTCGAAAGCTGCATAACTATCGCCCTATTAGTCTCTTGTCTCATATTTGTAAATTATTTACCAGAGTTATCTTAAATAGACTAGGCTAACAAACTCGACGATTAAGGTACCTGCGGGTAATAAGGCCTATGTGAGTAAAATCGTATTTACACTGAGCGCTCCCGCTCAAGGCAACTCTCACAGACGCCTAACACACGAAGATATCTTTATGAGTTTACAAACGCGAAATATTCCTCTTCCCGTCTCCAGGATTGTATCATACACTGTGAGAGACGACCGCGCAGCACGACTAATAAAAATCGGTCCGAATCAGTCGCAAGTATTGATCGTCATGTTTCACGTATCTATATAAATTTGCAGTGTAAAGTTCTTAATCATTTTAAAAGCCAAAAGCAGTATCAGTTTTGGATGGTTAATTTTAGAAAATGTAACGCTTTAACGATTATTGAAGTTAACTTTTTAATTAACGAATTAACGAAGTTAACTTTTGGATTAACTGTGCCCACCTACGGCAAGGAGGTATAGTTTCACACACATTAAACTATACGGCGTCAAACTTAAACCGTATACTTTCTAATACCTTCTTCTCGGGCAGGGGTTCAAATGTTCTATTTAGTACGTATCTAGTAGATAGTACTTATTCGTATCAAAAATGTAATAAAACTAAAACAGAATATACACACATACATATCTTCACGCTGTATCCCTAACGATAGTCAGAGAGGACGGAGCGCTAAGCGTCGCGATCCTTACATACTTCTTTCGCTTCCCAAAAATTTATCATTCTCCTCACACATTGTAGCCTAGGTATGCGAGTGCTTTTGATATTCCCATCGGCTAACGCTCTAGCTATTTGATCTTCACAAGTCAGCTTTGATCTTCCTTGGCTTCTTTTACCACTCACTTTCGCTCTATATATGTTCTTTTTCAGTTTTTCATCTTTCAGAATATATTCAGCAAAAATTATTCAATGCAAACCAAGCGCTGGCATTGTAGGCAAATAAATGTTAAAAATATTGGTTTAATAGAAATCATAGGCTAAATACTCATGAAAATGACAATAATTTACAGAAAGTATAACAATCAATGAAATACGAAGGTAACTTAAATTTTGCCAATAGATGTACACTAAAATGCCTCGGCATATAACAAAAACTTTGTCTCCAAATCGTCAGATTCCTCCAAAATTTTGGTACATTTCTCTTTATCTGTTTCATTGTGCATGGATCTCTCGCGTTCAAAAATGTACTCGGCTACAGATAGAGCTTCGGGCTTCTCACTTTCTGCAATACCCGTTACCACAGACATACAGAACTGTTTTTTGCCATGACATCCGAATTCCGATAAATAATTTACAAGCTCCTCCTTATATATATGTTTCATAGAAATAAAATATCTTTGGATAAGTACATCAAGTTCATGAGCAATGTATTTACCAAAAATATTACCAACAATATTGACCCCTTCTCGCACTTTTCTCTTTTCTTCTCCGAATACTTCAGGATAATTCTTGATGCTCTGTCTTACGGATTTATAATACAACATGGTGAGGTGTATCTGTACATACATATCAAAATATTTGTAAATAGGCAAAAACTTTTGTACTCTTTGTATGATTATTTCAAATATAGGCAGAGCTGAAACACATTTTTTGTCAAAAAACATTGTATTGTACGTCAGAGCAGATATAAAACAGTAGATTAAATCCGCCACATGACCGTTATTCCCATAAAGGTTTTCAATACGTTCAAAGAATGGTTCGGCAATTATCGCCATTTTTCTAAGTTGTTCATCTTCAGTTTCGCTATATAACAGAAATTTAGCCATGATTCGTAAACATAAATTAACATAATTATCAAAATAACAATCCAATTTAAAAATTTTCTCAGCAGTAAAATTTTCGTGTATAAAGTTTTCAATGACACCACTAATAAATGTTTCTTCCAGTTCTGGTAACGAAGACTCTAAAACACAAAGTATTTTAATCGCTTCTCCTTCGTGAATCTTATCAAAAGCTTTATACACCACCGTACAATAATCTGCTTTCATTACTGATGGGATTTTATCAGTGTCTGAAAACATCTTACAACGTGATTTCCTGTCGATATAAATTGGAATTATTGGTTTTACAGCTAACCAAACTCTCTGATCGATTGTTTCTTGACGCTTAGTGAAATATTTAATTGCTGCTTTCAAGGCTACAGTTGGTCTGACAGTTGCAACCGTCTGGAATACTAACGCTTCCTTACCGACCCGCTGCGACAGCATAAGCGCTACTCTGGCAGTCCTGTTCCACTCCAACAACCTCCGTAAATTCTCCTCAGCATTAATAGCGCTACAAACAGAAACTCTGTTAGCGATCGCCTTCACACCTGCTAAACGCCACTGTACGACGTGTAAATCCCACAAAGGTTTAGACAAATGCACATTATCTAACAATGCTGTCGCAAAAACTTTAGTTTCACGAGTTTTTATACTTTTAAGAGCAGTGATCCTTTCCCAAACAGAATTACCTGCTAAAATAGCTATAGATCGCGCAAGCTGTATGTTTGATTTTACTAGAACTCTGTTCTCAAGAACAGCTAGGTATCTAGCTGCAAGACCATCATTTTCATTGAAGTACAGCGCTAATTTCTGTAGAAATTTATCATGTCTCAGAACATCGTTTTCAATTATTTTCTCAAATTTTTCGCATGTAGCAAGCAAGGTTATATCATGTCGCAAAGCGTTAACATAAGAGTCATCGGTTTGGATGAATTCGAAGTTCTCTCTAAAAAAATGTTTCCGTGTAATGCGTGAATTAAATAAATTTTGAAGTAAAGTTTGCGTAGCTTTTGGATTTTGATGAGCGAAGAATTTGACAACTTTCACGACATTAGAGTACGTCTCAAAAGCTAAATTATAACTCTTTGAAAAATCTAGTAAAATTTCCAATTTTTTTACTGCTTGCTCACAATTTTCTTCGGTACTAGGAATTAATAGGCGCGGTAAACTCTCGCGAACATGACTCCTTTCAGTGATATCCAGTGAATATTCAGAAAAAGAACTAAAGGACTCGAGAAATGACTTGAACACTACGACGGAGGGATCTTTGTTTTGTATGATATCACGTAATACTACTGCGTGGATACCTTCCTTGCAGGCTACTTCAGGCTCAGTGCCATCGAGACCTAGACCATGGGAGAATTTGAGGAACATGTTCCAAGATTCATCGGGCAAACGCCAAACTCCGGCGCGTTTCACGAGACTGCGGACGACGGCGGCTCGCACAGTTGATGGTTCATTAATGCACTTCTCAACGAGTAGCTGTAATAATTGAAGCAAAAATTCGCTGCGCCCACCGGTTTTACTTACTAGCACTAGCAAAATGTATTGACGGTTTTGTGAAGAACTTTCTGCTGTTATCTGTTTGCGCAATTTGTATAGAGTCCTCTCGAAGCTTACAAATCTGTACATATCAAACAAAGTCTCTAAAAGTGATCTTGACTCACATTTCAGAGAACGACATTCTAGAATTTTATCACATTCTTCAAACATAAAGCACTCTGCAATTCCAATTTTACGTTTCTTTCGTTTCGTTATCTTTCGTTTCCACGCCGTGAGTTCGTTTTCGTGGTGATAATGTTCTTTGTCTTTGAAAACATTCGTATCATATGTTTCTTCCCTATCCGGAGGAGAAGGCAGTTCATAAGGCAATTCTTCCGCTTTGGTTCCAATACTTTTGTCGATGAAAACTTGTTTCTTAAACACCTTTCTTTCCCCATTATTCAAGCGTTTTATTAAAGGCTCCACGTTTTTGTAAGTAAACCAACTATTAAGATACTCGGCACACGCTAACCTGAGTATAACCTTTTTGATTTCTTCGCTGCTCAGATATTTTGCTAGTGTCTTGATATCAAGGAAGAAAGCAGTATACAATTCTATTTTATTGTTGAATCTGCTTTTGCAGTTTCTTATTATGTATTTCGTAGCCTCAGCACTAAACGGACGAAAGTAATATAAGTGGAAATACTTCTCAACTATATCCAATACCATATCAGCATCCGCCTTCAAAAGGCATTTAAGACTATTATAAAATTCATTTTCGTTTGAAATGTAATAATTTATATAACTTGGTCTGCTTTCCAAACTGTTGAAATATATTTTAGCAACACTCGGATATTTTTCACCCAACAGTTTCATGTAATGTGGTGTTAGTTTGTCTAAGATGTTGTTAACTTCGAGTAACAGAAATTCGCTCGAGCAGCGAGCTAAAAAATGAATCGCTAAATTGAAGTCGGTTTTATTGTAATATTCATAAAATATTTTGCATCTTTCCTCGCCTCTCAGATGCAACTTCAGCCAGTGTCGCATTTTGTTCACGGCCGTCGTTACCATGCTGGGATACAGGACCACCTCTAGGTATGTGGGGTTTATGATGCCAATGTACTGTGGCTCCAAAAGCCACAAACTTTTCAATGCTTTGGTCACATACAGCATGTCCTCGTTTGTCAATATCTTCAAGATGTAATCCACATTTCTGTATTTAGACGCAAGTTCTATCTTGAAGAGTTTATCAACAGGAGAGTTGTCCGGTAGCTGCAGAATAGACTCAAATGGTACATTTCGTTTGTGAGCGTCGGAAACTAAGCTGTTCAAATGATGGTGGCGTTCGCCAAGATTGTTCCCCATTAACGTTATCGGTATTAACGACGTCATCTGTGAACGAAAACATATGTTCAGTTAAACTTGAAATATCTCGATATTGAACAGAACACAGAAACACAGGCAAAATACTATCAAATGTCAGTGGCAAATCAATGTTTATTACAGAGATTTTTTAACTTTACTTTTATAAAAAAATAAATTACAATTTAAAGTTCAAAATTTTCTAAAAACGCGACCTTCTTCATTAAAGTATGTACGACGTAAAACAGATAGATTAAACAAAATCTAGTTAGAAATACAAAGAACTGGTGTAATAAAAAGAGTGATAAAAGATCTATATGAGATCATACAACTTGGATACCTCTGACTAAAAGTAAGAACAAAACAGGTAAACAATTTGTAACATCGCAACGTCCAAATTATAAATGAAATCGCTGCTGAATACAATATAAATCTTTACAAAGGTGAAGAACAGAACGCCTAAAACCAGAATTACATGAAATCCAAAAAAAATCCGGGTATTTTGGTTTGTGAAAGCTAAACAATACTTCCCGAAATACAGACAAAACGCCAGATGATAAAACAACAAATAAACTGTTTTAATGTATGTATTGTCTTAATAACTGAAAAGTATTGATAACGATTTATATATTTACTAGCAAATTCGACAGACATTGTCCTTGAAAATCCTAGAACCCGATTGCAGCGCCACCTACCGTATCCTATTGTGAATCTAAACCATCCACAGACCCACTCGAACACGAAAATTTTCATCCAAGTCGGTCGAGCTATTTGCTGTGCGAGACTAACGCACAGCAATTGATTTTTATATTATATAGACTAGCGAGCCGCCCCGGTTTCGCATGGGTAGATATTTTTTGGGAAATAAAATGCAGCTCATATTACTCGCTGATAATATAGCTTTCTATAGATGAAGGTTGAGTAGTTTTTGAGTTTATCCATTAGGTACATACAAACGAACGAACATTACAAACAAAATATAAGTATAGATATAGATAATAGGGGTTTAAGTATGAAATTGCGTAATTTAACACATTGGCCACTTTGAATTAAAATTAAACTTATATGGTGTCAGATTTAAGAGTGAAAGTTTTTACACACAAAAGCTATAACATTTAGAATTTTAAATGTCATTTGATTGTTCGACGTTTTTACATTCAGTCTTTAACGAGAAGATGGATACAGCGAAAATCCGAGTAATTTTCAAACACTGGGACCAATGCAGCAGAAAGTGGTCGTAATGTCAAAGCCGTGTTTGAAGAAGATACGGTTAACAAACGCACAGTGTGGGTTTGGTTGAATCGTTTTAGTAGTGGAAACTTCGACTTGAAGAATGAACCATGAGGAAAACCAGTCACTAAAGTAAATAACGATGAATTGAAGATTATAGTGGAAACCGATCTGTATCAAACTACCATAGAATTAGCGGCATGGTTTGTTAGCATACCCACAAACCCACAATATTGATCCATCCAGCAAATTGGTAAAATTAAAAAACTTAAAAATTGGTGCCTCATGATTTGCCTGATCTACAGAGAGTAGCACGCGTTGAAGCTTGCTTTACCTTATTAAGCTGGTACAGAAATTAAAGTAATTTTGGACTGAATTGTGACGTGTGACGACAAGTGGATTTTTTATGATAATTGCAAGCGAACAACGCAATGACTAACCCCAGATGAAACGATTCTGCAAGGTGACCACTTAGTATTTCTAAATGAGCGATTAACCATAACATACCAGCAGTTATTTAGAGAAGCTAGAGATCGAGCAAAACAAAATAAATTACTAGTACTGTTGGACGAAGAATGGCTACATTTACATTCGCAAACGTACCGGATTACCTGCTATTCGCATTGGCTCTCGAGATGATTTGCCGCATATATCATGCGATTCCGAAACGCAAAATACAAATATCTAATGGCGACTTTTTATCAACTTCTCATGGAACGGTTGCAGTCATCGTTTCTGTTGGTACATGTTTTTCATTTGATGTTAGTACTTATCTGCCTTCCATGTGGCCTTTATGATTTCCTTTGCTTTGTGAATTGAAAGGACAGTAAACAAAAATCGAATTACTTAAGCTTTACCTTACTTGTATTGCTTGTAACGGTATTTATTGTACCGATATTGTTAGAATTACGGACTCTTTTGTTGTACGAGCATTATATTCTTGAACTGCTTTAAAATTGCATGTATTCCATATGTATTACATTCATCTGTTTTATTGCTTATACTTGCTATGTTGTTTATGCTCAAAATACTGTCATATTATGTAAGTAGCTTCCTGTCGGTTGTGTTTACTAATAAAACTGTAGTAATGCTTCAAAACAGTATGGCCCAACAATTCTTCGGAAGTTGTATTATGTCGATTACAAAAAATATCAAAAATGAATTTATTATAATATTTAAGGGATATTGACTAAACTGTAACGATTAAATGTCATACTGTAGACCTATAGGAGAACTGTTGAGAAATCATAAATAAATTTAAATTAAAACTTCTGACAGTGAACAAGCTTGAATCGTAACTTCGATTGTTGTATTTGAGCAACTGAACATTGATAACGATATCGTGTTGTTGACGGAGTGTTGGCTGGGTAAGACACCAAATATACAACAAATACGAGTATATAGTTACATAGCTTTCCACACAACTAGGTATATTAATTAGGCTGGAGGTGTAGGTAGTTGTTTATGTAAACAACAACTTGTCACCAATAGTTGATGAGTGGACAATTGAAAAGTCAAACTATACATAAATGTACCAAACTATTTCTTATTGTCTAGGATTTATCGTTCACCTTCATTGAACCCAAACAAATTTCTTCGTTCTTTGGAAGCTAAGAAATTATACTGCTATCGTGAACGAGTTAAAAGGAGTCAAGTGGTCCCCAGTGGACAGTGCCTCCTCGCCGCCTCGGCTTTTGAGGCGGCTAAAGTTTTTATGTCTATTCTGACGTCAGCGATTGATCGTAACACCCACGCTGCTAAGGTTTCTGATTTAGATATACCAAACAAGCTTGGATGACACCAGGGTTACTGAGATGTTTCAGACACAGGGACAGACTACACGCAGAAATTAGTAAATGCCCTGGAGACTCCTAAAAGTAACATATTTATACTCATTATAGAAATTTTCTCAAAGGAATATTGCGACGATTAAAAAATGAGTACGAATGCAACGAGTTAAGAGAAAATTCCACGAACCCGAGAAGGCTTTGGAATACAGTGCGACGGATTGCTCACTTTAATACGGGAAACAGCTCTTTCGAATTACTGAAATTAACAAATAATCCGCTTGAAACTTTGGACATTTGTAATTATATTTCTCCACAGTGGGCACAAAAAACAAAATTCTCCACAGTAGACAAAAAAGTAGAGACAAAATTATCGGTGGCTGTGACATATAAAATATGTCACGGCCACCGATATATTGACTTATGGCAACATTGCTCGCTCTCTCTCTGGGCGCGCCTAAAAGTACATTTTTATCTTTTGTACAAAAGTAAAAAATAAAAAGTTGTGTGGTTCAAACCGTAGCGATATTCTCCTTGGTTTAAACAGTATTAAAAATAGTGTGTTATTACGCCAATCACAATCCCTTCATTCCACAGTCGGAATTAAATGAAACAGAATATTAATTAGCTTCTATTGCTTACGGGGTACCGCAGGGTAGTGTCTTGGGCCCTACTCTCTGTCTCATGCATATTCACGACATAGTTTCTCTTTCACTGGTAAAGTCTGAGACAATATGCTACACAGACGACACGGTTCCGGTACTTCATAGAAAATCCTGGGATAACGCTTTTGGTATGATGATGGCTGGAATTACACAAATTACAAAATGGCTAAATAAAAGCTTGCTTGCCCTTAACACCGAGAAGACAGCATATCTGCTTCCGCAAATGAAGTAGCTTGAGCGGAAACTGTTTCCCTTCAATAAAAATACACAAATGTAATCTCGGTTCCCCAAATTCTGAAAGGGATCCCTGCCGATGTTATGAAATTTTACAAATCCATTAAATACCTCGGAGTCATGCTAGATGAAAATCTTTCTTTTGAAGAACATATTGACACAGTGTCAATTCCTGATTATTCTTATTATTATTATCTATTGTCAACAGATCTAAAGCTAATACCTAGATTTGTTGGTCCAGCTGTTCTGCATGAATATGACCCATCTATCTCAGAGCTACTACTAGTTACTAAATTACTCGCCACTTGAATAAACACTTACATAGTCGGAATTAGACTTAATACGAGTAGATGGCGAAGAATTTACAAGGATCACAATTAATGGTAAAATGTAAAGGTGTTAGAATATGTATATGTAGTCTGTGGTAAAAATGTATGCTGTTATAGTATTTTATACTCTGTCTCTCTGTGGTAAAACTCTCTCTGTGAAAATGAGCTAATAAAGAAGTACACTGATATATTCGAGTTTTATTCCAAAATGAATAATGCTTATAAATTAAAGTAATCGTAATAGGTTATGGGCTCCAGAGTGCTCGATAGGATAGCAGATAGGGAATAATAGCAAAAATAGTGTTAAAAAGTAATAGTAGATATATAGTCAGAAAAAATGTCCACGTCCATTAATGGCGTAATGGCGTTCCCGCTGCTAAATGAAAAAACGAATTTTTCGAATTGGAAATTTCGATTAAAGATATTGTTGGAAGAAAGAGGTGTTGTTGAAGTAATATCACAGAAAAAAGATAAGGAAATAGTGGATTACAATATTAAAAATAGTAGCGTAGCGTAGAAGCTATATTGGTACAATGCTTGTCTTGTAGTAAAGAAATGCGACACTGCAGCAAATATGTTATTACAATTGGAAAAAGTATTTGAACGTAAAAGTGTGTTTAATAAATTACACTTAAAGAAAAAATTGCTAACATTAAAGGCTACTATGAATAAAAATATGTAAGATCATTTTTTAAAGCTTGAAGCAATAATAAGTGAATTAGAGGCGGCAGGACGTAATATTGAAGAAATCGATAAGGTATGTCATTTTCTGCTAATGTTGCCAGATGAATATGAAACTATAATAACAGCATTAGAAACTATGAGTGAAGAATTGAATATGGAGTTTGTAAAAACAAGAATACTAGATGCTGAATTAAAATTAAAAGATAAATTAAAAAACAGGTCTGAGGAGGTCAATACAAATTTTACAACAATAGTATGTTTTAAATGTAACAAAAGAGGGCATAAGTAATTTCAATGTAGAGGAAACATAAATACATTTAGAGGAAGAGGGAGAAGAGGTTTCAAGTCCAGAGTTTTAGTAAAAGAAGAAAGCACAGCACATTCAGCGGAAAATTCAAAGAATTTAAATTTTATAGCATTTTCAAGTCAGATAAGTAATGTGTGATAATGGGGGAGAATATTCGTCAGATTGTTTCAAAAGATATTGTGAAAATAGAGGAATAAGGCTGGAATATACATTACCATATAGCCCTCAACAAAATGGAAAACCTGAGAGAATAAATCGAACACTATATAATACAGCTAGAGTGATGTTAAATGAAGCTTATTTACCAAAACATTTATGGGGAGAAGCTATATATTGTGCAACATATATAATAAATAGATGTCCATTTTCAATTAATAATAAAATACCTGCGAAAATATTTAGACGTGAATTTGTATTAAATAAGTTAAAAATATTTAGGTCAAAAGCATGGGCAGTGAATATACCAAGAGGTGACAAATTTGATAATAGAGCTACAAGAACAAGAATGGTTGGTTATGCCATAAATGGATACAGGCTATGGAATCCTAAAACAGATAAGAGTTTTTGTTTCAAGGGATGTTCGTTTTGATGAAACTGATACAAGATATGAGGAAGAGGATAAAATTATGAAGCAAAATAATGAACAAGACATGACAGATACGAATGAAATAAAGGAATATGATAATAGAATAAGTAATGAAGATAGTGAAAAACAGAATGATGATTTAAATGATTCAGAATTTAATAGAAATACAAAACAAATGAAGGAGAATGAAGGTAAGGAAATTGAGGAAACTAGTGGAAAAAGAAGTTACAGAAACCAGAAGCGGCAGAAGAATTAAAGAACCGCAAAAATTGAACGATTATGAGTTATATTACTGTCTCATTAGACAGATAATGGTAAGAGATGACCAACCACAAAGTTATTCAGAAGCAATAGAAAAAGGATTGAAGGAAGCTATAGATGCAGAATTAAAAGCTCATGAAAAAATGCAAACATGGAGTGCGATGAGTTTACCAAAGGGAAAACAATTAATCTATACAAAATTAAACAGTTTTTACAATTATTTTGCTACTGCAAAAAAAAAAAACAAAAAAAAAAATCTACTGATCCGATCGCTACCAAACTTTACAGGAACACCCGCTAGGCCAATCTGAAGATTCCTTGAAAATTTCATCAAAATCGGTCGAGCCGTTTCGGAGTCCTTAAGGAACATACATACATACATCGCCTTTTATATATATATATATAAATAAGAGTATTTTTATTAGAAGCAGTACAAAAGGCATGGCCTATACGACAGTTAGATATACCAACAGCTTTTCTAAATGGCAAGTTAGAGTCAGAGGTGTATATAAAAGTTCCAGAAGGTGTAAAAGTAATAGGAAACAAAGTTTTAAAATTAAATAGAGGATTATACGGTCTGAAAGAAAGTCTAAAATGTTGGAATCAAAGGTTTAATGATTTTCTAGAAAAAGAAGGATTCGAGAGATCTAGAAATGATTTTTGTTTGTATAAAAAGAAAGGTATATGGCTAATATTATTCGTAGATGATATATTATTAACAGACGATGAAAAGAAAAATTAACAAAATAGTAGAAAAATTAAGAATAGAGTTTAATGCAAAAATCTGGAAAATATAAAAACATTTTTGGGAATGGAGATATCTAGAGAAGAAGATAAAATAAAAATAACTCAGACAAAACAAGTTGAAAAGATCTTAGAAAAATTCAATATGATAGATTGTAATGAATGTAATACCACAGTACAAGTAAGCATACAGTATGCTATCTTCATACAAACGCTCCCAAACAACGCGCTCGAAATCTCGACATATCTCGACATACGACAGTCGCGAGCGCGCCGCGGTTGTCGTCGGACGGTATTAGACGCTCCTGCGCATTTATTGACTAAATATTATGTCAATCAAGTTTACGAGCATAATGTTCAGTGTATTGATGTTTGAATACATCTATATCGAAACCGGAAATATTTCTCTGTTGCTAATTTGTAGAAAATATATTATCATAATGATCTAGTTAATTTATTGCTGATTTTTAATTATACTGCACACAAAATGCATTTTTTTTTGTCTATTTCCACCATACTAACTCACAAACTTTTGAAACTAGAAATAAAATAATAGTAGAATTAGATAAATAAAAATTTATTAAATTTGCAATAATATAAAATGAAAAGATAATATGACAATTTAATATAGTACCTATTATCAAATACGTAACCCAAGAAAAAAATTCAGTCCAAGTCGGTAGCCCTATTGCGTGTTTACGTACCGAGCGACCATAGGTAATTATCTCTAAGACACTGCCGAGATAGCATACTGTATGCTTACTTGTACTGTGGTAATACACCAATGATAAAAGGATTTAAGATAGAGGAGGAATCAATTATAAATGTACCATACAGACAATTAATTGGCAGTTTAATGTACTTATCGACAACGACGAGACCAGACATTACCTATGAAACATCATTTTTATGCAAATATTTAGATAAACCAACTAAAAGTTTATGGCTACAAGCTAAAAGAGTTTTAAGATATTTGAAAGGAACACAGAATTATGGTTTAATACATGAGAGAAAACAAGAGCGAAGTATTAAAACATTTTCAGATGCAGACTGGGCAAACAATAAGGATAGAAAAAGTATTAGTGGATCAATAACTGTATACAATGGTAATATAGTATCATGGTTTTCAAGGAAACAGAATTGTGTTGCTATTTCAACTGCAGAGGCAGAGTATGTGGCTGATGCCAGTAGTGTTTGTGAACTATTAAAAATAAAAGGACTTTACAATGACTAATGTGATAAATCAGTGTGAAAACAACAGTGAAGTGAATAATAATTGTATTCTGTATATGGACAATAAAGGTGCTATAGAAATAACAAAGACATTTGAAAATAGTAAGCATGCTAAGCATATCAATATAAAAATACACTTCATTAAAGATTTACTTAGTAAGAAAGAATTTATTGTTAATTATGTAAAAAGTGAAAGTAATTTAGCAGATCTATTTACAAAAAGTGTAAGTAAAGAAAAATTTATAAAAATGAGAAATTTGTTAAATTTAAATTAAGATATTGGAAGGTCTGTAATTGTATTATTTAGCTATTTTATAGGAAAGGTTTTTGTCTATGTAAAGATGATTTGTGTTCAGTTTGTTTTTTGTTTTATATAAGAAGCGATTTCAAAAGTTTTAAATGCAAAAATCTTTCAATCGAGGCAGGGTGTTAGAGTATGTATATGTAGTCTGTGGTAAAAATGTATGCTGTTATAGTATTGTATACTCTGTCTCTCTGTGGTAAAACCCTCTCTGGAAATGAGCTAATAAAGAAGTACACTGATATATTCGAGTTTTATTCTAAAATGAATAATGCTTGTAAATTAAAGTAATTATAATAAAAGGAAGCCTACGTCCACCAAGACAATCTGACCTTGTAGTAAGAATTATCAATTATCAGTGAATAACATATTTATTATTAGTTATTCTATTTAAGGTAAAGGACCCATAATGTTAAACTGTTATCAAAATGACCTTTATTTACATGTTTGGTTTAATCCATACTTTTAGAGACAATGCAACAGACAACTGATATTATCAGTGATAGTGTAACAGAACATAACTAGCTCTGGTATATTGCTTAAATGATTCGAAACATTTTGTAACTCATAACAATTACTAAGTATCTTTATTTTTTATACATTAATCCACTGAGTGCATTAATCTCATGACAATTCCTGGAAAGAATAAGTATTGCATCATTACTGAGGATATAATATATAAAATGAATTGTAAATAAAATTGCATTTTTACTTAAATAATAACGTGTTATTGTAAAAATGAAGAAAGAATGCTCAATGTTTCGGGCACATAGAAAGAATGAGTGATGAAAGATTGCAAAGGAAATATACAGAACGGAAGTAAGTGGTAGCGCACGCCAAGGCCAGGGCTGGTTTATGAAGACAAGTTGCTAGAGTGCTAGTCAAAGGAAATTCCAAAAGCGCTCGCGTACTTAGGTGAAAGTGTGTGAGGAGAATAACGAGATTTGAGGAGGCGAAAATAATGTCAGGACGGCGATGATTGGCTACCTTGGGGATACAGCATGAGGATATGGATAAGGATATCCTCTCATTTAAGTTAGGTATATTGCTAAATTAACTTATTACCTTTTGGTCGCAACTTGATGGGCGCAGTAAATTCAAGAACTACGTATTCACAACAAACGATTTGTTTCATAATGGTTTGTGTTAGCTGTAATACGATTGATGTCGATCAATCCGGTGCCATCATTGATTATTGTTGAGCTGTACACCAGCTATCTAAGGTATTTTCATACTTCGATAGTACGAATTGGTTGGAATCTTGAAACTTAATTAAAACTACCTAAGTATACGATATTTTCTGTGCTTCTACTTATGTACTTTGTGTTTAGTGCGTCCTGACGTTGATAAAATTCGCAATAACTTCCATCAAAAAATATATCAAGACTTATGATTCATCATTCATGTTATCCAGTGCGATTAAAAGGTAGCGATTACCAGTGATTACTATTATAATCAGAATCGACAGAAGACATGACTAATCAGTGTCAGTGGTCTCGAACACAGAACATATATACTCCAAGGAGGTCTCGAACGTCAAAGAGCACAGAACACATAAGGTCAAAGAGCGAGATCGGTAGAGTTGCCAGCTGAAATCGGTATATTTGTACCCAAAATCGGTAGTTGACAAAAAAAATACATTATACAATCAAAATCGTTTATTTATTGAAAATAAAACTTACAGACTAATTTATAATAATCACGCTCAAATATAATTATGTTTTATTCCAATATTCTTTGGCTATAGCTTCGGTCATCTTCGAAGTAATTTCACAATCAAAACAATTAGCTTAATAAAAAAATCTTTTTGAATGTAATAGGCCAGTGATTGATTGAGTAGACAGCCTATTTCGCTGTATTAAAAGAAAGATTAATATGCGAAAATGTGCGTTCAATGTTAGCGGATGAATGGGGAAGTGATACTGTAACGTTACAACGTACATCTTATTTAATAATTTAATTTTGGTGATATAATCTTGCATTTGAATATAATAAAAGTTAAGTAAATTTATTTTAATAAGCAAATATAATAAACAAATATAACATTTGTTATTAAAGAATGCATAAATTTGTCTCTGAACTAAAATACGAGTAATCTGTGCGACAGTACGTCTTCTCGCTCGCTATGCGCCGAGGTACTTAGTTGTTCTACCGCCATTGTTTTTGCAATTCCGCGCGACAAACTAAATGATTGACGGCGCTCAAAAGTTGTTATTGTCGCTTTGCTGTTCTAAAAATATTTATAACTAATAATCAATACGTATTATATTGATTTTAATTTTTTGTTCGTCTCCAGCGTACGTAATTTACGTGGGAACAACATTATTTTATTATATATTTATCACCTCATTTAATTGGGTAAGTAAATAACAATTTTAATCATGTTTAAATGCATTTACGAGAAGTTTAGAAGTGTAATAATATTCACGATTGTTTTCTTTGTTTAATTTAAACACATATATGTATTATTTGCTTAATCGCTTATTTAAATTGTAAACTCCTGTCTAGTTATTGAACACCGCCACCTTAGCTACTTTATTAGCTTTCCTTCGATTTGTGCTTGCGGCGGTAGTTCAACAACAGAAATTTTGGAACATCAACTGATGCACTGGATGCTACGTTCCAGGGTCCTTCGTACGGGTTCAGTAGTGCCCCGACATCTGCTCTGTCGGGTGTATACTGCTGAACCGCGGGACTGCAGCCGCATCACCAACTTCCGGAATCGGCACGCTTATTACGTATCTTGCAGACAGCATGCGACAGCCAATATTGCGCGATATCTGCTGTCAAAACGAGAATTTGTGTAGTGTAATTTGTATATTGGCGCTAAATCTACCGCGAAAAATGCGTTTCACGATCATAGAATAATAGATATGCAATCGTCATACATGATATCAATTTTTTATTACAATTAATCACCGGTCGCGTAGTGATCGCGTGCCTGTCGCTGTCTGCAAATTTTTAGGTAATAACCCCGCCGATCGTCTGCTGACCGCGGACAGTCAGGGAAGTGCTGCGCTACGAGGCAGAGACCTTAGACGGGCGATCAACCCCGACCCTGTGTGGTATACCGAATATAAATTTGTGTTTGCGTGCTCCCGACTTTTCTTTATTTCGATAGCCGCCACAATTCAATATTAAAGATGAAATTAGACAACAAAGGAAACATCTGAGTTTCATCACTACGCTTTAGTAAACTTACTTTATCCCAAAATAATTCTACATCATCAGGAAATGTTTTGATTTGTTCACAATTTCTTAAAATGCGCCACTCTGTATCAATTTCCTGAAAATCATTGCTCTGAACAATATTAGGAAAGAGCCTATTAATATGAATTATCGAAGCAGTTTTGCCACTTTACATATTTTTTGATCAATTATGTCTAAACCTTTTATTGGATTACTTTTCAATGTAAACCGCTTAGTCATTTGCGCACAAGCTTCGATATAAAAATATAGGCATCTGCATTTGAATAGGCATCTGGGTTTAGATTTTCAGAACTACTTAGTAGTGTATTAGACGCAGTAGCACAAAAAATTTCTAGGATTTTTAAAATCAACATTTTCGATTGGAGTGCTAGTTAAATGTTCTCTTTTTAAAAAACAATCAAAAATTGCTTTTAATGTTCCAGTTATTTCTTCATATAAATTATGAATTTTTGGATGTTCTGCTTGCATTTCTTTGTTTAAATCAGTAAAAAATGGTAATACAAAATCTAAAAATTGCAAAAATAATAACGTAGTGGGATTTTGGAGCTTCTGTAATATATGTTCTGCAGCTAAAAGATGATCATTATTAGATATTTGGTCTATAAAAAATAGTTTTAGAGCAGGAAGTTATTCCAATATTCTCTTTACTGCTGCATGTACTGATAACCAGCGTGTTTGAGAGGGGTGAAGTATTTTATGTACTTTTAACTCACAAAACATTTGAAAGTTTCTAAACTCTATTTTTGGACTAGAAGAAAAGTAGTTCTAAATGTCTCTTACAAGATCCTTTATAAAGCGTGGTAATTTGGTACAAGCATATGATGCGCAAAGATGAAACGAATGGCAGGCACATTTATGTATAAAAATGTTGAGAATTTAATTTTGCAGCAATGTTACAACAGAATTATTATGTCCCATCACTACGTTTGCCCCATCAGATGCAAAACCTATTAAATTATTTTTATATGGAATATCATTGCTTCTAAAAAAGTTTACAATGTGTTCAAATAAGGTTAGGTCGCATATCTCACAACTAAGCACAAGTGTTTGGTTGTACTACGATCAGTGGACTCTTCAATAATAAGCGAAAACTTAGTTTGCCGCAGATTTTCAAACAAATTATCGAACTCTCTTTACCTATAATATGATCAATTATGTCGTGAGTTTTGGTCGAAGAACATTTTATCTCTTGCTATTTTTGAATCAGGACAAACGGCTTGTATCAGCTTCGGTAAGTGCTCCATAATAGTGAACGGTAGATTGTGTTCAGCAACAAACAATGCTAATCTTATTTCACCTGAAAATTAAATAAAGAATTAAAATGACGTAGGTATATCTAGTAGCGATTAGGGTCTAGCTATGACCACTGCTTCTATATACCGATAAGTAGAAAACAAAATACCTAATAGGTACAATAATGTAAGAAGTGCATGTACTTAGTAAAAAATAATTATTTTTTTTTACCTTGCTTAACCAGTGTATCAGATTTTTGAGTTTTAGTCACAGTAAATGTTGATATTTTCGGTTGTGATTTTATATTATTTGATGATACTGAGTGGCTTGTGAAGAACTATGTTTCTTAAGAGCGTCTTTTTCTGATGTAATGTTGACATCTTTATTACAACTCTTACAATATTCATAGCTTTCGCCTTTACGACTATCTTGCAGCCAGCCTGAAAATTCTTCTTCCCATTATTTTCTATGATATTGCAGATATTTATTTCTTCTGGCACTCGCACTTGTACTCGGCTCATCGTCAGACGACATTTTAACTTAATAATCTTTTACTTTCTCTTCAAAGTTCAGAAAATGAATGAAAAAAATAATGAATTCCTGTTCATATAGAGAAGACAGGTAAATTCTTGAGCGGGAAGCCCCTTTTAACATCGAGTTGTAGGACACAAGGGTATTCACCAAAATATATGGAACATTCTGCACTAGGTCTATAGTTACTCTATCGAGGACTTCCCCGTAACATTAAAATGAAAAGAGTTGCCACTTAAAGTGTAAAATCTGTAGAAAAATCGGGAGAATTTTCATGTACTACTCTGTCAAGAAAGTACAGGGAAAAGATCAATAATACACGAAATGTTAGTTATTCATCCAAATTTATTTTATCACCTTCAAAGTATGCTCCTTCAGAAACGATACACTTACGCCAACGAATAATCCAATCATCAAATCATTTTTTAAACGCTTTTTCCGGAATTGAGTTCAGTTCTCGCCGCGAATTCTCATTTATGTCTTCTACCGAATGAAAACGGATGCCACGAAGAGGTAATTTGAATTTAGGAAAAAGAAAGAAGTCGGCTGGAGCCATATCTGGTGAATAAGGTGGTTGCTCGATGGTATTTGTTAAATTTTTGGTCAAAATTTCGTTCACAATGATGGCCTTGTGCGAAGGCGCATTATCGTGGTGCAAAATCCAAGAATTTTCTTTCCACAAATCTGGCCTTTTTCATCGAATTTGCTCTCTTAAATGCCGCATAACGCCCAAATAATATTCTTTATTTACCGTTTGACCTACCGGCAAGAATTTCGAGTGCACAACACCGCGATAGTTAAAGAAGACAGTCAACATGACTTTGACTTTTGATCGACTTTGGCGTGGTTTTTTCGATTTCGGTTCAGTTGTAAGGCGCCACTCTGAAGCTTGTTGACTAATTTGTATGTCAAACTCGTAAACCCACGTCTCGTCACCAGTAACAATACGTTTCATGAATGTTGGATTGGAATTGACTCGTTCTAGCATGTCCTCAGCGATTCTTATGGGATTGAGTTTTTGGAGAAAATTCAGGTCTTTTGGGACTAGCCGAACGACAACATGTTTCATACCCAAGTGATTATTTAAAAATGGCACGGATCGACTCGTGAGACAGAAAGTTCGGCGGCTATTTCTCTCAAATTGAATGAGGATTTTCAGTCACTCCTTCACTTTTGCGATGTTAACTTCAGTTGCAGACGTTGATGGCCTACTAGAGCGAGGCAAATCTTCCATCACATCTCAACCGCTTTCGAACGCTTTGTACCACTGATAAGCACGTGTTTTTGATAAAGTCCATTCACCGTAAGCCTTCTGTAACATTTTCAGTGACTCCGAACATGAAATTCCATTGGCGATGTAAAATTTAAGACAAACTCTTTGTTCGATGTTTTTGTCCATTATGAAATTCGCAATACACAATAGAATGATATAACTAAAAACAGCACTGTATTTAATCTAAATAACAGATGCAATTCAAACTCCGCGCCAAAATAGAAAACAGTCGTGCCAATCTAACAACAACAAAAAAAACAATAATTCGAATTTAGAACCATAAACAAATCATCCATTCCCGATACTTTCTTGACAGAATGTATACTCTGAAATCGTGGAAAAATCGTTGCTTTTCGGTAGAACAAAGCCCATATCGGTAGAAATACCAAAAAATCGGTAGGTTCGTGACCACTGCGAGTAATGCTCAATACTACGAACGAGCTAATAACAGAATAACAACCATACTAAATTAGGAAAAACACTGAATGTGTTCTAAATCTACGATCTCGTTTGATTTTTAATTTAGTCGAATTAAAATTAAAATGTTTCACTTTCAACTTACACTGATAGGTGGCAGCGTAGGTTACAAATAAAAATATTTTTTCATTGCAATCGAAAGTGATTATAATTATAATAATTAATTATTATGAAAAATACTTCGTATTTTTATTACTTTTCTTGGCAATACTGAAAATTCGTCATGGTCACGGGCTGGTATATTCACAGAAAAACTACATAACGCTATGAAAATATTCTCAGCAGCGAGTCCGATACACTAGAATTGTAATTTTGTTTGTAACGCGTCTATAATTACATGTTAGCTAAAAATATAGTCTCATTAGGGAGTGCGTTTACGTCACAATTTGTACAATTCGGCAATTAAAAACTCTAAGGTACGAATTTAAACCAATTCAAGGTTAATTATTGTATGACAAACATTACGATATAACTTTCTAGAATAAGACTTTCGAATATGTTGCAATAACTTGTTCATACAAGTTATTGCAACATATTCGAATGAATCGAAATACGTTATGATGAGTTCGGTAAACCGATTTCGTGATACGATTCCAAAATATTATATTTACTTATGAAATCGGTACAATTCCGTCCTTGGCTAGATTGAATGTGGTTGATTTTTCGTTGCATCTCCTACCGGTACAAAACAACATATTTTGCGGAGCGCAATAAAGTAAAAGTAGTATAGTTTTTTTCTCATATTGTCATGTTCCATGAAACAATTTGAAAATCATCGAAATTATCAATCACCTTGTTTTTGAGCGAACGCATGTTATGACGAGTTAATATTGCGATGTCATTCCTAGGCTAACTTTTTATACATGCCATTCTACAAAATGGCCGCGTCTAGTGTATCGCACCTTCCCCTTTTCTTTTCTTCCTATTTTTTTTCTTTTATCCTATGTATGCATCATTGTAATGAGTTTAATATCACGTAGATAATTAGTGTAAACAGTTCGTGAATGTAGTAATAGATATGAGATGTGAACGACAGTGTTACGGCGTTTGTCTGCGACCAAGGCGAGGCGTGCGGGGCGCGGGGGTGGAGGCGCGGGCGCACGGCCGCCGCTCTCGACGCGACACTTCGCGCCAGACCTCATCACGACACCGTACACTGTAAACAACATAAATGCAATTCACACAATTGTTATTTATTAGCCCAAAATATACATATTTGTACCCTAAAGCTTCCAATACGTTTTATTTCTTGTTAACAGCGTTAACATGTTATCTACAAAATAGAAAATATTCCACAGTATTATTTATCATCATGAAGTCACCAGAAGAAAGAATTTTTTGAAGAGCTTTGAAATTATTGTAATAAAGTTCCAATTACTTCCATTTAAAATAGTTTCATTTATTTCCCATGAAATATTTGAAATAAAGCATATGTAAACCTACATTTTATATATTTACGTATGGTAGTTCCAACTGTGGATAACAGATAGCAATAGTTATGCAGTTACCCAGTTGAGGCCCAGAGTTTGTTCTCTATTTCAGTATATATAAAGTACTTTGTGATGTTATCCACAAATTAGAAAGATTAGTAGATGTTATCATAAATCAAAACATCAGCGTTATCAGCAGTCTGACGAAACTTCATACATAAAAACAGATTGTGTGAAACGTATGCGGCTGAAGTGGCTATCTTTGTTTTTTCGACCCCGTACAACACATCTCTTCCTCAATCTGTCTATTTATAATTATCTTTGTCATTCTACTCTGTCACCAATGAACAAAAGAAATCTTTGTTCGTAGTTCGTTAGTACTTTTAAGTGTAGCACTCACTACACACTAGGTAGATGTACATTATCGTGGTATTTTATTTTGAACTGAAACACGATATTTTTAATTGTCTTGCTTTATTGAAAGCTCAGGAGACATTGCTAGTGCGCTCGTGATATCGGTCTTTTAAAGTAACAAATATCCCTTCTCTACAATAAAATACCACGTGTGCACAAACAGCCTACATTACATCGACTTGACAAATATATTATTTTATATGTGTGTAGGTTATACAACACAATTATTTGAGATATGCTAACATAAGTTTTTTAATTATTTTTGAACTTTACAAGTGAAAAATTAATATAAATATGTTTGTAAATATATGTGAGATAGAGATTCTTTTGGGCGTGATGGTAGAATGCAGTAAGTACTTCAGGCTGCAATAGCCGGTTTGACAAACAATGGTCGTCAAAGCGAGATAGACTACATCATCGCATCAATGCAATAACTCTAGGCAGTATCTATTAGTAGTTATCTCTGTAGCTATCTATTATCTGTGATTATGCCTATATGCTAGCCATTATGCCCAAATCACTATACGCTAGTTAGTACAATAATAGTCTGTGACTATAACAGGAAAACAAGCAAGGAAAGGTTAAAGGAGATGTTAGACTTTCGGCTTGCGTTTGTACGCTATTTAGAAAATCGAGGAAAAATCTAAAGATTGCTAGAAAAATAGTGAATTTGCAATTTTTATTATATATTCTTAGTACAAGAGCAATATTTCATTATTTAATTGGGCTATTCGGACAAGTACGCCATAACGAGTTCGTTCCAAAACTAAATGTGAAGTATGCAATTTACTATCAAACACAATTGAAATGTATATTATTAACAAAGTAATGATAAAAAAATTACATCCAATAATTTATTCTTCACTAAAAAAAATATACCTACTTACAAAGAGCTTTTAGCGCAACTATTTTTATTTTGTTGAAAACATGTGTAGTTGAAAATGTCTTCGAGTTGTGATGTGATACTTTGAACGTCACACGTCACGGGTCAAAGCGCTGTCGAAAATTCAAAATCAAAACTATGGAGGGTCTCCACAATCTGCCGAAACTCCATTTAGAGAAACAGGTTGTATGAAATGTGTGCTAACTTTAATGGCGGCTATCTCTGTCTTATTCGATCCCATACAAACGTCTCTTTCTCATTCTGTCGATTTATAATGATCTTTCTCATTCTTTTCCGTCAGTATATTAGTACTCTGTGATCTGTGTTAATTTCATTGTCTTATATCTTTGCAGTCATTGATATTTAAAACTTTTTTCAAATATACGTATATAATTATTGGATTTACAACTGAAAAGTGTAATACAGTGTTCCGTGGTGTTGTATTAAGAAGAATGCATTACAAAATCTGGGAAATATGTGGTTTAAGAGCTGTCCGGACTAACGATAAAAAACGTTTGTTTATGGCGAAACAATGACTAAGGAAACTAAAGGACATGAAACAAGTACAAAATAATCGTGCCACCTAAACTTAGAGTGTCGCAAAAAATGGCTGTCGATTAATTATGTACCAAATTTCTACTATGTAGATGTCGTTAAGACAGTTGTTGAAAGAAATTTTGTTTCAACATCAGTATTGAAATAAAAATCATTTTGCATGATATCTTCAGAAAAAGGGAGGGCTTTTTTTTTGTGTCATAGATTTATACAAAACTACTAAAATATTGTTCAAACTGAAAATAGCAGTCAGCGTAGTTCGATGCTGTCAGTATATAATTAGAATCTGCGTTTAAGGCGATTTTAAGGTGTTATTAGCAATAATAGCAAAAGTCCCCTTCAAGGATAGCCCCTTCCTGTCCTTCGATCATTTTTGTATGGAACTTTAAATGAACCCTACATACAAACAAATTACTTAGGTATCTCTTTTTGTAATACTTAATAGTACATCCATGATTATTACAGAAATACAATTGCTTTTTAAAAGAAACCCATATTTTTATGAAGCGCTTTCATAAATGTTGAAGATCAATGAACATAGGTCAAAGTAGTTAAAGAACAGCACAGTCCTTTTAATGCTTTTCTTTTCTTTACATGTATAACGTTACTTCTTCTAGAGGTGATGGTGAAATTAAAGTGATGACAATGACAAACATACATACGGACCGACCAAATCTACAGCCATGGTGTACTGTAGCACTTTGATAAACTACATACTAGAATTTTTTTTTTTTTTTAAATTAGTGGCCTTATCACACAGTAATTGGGAATAGCATTTCAATTAGGAATAAAACACTGGATTTCTATTAGTCGAAGAATTCTCAAATTCAGTTAAGTACTTCCAAAGGTTACCCCGTATATACAAACAAACAAATTTTATTTCTTTACATTGTGAAGAAATAAGTAATATTATAGTTTATAATATTATCTAGCGCAGAAAATCCACAACATACCGGCCTTTTGAATAAATCTTTTAAAAGTCAAGATAGTAAATTGCTAGGCACTACAAGGGTGACCTATGTCAGACTAGTCATGTCTTATGTACCTATAGTAACATATTTTTACAGGGTTTGAAAAATAGAATCGTTCGTTAATATTATTGTTTGTAACATAATATTTAAATTAAGTACATACAATTTTTAAGAATATATTCACAAAATAAATAAATATAGCTAACTAAATAGCACAATTTTATTAAATAATTTCTGAATGAAACTTTGGAATACTGAGATTTGAATTTAAGCTGTCATCGTAATCATCATGTCGCTGTCTTTTTTTGTATGTCAAGAAGAGAACTTCGTCTGTTATTTCTGTTCTTAAAGTTTTTTAAAAGATTCTTTTAATTGTACCGCATCTGGATTATTAGTAAAACCACTACAAGCTCTTATTGGTCGCAAAAATTACTCGGCGTGATCTTGATTCACATCATTCACAAGCAGTTATTTAGAACTATGAGCAGATTTTTCTCTCTCGGAAATATCAAATCAAAGTTCAGCCACATTCTGTACACAATTAATATTTTTCTGTTACTTTTTTACAATAGAGGATTTACATAGTCAGGAAATTAAAAAGTAATTAATTACTACTGTAAATATTTTCTCTGATTCCCAATAATATTTGCGAGGTAATGCTTCAACCGTAAAATTATTTTTTTAATGTTTCATTGAAAGAAGCTTCTTCGAAATGCAAATAACATAAATATATATCATGAATACTCCGTTGGGGATACAGCGTGAAGATATGTATGTATAAATCATTTGGGTTCAATTTTGTTTTCTGATTATGTCAAGTCACTCTTTTCCTCTAATAATACATGATGGTAATCTGACACGAGATAATTACGACATATTAACATGATACCTGTATTTATCGATCTTTTTTAATATAGGTACATGAACAGCCCTAAATTTATATGTTTTGACACTTCGTTTACTTGTCAACGTGTCGCAAAAAATGGCGGACCGGCACGTTTTGACATTACAATGACGTCACATAAAAAATTACTTTTTGAGAAAAGTATTGTTATTCTTTCTTACACATACAAGAAGCCATAAGTCAAAAAGAGACAACGCTACGTTTGAATGTTAAGGGTTAGAATATATATAACTAAATGTTGCTATAGATCAACATGCCATGTCCTTTAGTTTTCTTAGTCATTGTGGCGAAATTACCCTTAGATGAAGACAGATTAGTACATATCCTTTCTTTTTATGATATGTGTTGTCCCAATACCTTCTTATATGCCATTTATTTTAAGCCTTTCGTAAAATCTTGTTTTATAATCAAGTGCAATAGCAATAGTGCGGTTTATTTATTATCGATGCTTACATATAGATATACATTTTTAATTTTCAATATGTGAAGTCGTAATTGACGTAAAGAACACTTTGATATTATATCGAAATATTCTTTACGTCAGTACATTTATGGTGTAATCGTAATCATTTTTTAAATAAAATATCAGCTGAATGAGTTCAGTGTTTTAGGCTTGAAAGTAGAACAAACAAAATCTATTTTACCTTTTTAATATTAGGATTTTACTAAAATATCTTGTACTTCTTATTATTATTCACGGTATATATTTCTTTTGTTTACAGAATCCACCTTTACCTTCATGTTATAAATTAAACTTTAAAACGAAAACCATGGCAGAGGAGAAATTACTACGAAAATCTGTGTCACAATGAAGTAAAAATTACACCTGCATTTCATCTTGGTATATTTTTTTTTATCACAAGTTAACTGATCACTGATCACTGAACAAAGTCACAAATTACATAACCTAATAGAAACTAACAAATGTGTGCATGTGAACCACTAATTGGAAACTAGTTGTAAACCAACTTATAAATGTTTAGATTAAACTTAATTCCTGAGTTCCTCATAAGACTCCATTAATCAGTATCTAACTACATTTTTCCTCATAAATAAATCTAAATAAGTCTCATATGAAACCACGTAATTTAAGTACCTACTAATATCTAGAGGATTTAGTAGTACCTACTAATGTGTAGTTTAGTTTCGGTTCAGTTGTATTTATATTTTCAATCATTGAGGATGCTTACACTTACACGTCTTAAAATTGGGTCTGTAATCATTTCTGTTCTTGGAAAGAATCTTAGATATAAGGTAATTAATTGCTTTAAAATATTTTTTTTAAAATATGTTATCTGGCATAGCTCTCTGTTATTATTTTGTGTCAGTTCAATCTGTTATGTAGTAATATATGCTCAATGTTTTGCAAAGTGCATTGTTGCTAGCACCTTGCTCAGGAATTTGGGAATTTGGACAGCTAGCCTATTGAAACATATTTTTACGTTTAGTGTTGATTATCATTGTTTAGGAGACAGCCATATGTTTGTATAAAGCTCTCAATAATAACTTATTTCAGAAAGAAGCCAGAATTATATTTTTCATTACCATATTTTAATACTAGTCATTGTAATAATAGTCATTGTGTGGGCTAATAACATTTTCTAAAGAACTTGAAAAATTAATTATTTATCTATCTAATTCTCCAACATTGTTATTATATATACTTACATCAAGCTTCTGAGCTAACATTTTAAAATACAGAACTTTTTAGTTGGTCTTGTGTTAAATGATGGTAAATACTTTATATATACATACAGAAACTTCTTTTTAACTTTTCAGATACCTGATAGAAGTAGAATTTCTTACGCTCAAAGAACACTATAGACACAGGGAACCTAACAAGCACTCCTTCTGTCAACACCAATATTTAATGCCTTTTCATTTAGGTGTCAACCATCTATCTAGGGAGGAATTAATAAAATTAACTAACAATCTGGAAATTGTATCTCAAGTTGTACAATCTTCACATGAGATGGTACTTTTTAGAATCTGCATCAGGTCTCGTCATTAATCTAGTAGAACATTATAAACATGTATTTTTTGCGAGACAAAGTATGTCTTGGGCTAAGGTTTATATTACGTCTGGTTAGGTTCAGAACTTCTGCCATAATGTGCGAGACGAGCATGCTGCAGCAGCGGCTGTAGAAGCGCCATATCAAAATCTGCTATATAAGAACACTTTCTCTTTAATAATGTTTTGTTAGGTTATTAGTTTTACTTAGGTGGTGAACAATCTAAAATTACTTCCTATGACTTGGAATGAGATATGGGTATGGTCGACTCCGCATTGTTGGTTGCTGTGCGCATGTCATGACCATTGTAAGGTGTTCTGACTAGGTTCACTATTAAGAAATAATAAAAGCACTGACATATTTACTGAATTGGATTGTGGTTAGAATATATTGAAAATGAAATATAATAAAACAAACATAAAAAAAGTATTGATAAGTTGTTTTATTTTCAGAAATCTAGTCTCAAGCCATCAATCTGGTAGAATTTATTATATATATATATTGTTGGCGAGACAAGGTACTACTTGGAATGATTATTAATCATTGGATATTATTGTAATTGTATTTGTGGATTCTGCACTGTTGGTTGCTGTGCTCATGTGATGACCATTGTGTGGTATTTAGGTTGGGCTCGGTATCAAGAAAACATAGAAGCACCAGCATTTTTACTGGATGGAATTCTAATTAGAGAGTATAGCGAGAATGAATAATAAAATGTTTAAAAATTATTGATGTTTGTTTTATTTCACAAGTCTGACATCTATATTCACTTTGTACTGTAATTGCAGATCAAAACATCAACAACCGTTCTCTAGTTTTGCTTAACTTTTATGACTTATTCCTTCCTAAATGTTTATACATACATACATATCTTCACGCTGTATCCCTAAAGGGGTAGTCAGAGAGAACACATATTTTCGCGTAGGTATACGAGTGCTTTTGAGATTTCCGTCTGCTAACACGTGCTATTTGATCTTAATAAGTCAGCCTTGGTCTTGTCTTCTTTTAGCACTCCCTTTCGCTCTCTAGATTTTCTTGGTCTTTAATCACTCATTCTTTTTGTGCCAGAATCACCTAAATGTTAAGGTTATTTTTTTATCACTATTCATATTAACCAAAATTGATAAAATAAAACACTATCTTTGATCTGCGTAAAACGTAAAATCTCTACAATTCACACTAGAACTGCATAAATAAAAACGCGCGCTAAAAAAATTATAAAATTTAGCTTAACTTTGACCTATTCCTAAACGGGCTTATTTTTTTATTAAGTACTTATACTTTATCCATATTATTTTCCAAGATTTATAAAATAGAACATTTAATGTGTTGACTTGTCGCAATATTGCATTTCTCAAAAGAAAAGTTGATTTAGTTGATCCGGTTCCCAAGGCTCTCATTGCCTGTTAATTTTTTTGTACCCTAAACTGCAGCGTGGATATGTTCACACTGTGAACAGGCACTGTTTGAGATTTTAAATAGGTTTCAACAGTAAAGACCTGTAATATAACAAAGAATACTATTAATTAACTATTAAAAGTGTGTCATTGATGCCATCTTATTTAGGTAAGGTGTTGCCTATGATATGTGTATATAATACTTTTGTACGAAAGAACTAGGCTAATATATATCAAAACCGTAATTAAAACACTTTTATTTAATATTAAAGTTTCTAAAATGTAAGTGTACAAAGTGCGAGCCGTGGCTCCATACATTCATGAAACGTCTCCTTTAGGTTTAAGCTGGGATTTAAGAATTAATAACAGAAATTTGAAAGGGCCCTTTTACGGACAAATGGATAATTATCGTTCTTTAATAAAAAAAATAACTTCAATGATTCAAACGATTTCAAAATAAAATAAAAACATCTTACACTACGAATTAATTACTAACTCAAAAATCCTTTACTATGAAAAAATCATACGAAATACGAAAATAACCTTATAATTACAATAGACGATATAAGTAATAATATTGGTCCTAGCTTCGAGGTTACTATAGTAGTCGGTGCCAAAGCCAATGCCAAATCTATGCCAACCGGAATACATACCTAGTAGAAATTCTGTTAATTGGTTTTTATACGGTTTTATCTAGATTTTAGAAATGGGAAATATTATGCTGCTCGGAAATCGGAATAGTTTGCAGTAGGTAATTTGTTCATGGGCTAGCATGTTTTTCGCAGGCGTGAATTTGACGTGAACGATGCGAGACGCAGTCTGAAATCAAAAATAGACTTAGCTGTTTAGCAATTTCTATTTTCTATGTTATGCGTAATATTATCGTCAGCTGACGAGAGCGGCCATATTAAGTAAGTAATGACACAGATTAATTAGTTACTAATGTAAAGTAATGATTTCATAAAATATAAGACGTTTTAAAATTCATTTATTCTTGTTTTTGTTTCTTGTTTAATTGATTCTTGTTTGTTATCGTCTTCGCAATTCAATAGTGAATTTAACAATGTATTATATATAATTCTATAGTTTTTTTGCGTACTGGCTGTTGCTTGAGATTTCGTTCGCGCAGTCTTATTTATTAAATTAAATAATTCGCAAACCTTCGCTGACGTGTGCTGAATAACTTATATACTTATATACAGTCATACAAAGAAACATCCATTTTTATATATAAGACTAATTGTTGCCCGTGACTTCGTTCGCGTTTCGTCGCGATACGTCTTATTACTAAATTGAATAATGCAGAAACCTTCCCAGATAGCAATTTAAACTTGACCCAGGCGTGCGTTTAGTTTGGTGTGCAATTGTATACAGTTGGTACAAGTTTGAATTAGACTCTATTAACACCCAACAAAGATACAATGTTGACATAATAAGAGTGATTTGTGCTAGAGTTATTCAGGTACAACACTATCATTGTATCAGTAGGCAATTGTGTGCTAATACACAAAAGTATGTATAGTTTTTTAACTTCATTTCTTATAGAGGTGAACTGCTAATAGTAGAATATATATTATAACATCAGTAATGGCCAATAACTATTTAAAAATACGTGTGCCTGAAAAGGAGTTATTTTAATAAAACCATATTTTTGCGCAAATAACTATTATTTATTAACATTTTTAAAGCATATCGTAATCGATCAATACACTGTCCATACCCAGCACAGGATGCTGAAACACATCTTGGTGTCTAGCCCACCCTAGATAATAAATCACACTTATAACATGAGCACAGCTTCCTAATGTACGCCTGCCATGATTGCATGTAAAATAATACTCGCGAATAGCACTTCGGCCTTCAACGTCCGTGTTGTATATGACATGATTGATTGATGTTCGTAAAATAACGTAATAACTGAGATATGTTCCAAATGCGCCGGGCCTGGGTCACAGATGACCCTTCTTCTTTGATTTTTACTAAAAAGGATTGTAAAATTCAAATATCTAAAACCAGTTTTTTAATTGGTAATGTAGTTTTCTTTCAAATTACAATTATTTGCAAAAACAACTGTTGAGATTTCTCCGCGCTAAAATATGATCGATTACACCAGCGAAAACCAACTATATTGTTTTATCGTTATACGGCGCGGGTGTAATCGACGAATGTGGTTGCATTGAGCTGCATAGGCGGATTCAAACTACATCTGTGACTACATAGTGACGTTCGTAACGTGCACCTTTTAAAAATCTGTTTTCTATCTACTTTTTCAATTTTTCCTTCTACTATTTTATGTCAACCAACTACTAATAGAGAAGTATAGGTAACAAGAAGTTTGTCCTAATTTTCTATGTAATAAAAACATCCAACATTATACGTAATGCAATCTTGTTTAGTAATATTTCTACATATTTTCTGTTTTAGTAGAGTAATATTTAGTCAAAACTCAACTTTTGAACTATATAATACATATGTAACTTATCTAAGACACGGGAAATTAACGCGATTATAGCTTTTATTATGTTGGATGTGTTCACCGGCTGCGATCTCAAGCAAACTGTCGCAGCAAGTGTCACTCTGTGTCTGAGGCAGATGCTTTATCATCTATCCTCGAATTTGTAAACAGTTATTAAGACTCCTACACTCAACACTTAATGTCCGCACGTTTAACTGAATTTGAAAAATGAGGTTTTGTTCCTTGAATGACGGGTTTCCACGTCGTCGATAAATGGTATCCGTCTGCCCGATTACAATTTTTGTTTCTTAATTTCAATCGCTTCACGAACTGCTCTTGGATAAAAGTGGCGATCAGTAGAAACGACTAGTGGAGGTTGAAACAGTCCAGTGATTATAGTATCTGATTGGAGCAGATGTTCCTCTATCGCTGATTTGGTTGTTCGCTGATTTTTTTACCGCTGTGATATGTATTTTAACCTTTTCAGCAAACAGTACACAACCAAACGACCAGTAGTTGAGACCACGGCCGATGCAACTTGACCAAAACGTCAAGCCAAAATAAAATATAATGGCGTTAATTTACCGTATGTTAGATAGTAGGGGTGAATTGGGGGTTCTGCATCACTTGTTCTCGCTGCGCTCGACGTGATGCAGAACCCCCAATTCAATCAGAGTTTTTCTGTTATAATTCCACAAATAACAATTAATGTACGAACTTATATTTTTATAAGATCGAGACGTGATGCAGAACCCCCAATTCATCCAGAGTTTTAACAACATAAATATAATACAGATTTGGTATTAACAATATACAAAACAATCAAACTGAATAAACACATTTGTTCTCGATGTGATGCAGAACACCCAACTTATAAAAACTTTAACATTTGAAACTTAGAAAATTTTTTAATTTCTAACACTTAGAAAAATTTTAACCAAGTCGATGTTGATGTCACGAATTTATAAAAATTTTAAGATCTTTTTAAACTTAAAAAAATTTTGCAAAACATGTGCGCCTGTACCGAGGTGTGCCTCGCACTGTAATCAATCGTTCGATGAGACACAACCCCACAGCACTCGCAGGTGATATAGTAAAAGACCAATCCAGAACATCTTTAGGTAGGGCCTAGGGCCCCCCCCCCCCCCCCCCCCTACCACATCAGATGTTCATCAGACTGCAAATAACCTCCATGCCCGACTCATCTGCGCCGACTGCACAGAAGACTGTTCAGTCGGTTGTCTTCAAGAACATCTTCCGTGGTAGGGGGGCCCTCTACCACATCAGACGTTCAGACTGCATGGCCCATGCCCGACTCATCGCGACGCTTGCACAGAAACTGTTCAGTCGGTGTCACAGAAAATCTTCTTCTACAATGATCAAACATGGATGAACTTTTAGCTTTATTGAATTTTCTATTAGTTTGTAGTCCTAATATAACAAATCTTGGCTTTTCTAATTGTGAAGCAGTTTTAATAGACCATGAATGTTTTGTTGTTTTAGGTAATAATGGATATTCGTATAAATCCCAATTCCTGAACGCTAACTGAATAGGACGATATTTTTCCAGATTCTTAATTAGCGAAAGCCTATCGCGATCAGAAACTAATATGAGGCACACGCCACTGTACCTTCTGTATATCTATATCGATGTTATCATTCTTTTCCATAATCACACTATTTACGTTAGAACTGCTTCTACGTAATATAAGTTCATGTCTACAATTAATAAGTATTTTGTTGTAATCTTCGGCAAATCCCAAAAGCTTATTCAATGGGAAAATTACATTAAAATGACCGTCTTTTTGTTTGGTTCCATTCATGTTCTAACCCCATAGTGCAGCTTTCAATCTTACTTTCTCCTTCATTCATTGAGATGTAAGATTTTATTGAAGTTGTGATTCCAACATTTTTTATATGATCTATTTCGATACCATTGATCTCGTATCTAATATCTTGATATAAAAATGATATTGGATTGTTTATAAAATCAACATCTTTTTTTATGATTTTTTTTTTATGAAGCTATGAAATCCATAGCCTTACCTTTAGTCTTACGTTTGAGCGGAATTGCCCAAGCATATTTTGAGAAACAATCGATTATCACCAATATGTATTTATAGCCAGCATTTACTTTTGACAACGCCTGCATGTCTATCAAATCTGCCTGCCAAAGATCATCTATGTCCTTTAACAATACATTTCTTCGAGGGAAATTCACTAACATTTTTATGAATTTCATTTACGACATCGGCTTTGCTCATAGTGTTTATTTAATTTGTCTTCAAGTTCTTTAGTAGCAATATCTTTTTCAATTTTTTTACTCGATTTGTTTAAGTCACAATCAGCTTATTAATATTTATTATTTTATTTGAATAATCACTTATAAATTTATCAACGTACTTCGTATAAGAGTCAGACTTATCTGTAGTTATATTTTCATTAAATTCTAAACTGTGAGTATCACCATAAAAATTTACAAATTTATCGACACTCATGTTTTATGTTCTTTTGATATATGTCAATAATTATTACATTTTAGGGTTTTTATTCTTTTATGATGCCAGTTCCTTCAATTCTTCAATAATAGACACAATCTCATTGTCATGATTACTGTTACCAGCACTTTTTGATGCAATCAAAAGTTTTAGTCTTTCAATCAATTCATTTGGATCATCCCAATAAACATAATCCGTATTATTTTTATACTCTTTTAATTTAGGTATATAGCCACCAATTTTCGATTTCATTATTGGTTTGGAAGAGTACTGATTAGTATCATTTAATTTAAAGAAAAAAGGCTTAATGATCTCACGATATTTTGATCCTTTGTCACCCTTTATTTGCTCATGGGACTTAAAGTCTCGCTTGTGTGCATTTGTATCAATAAGCATATCCTTGTAAATCATTTTGTCTTTCTCAGTTACTAGTTTAAGATTTGGCTTATTGCGTAGTAAAAGTTCCTTCAAACCTGATGTTAATTCATATTTTTTATTATTTACGAATACTACATAGATTTTTCCTGTGTTCTCCTCATTATTTCTAAGAGAAATATTAACCGTAGAGTTTCCCATCATTAGTTTATTTTTTTCACTACGAACTGTCTTCTTTTTTAAGTGACAATAGCGTGCCATTATCTTCTCTTAAAGGACTTTCGTCTTCATCATCAGTGTAACCATAATATTCCGAATTTTCGTTAGAATTAATACTTGAATCTTTACAATGTTCATATTTTATAGAAGTATTCAATTCTCCGATCGTGTTATCCAGTGTACCAGTGTCTAGGGAAATATTATGATTCTGACTGTCTTTACCGTTCACTTTTATGAGTGCCTGTAGAGGATCAGTAATAGGTTTAAAGACTTTTTTAAATTTGAGATTTGCTGCATCTTCTTCACTTCGAATCATCTTTATTTTGTTTTTTATACTGATTTAATGAGTTGTTCTTTAATGTCAGCAGACATTTTGTTTGGCGTTAATATCTGACTGTTATTCACTGAGACCTAATTTTGAATGCGACATTTTCAGAAATATTTGATATATATGCGGGCTTTCAAAAACAAATGTCAAAGCGATGTCTATATCTTCCTTTATTTATAGCACAATCTTTATTTATCAATAAAAAGTTGAATCGGTCTTGCCACAGTGTGGAGCAAAGCTCTTTAAATTTGAGCCAATCGATATCTGTGTTTACATGTTCTTTGTATATATGCTTTAAATTAACATCGTCTTGTTTGAAGACAATTAGAAGATTAACATTATCTCTTAGAAGTTGTTTAGGTATTTTCGAATACGTTTGTGATAAATAAAAACAATCTATGTCTCTATGTCTTCCCATAATAAAGTAATTTCGAATGTTTATTTGATTTTCGCCTGCAACATCATCGAAAATCATTACCGAATTTGGCAAAGCCTCGTTAGGATGAAAAATTTCTTTATTATCATTAAATTCAAAGAATTTAGCTTCTGGAATTTTTTCCATAACCTGACTTAGAAAACGATATTTTGGTTGGAAAGCCGTTTTTGAGTACAAATAAATATGCTTAAACTTTAGACCATTTTCATGTAATAGTAAGTTAAGCATAACATTAGTTTTGTCACAATTGGAAGGTTCACATATTATACAACGAATTGTATTAGGCAAGAGTAAGCATGTTTTACTGTCGAGGATAATTTTCTACTTTTATATTATTTATTTCCAAAGTGTGAGCTTGCTTAACGAACTTCATTGTGAACTGAAATATAGCTCAATATTGCGAGTCTTTATATATTAAATGTGACTAAAATGAACTATAGCTTATTGAAATAGGTAGATGTTATAGATTTGTAAATCTGCTTATTACTGTTCTCTTTAATATTCAGCTTTAATATTCAGCTTTCAGGAGTTGTAATGAATATATTGTCTATATGACCAACTTCCAATGACATGACTGGTACTATATGTAGACCAGCCATTCCCAAAGTGGGCGATAACGCCCCCTTGTGGGCGCTGCAGGCCTAAAGGGGGGCGGTAAGAGACCCAGAAAAAAAATGGGGGCGTTGTGTAGAGGCCTGGGGGGTGATTTGTAATTTCATTTAGCTAGGAGGCATCTTAGACAACGACTGCATGAGCTCTCGACTCAGTAGACAAAATAAGTTTGGGAATCAGTGATGTAGACGATAGATATTATTTAGATTTATACAGAACTTCTCTACTTGTTTCGACATGTCTTATTACTCTCATGTTTCATAAACGAGTATTTTAATCATAGAGTAATTCGATACAACGCGTGTCAAATATGCAAGTCCCGTTAAATATAAGACGTGTTCTAATTCAATTTAATTTTTGTACAACACTTTGTTCAATACAATTATTTAGAGCAGTCGCTTCCAAGCCAATTATCAAGCGGTGAGTATTTTATTAATAACATGAATCTATCATTTGTATATAAATTTTGATGAGGTATGTTTTATAAAAGTGTGCGTTTTTTCAGAAATGAACAATGTGGTGTTTTTTGACGAAGACGACGACAATCCAATTACGAACCCATATTACTATGCTCAAGATCCTCTAAGTGGTTTTTCTGAAATGATAAATAAAAATCCGATTGTCACAGAGGTACAACAGACTATACCAACCCGTGAAACTAGAAAAAAAAAGACGATTATCAGCAACAAGTGAGCCGACGCCAAGTTTGCTTGTACAAAATAATTTAAATTTTGTTATTCGAAAAGAACACGAAAAGGGAAAAAAATTAATAAAAATCGATATTTATGATTAAGAGAATGTAAATAGTAAGAAAAACTGCATGCATAATATTAGCGCGCAGTATGTGGTGAAAGACAATTATGATGAAGTTGAAGACATCACCAAGTCTCTTATTAATAAAATTTAAAAAAAGTAAATGATGATAATTTCTTGTAATTTTTAATGTATTATTTTAATTTATTAAGTTATAAGAATGATGTAAATAAAAGTTTAATAATAATTAAATTACATCGTTGAATTTATGTTTTATTTATTTTATAGGTGGAAAAAAACATAGATATTTATTGATATTGTTTATTGATTAAAATTATGAAAAAGAATAAATGTAGGCATATCTTTTCCTAAAAGTAAAACTAAGCACTTAAAAATAACTGCACATATATAATATCATAATAATAATAATAATAATAACATTACAATATTATGATGGTGAATTCCTAATAAAGTCATACAGATATACAGAAGTACAACCCAGACATACATAGGCATTCTGATACCTATTTAATTAAAATACAGTACTATAATGACTCCATGGCAAACTGTCGATATTGTTTTGTATTATTTGTCTTTTATCATCGTTACTACTGAGTACTAATTTATTGACTTTCTGAGTGAAAACATTATGATTTTTTGATCTTATGATGCACATAGAGTCTCTGAAGTTTTCGTTAGACAATAAGGCTCGTTTGTATTTCTCTATATCGAGTTTTTTAGTAATTGATTTTTTAACACCTTTAGCTTTTTTTATTGAAACAGATTGTGATTTTATGCAATATAACTTTGCTGTCAAACCCACAAACTCATTTATAATATCACCACCCATTTCGTCTTTAAAAAAACCCGGTATTTTCATATTTACTTTTGGTATACCATATACATTATCAGTTTCAAAGTTACTTGTGTCGAAATATTGTATATGCCTATTTAAATCGTTATAAAAATCTTTCGTATGTATCAAATATAGAAGGCTATCCGTATCTGTATAGCAAAGACGAATATTATTATCATAAATACGTTTCATAATAGAATAGTGAAATTGATATAAATGACTTTTAGCAATTTCTAGAATTGTAAAACCAACATAAATCGGGCGATCAAGAATAATTTTTGTTTGTTGCATTTGAATAGCAACAAGTGATTCTGAAATAACCGATAAGCTCTTAAAGTTTGGTGCACTCACGTATTTCTCAGCACCACATATTTTATTCGTAGTGTTGTTATCTTTCCATACATTAACAAGCCTTACATCAACTCTTTTTCTTTTATTTTCAATTGTCTTCCCAAAAATCGAATTATTTTGTTTTTTAAACAAATCTCTTTCAAAATCGGAAGTAGCTTTTTGCCTAAGTGTTGTGTTTAATAGAATATAAGGATTTAAAAACTTGCTTTGATCAAAGGCTAAAATTCTATGTATTTTAAGTATTTGAAGCCCATTTTTTACACATTCTTTTAAGTAGATATAATGCGCAACATATTTGTATTTATCATAGAGATTGGCAATTAATTTCACGCTCTTGCTTCCGAAAGGTACAAACTTTTCAGGAGCGAATGGTAAATCAGAGTGGGCGTCATGAATTTCAGGTGGATAGTAAAGATCTACTTCAAGTATATATCCGATATCAGAATTATTAGACAAACGGTTAATATTGAAATTTAATATTTCATCATTTTCTAAAAACCTGAAATTTCCTGTTGGTAACTTCTGCATCATCGCATAACCATATAAATTAACACAGTCTAAATAAGCCAAAAAGCTATCTGGTTCTTTATCATCGTAATCATTTAGATATTTATTGTTAGCCTTTGCATATCTCAGTGAGCACTGAACGAGGCCCCCCCGATACCTTTTTCTAACATTTGATAAATTTCAATGTCTGAAATAAGGTCCAGTTTTATTTTCGTGTATAACAACATTGCGTCCCAACTCAACGATGGTGAGGAAACGTAATAACAAGGATCTAACCTATAATAATGCAAACTCATTGCCCTGAATTTCTCAAACACATCACAAAGAAGAACATCAGATTTTAAATACAAATCGGTATATTCTCCAATATTTTTTATATTAAATGAATTCCAGACAGTTAATGCACGCCTATAATCTTCATCATTGACAGATTCTGATGTGAGCTTGTTATAAAAATATGAGGGTTCCGGTAATTTTGTTTCATTATACCGTGCCCAAGAGTTTATGTAATCATAGCAGTATATACCCTTCTTTCTAACAAGATGGTTTCATGGTTTTAACTAAATTATCTAAACTCGAACTCAGAAAGTTGAATGAATCAAGAAATTTCATTTGAACTACGTTTTTTTCATCAATTGGAATAAATTTTGTGAAAGATATATACTTTTCTTTATTTTTTGGAATAAGATGTACTACCTAAAGATGTTCTGGATGACAAGCGAATGGTCTTTTACTATATCACCTGCGAGTGCTGTGGGGTTGTGCCTAATCGAACGATTGATTACAGTGCGAGGCACACCCCTCGGTACAGGCGCGCACATATTTTGCAAAATTTTTTTAAGTTTAAAAAGATCTTAAAATTTTTATAAGTTCGTGACATCAACATCGATCTCTTGGTTAAAATTTTTCTAAGTGTCAGAAATTATAAGTATCAAATGTTAAAATTTTTATAAGCTTCATGTCTGTTTTATTCAGTTTGATTGTTTTGTATATTGTTAATACCAAATCTGTATTTATTTATGTTGTTAAAACTCTGGATGAATTGGGTGTTCTGCATCACATCGAGCGCGGCGAGTTAAACTCTGGGTGAATTGGGGGTTCTGCATCACATCGAGCGCAGCGAGACAAGTGATGCAGAACCCCCAATTCACCCCTACTAGATAAATTAAATAATTCAACGCGAAAGTTTAAAAGTTCATAATATCTGTGTTTGGGTTACTACTCGTATTTACTATAACTATCTGTTTGAGCTGTTTGCGTTAAATAATAGTTAATGAGGAAGACGCCTGTTACAAAGAAACAGACCTAATATTAGCGAAAACGATAAAGCGGACCGTTCAAAACCAAAAAATCTTGTTGATAAAATAATAACAACTAGTGTAGGTACTATAAACATAGTCTCATTATCATTTGTGATCTATCCAACGAAAACATCGCTATGTCTTCTTTAGAGCTCTAGACTCAACTGTAGCTTGCGAACCACACCTTTTTTTTTTTTTTTTTTTTTGCGTCAGGAAATGCTTTATGCATTCCGTCCTGCCATGGGGGATGGCAGGGGGATATGTGGGACTCCACGGCTGTGAGGTGCAATGCCGGGCTACCCACTAAAACCTGACGGTGTTCCTCGAGAGCCTTGATGCCGGGTCGTTTTGGGTGGGAGGGCAGAACTCCCACCCTAAGTGCGTTAAAGGCGCGCGGGAACACCGCGCTATCTGAGGCTATCTGAGGGGTGGCACTCCCCCGAATGCCACCCCAAGCCTCAGTGGGCTCTCCGCCGCTACGGTCGGCGGCGGAGGTAGTGCACGCCAGAGGCGTTGGTCACGTGGGGAGGCCACTATTCCGTGGCCATCCCCTCTACTCCCGGCCTGGCAGGAGCCACACGGGCGGCGGCAGAAGCCACCCTTTCGCCCTTTTTGGGCTTGGCCCCCGCACAGGCCTTCCCTCCCGTCAAATGACCAGCCGGCAGACCGCTCACGGCGCACAACGTGCAGTTGGGCGCCGCATTGCACCCGCCGGCCTTGTGACCCTCTTGGCCGCAGCGGTAGCACTGTACGCTGCGGTCCACCTCTGACGTGCAAGAGACCCGCACGTGCCCAATCTTAAGGCACCTATAGCACCTTAAGGGCCTCGGCTCAAGGAGTGTCACCCCGGCCGAGACCCATCCAACCAGCAGTCGGGCACTCGCCACCTTCTTTGCTACATCTACGGGGCAGCGGACCCAAACTGCGCCGAGCCCCGAAGGGGCGCGGCGGATCTCACCCACCTTTAACGCCTCTACGGCACAACCTCCAACCTTGGCAACGGCTGCGGCCACCTCAGCAGCCGTCGCCGAGTCATCCAAGCCCGATACGCGCAGTTCTGCGCACTTCGTGGGCCTGGAGACTCGGACGACTTCATGGCTTAAACACTCCCGCAGTCTGTTTGCCAGGGCGTCAGCCTTCTCTTTATTAGAGGCACCCGGCAGTTCTAATATACCGGCCCCTGTCGCCGCCTTTCTATATTTCATCTCCGTTATACCCAGTTGGGACAGATCCACTTTATTTTTTGCCTCCGTAAGGACGGAGGCATACGTCGCACCTTTGAGTACCGCCTCTGGCTGGAGCGTTAGGACAACTGCTGACGTCTTCGGCTGTCGGAGCTTCGGCTTCCTCTTCCTACGCTGAGCCTTGGGCTTCTTGGGAGGGGGCTGAGAAGTCCCTCCCGGAACTTTCTTCTTGCCCTTACGGGCAACAACACTGTAGGCCTCCTCCATGGAGGCCGGTGCCGGAGGAAGCGGACGAGGCCTTGGGGAAACCCTCGCCCCAGACGACGCCGGAACCCTTTCCCTCTCTTTTCCCCTCTTCTTACCCTTCCCAGCAACGCCGGACACGCTGGACTTAGTAGCAACACATTCGCTACTTCCCGACATCGGAGCGATGAGTTTCGGCTCCACGCCCTCCACACTCTTCACCAGAGAAGGTGAAGAGAAGAGAATTTCGAACTTAGGATCCTTATTTTATTTTTGGGCAATTGTGTTCGTTTTTATAATAAAATTCCTCAAGAAATTACTCAATTAACGGAAAAGATTTTAAACTTGTTATTAAACGCATGCTGATTGGAAAAGCATACTACAAATTAGCGATTTCATTGAAGACAAACAATTGTCTGGAAATGATCCTCTCTGCACATGCATTTACTAGCTTTATGGATATTGTATTTTAAATAACTATTGTAGAATGATGTTGAAAAAATGATACCTGACTGAGTTTCTTGTCGGTTCTTCTCAGTGTCTAGGTTTTCTTTTCGAATCGAACTAAAGTAGATTTGTGTTCAAAAGTACCTTGCATTTGGGTTTACTTGAATAAATTGATTTGACTTTGTCTTTTATTAATCAATAAAAAATTGAATTATATATTTATATTTGTGCTGAAAAAAAAAATTGCAGTTCCGCTCAAAAAAAATACCTTTTCTCCAACCATAACACCAAAAATATCGCTTAGAGATATTTATATTTGGCAAAAAATCATGAATGTTGAAAATAAGGTGTTGATATAAAACTATCAAAATATTATTTCAGATAATTTTTTTATATTAATAAACATCTCTACGATAAACTTTGTTTTGTGGTTGACGTTTTATAACTATTGGAGACACTGGCCCATGGCCACAGCCCATGTCAGTGGCGTTTTATTTAAATACTTTTTTTACACTTATAACCTGCACCTATTATGTATTCTGTGACATTTTTTTGAAATTTCCTTTTTTCATACTTTTGTTTTCGAACTTGTCATTATTGTATTTCTTAGGTTGTATTAAGATTGTATTATATTTTAGTCAAAGAGAACGTAACGCAATGATGTTTATAATTCTCTTTTGTATTATAACATCATTGTTACTACGTATTTTAGTTTTTGGTTCCATAAAGACGTTTTATAATACATTTCGTCTAATTTTATTTACTTTAAGTCTTCGCCTGCGTCGGCCATAATAACAGTTGGCAGTACAGATATTCTTTAACTCCCTTTAATCATGATCGTACTAAATTTAAAACTTTGCAAAGATTTAAAAATGACGAAGAATACTCCTAGCATAATAATAAAGTCGAATGCTTTCTAGTATCGTATATAGTGCTCGGGAAGAAAATGCCAATAAGAATTATTGGTACGGAATGTATGTGTAGAAGCCTGCCTGCCTTTTGCCAGTTCTTGAAAGTATTATAATTGATAAATGTACGTACTATATGTTTCAAATGTGCAATTATTTTCATTCACAGATGACGTCGTTAATGCCAATAACATTGGTGGGAAACAATCTCGGTCAACGTCACCGCTATTTGAACAACTTAGTCTCTGATGCTCACAAAAAAAATGTACCATTTGAGTCTATTCTGGAGCTACCGGAGAACTCTCCTGTTGATAAACTCTTCAAGATAGAACTTGCGTCTAAGTACAGAAATGTGGATTACATCATGAAGATATTGACAAACGAGGACATGCTGTACGTGACCAGAGCATTGAAAAGTTTGTGGCTTTTGGAGCCACAGTACATTGGCATCATAAACCCTACGTACCTAGAGGTGGTCCTGTATCCCAGCATGGTGACGACGGCCGTGAACAAAATGCGACACTGGCTGAAGTTGAATCTGAGAGGCGAGGAGAGATGCAAAATATTTTACGAATATTACAATAAAACTGACTTCAATTTAGCGATTCATTTTTTAGCTCGTTGCTCGAGCGCATTTCTGTTACTCGAAGTTAACAACATCTTAGACAAACTGATACCACATTACATGAAACTGTTAGGTGAAAAATGTCCAAGTGTCGCTAAAATATATTATGACAGTTTGGAAAGCAGACCAAGTTATATAAATGATTACATTACAAATGAAAAGGAATTTTATAATAGCCTTAAATGCCTTTTGAAGGCAGATGCTGACATGGTATTGAATATAGTTGAGAAGTATTTCCACTTATATTACTTCAGTAGGTTTAGTGCTGAGGCTACGAAATACATAATAAGGAACTGCAAGAACAGATTTGTCAATAAAATAGAATTGTACACTGCTTATTTTCTTGACATAAAAACTCTAGCGAAATACCTTAGCAGTGAAGAAATCAAAAAAGTCATACTAAGGTTAGCGTGCGCAAAGTATCTTAACGGTTGGTTTACTTATAAGAACGTGGAGCCTTTAATAAAACGCTTGGATAATAAGGAAAGAAAGGTGTTTAAGAAACAAGTTTTCGTCGACAAAAGTATTGGAACCGAAGTGGAGGAATTGCCTTATGAACTGCCTTGTCCTCCGGATTGTGAAGAAACCTATGACACAGACGTTTTCAAGGACAGGGTACATTATCCCCATGAATACGAATTTATGGCGCGGAAACGAAAGATAACGAAACGAAAGGGACCTAAAACGGAAATTCTAGAGTGCTTTATTTCCGAGGCATGTGATGAATGTCTAGACTATGTTACTCTGAAATATCGGTCCAGAACACTATTAGATACTTTGTTTGATAAGTACAGATTTGTCGGCTTCGAGAGGACTCTGTACGAATTGCGCAAACAAATAGCAGCAGAAAGTTCCTCAAAAAACCGTCAATACATTTTGCTAGTATTAGTAAGTAAAACCGGTGGGCGCAGAGAATTTTTGCTTAAATTATTACAGCTACTTGTTGAGAAGTGCATTAATGAACCGTCGACTGTGCGAGCCGCCGTCGTCCGCAGTCTCGTGAAACGCGTCACCGTCTGGCGCTTGCCCGATGAATCTTGGAACATGTTCCTCAAGTTCTCACATGGTCTAGGTCTCGATGGCGCTGAGCCTGAAGCAGCCTGTAACGAAGGTATCCACGCAGTGGTATTACGCGATATCATAAAAAACGAATATCCCTCTGTCGTAGTGTTCAAGGCATTTCTTGAATGCTTTTCTTCTTTTTCTGAATATTCGCTAAATAACACTGAAAGGACTCATGTTCGAGAACGATTACCGCGCCTATTAATCCCTAGTACCGAAGAAAATTGTGAGCAAGCAGTAAAAAAATTGGAAGTTTTACTAGACTTTTCAAAGAGTCATAATTTAGCTTTTGAGACGTACTTTAATGCCGTGAAAGCCGTCAAATTCTTCGCTCATCAAAATCCAGGAGCTACGCAACCTTTACTTCAGAGTTTATTTGATTCACGCATTACACGGAAGCATTTCTTTAGCGAGAACTTCGAATTCATCCAAACCGATGACTCTTATGTTAACGCTTTGAGGCATGATATAACGTTGCTTGCCACTTGTGAAAAATTTGAAACAATAATCGAAAACGATAATCTGAATCACGACAAATTCCTACAAAAATTAGCGCTGTACTTCAATGAAAATGATAGTCTTGCAGCTAAATACTTAGCTGTTCTTGAGAACAGAGTTCTAGTAAAACCAAACATAAAGCTCGCACGATCTATAGCTATTTTAGCAGGTAATTCTGTTTGGGAAAGGATCACTGCTCTTAAAAGCATAAAAACGCGTGAATCTAAAGTTTTCATATCATCATTGCTAGACAACGTGCATTTGGCTAGACCTTTGTGGAATCTACACGTCATAGAGTGGCGTTTAGCAAGCGTGAAAGCTATCGCTAACAGGATTTCTGTGTGTAGTGCCATTAGTGCTGAGGAGAATTTGCGGAGGTTGTTGGAGTGGAACAAGACTGCTAGAGTAGCGCTTACACTGTCGCAGCGGGTTGGTAAAGAAGCGTTTGTATTCCAGGCTGTTGCAACAGTCAGACCAACTGTAGCCTTAAAAGCAGCAATGAAATATTTCACTAAGCGTCAAGAAACAATCGATCAGAGAGTTTGGTTAGCTGTAAAACCAATAATTTCGATTTATATCGACAGGAAATCACGTTGTAAGATGTTTTCAGACACTGATAAAATCCCATCAGTAATGAAAGCGGATTATTGTACGGTGGTGTATAAAGCTTTTGATAAGATTCATGAAGGAGAAGCGATTAAAATACTTTGTGTTTTAGAGTCTTCGTTACCAGAACTGGAAGAAACATTTATTAGTGGTGTCATTGAAAACTTTATACACGAAAATTTTACTGCTGAGAAAATTTTTAAATTGGATTGTTATTTTGATAATTATGTTAATTTATGTTTACGAATCATGGCTAAATTTCTGTTATATAGCGAAACTGAAGATGAACAACTTAGAAAAATGGGGATAATTGCCGAACCATTCTTTGAACGTATTGAAAACCTTTATGGGAATAACGGTCATGTGGCGGATTTAATCTACGGTTTTATATCTGCTCTGACGTACAATACAATGTTTTTTGACAAAAAATGTGTTTCAGCTCTGCCTATATTTGAAATAATTATACAAAGAGTACAAAAGTTTTTGCCTATTTACAAATATTTTGATATGTATGTACAGATACACCTCACCATGTTGTATTATAAATCCGTAAGACAGAGCATCAAGAATTATCCTGAAGTATTCGGAGAAGAAAAGAGAAAAGTGCGAGAAGGGGTCAATATTGTTGGTAATATTTTTGGTAAGTACATTGCTCATGAACTCGATGTACTTATCCAAAGGTATTTTATTTCTTTGAAACAGATATATAAGGATGGGCTTGTAAATTATTTATCGGAATTCGGTTGTCATGGCAAGAAACAGTTCTGTATGTCTGTGGTAACGGGTATTGTAGAAAGTGAGAAGCCCGAAGCTCTAGCTGTAGCCGAGTACATTTTTGAACGCGAGCAATCCATGCACAATGAAACAGATAAAGAGAAATATATCAACATTTTTAAGGAATCTGACGATTTGGAGGCGAAGTTTTTGTTATATGCTGAGGAATGTTAATGTACGTCTGCAAAATTGAAATTACCTTCGGATTTCATTGATTATTAAACTTTCTTTAAATTATTTGCATTTTTAATTCGAATTTACCGTTACAATTTTTAAAAAACTATTATTTTCTACAATACCAGCGTTTGCATTGAATAATTTTCGCGAAAAATATTTTGTTTTACATTTTTGATTCGCAATTTCCAAATAAGCACTAGTATCTACTAGATAAATATGAAAATAGAACATTTAAACTCCTGGCCGAAAAGAAGATTAAAGAGTCCTTATCATTTTCGTCGCGTTGCTAAGTATAGGCAATTATTAGAACACTGCGAGTTTGAGAGTGATTTGTACCAACTATTTGAACTCGATTTAAGGATTTAACATCTCGCTTGCACTAACGATTTAATATTGTATTTAATGCAAAGAGAAGTTGAATCCTTAAATTGAGTTTAAATCGTTGGTTCAAGCCACCCTGAGTGTACGAGTGTACGAAATATCGTTGACGATCGCAGTGTGCGTTTTAATAGTGTTAAAATAAAACCTTGCAATGATATGATGAACATTTATTATTAACATAACTAATTAACACACATTTTTCTTATTACTTGTAAACACAGATTCCCCAAACTAATAACGAAGCCATAGATATAGTTTTCTCAGATTTCACAGATTACAAAAGACACACCAGGGTTGCCAGACATTTCAAATATAAACACATAATAAATATAAATGTATCTAATATCCTAACACGCTTCCTTACATTTATATTTATTTAAATCAAATTTAACATTTCTCGAAACTTAACAAATTTAACACTTCCTAGTGACTTGGTAAAGATATCTGCGATGTTGTCAACAGAATTAACTTTTACAATTTTAACAGTTCCATTTTTAAAGTTCTCGTGTACATAATGATAATGGACTTCAATGTGTTTTGAGTTCTTAGTAAAATTACCATATTTCGCAATAGCTAACGCCCCTGAATTATCTTCATATATTTTCACAGGCTGATCAGTTTTAATAAATACATTATTTATCACATTAAGTAAAAATTTTAACTCTGTTACAGCTTCTGACAATGCTATATATTCGGCAAAAGTAGAAGACTTTGTTACACTGCTTTGTTTTTTAGATTTCCAATAAATGGTATTACCAAATAATCTAATCATAAATCCTGTGGTAGACTTTCTGTCTATAATATCTCCTGCCCAATCAGCATCCACAAAACAATCCATAATATCAGAATTACAATTTTGATAATAAGTTAATTTAAGATCTCTTGTTAAATACAAATATTTTAGGACACGCAATGCATACTTGAAATGTGTTTCATTACAACAGTTTTGAAATCTACTCAAATAATTGACACTGAACGATATGTCTGGCCTAGTACCTGAATTGATATACAAAAGTGCACCAATTAAATTTCTATATTTGATATCCTCATTCAAATCAGACGGTGCCAATTTAAGATTCATTTCCATAGGTGTCTTATACAGTTTTGAATTTTCAATATTATATTTTTTAGCTAATGATTCTATATAGGATTCTTGACTCAACGACATTGTGTTACGTTTATTATTATAATCATATTCAATGTTGATTCCTACATAATTTTTTACTTTACCTAAATCTTTCATTTTAAATATCTTACACAATTGAATCTTTGTTTCATTAAGCATTTGTTTATCTTCACAGCATATCAAAAGGTCATCAACAAACAATAAAATATATATATTTACATTGCTCTTAGATTTGACATATAGACAATAATCATATTTACTTCTGTGAAAGCCGACAGTTTTAACATAACTATTAAAACATTCATACCAAGCTCGAGGACTTTCCTTTAAGCCATACAATGCTTTATATAATTTATAAACCCTATCCGTACCATCTTCATAGCCTTGTGGCTGCTTAACATACACTTCAGATAGTACAGTGCCATTTAAAAAGGCTGTCTCTACATCCATTTGATGCACATCTAAACCATTTTGACAACAATAAGATAATAACAATTTCAATGTTTGCATTTTGGCGACTGGCGAATAAATATCCTCAATTTTATCTGTTTGTTGAAAGCCTCTCACTACTAACCTTGCTTTATATTTTTCATCAGACTTCTTCTTATAAATCCACTTCACATCTAGAGCTCTCTTTTCTTCTGGTTTACTTACCAACTTCCATGTATTATTTTTAATTAAACTTTCCATCTCTCGATCCATTGCCTCATTCCATTTATCAGCTTCATCACAGGTTGTCGCTTCCTGAAAAGTATCTGGAATCATAGCATCACAATGGTTAACAGTTATACAATAATAGCCAAATTCTTCATCAAAGCGGGTTGGTGGCCTAATTTGCCTTTTTGGTTTCATTTCATTTTCCTCGTTATTATCTATTTCATGGCTTGATTTATCTATATTTTCGGTCTCAGTTTGTTTCTTCATTTCACATGTTTCGTCTTTCTCAATTTCTTGTTCATTTTTATCATTGAAACCAATACATTTAATGTCTTCCTCAATAATATCAACGTGTCTTGCCACAGTTATTCTGTTATTTATCAAAACTTTATATCCAGTATCTGTATAACCGAGTAATATTCCTTGCTCTGCCTTCTTGTCCCATTTAGACCTTCGCTTTTCTTCTGATATCCTGACAAATACTTTACTACCATACAATCTCAAATTTTTTATTGATGGTTTCCTTTTAAAGAATATCTCATATGGTGTCCTTTTCTCTATAGTGTTTGTTAAAATTCTGTTTTTCAGATAAGCAGCAGTTTTAATCACTTCAGGCCAATAGCATCTGTTCACTTTTGCTTCTGCCAAAAGACATCGAGCCATATCCATTATTGTTCTGTTGTATCTTTCTGCTGTGCCATTTAATTCGTGAACATAGGGTGGACACGGCTTTATCATTATGCCTTTCTCTCTTGCAAATCCATAGATTCTTGAATTCAAATATTCTTTTCCATTGTCACATCTTAATTCTTTTATAAATTTTCCTGTCAAATTTTGCATTTCATTGACATATTCTACAAAACATTCACATACTTGTTCCTTCGACTGGATGCAATAAACTTTTGTCAACTTGCTATAATCATCTATGAAACTCAAGAAGTATTTTTCACCATTACAACCTGCAGTTTTATGAGGCCCATTTAGATCTGTGTGTACAATTTCCAATATATCTTCAGCTCTTCGTCTATTGTTTTTAAAAGGTAAGTTATGCATTTTGTTCTCAGTACAGATAATACACTTCATATAATCAGATTCTATTTCTTTAGGTAATCCTTCCAATAATTCATTCTTGCACATGTAATTTAGATAATTGAAATTAATATGGCCTAGTGTACGATGTAGTTTTTCTTTCATTGTCAAATTACTTCTAATTGCATTCACTTGTATTTTTGTTTTTGAAATATAACTTGCTATCTTATACAATCTTTCATCTTTCTTCGCTATAGCTATTAATGTTCTGTCCAATTTATAGATTTTAGCATACTGACCTTGTGAAATAATTTTATGATTTTCCGTAATCTTTGAATAACTCAACAAATTTGCTTTCATTTTTTTCACATAAAATACATTCTTTAGTGTCACTACTGAATTATCACCATATACTGGAAAATAGACAGTCATAGTGCCAATTTTTGTTGCTTCTAACATTCTTCCATCACCAACTTTAACTTTAACAGGTTTTTTCAGTGTTTCTTGTAAATCAAAATATTCGTCACTATTAATTATATGATCAGTACACCCACTATCAAGCAACCAATTTATTTGTCCCATATTTGATTCATTATCCTCATTCGACGTTAACACATTAGTCATAATAGTAGTATAAAAGCTGCTTCCCGATTGATTATTACTAACATTAGGATAATTGTTAGTTCTTGCTTGATAATTTCCCCTGTATCTATGAAAATTTCCTGAATTTGAATTTCCTCGACTGTAATTTTGATAATTTGGGGAACCACGACCACGATAACCTGAGAAACTCTGACCTCGAATATGACTTCTGTTTCGATGCCAACAATCTCTCTTCATATGACCACGTTTACCACAGATATAACATACTACATTACCTTGTAATGATGTTTCAGTTTTGAATACATTTGACTTATCATTTGATGTTTGAATAACCTTATCATTTTTCTCTTCAAGGGATTTCATTCTAATTTTACTCTTCAAGTAATCAACTGTTCTGTCATTTTCTGGCAAAACGTCAATCAAATCACCTAAGTGGCTATAATTTAATGGTAATGATTTTAACATATAGTTTAACTTTTCTTGTTCACTTACTGAGGCACCAGCTTGTTTTAAATCATTGACACGCTTTTCAAAATCGTCGAAGAATAAATTAATGTCGGAGTAATTCAATAGTTTTATACTTTCAAGGTTATTTCGGCACACAATTTGCAATGATGTGGATTTTTTTGAATACATTTCGTCAAACTTAGTTATAATTTTATATGCTGAATCCAGTTCACATACATATTCTAGTTGTTTGTTTGTAATAGCGCTATAAATATAATTCGTTGCTTGGACGTCCATTTCTTCCCACTTATCTTTATCATCATTTTCTAACCTTTGCCGCAACACGACATCTTTACATTTTTTATACTGCAAAAACTTCAGCATCCGTGTTTTCCAGTTACAATAGTCCGCTCCATCGAACACTGGTATCAAAATATCACTGCTTTTAACAAGTGCCATTTTTGAGTATTCTTGTTACAACAAAATTTTCTTTTTCAACAACACGACTAACTTTAGACTTCTCTTTTAAACAACCACGCTCTGCTACCATGTTAAAATAAAACCTTGCAATGATATGATGAACATTTATTATTAACATAACTAATTAACACACATTTTTCTTATTACTTGTAAACACAGATTCCCCAAACTAATAACGAAGCCATAGATATAGTTTTCTCAGATTTCACAGATTACAAAAGACACACCAGGGTTGCCAGACATTTCAAATATAAACACATAATAAATATAAATGTATCTAATATCCTAACAAATAGTATGCAGCGGAAACATAGCGGCGACTAGCAATCTTGGTCGTAAACTGGTAGTAAGTATAACATTGTAAAAATTGTTCTGCGACAAATCTCTCTATCATATCTGTCTGTCTGTCTGTCTGTCTGTCAGAGATGCGCGAAATAGTTTATTAAAAGTATTTAAATCTAAAATGCAAATGTTTGCTTATTTTTTATTTAAAATACAAAATGGTTTTAAATAGAAGTATTTAAATACAAAATGCAAAATACGTATTTTGAAAGTACCTCATTCAAACTCAAAGTGAAAGTAAAATCCATTTATTCGAGTAAACCCAATTGCAAGGTATTTTTGAACGTCAAATCTACTTTAGTTCGGCTCGAAAAGAAAACCTGGATACTGAGAAGAACCGACAAGAAAGTCAATCAGCATTTTTTCGACATCATTTTACAATCGTTATTTAAAATACAATACGCATAAAGCCAGGAAATGCGTGTGCAAAGACGATTATTTCCAGACTATTGTTGTGTCTTTAATGAAATCGCTAATTTGGTAGTATGCTTTTCCAATCAGCGTGCGTTTAACAACATGTTCAAATTTCTTTTCCGTTAATTGAGTAATTTCTCGAGGAATTTTATTATAAAAACGAACACAGTTGCCCAAAAATGACTCACTAGACTTTTGTAATTTAAATTTACGAATAACCAAGTGATCACGACCACGAGTTTCTATACCATTAATAACACCTTTCTTTTGAAATGGATCTATATTTTTTCTAGTGTAGGTACATAATGTTTTCAAAGATATGTAACGAGAGTAAGGTGAATATACGCTCTGTCAAGAAAGTACCGGGAAAAGATCAATAATACACGAAATGTTAGTTATTCGTCCAAATTTATTTTATCACCTTCAAAGTATGCTCCTTCAGAAACGATACACTTACGCCAACGAATAATCCAATCATCAAAACATTTTTTAAACGCTTTTTCCGGAATTGAGTTCAGTGCTCGCCGCGAATTCTACTTTATGTCTTCTACCGAATGAAAACGGGTGCCATGAAGTGGTAATTTGAATTTAGGAAAAAGAAAGAAGTCGGCTGGAGCCATATCTGGTGAATAAGGTGGTTGCTCGATGGTATTTGTTGAGTTTTTGGTCAAAATCCGTTCACAGTGATGGTCTTGTGCGAAGGCCCATTATCGTAAGTCGCTTTCATTCTAAAGATGCGATATATGTTCTTATAATGATGTTGATGTTCTTTTGGTAATATTTTAACAATATTAGATATTTTTTATTTTTTATGATAATATTTTGACGGAGCCCTCGCAGAGGCCTTACGGAGCCCCGGGGCTCCGCGGAGCACGCTTTGAGTATGGCTGCCCTAGTGCACACATGTAATGTATTAAAACTTGAGAAAGAGTACAGAATAAGGCAGTTTTTTTTTTTCTCTTTGTTTTGGCTTCGCAGATTGCATTTAGCCATTGACCAAGTAAATATGAGTCGAAAGTTAAGGAAACGAAGTTTCCCGCCCTTTTTCTTTTCTTCTTCTTCTTCCCTTATGGCATTTATTTTTATTTTATTTTTATTTCTTTGGAACACCAACAGCACAAGAAAAATAGTGCAACACATAAAATTTCAATACAATAAATTATTATGTGCTAATTACAGGTATTCGCTTATATTATACAATGATGAGGATATAGTTGTAGTTTACAATAAGTATATATGTAATATGCATATAAGCAAAAATTAGAGAACGAAATAGGATATAAAATGATTATATAATATCTGCAATTTGTTGATTATTGTCAACAACCAAAGAAAGACTTGGCAATTACGCGCTTGATCGTCAATGGGCTGGAATTAAATAAGTCTATCTCTGGGTGTCTGCTGATCAATTCATTGATACTTCTACTAATTCTAATGAAATAGGAATTCTGGCGGTAATTTGTTTTTACTGGATTAATATTTAATAGTTGTTTGTTTCTAAAAATTAACGTAGGCACTCGTATTTGAATTCTATTTAATAGGTCAGGACTATCCACTTTTAACTGTGCAATTTTGAATAAGTATGTTAAATTAGCCATGTATCTTCTCTTTTCGAGCGGCAAGAAATGATATTTTAAGCATCTATTTACATAACCATGATTTTGATCTTTACATTTAAATTGTAAGTATCTGAGAAATCGCTTTTGTATTGATTCTATCCGAGCAATGTACGTCATATACTGCGGGTTCCACACTTGAGAAGCATACTCTAAGATGCTGCGTACATATGAACAATATAAGATCTTTAGAGGTTTAAGATTTTTAAAAGAGCTGGTCGACCTTACTATAAAACCAAGCTTCTTTGACGCTTTTTTAATTATGCTGTTAATGTGGGAATCAAATATTAATTTAGAATCTTGAATCAGGCCTAGGTCTCTGATTTGATTCACTCTGTCTAAAGTTTGATTTAACATGGTGTAACTGTAATCTATTGTTTTATTTTTCCTAGAGAACGTGATTACAAAACACTTTGATACGTTAAGGTCTAATCTGTTAATAGTACAATATTGTTCTAAACTACTTAAATCAAGTTGCAGATTAAGACAATCTTCTATGCTATGAATGGTTTTGTAAATTTTCATATCATCGGCAAACATTAGAAAATTAGAATTTTTAAAACAAGAGCTAATATCATTTATGAAAATTATGAACAGTAATGGACCTAAAATTGAACCTTGCGGGCCTCCAGAGGGCACTGATATCCAATTAGAAGTAAAACCATTTAGTACGACCGCTTGTGACCTGTTTACAGTATATGATGTTAGCCATCTGAAGAGATTTCCATGAACACCAGCGTAATAAAGTTTTTGAAGTAATAGACGATGGTCAATGCGATCAAACTCTTTACTAAAATCAGTAAAAACTGTATCAACTTGATTACCAGTATCCATACTATAAGTAGTATAGTCATTAAAAAGTATCAAATTTGACACAGTAGATTTACATTTAAGAAAGCCGTGCTGTTCTGCTATGAAGTAAGATGAAAAAGAAGAGTAAAGTTGATTATAAACTATTCTTTCGAATACCTTCGCAAATATGCATAATTTAGAGATAGGCCTATAATTCTTGACATCTGATTTATCGCCGCTTTTATGCACGGGAGTGACAAAAGCTGTTTTCCATATACTTGGAACTAAGCCTTCACTTAAGGATCGTCTGAATAATATTGATAACGGTAAAACTAGACTTTTTGCACACCTGGTTATTAATATTGGAGGGATGTTATCAGGACCTGCACCTTTATTTACGTCAAGGTTAGAAAGTTATTTTAGGATTTCTTCAATGGTTATATGTATATCACCAATATCCACACCATCTACATAAGATTTATCAAAATTATTAGAGCAGTCATGATCATTAGAGAGTGATGAAAAAGTTGATTGAAAATAAAGAGCGAACAAATCACATATCGACTGACCCGTGTTACCCGAGGTATCATTGTAAACCATTTTTGTAGGAATTGCAAAAGCAGATTTATTAAGGGATTTAGCATGAGACCAAAAAACCTTTGGATTGTGTCGTATTGATTCTTCAATTTTGTCAATATATAAATCGTAACAGATAGTTTCTAAATATTTCGACCGCTCACGCAAAAAAGAAAATGATATATAGTCACCATAGTTGCCATACTTTTTAAATCTTTTAAAGAATTTATATTTTTCTTTTAATACCTTTACCAAAGCGCGACTATACCAAGGAGGATATGAACCGGGATATATTAATTTTTTCTTTATGTTTTTGTCACGAAAACTGTATAAAGTATTATAAAAAAAAGATACTGAAGCTTCGATGGTATCCTCGTTTAATTTGTTATGCCAATTAATATTATTAAATTCCTCACAAAGGGAATTATAATCACCGCTTTCATAAAAGTATATGGTTCTACAATTTTCTTCTAATGCAGAAGAATTTCTTAGTAAAAGTTCAATGCACAGAGATTTATGATGAGGGTCTTCAGGTGTAAGAGGGTTGTCGCACGATGTTACAGTTAACGTCTCGTTAGAATATATTAAATCTAATATCCGGTTATTAACATTCCGTACATTATTATATTGGTTTAGGTTACATTGGACCAGCATATCGAAAAAGTTAGTCTGAATTGTCCCTGACATCCCTGTAGGTTCCTGATGGTGTAGTGAGGAATACCAATCCACATTACTTAAATTAAAGTCACCCAACACAATAAATCTATCATCCGGACACGAACATGTAATTTCAAACAGCTTGTCTGAGAAGTTTTCCAGTTGTACATTAAATGTATTTCCTAAATTTTCTTTGCACAGATACACTGTACATAAGTGAATATTTATTGGTGTTCTATACAAATTTATTTTGAATGTTAGAGAAACCCAGATGTCCTCAGCTGATGAGCGCCAGGTAGGACGTTCCGTTGCAGTTAAACTTCTGTGTGCAGCTATAAGTACCCCACCACCATACTTCTGCTTGTTAGTTTCATAGTTCCTGTCGCGACGCCAGACCACATAACGGTCATCGAGAAGTTCATTATCATGTATTCCTTCTATTAACCATGTTTCAGTTAAACAAACTAAGTCATAATTATTAAGGGACAAATTTCTCTTGAAGTCAGTAGTTTTAGTACGCAGACCTCGAGCATTTTGATAATAAATATTGAGCATGTAGGACATTTTTAAATAAAATTATAAAGAGATCGTATACATAAATACATTCCTAGTTATATTATGAAATAAATACAAGGTTACATACGTATAGCAATATTTACAATTATAGGTTACATACTTATATATTCCGCAGCACATATACAATGTAAGATCATTTGATAAAAAATAATATTTAAATGAAATTATAAACCAAGTACTATTACTGTGATTTTTTAAGGAATTAATCATAATCGTAGTCGCACAATATAATGAGCAAAAATCCTGATTACATACACACGTACAATACATTAACATGAGTAAGAATAATTTCGTATTATTGGTTATCGAGAACCAGATTTTTAATAAAGAATTCTTATGAATAGTGATATATATATCTTTTCTATCGTAAGGGTTACGTTTCCTTAGCGAAGTATTTACTTGGTTACCACTGAGCTCACTACTGCAACCAACAGATATAGGATAAAAGTAAAAAAGAAATTGAAATGCCGAATAATTATAATCGCTAATAGTAACACAAAATAGTAAATAGTAAATGCGATCACATACTATACACGACACTACGCGGCACACAATACAAAAGCGATTGTTATAGAAAGTATTAAGTAAGTACACTTTAATACTTAATAATATGAATACGAACATTAATATAATATTGTTGATTGAGCACAGTGTAATTTGTGGGTAAGCAGAGAACTGCATGATCAAATCACCCACATTTAATTCTTGACAAATTATCAACATTGTAAGCAAATTTGTCCATACGGCATAAAAACCGTGATTTAAAATGAACCTTAGATATAAAGCAGTGAAGGTTATTTTTAAAAGAATGTGACAGACACCCAGAGCAGTTAATTGTTTATTAATAATAGCAAAAAGCGAAATGCAAAGATTATATCGAAAGAAGCTCTTACCAAAGTCAGTTGTTCTCAACCCATAGACGTAATTAGTTTTGCCATTACATTTCACCTTCAAGAGAATTTGCGATAAGTTAAAAGTGGAAAAATTTAATCTAATTAATTTATTTTTAGAAGATCTTTCTCGGACTTTATGTGAAGCGTTTGTGAAGTTTCTGATTTTCGTGCCAGAATTTTGCAGTGCTTCACCCATATAAAACGATAGTTTTTTTCTTTGGCAAAAGCCTTAGCTTTGGCTAATAGTGTTTTGTTATAAAGGGTTAAGTGGTCATTAACATAAACACGCCCGTCTTCGGCGAATTCCAAGCCTTGCAGACTAAGAGATTTACATTTTCGCGCAGCGGCGACGAAATTTTCTTTAATGTATCTGCTGTTCAATGCCATTATTATGGACTTTTTTGAGGTCGATTCTCGACTTGGTACTCTGGCAATGTAGTTGATGTCCTCTTTCCGAATTGGGTTACTAATTATTTTACCGATGTTTAATACTATATCGTATAAATTCTCGCTTTTTTTTAACGGAACACCCCTAATTTCTACATTATTGGCGCGTGACCACTGTTCTTTAGAACGGATTTCTCCGTCGATTCTTTCAACTTCCGCCTTAAGCATCGGAATGGTATTAGTGAGTTCTTCAATTTCTTTTATTCTGAGATCTATCGCTTTCACATTTGCACTGAAGTTGACGATCTTTTCATGTGCCAATTCTATGGAATCCTTGAGGTTCGAAACATCAGATTTAATGGATTTGACATCCTCTACAAGTGTCGCCAATGGCTCCAGTTGTTGCATGATTCTGGACAAAGTCGCTTGCATGTTTTCAGCTTGCCCCGCGAGCGGCTGCTCCTGCTTCGCTAATGGTGACAAACCAGTTTTGCACTCGTGACAACGCCAGACATTTTTCCGCTCACCTAGCTTTCTGTAACTAAGTTCTGAAATTCCAGCACATGGAAAATCGAACCGACGTCTGCACGTATTGCAACATGGTCCATCAGAAACTTCGGAATGGCAACGCGCACAGGAAAACATTGCTACAAGTTATAATTGTAAAATAATACAAGAAATAAAAAAAATCTGTATTACTCAGAAGATTGAGAAACGCTGATGTTGTATGCAATGCGTACACTCCAGTAGCAACACAAATACGAACTGTGATATACAGTACAACTCGCCGCCGCCACTCATCGAGGCGGCGCTAGTATCTCTGTCGACTTTAGAGAATACCAAATCACAGTTGACAATCTCACCGCGGATTCAGAAGTGAATTTGACTAATTTGCGTTAGAGAATCGCACTACTGAATCCACGGTGAGATTGTCAACTGTGATTTGGTATTCTCTAAAGTCGACAGAGATACTAGCGCCGCTTCGATGAGTGGCGGCGGCGAGTTGTACTATCGTAAATGAATTTTATGAAGTTTCGCTAAATGTAACAATCCAATCTAAATAAACGAGTTTTATTCAACGTAATTATCTTTGAAGAAGTTAAAATACTCTAAGACGAAATGTCGACTAAGATGTTTACTCTTAAAGCAATCTCCGACAAACTCGCACCTAAGATCACTTCACTTCGCTCCTCGAATGTTTGGTTTAGAGAATTCCATTTGAAGATCAAGTGAGTTCGAATCCGAAGTGGGCTGAATTGTCGAGCGAGTCTCTCTTTGGGTGATTCGAGTTTTTACAGAATTGCATGGCTGCTCGTGTTCACGCAGATTAGTTGACGGTTTTAGTCTAGTTTTTCTAGATGGCACTGGTCAGAATTTAATTTCCCCATTACCGCGAGAGGCGCTACAAGCGCAATAAAGTGACTAATAACTGTTCCCATATTTTCTTTGGTTTTCAATAAATATAATATAGACTTTTTGGCGGGAACGGGAGAAGTGAAGTTGTCATTTTATTTAGATTTTCTATTTTTTACATTTTTAGGAGTTTTAAAGTACAACAGTGATAGTATATTGTGTTTTAAAGTTCTGTGTAAGTGACAAGAATGAAGGAGATCTAAATAAACATGTGTAGCTGAAGTTTTCGCGCTCTTCCAAGAAGTCCTTCATAACTTCAGTAAAGCCTACTATCACTTTACTGGAGGAGTTTTACTATAAGAAAGAACTAATTTACTTGTGATTCTACATGGATTCTACTTATTCTGTGACTTTATACTAGTTTGTGTTAATGCGTGACCTTGGCAAATGCGCTAATCATCTACTGAATTGTTTTCTTGCTTTACTTGACGTTGGCAATGTACTCACGTACGGTGCCATTTAAAAATAAAAATAAAAAAAATATAATATACTCTGTGATTATACAAGTGTAAAGGTGGTGCAAAGTAAAAATTGGTAGAAATGTAATTGTGAACGTATGTAATTATAGAGAATGCAAAATTAATTACTACGTGGTACGTACTAGTAATGGCACAGGATTGATCAGTATCAATTATATTATAGGTCACACTTACGAATCAAAACATTTCTTGTAGTTATTGAATTTATTGCGCCAATCAATTTGCGACCAAAAGGTAGGTACAAGTGAATTTGTCAATAATACCCATCTGAATACCCAATATCTTTGAATGAAAGAGTTTGTACAAAGTTTTTTCATTGTACATTACATTATCTTCCGTCAGTATCGTGCACAGAGGTTTTTAACAGGGAGACAGTCAAAATATTTATTTATTTATTATTTACGCCAATCGGCATTATACATACATATACATTAAACACATAAAATAAATTTAAGTTAGTCACATTATGATATGAACTTAATTACAAAAGAGGTCACATTTAATTAGTACGTAACAATTATTTATTATTACCTACTAGTACATAAAAATATTAAAAAAAGAAAATTAAAAATAATAATTATACTTACCAATATGTACAGCAATACTGACGAGCGAGAACGTTACTACTTAAATTATTTGTAGTGGTTGTTGTTTGCTAGATGTAGTTAGATAAATAGTGTGCAGGAAAACAAACATTTATTATGTAAATGTTTTATTATTATTATTATTACTATTTATTTCTGATTCTGGTGTTTAAAGAGATGTACAGACAAAGTGTGATGTATGGGTAAATGGAAAATGTCTAGAACAAGTGAATGAAATTGTAAATCTGGGGAGTGCGTTTCTGAGGGATGGGAGTGTGAGTTGGATGTGGAGAGACGGCTAGCAGCCAGCAATAAAGTGAATGGTGCTGTGTCCGCATTAGTAGGCAGTGTGAATATATCAACCAACCTAACCAACGTCAACAAAAAAAAAAAACAAAAAAAACTATTGTATGGTAGTGAGGCGTCGATATCTCGAAATCGAGTGAAAGTAAGATAAATGCTGTAGAAATGCAATCTCTTAGAAATATGTGCGGTGTCACCCTTGCAGACAAAATAAGCAATGAAGAGATACGCAGTATGATAGGGTTGCACGACAATGTTATTGTAAAAATGAAGAAAGTAACGCTTAGATGGTTCGGGCACATGGAAAGAATGAGTGATGAAAGAATGACGAAGAAAATCTATAGAGCAAAAGTGAGTGGTAAAAGAAGCCAAGGAAGACCAAGGCTGACTTATGAAGATTAAATAGCTTGTGTTAGCCGACGGAAATGTCAAAAGCACTCGCATACCTAGGCGAAAATGTGTGAGGAAAATGATGAGATTTGAGAAAGCGAAAGAAGTATGTAAGAACCGTGATGCTTGGCGCTCTATCCTCTCTGACTACCCCTTAGGGATACCTGTGAAGATATGTATGTATTATTATTTATTTGTCAGGCCGGCAGTTGCATCAACTGATAATGCCTGTATCCAGTTAATCTCTATGCATTTAATTGTGTGTTTGTCAATGCTTGTTTAGTTTATTTTTGAATTAATTTACACTTGGCCGAAATGACATCCTTTGGTAGTGCATTCCACGCTTTTACAACTCTGTTGCTCAAAAAGTGTTTAAATATGTTATTGTGCGGGAGATGTGTTTTCAATTTTAAGTGGTGCCCTCTAAGATGGAAATTTATATCAAGTATAAACATCTTGTCAAAGTCTTCTAAGTCATAATGTTGATTTAAGATTTCAAATGATTCTGTTAAATCTCCTCGCTCCCTGCGTTTTTTAAGTTGTTAACTTTAATAATTTAAGTCTCTTCTCATATGACTTTTTGCTCATTTAACATGGAATTTTTGTGAAACTGCATTGCATGTTTTCAATTAATATTTGATTGAATATATTCTAATATCAAAATAAAAGATTAGAATATTTTCAATAATAATTGATCTTGTTGATTAATTAATTAGTTGATTTATTTTGTAAATTTTATTATATAAAAAAACATAAAAAACAAAAAAAGTTCCAGACGATCACAGACTATTAGAATATTTTCAATAATTGATCTATTCAATAGTTGATTTTTGACATATTTAATTATTTTATTCGTAGTTGTTGTGTTCTTGGTACAACAAGTCTATTAATTATTGATTAGTACAAGACTGATTTGTTACCAAAATGATTAAATTATGGAACAATTACATTTTGTTAAGATTATTGTAATTTTTCTAGTTCGAATATCAGAGATTTAATAAAAGGAGATTGGAAGACTGATTTTACTGATTATATTATTATTATTTGGAAGAAGTCTACATTTTTTGTTATTATGATAATTAAATTTAACAATAAAGGTCAATTGCAACAAATGTGCATTCTTTTTATTAAAATTATTTTGTATCATTACCTTCTCTGTATTTAATTACCATATACTCAAAAAATCATTACTGGGCACATGGTTCATTACCATAGCTTATCATATATTTTAAATGGCTATAACTCGTTCAATATTTGAAATACATACGTGCCTTTCACCTATAAATAACACGAAACATGCGACGAAACGAAGCTTAATAGCGTAATACAATGAAATCCTAGTAAACATGAAATTTTTATTCTTATGAAAAATTTGCGCAAATATTGTCTAAACCGAAGAAAGACCCACTCCCTTTACTTGATTTTTGGGCGAATCTGACAGGTTAAAATGTAGTTTGACCACTGTCATCTAACTACTCAGGCTCTCAAGAGAAACAAGACGTTAGCAATTTGCTTACTTATTTAAGTGCATTAAAAATTGAATCAACTTAAAAAAAGCCACTGATAATCTAAAAAAAACTATGTGGTGTGTTAAGTGAGGGTATGTAATTGTACATGAGAATAATTTAATGTGCAGTAATTTCAAAATTAAAAGAATTGTGACATTGTAATGCCCGCCACACGATCTAGTATGCTTGATCAAGCCCGTCCAATCGGCATGAAGTGTTGTTTGACATGACACCCCTATAATGCCACACACAATCAAAACTTGATGCAACCTCCTCTTCATGCAAACTGGACGGGCTTGATTATGCATACTTGATCGTGTGTGGCGAGCATAAGTGTGATAGGAGCAAAGTTGTGAGAGATAAATGTGCAGAATAGTTGTAACTTTCCGTGCTAAAAAAGTGAGTTAGCCATATGATCTTGTCTGTAGATCAGAAGTTTTTTTTAACTGAAATGGGCGTACGTTTATCCGCGTCTTGCCTGATGGAAAGCAATGACGAGACCCAACATTAATTGCGCTTGCTCGGAAGATGCCTATTCATTCTTGCCTTTAAAAGTGCTCAAATCGTCAGTATGTTGCAAAAGTATCTCGCAAGCCATGATCTTCCACTAACCAGTGTTTATGATGACTGTAAAGTTAAATAGTTGTTGGAGTAGCTGTATCCAACTAGCTGTCATCATGAAATTGTTATTTGTACAAAGCTTTTAACCTCATCATAGGGTTTGACTTAGCCAGGTGGTCAGTACTTTTTTCGCTATGTGTAAAAAAATAAGTGCTTAACTTTAAATGAAAAATAAATGTGATTATATAAATGAGATGATTGTGTGACTGCGTTTATAGAAACAATAGCATATTTGCTTCTATTTTTAAGCTTACAGAGCTCAAAATTTCAAATGAATGTTTTGATTCACAGATGTCATCATTAACTCCGATAACGTTGGTGGGAAATAAACTTGGCGAACGCCACCATCATTTGAACACCTTAGTCTTTGATGCTTATAAGCAAAATGTACCATTTGAGACCATTGTGGAGCTTTCAGAGAATTCTCCTATTGATAAACTCTTCAAAATAGATCTTGCGTGTAAGTACAGAAATTTGGATTACATCATGAAGATATTGACAAACGAGGACATGCTGTATGTGACCAGAGCTTTGAAAAGTCTGTGGCTTTTGGAGCCACAGTACTCTGACATCATAAACCCCACAAACCTAGAGGGCGTCCTGTATCCCAGTATGGTGACGACGGCCGTGAACAAAATGCGACACTGGCTGCAGTTGCACTTGAGAGGCGAGGAGAGATGCAAAATATTTTACGAATATTACAACAAAACCAACTTTAATTCAGCGATTCATTTCTTAGCTCGCTGCTCGAACGCATTTATTTTAGTTGAAGTTAACAACATTTTACACAAACTAACACCACATTACATGAAACTGTTAGGTGAAAAATGTCCAAGTGTCGCTAAAATATATTATGACAGTTTGGAAAGCAGACCAAGTTATATAAATGATTACATTACAAATGAAAAGGAATTTTATAATAGCCTTAAATGCCTTTTGAAGGCAGATGCTGACATGGTATTGGATATAGTTGAGAAGTATTTCCACTTATATTACTTCAGTAGGTTTAGTGCTGAGGCTACGAAATACATAATAAGGAACTGCAAGAACAGATTTGTCAATAAAATAGAATTGTACACTGCTTATTTTCTTGACATAAAAACTCTAGCGAAATACTTGAATAGAGAAGAAATAAAAAACGTCATACTCAAGTTGGCGTGCGCAGAATACCTCGAACATTGGTTTAATTACAAAACAATAGAGCCATTGATAAAACGCTTAGATTACAAGGAAAGGCAGGCATTCAAAAAGCAAGTTTTCATTGAGAAAAATGTCGGGAAAATTGTCAAAAAATGGCCTTATGGCACACCTTCTACTCCAGATCTCGAAAAAGACTATGATCGGCATGTCTTCAAGGACAATTACTCATACAATGGTTTAGAATATTTAAGTGATGTAATGCAACAGTGTGGTGGCTATATGCCTTGCAGAAAACGTTCAATGGCTTTTCAATGTTCTCTTAACTACTCACAGAAATGTCGAATAAAGACTCTTTTAGACAGATTGTTTGATCAGTATAGATTTGTTGGTTTTGAGAAGACACTATATGAGCTACGCAAAAGGATTGCAGCAGAGAGCTCTTCAAAACACCGTGAATATATGTTACTGGTGTTAGTGAGTAAAACAGGAGGTCGCAGCGAGTTCTTGTATCAGTTGTTACAATTACTCAATGAGAGTTCCATTAATGAGCCGTCGACTGTTCGAGCCACGATTGTCCGCAGTCTTGTGAAGCTTGCCGCAATCTGGCGCTTGCCCGATGAATCTTGGAACATGTTCCTCAAATTCTCGCATGGTTTAGGCCTCGATGGTGCTAAGCCTGAAGCAGCCTGCAACGAAGGTATCCATGCTGTGGTATTACGTGATATTTTACAAAACAAAGACCCTTCCCCTCCAGTATTCAAGGCATTTTTTGAGCACTTTTCTTCTTTCTCTGATTACTCACTGAATAATATTGAAAAAAAGTATGTCCGCGAGCGATTACCGCGTCTACTGCTCCCTAATGCAGAGGACAATTGTGAGCAAGCAGTAGAAAAATTGAGTGTTCTCTTAGATTTCTCAAAAACTCATCATTTTGCATTTGATAAATACTCTGATGCTATGAAAGCTGTCGAGATCCTCGCTCATCAAAGTCCAAAAGTCACGCAAGCTTTACTCCAAAGTCTGTTTGATTACCGCATTGGACGGAAGCAGTTCATTAAAGAGAACTTCGAATTCATCCATACCGAAGCTTCCTATGTTAATGCTTTACGTCATGACATAACCTTGCTTGCTACTTGTGAAAAATTTGAGAAACTCATTGAAAATGATCTTCTGAAACATGATAAATTCCTACAGAAATTAGCGCTGTATTTCAATGAAAACAACGGTTTTGCAACTAAATACTTAGCTGTTCTTGACAACAGAGTTCTATTGAAATCAGATATAAAGCTCGCAAGATCTATAGCTATTTTAGCAGGTAATTCCGTTTGGGAAAGGATCACTGCTCTTAACAGTGTAAAAACACGAGAATCTAAAGTTTTCGCAAAAGCGTTGCAAGATAACGTGCATTTGGCTAAACCTTTGTGGAATATATACGTCGTCGAGTGGCGTTTAGCAGGTGTGAAAGCGACAGCTAACAGGGTTTCTGTGTGTAGCGCCATTAGTGCCGAAGAAAATTTGCAGAGGTTGCTGGAGTGGAACAAGACTGCCAAGATAGCGCTGGTCTTATCGGAGCGGGTTGGTAAAGAAGCGGCAGTGTTCGAGAGTGTGGCAGCAACGAAACCAACTGTGGCCTTGAAAACAGCTATGAAATATTTCACTAGGCGACGGGAGACAATCGATCCGAGAGTTTGGTTAGCTGTGAAGCCAATAATACCGATTTATATCGATAGGAAATCTCGTATGGAGCTATTTGTACACTTTGATAGAATCCCCTCCGTTATTAAAGCGGATTATTGTATGGTTGTTTACAAAGCATTTTATAAAGTTAAAGAAGGAGCTATGAAGGTACTTTTTGTTTTAGAGTCCTTATTCTCCGAGACAGAAGAGACATTTATTAGCGAAGTAATAGAAAGATTCATTCACGAGGATTTAACTATTGGAAAAATGTCTAAAACAGATTTTTATTTCAGTGACTGTGTCAATTTGTATTTACGAATCATTGCCAAATTTCTATTATATTGCAAAACTGAAGATGCACAACGAAGAAGATTGGTGACAGTCGCCGAACCGTTCTTTGAACGGTTGGAAAAGCTTTGGGAAATTAAAACGCAAACCAAGGAAACAAAGATGCTATATATCACAGACTTTATATCGTCTTTAAAATATAATACAATGTTTTTCGATAACGAATGTGTGTCAGCTATGCCTGTGTTTGAAATGATCATACGAAGGCTACAAAAGTTTTTGCCCATCTACAGATATATTGATATATACATACAGATACACCTCACCATGTTGTATTATAAATCTATAAGACAGAGCGTGAAAAATTATCCGGAAATATTCGAAGACGAAATAAGAAAATTTCGAGAAGGGGTCGATATTGTCGGTAATATTTTCGGCAAATACATCGCTCATGAAATCGAAGGTCTTATGGAAAATTATTTTATTTCCATTAAAACAATATACGCGGAAGTGCTTGGAAATTATTTAGCATTATTCAGTTATGACGGTAGACAAGAATTCTGTATGTCTGTGATAAAAGGTATTGCAGAAAGCAAGAAGCGCAGAGCTCTGTCCGTAGTAGCAAATGTTCAACATCTGCAGAATGAATTTTATGGCACGGATAAAGAAAAGATTATTAACATTTTGAAGGAATTTGACGATTTGGAGACAAATTTTTTGTTAAATGGTTTATGGTTATAATTGCAGTACCTATGATCTAACGCTCCATGCTTTGTTAAAAAATACTACCAAAAAAAAATATAAATTTCTGTTAGTAGGTTTTATCGATAGCCACCAGACAACACCTAACTCTGAATTCTCTAACTCTGAATTGCAGTACGTATATTTGTGTGATTAATGTAAGGTATGATCATATAGTTCTCATTATAACATTATATATAAAAATTCATACTGAATTATGGATATAAAGTTTTACGCAGTTGGGGAAAACAAATGTCTTACGATAGAACAATGGGTTCCGATTAAGAAGCAGGTCAGGCCGCGTACTGTGGGCTCGTAGTGTTCGTTATCCAGAGGAAAAGGCTAACGTAATCCTATATTTGAATATTTTTCAATCTCATTAGGGAATTACAATAGTACCTGGGCGCCCGACCTTTACTCGGTGTCTTAAAAAAATAATAATAAATACGTCTGACCTCATTGCACGACTCGAACCCGCGTATTTCAGCTTGGTAGATCTACGCTCTAGCCAATGCACTACTAAGAGGATAAACTGTTGTGAAATTAGAGTTTAGGAGTTTTAAGTGTGTGAAAACATAGAGAAAACAAACCTCACTTTGTAGTACGAAACAGGCTGTCTAAAGTTATGAAGTCTATGCTTTTATTATTTTATTTCCTTATAAGTACAGTATTAAAGCGATATGTGTTTTTAATAAGTACTTGTTGCAAACTGAGCTTAGACATATTATTTCCACTTATTAAAAACAAATCAGAAAAAGGTCTGACCACATTGCAGGATTCGAACCCGCGCACTTCGGCGGTAGACCTGCGCTCCAGCTATTGTGCTATTGAGAAGATAAACTCTGCTGCAAACATGAAAAATTTCGAAGTTTGAGTTTAGAAATTTTAAATTTGTGAAAGATGGAGAAAACGATTTTTCCCAGAATTGAGACCTAGCTAGAAAGACAGAGACAATTTTTTTTCTCAGAATGAGACCTAGCTAGAAAGACAGAGACAATTTTTTTCCCAGAATTGAGACCTAGCTAGAAAGAAAGAGACAATTTTTTTTCCCAGAATTGAGACCTAGCTAGAAAGACAGAGACAATTTTTTTCCCCAGAATTGAGAACTAGCTAGATCGATTTCTCGCCCTTCAACCCTATTGTAAATTTAATTGAAATCGCTAGTCGTTTTCGAGAAAGCGATATCAAATACATATATGTATACATACAAATATAGCTCGTTTAATATACTAGTGTATAAAGAATGAGTAATTAACGATTACTAAGAAAATCTACAGAGGGAAAATGAGTGGTGGTCGAACCAAGTAAGACCGAGCCTGACTTACATGATATGAATAATATAGCTAGTGTTAAATGACGGAAATGTTAAAAGCACTCGATTACTTCGGCGAAAATGTGAGGAGAATGATGAGATTTGAGAAGGCGAAATATACAAGGACTGCGACGTTCCGTCCCCTGTTTACCCCGTTAATATGTTATTAGATAATATGTATCCATATATATAATATATAAAACAATATTATATTCACTAAACAGCCTAATTGAGGTTATGTATTACGGTGATACGTAGAAATACATAAACACAAATAGGTATGCATTTATTTTTAAAGTTGGTAGAAATAACAATAAAAACGCTATTAATCGCTATAAAAATATTATAAGCTATAAAATGTTACAACTCCAATAAAAATATACTAACATAATGACGCTTATTTATAATGACGCTTAAATTAATTGTAAGCTATAAAAAATATAATTGTTATATACTGTTTTAAAACACAAATATGAGTTTATAGGACGAGCTGAGCGAACAGAAGGCAAGTTCTATAATAGTATCACATGAGTGTTCTAAGGCAATGCATTGGAAATTTTGACGGCAGGCAACGACGGCAACTCAATTTTTCTAAGTGACTATAATACGTATGAAAATGGTATAGAGTAACCTGATTCTTCATTTCATTAACTTTATTTAACTAGTTTCGATAAACGATTGGTTAACATTTGTAACGCAAAAAGAAATATCAAAGAAATCTCTTTTAAAACAATGATTTACATTTTTCGGAGTAATGGGACTGATTTATGTTTCTAAATGTTCTGTATTGTTTAATACAAACACATTCTTCGAAATGATAGTTGGAATTTTGAAAATTAATTATGTTTTTAAAGTAAACGAAAATAACTGCTTTTTCGTAAGCTAGCGCGCGCACTTTTGCATAAAGCAGGTCTATTTTAGATTAAATTATTGTTTATCACTGCGTCGCCTTAATGCCTAATTGTGTTGTCTACTCGCATGTCATGAAGAATGTACTAGAAAGGAAACAAAATAAACATAAAAAATTGAAAAATAACCCAATGCATTAGAGAATTACTCTTCTGGTTATATTCCTCATCTCTTTTCGTTTCAGTATGATATTAATGTAATATTTTTAATATTTCGGATACTTCTGGCTACTCCTGTGGGTGTGGATAAACAGTACAAAATAATATTATACCGTTGCAATACAACTCTACATATAATTTTTTACTGTACAATGTAATTTCTACTGTTATTCTAACAATGTCAATTGTCTGTGATTTAATGTGATTTAAGTTAAATTGTCTATTATTATAGTTTGCAATAGTTAAAGCTACAAATAATAAATGTATTCTGGAAACGTAATTATAAATTGCATATGATTAAAGTCAGAAATAGAAAACTTGTAACCCATAAATTAATATATTATGTTGTAGCTTGCATTTTGAATACTAATTTACTAATTATTAATTTTGCTGAATACTAATTTTGTTTCAGTATATACTTAATGTTGGTCATTTATTATTATATTACTTGGTTAAGTTATTATATATTTTATACGGGCTATGACAGAATATTCGTTGCATGCTTAATAACCGCCGAGACATAGACCTTTTTGTCTTCATATTTTTTCTATTCAGTATTGTTTGAAGGCAAATAAATGCATTATTATTATTATTTGTTATATTTCTCATTGATTACTATTTATAAATTATTCTACGCGACATCGTCCCGAGATCTAAAAAAAATATCGTTATGGTTTCTGTTATAAGCGAATTGTTCGTTGCGTCAATTCGTGGATGTAAATTATAATAATGCATCACTTTGATGGATTGTTCTAAATATTTAACAAGTAAAATAATGTGTAATATTAATAAAAAACTTCTTTAATTATTTAAAATACCAATAATAAGTTGAAGTACTCTGCTGAGATTTTCGACCATGGCTATGTGCAGTGGTGGATTCAGGATTTTGGTTTGAGAGGGGCTTGAACTCAATAAGAGTAGGGCGTTCCGGGACCCTAAAATTTTTCATGAAGGGACTCAGATGCTTTTGGGGGTGGGCTCAAGCCCCTTATTAGCTCCACCCCATAAATCCGTTACTGGCTATGTGCTATGTGGCTATTGCTATGTATGTATACACGAGTAAAAAAACAGTAGCTGAAGACAGTAAACAGTTCAAAAAATCGAGTAAATACTGATTTACTTGTCCCTAACTTGAATACTTTGAAGACTGAAGTGAATAGAAGGAATAGAGATAAATTCTAGGTAAATGTGATTGATGTTCGCGACCGTTATAGTTTTTTTTAAACACAGGACAGCATAAATGTACGCCATTAAAAAAAAAAAGCAAACGGACATCCGTCGTGGACGAATTATCGACTAGAGGACCATTTCTTCACGGCCTAGTTAAAAGAAAGGTTCAGTAATCACAAAACTGAAAAAATATTCGAAATACAATAAAACGCATGAGTTATTCGGTTTTAAACTTTTGTAGTTGGAACAGAGTGGGGGATATGTTCTGTCTGTCATTCCTAGGGCTGTACAATATCATTGCGACTTTTTGACGTCACAGCTTTGTAACGCTATCTCCCAATAGCTCATCCCCACACTTCCCACTACTGAAATTTAAAACCCAATAGCTCAGTTTCACTCAATGAATAACAATACTTTTATCTCAATTGTAATCAAAACGTTTAATTATTTTAATACAATGTATAAAATATACCACATTTAATAGCAGTCATCTAGGTTATTAGTCAAGATTTGGTGAAGCAGAGAATGGCGAGCTGGCTGGACACAACAACCTTAATAAGAGTCTGTTTTCTTCAACATTTTATTAAAATAACTTACATTAACGTTAAACTAAGAAAATAATACAACGTAGTTTACAGTTAATATATTATATAATTTAAATATATATATAAGCTAAATATACAATTGTAAGCGGCTACTTCTCTTTGTTTAATGCCTCTATGAATTCCTCTAACTTTTCTTGTACTTGTCTCACCCGTTCTGTTAAAAAAAAAATTATAAATCTCAATGCAACATCTGTTTTTTAATTGACAACCCTGTTCTTTAATTTTTAATCTACACTGCCAATGTATTTGCAGTTTTTATTTTATACATCACTAGATATGCTTAAAATCTTCATTATTATAAAAGAAAAAAACAATATAATTACCTTAAATGAAGATATTTTTATACATATTTCTTTATCAAATATTTTTAGAATTTTTGTCATTGTTCAAGCATTATTCAAAAACTACTAAATGGATTTGAACGCGGATTTCGTTCTTTGAAATATTAGGATTCCAGTAAAAAGACTATCATTGTACTATCTTACATTGAGAGTGTTAGGTTTATCTTTTTATCAAGTGAATCATGTCACGTTTCCAAGTGAGTATTTTTAAATTGAAAAATGCTCAAACAACTTTCTAAACTTCTCCACTAACATCTCAAACATAGTGATATAGCTAACGTCTGTTTGTTTGTTACGTTTTAATGGATGAATAGAGATAGATTAAGTTCTAGGGAAGGGTAGGTTAGCTAATTTTATATAATTAATTGACTGGCCCGATGGTGCAGTGGCATATGCATCTGCTTTCCAAGCTATAGGGTCCCGGGTTTGATCCCCGGTCTCCTATATATATCCCCGGAACTTTTTAAAACTGGCTTGGAGTATGGGTGTTACTGGGAACTCCCCCAGAGTTCGTTGTGTGGTACTCATAGTACTAGCTTACTGCTTAGTTTGGGGTCACACAATCTGTGTAATTGTCTGGAGTATTAAAAAAGAAATTTTTTTAGTAGACGAGGACGAAGTTGCGGATATTAGCTATAGTTCATAAAATTTTTACCAATCCATCGAGCATTCGAGTCTAGGGGGCTTGCACCAACATTTAAACTCGATTTAAGGATTTGAGATCTCACCATGCACCAAATGTTAAATAGTTGGTGTAAGCGAGATGTCAAATCCTTAAATCGAGTTTAAATGGTTGTTGGAAGCGACCCTAAGCGACAAGATAATTACAATAATACTTACTGAGTTCTTCTGCGAGTTCAACTCTCCTCCCACTTAGTAATCTCTTCTTCGCTTCGGGATCAGCCGCCATCTACAAAAATTACATTACTTGAACTTTATGTTTGTTCGTCGTGTCATATTTTATGTGGTTATTCACATAATTATATAAAATAAAAATTGGCACGCATTACGCGTTATTTCAATATATATATATATATATATATAATACTTGCGGACCCGACAAACGCTGTCCTGTAAGAACTTTGTTAAAAATAAAATAATGTCCTAGAACCCGATTTCAAGGCCACCTATCCGGTCCAATTAAGAGTCTAAAGCTTAGACTCTAAACCATCCAGGGACCCACTCAAACGCTCATAAAAAATTTCACCAATATCGGTCCAGCTGTTTAGGAGTTCAGTGACAAAGACATGTATAGAAGAATAACAATAAAGATGTATGTGCGCAAATGCGCCTATAAAACGTACTGTTTCGGTTGGATCTTATGCTTAAGGAATAAGTTTGATTTTTAAAGGAACTAGAAACGTAACTTTTAGTGCTTATATCTCGAGACCTAGGCTTTGCAGACTTATGACCTAAAAACGCACTGCTAGGTTTAAGGTCTAATATCGAATGGTATAAGTAAAATTAAGAAAGAAGAACAAAGTTCCACCTCGAAAATTCCGGAGCGATGACGTGTCATATATCTATGACTCATGCAAACAGGCGGGGTCGAGACCAATGTCGAATTATTGTTAGCGAGCGGAATTAACTAGAAACCCTCTTTATTTCTATGCGTTATTATTACTACCATTCGGGTTTACTCTAGAAGTTTCCACCCTCATCGGACTATAAATAGAGCTTCGTGTCCGCCGCCGAGTTAGTGTTTCTCAACTATCGATCGAAGCGATATATCGAGTCGAATTACATAGATCGACGACTACGACGACTATTGCGACGACCTTGGATAGAAGAACTCTGCGATTCGGGAACGTTGTTATTGAGTGAAGCGTGTACCTTCGGTGACTACTACGCGAGTACCTACTTCGAGGGCGACTACGAAGACTAGGAACCGCCGTAATTAAATTCGTTTGTTCTTGAGTTCTGCTCGTACGAAGGAAAATAAACTCTTTGCACCCTTAACCGGCATCTTATTACCCTCAGCTCGTAATAGTACATTGATTAGACAATCATACTACAAAATAAACGATTTCGTTGAAGATGAATGAAACGATAGTCTGGAAATGGTCTTCTCTGCACATGCATTTACTGACTCTGAATACTGTATTTTAAATCTTTTGTAAAATGAAGTTGAAAAAATGATACCTGACTGAGTTTCTTGTCGGTTCTTCTCAGTGTCCAGGTTTTCTCTTTGAATTTGAACCGAACTAAAGTAGATTTGACGTTCAAAAGCACCTTGTAATTGGGTTTACTTGAATAAATTGATTTGACTTGGAAAGATTATTGTATCACACAAAAAGTGACTTCGGTAGCCGCCGGTCCAGATGCGTGGCCTCCCTGTCACCTTCACTTGTATGCGCACGTCCCCCCTGCCCCCGTGCAGCCCACCGCCTCCCTGTCCCTTGCGTGTGTGTGCGTGCGTGCGTGCGTGTGTGCGTGTGCGCGTGCGTGTGCGCGTGCCCGTCCCCCGCGGCCCATTACCTCGTCCAGCACCTCCCGCAGTAGCCGGTCCAGGCGCGCCGCCTCCCTGTTCCCTATCTGCTGGCGCAGCGCGTTGGCCGTGGTCCTTAACGTCTGCTGCACGCGCCAGAACATCACTACTTCGCAGCACTCCTTCTGAACACACCACGTTTATTTTAGTCAGTTAACCCCATGGCTTCGCTTACATTTGATAAGGACATGCTTTCAGGAATTTCCTGGCTCACTTGTAAGCTGATGACCGAGTTTAATTTCTCGCTGTCAACTTAAAAAAGGAGTAATTTTGGGTATACTGGGTGCTCTCCAGTTAACTGCATGATACCCATAATACTAGGTTCTTGATTTGGTATCACACAATAGGTATAATTGAAATTTTACATCAGCATCAATACAATCAAAATTTAAATCCAATATTTGCGAACAATCCCCGATTGTTTTATTTCATTCTTGTGACAATGACAGACCACCTACAGCTACGGAGCACTTCACACACCACCTAACTCTAGAGACTTGAAGTAAATAGGAATAATTGTCTGTCATGCATATGTGCAAATGCGCCTATAAATTTTGACACTAATGCGCGCCCGTTTAATAGTAACTAGGGCTATACGTACCCTGTGTATAAGCGGTATAAAAAAAATAATAAAATGCGTAAACAATGCCAAATTATTAATCATAAAATAATTATAAAAAGGGTTTTTTCATAAGAGGGGGCAAACGAGCAAGCGAGTCACTTGATAGAGTGACCACACCCGCAACGTCCGAGGAATCACGGGTGCATTGCCGGCCTTTAAGGAAATAGTGAAAAGAGGGGGAGGGAGTGATGAGCCACCGGCACTCTCACTCACCGAACGAAACAATAGTAATAGTTGCTGTTATTTCACGGCCGTATTGTGTGAAAGGGTGGTATTTCACCGGGCGAGCCGGCCCAATTCGTGCTACCATGCAGCGTGGCTCTACCACTTTTAAACACATTTCATCATCTTCATATTGCAACAGTAACAATAAAATGAATAATACTTAATCACTGATTGTTCTTGTCTAACACACTATAATTACAATTTGCGTCTTACTCTTTACAAGACTGTACGTGTATTTAGAGACAGGGAAGAATACATATCAATATGTCAATACTGTTTCAATTAATGTGAAAAATATGTAGTTCAAAATTATTTTATCTTTTTCCTGTTTATTACAAGTCTATATATAACATATTTTTTTATTACACATATTTACGATGCGAACGGTTTTTTGAATTGACAATTTAATGATTCAGACCAGTAAAGTATTACTATTTTCAAAGAAAAAAAATTGTTTTGGTTGTTAGGATTCTTTTTTATAAAGAAAAAAAGAATTCTTGTACTTATGACCTATTAAATATTCGATATAACACAATATCGAAATCGTAAAAATTATTCGTTTTGTTATAGGTGGTCTGTGGGTTAATTAATAAAATCAATCAACGCTGACCGAATGGGTTTGCACTATATTTAGTTCTAATTACGTGTAAAAGATTATTTCTTGTTGTAAAACCTGTCGGTAAGCTTGTATTAAATAAATAAACAAACCAGTAAAATAATTGATAGGCCATTTTGATTCGGTGAATAAATAAGACCGTAGCAGTCTATTCATTAACAATTACTCATTGACCACTCAATGAAGTATTGAATGATTAAAATTCCATTCTACACAGATTATAAAAGTTTGTCAAAGGATAAAGCTTGTTATAAAGCAAAGACATTCAAATATATGATCCCAGACGAGACAAAGCAAATGAAATTCGTAATCTTCTACTTGTTACCAGTAGGTAAAAGGAATGTCTTTAGTTTTAGTCAAAGATTTAAGACACGAATGCGATCTGTCATGCGGACATGTCACACTGGACCGAGTGACCTATTACCTAGTGGTAGCAAGTAGAAGAATATGAATTTGTTCGCTTTGTACCGTCTAGGATATATTTGAATTTCTTTGTTATAAAGCACTAGCAAACCCGGCCCGTTTCACTGGGCGTTAGTTGAAGTTAAAATAAATTAAAGTTTTTATAATTATTTTGATACTGCAAAAAAAAAAAAACCAAAAAAAAAATCTACTGATCCGATCGCTACCAAACTTTACAGGAACACCCGCTAGGCCAATCTGAAGATTCCCTGAAAATTTCATCGAAATCGGTCCAGCCGTTTCGGAGTCCAGAAGGAACATACATACATACATTGCCTTTTATATATATAGAGAGAGATAGATAGATAAGTAGGCGATGGGCCAGCAGCCTATCACTGTCTGGTAGCTATGCCATATGAAAGCCTTATTTTGCTAGAAATAGTATCAATATGCTAAATTTTTATTACCAGTTATAACTACGGACTACTGATTTATAAAAAAATACTTACTCCTTCACCATTTTGTTGACTATATAGATAAAAACTCTTTTTGCAATCACGTGCTCTCGTCTGAGCTTTCTGTATGAAGTTTCTGAAATTATTTCAATGTATTATTTCATTGTTTGTAACTGTACTGTAAGTATTTGAACCCTAGATTACTCAGTTAATATCAGAATATAAAACAATAATTTTCAATTAAAAACCTTCATTTTTATAGAATAACTAGCTGTACTCGCGACTTCGTCTGCGCGAAAAGTTTTTTCCGCGCTGTGCGCTATGCTATATAAATTAGCACAAGTTTCCGAACATTATTTAATATAAAAAACTCTTTAATCATTAGCAATAAATACTTTTTGTGTTGGTATACACCAGCCTTTCCCAAAGTGGGCGATAACGCCCCCTTGTGGGCGCTGCAGGCCTAAAGGGGGGGCGGTAAGAGATGCAGAAAAAAAAGGGGGGCGTTGTGTAGAGGCCTGGGGGGTGATTTGTAATTTCATTTAGCTAGGAGGCATCTTAGACAACGACTGCATGAGCTCTCGACTCTCAACTACAACTTGTGAACATCAACTAATATTAATTAAAAGATTGCTCAAACTCGGTTCGATATTTCTCTCCGCGTAGTTCATATATCTGTCCTGTTTTATTGAATATACAAAATAAAAATCATGTCAATCGGTCGTTCCGTTTCGAAATGAAAGTAGACACAAACAAACAAATAAAAAGGCAACAGACACACTTTCGCATTTTAATAGTTATTAGTACTCCCAGATAGGTAATATTCGTAGATAATAGACCGCGGGCAATCATGTTTTAACAAGTTTTTGTTAAATAACCCGAATTGTGCATTCCTGTATCAATCGGCTGGTTCATAGAATACTTGTTCTGACTTGTGGAGTACGATTGAGCGTCGAATGAGATAAACGAGTTTATGCATGTTTGTTTTATTCCTGTCGGTGCGTGCTGCTTATGCAATCCTATATAAACAACGTAATATTTATTTTATTTTCATTTGCGGTTTCGCGCGCAATAGATGAGCAGTACTTAAGTTCAACACTTACTTACGTATTTCTCAAAACAAAACAATGTCGGAAGTAAAAAAGAAGAGACGGCAATACTGTGCGGAATATATTAAATTCGGATTCATTGAAAATCCGACAAACCCATCGTCGCCTTTGTGTCTTCTATGTCTAAAAACATTTTCGAATGAAGCAATGAAGCCTTCAAGACTGCAAGATCATTTGAATAAAATGCATCCAGATAAGAAAGACAAGAATGTAGCATATTTTCAAGACTTAGAGAAGAAGCATAATACTCAGCCAAGTGTAGCGAAACTATTTTCGGCGGCTGCTAAGCAAGATGACGACGGACTTCGGGCTTCGTACAATATCTCTTTGTTAATTACTCAAAAAGGCAAACCACATAACATCGGAGAAGAGTTAATTTTGCCAGCAATAAAGGAAGTAATAACTACTGTGCTTCATAAACCCGCCGCAGATATTATCCGAAAAACTCCTTTGAGTAATAATTCTGTGCAAAGACGAATTGATGAAATGGCTGAAAACATTGAAGGATCATTGTGTGATTCCCTGAGGACAAGTCAATTCTCAATTCAGCTCGATGAGTCCACTTTACCAACTAATGAAGCATTGTTGCTGTCTTACGTGAGGTTTATTAAAGATGAGAAAATATGTGAAGAACTATTCTTTGCTAGAAATTAAGAGACCGATACAAAAGGCGAAACCATATTCAATACATTGGAAAAGTTTTGTGATGAGAAAGAGATTCCCTTGAAAAATATTATATCAGTTGCTACGGATGGCGCTCCGGCTATGACATAAAGGCTTCATAGCGTACTTAAAAAATAAAAGTCCTTGCTGTACATTGTGTTATTCATAGACAACATTTGGTTGCTAGAAACTTAAGTGAACGACTATTTCAATCACTGCAATATGTCATCAAAGCAGTCAATAAAATCCGCAACAGCTCTTTGAATGATAGATTATTTCATCAGCTTTGTGTTACTAATGACGAGGATTTCAACCGTTTGTTGTTTCATACTGAAGTTCGTTGGCTATCAAGAGGCATTTGTCTGACTCGATTTTACAACCTGTTTGACTCTGTTATAGAGTTCTTGGAAACTAAAGATACAGAATTGCGCAACAAGCTCATTACATCAAAGAATGATATAGCTTACATGACAGACCTGTATAAATTGTTCAACGACATGAATCTCCAACTGCAAGGCGATGAACTAAATTGTGACGTACAGTGACGGTCGTTCTGCCGTGATCGACACACGTTTGTTGAGTCACCTATCTTGTCGAGTTCCTACAGTTCAGTGTTTCTCAAACTTGCGACGTATCAATATATTATTGTCTAAAATGTTCAATTGTGGAAAGTGTCACTCTCGGAGTTCCGACGGTGTTAAATGCAACGTCTGCGATCAGCAATTTGACTTCCCGTGCTCAGGAATTACCGAAGCAGGATACAGAAAAATGTCACTAAAAATAAAGAGAACTGGCGTTGCCCAGACTAAAATCAGAAATCCATCACCGCTAGTCTCTCCGCAACCAGCCACGCTAGAAAGCATGCAAGCAGCTTTAGTGAAGATTACTAATCAATTATCATCATTATCATCAATTGTAAATGATGTTAAGGCTATCAGGGATGATTTAAACAACCTGCAAACATCAATGAGCATGGCTCACGATGCTGTAAACAATTTTTCGGAGACTGTAAAGGCACTCGAAGCTCGCGTATCCAAGCTTGAAGGAAATGTCAACATAATACCTACGCTTCAAGGGCAACTTCTACGTCTTGATCAACAAAGTCAAGAAAGAGAACAGTGGGCCCGCGCCAATAATGTTGAGCTGAAAGGAATCCCATTTCAGAAAGGTGAAAACCTTCTTGATATAGTCAACACCATTGGGAATGTCATAGAATATCCTATAAAGAAAGAAGATATCAACTATATTGCGAGAATTTGAAATCGGCAACAAAATTCTATTAAGTCTATTGTAATATCATTTCATAACCGTTATACTAAGGAGGATTTCATTACTGCGGCTCGTCGTAAGAGAGATGTAAACTTGGGAAAAGTTGGATTTAAAAAAGATTGAAAATTCTACGTTAATGATCACTTAACTCCTTATTTCAAGAATTTATTGACAAAAGCGAAATCACTTTCACAAAAAATTTTCAGTAGGTATGGGTAAAATTCTCAAAAATTATGGCAAGGAAATCACCAGAATCTCCAGTAATCTTTATAAAGTGCGAAGCCGATCTAGAGAAAATAAACCAACAAAGATTATTTATATTTGCTACTTATTAATATTACTTTTAACATTTTTCAATATAATATTACTTATCATGTTATTATTTTTTGTCATCACTGGAAGTTTGAGAACCGTCGCCGCTCCATTGTCTACTCTTATCTATACGCTCATTAGGCAAATAAAGCGGTATTATGCCGGCGTCGGTAACTACCGCCTTTATGCTATTAGCACCTGTCCCCCATTCATAAGGTATGTTTTTCTATGCAATTACATTAAAATATCGCGTATATTTTTAATAGGTCGGTCCCCGGTGGTTGTGAGTGTGAGTTTTTATAAATACCTTCATCTTTTGTTTTCTACGTGGTTTATATATTACTTTACTTATTTTATTTTGAATCTATTTACTACCGCATCCATGAGTATTATAATGTTTTTTACCAATTACCTATTGAGTAGATATTTATGGGAATCCATACCTCCACTCCACACTGCCAAATTACGTTTTCTTCATATACATATTATAGAATTCATAATAATTATAATTAGAAATGGCTACGACACTTAGTATGTATTATCAGAACACGAGAGGACTACGTACTAAAACTAATGTATTTAAAAGAAACTTGTAAATGAACGGATATGAAATAGTTTCGTTAACTGAGACTTGGTTAATTGATCGAATCTCGGATCAGGAACTTTTTGATGATAGGTATTTGGTATGGAGGAGAGATCGATGTTATAGCCTCACTTCTCAGATTTATGGGGGTGGTGTTTTGTTAGCGGTTCGCCGAGACATACCTACATTCGAGCGCCCTGAATGGCGGTCCTCCGCCGAAGACATATGGGTCACAATTCGAATCAAAACTAATAAAAGTGAAGTATTAAAGATACATATCTGTTCTTTATATCTCTGTTATGAGAAACAGTGGTATTCTTACGCAAGTCAATTACAGAATTTCACTGACAAGTTATTTGAAATTGTGAGTTCCCATCCGAATGACAAATTTATAGTTACTGGAGATTTTAATTTTGCTTCTGTGGGTTGGTGTGTAGATAATAATACTGGTATTGTTGATCCATGTGAAGTCTCAGGTGCATACCTAGAAAACTTCTTTGACACAATAGCACTTTGTAACTTCCATCAATATAACCATGCACGAAATATCAACGACAAGATCTTAGATTTGATATATTCTAATGACACGTTAGACGTTAACATTTGCTCAGATTCACTTGTGCCCGAGGATCCACATCATAAGGCGTTAGATGTTTTACTGCGATTTGCTGTGCCACACTGCATGGAGTCCAACAAAAGGAACAGATATATTTATGGGTCTGGGGACTACAGCTCCATGTGCTCAGCACTTGATAAAATTCCTTGGCAGTCTTCTCTATATGAAGTCTCGCTGAATGAGGCTGTTTCTCTTTTTTATAATGCAATTTATTCATTACGTGATACCTACATCCCTAGTAAAATTATAAGAAAAAACATTTTTCCTCCCTGGTATAATCTAGCGCTAATAAAAGTTTTAAGGGAGAGGTAAAATATTTGAATAAATATAAAACTTATGGTAACCTTAGTAACTATGAAACATTTTCTTTTCTCCGTAAACGAGCTAAAGAACTTGAATCGAAATGCTACAAATCATACATTTCAAATACCGAAGCCACAATCATAGAAAACCCAAAAGTTTTTTGGTCTTTCGTGAAATCTAAAAAAGACTCTCATGGTTCTCTGCCTTCAGCGATGACCTATCAGAGTACATCAGCTGACAGTGGTGAGGCCATTTGTAACTTGTTTGCATCCTACTTTCAACCTACATTTTTATCGCCAAGCTCAAGCCCATATTGTGGTACTTCCCTCAATACCAGTGATAGCGTAAGTAACAGCATAGCTAGTATAGGTGATATTGAAGTAACACCCAAAGCATTACATAAGTTACTCTCAACCCTAGATGTTAAGAAAGGGGCAGGTCCAGATCTACTGCCTCCTATCCTGTTAGTACGTTGTGCTAATAGCATTGTGGAACTTTTGTGCATTTTATTTACGCGGTCACTTAAGGAGGGGGTGGTTCCCGATTTATGGAAGTCAGCTTTTATAACACCAATTTATAAAAGTGGCAACAAATGTGAGGTTAATAACTTTCGACCGATTTCCAAGCTATGTGTTTTAGCTAAATTATTTGAAAGATTAGTTTACGATCAGCTATATGCTTCGCTATCCTCTTCATTTATAACACAACAACATGGATTTTTGAAAAGAAGATCTACTGTGTCCAATCTTCTGATTTTTAATGACTATCTCAGTCAAGGCATGGATTCTGGGTCCCAAATTGACGCCGTCTTCACTGATTATAGCAAGGCATTCGATCGAATAGATCATACCTTGCTATTAGACAAACTTTATAGGGCTGGAATCCACGGAAATCTGTATAGATGGTTTGTGTTACATTAGAACAGAACTCCGGCTGTTGCAATTAATGGCTTTATATCGTGTTGGCATCGTATCCCATCGGGCGTACCACAGGGGTCTCTACTAGGGCCATTGCTATTTATCATCCTCATAAATGATGTTCATAGCTGTTTTAGGCACTCTAATTTTATTTTGTATGCAGATGATATGAAAATCTACAAAATTATAAATAATACGAATGACACCCTACTTCTACAAGATGACTTACTGCGATTTGAACACTACTGTAAGCAAAATAAACTTGACCTCAATGTTTCTAAGTGCTGTGCTATAACGTTTACACGCAATAAAAATGTTATCCAAAACAATTATTACTTAAAAAAACAAACGTTAAATACAGTTAGCAGTCTTAGAGATTTAGGAATTATTCAGGATTCTAAACTAATATTTGACAAACATATTGATAATATGGTAAAGAAAGCATCTCGTTCATTGGGTTTTTTAATCAGATTATGCAAGGACTTCTCCAATTTGAAAACCATGAAAATACTGTATTGCAGCTATGTACGTAGTATCCTCGAATATGGATCGGAGGTATGGAACCCCTCCTATAACAAATATAGAATCGAATAAATACAAAAGAAATTTTTAAAATATCTACAATTTAAATGCAAGGGCAAAGAGTCGAGTTATTTGGATAGGTGTAAGAAGTATCATTTTCTACCGTTAACTGATCGTAGAAATGCTTCAGATGTGTCTTACCTATTAACGATAGCAGCTGGCAGCGTTGATTCTCCTGATCTATTAAGCGCGATCTCATTGTGTGTGCCTAAACGTACGTTCAGAAATAAAATCCCTTTGAGTATCCCACGGCATCATACAAATTACCGTAAAAATTCGTTCTTTTGCAGAGCCGCAATGGAGTTTAACAAATTAGTATCCAAGGATCCTACCATAGATCTTTTCTATTTAAAACCTATTGCTATAAAACAACTTTACGCAGATAAATTCTTCGGTTCTCAGACATCCAAATGACATGATAAAGGCTTATAAAAGGCTTATATATCTACTTAAAAATTGAGAACAGATGGCGGAAAGCGACTTCGTTTTATACTATGTACAAGCCGTTTCCCGCTCGCTTCGCTGGGCAAAAAAAAAAAAAAGTAAAAAAAATAAGTAGTCTATAACCATCTACAACTAATTCCGCGTCGAATGGTCATCGGTCCATGCCGATCGGTCCAGTAGTTTTCAATTTTATCGCGGTCAAAGAAAAAAAACTTTCATTATAAATATATAGATTTATTTTTCCTGCTTGCCTGGACACGACTGATAGTGAACTCAGTGTTTCATGAAGTGAGAAGTATATATATATATATACATATATGAAGTAGATGTATATATATATATATGAAGAAGTGTATATATATATATGTATATATATATATATATATATATATATTTCTCATTTCATGAAACACTCTGAGTTCACTATCAGTCGTGTCCAGGCAAGCAGGAAAAATAAATCTATATATTTATAATGAAAGTTTTTTTTCTTTTTTTCTTATATATATATATATATATATATAGATAGAATTATGCACGCGAATCGCAGTGATATTGGACGTAGGGTGTAAAAGGTCGTGGACGACTGACTTGAGATAGAGCGGCTTCCACGTCTCCCGGATGTAGTCGTTGTCGACGTGGAGGCCGCGCCGGCGCAGGTTGTCGCGCACGGCCACCACCTGCTCGTACGCGAGCGCGGGCCGCGAGCCGCCCAACGCCTCCAGTTCGGCGCGCACTTCGGCGCGCCGCCTCTGCTCCTCGCTGGGCGACTGCCAGCGGAGCCACCGGTCTCGCCAGCCGGGACCTGCCCCGTTCACACTCACATTATTCAACTTCAATGTGATGAATTCCTTAAATCTTTAACTATTTACCGCTCAAACTCCAAAAACCACCAATCGACACGTGTTTCGCCTCTCAACGAAGCATCCTCAGGATATTCAGCACAGAATAGGATTCAGCTAACCAGTACTAAATAACATTCGGTGATGGTTAGCTAACCGAGTCTGATCTCTGGAATATCCTGAGGATGCTTCGTTCAGAGGCAAAATACATGTCGATTAGTAGTTTTTGGAGTTTGAGCGAAAAATAGTTAAAGATTTTAGAAATTCATCACATGAAATGGACTTCCGCAAAGTAACACCTGAGTCTATACAATACCTTTATATCTTTAAGTTAAATAATAATAATAATAATAAAAGAAAGCCCAATTTCAAGATATTTCTGAACATCAAATCTACTTCAATTCGGTTCGAAAGGAAATCTGCATACTGAAGAAAACTGACAAAAGCACACTCGAATCCATCAATATTCTCTTTGGATTAAATAACCCATAAAAAGGCATAGGGGACCCTTAACGCCGATTACGTTTCATCAAACGCTAGAGGACCCCCTAAGAACATGACTTAAGAACCGCTTTACAGATTTCCTTATACTAGTTCACACATTACGTTAGACGTGGACGCCCATGGACGTTATGGATGTCCATGAGCGGCGGTGATCACTTTTCATCTCTCTCTCTCTCTCTCTGATATCAAAAAAAAAACATAAATAACAAGTTATGAAGCATTAGACATTTCAGTCAAGTATCAGTCTCTCAACATCATGTTAGCACAGAAAACGATTTCCGGTAACCTTTTAAACCTAATAATCTTTTACTAAATTTTTAAGAATATATGACAAAAATATTTAATCGTGATTCTCATTTGGATATTTTTACATGAGGTATCATGACTCATATCTAAACAAGATTATTATGAAAATATACACAATAAAATAATTTAATTAGTCCTTATTTAAGAAATATTAACAAACTAATTTCTCGTTGTTTTTTGGAACAAAGTTCTTTAACACAGCTTGCAGAAGGTTTGAGTTGGCAGAAATCGTCACATAAAGAAAAAGCGTTATATGGGGCGGTACCCGCGCGTCGCGCAGTAAGTTTTTGTTTTAAATCATACGTGAGTTTTGTTGCCTCGTTATTGCAATTAATTTTTGAGAAATTAAAACTGTATCTAATGAACTTCGTTCCTCACAGGAGTCCCCCGACCGCACACATTTTTTTAAACTTTTTAATAATATTATGATCTGTTTCAAAATATCGACTCTAAAAGTAGTATAGTATATGAAAGATAACAAGAATAAAAGAGAAATCTAAATTTTCTGATTTTAAACAACACTTTTTGTAAGACGACTTGACGTATAATAGAGACGCACGTGTTGGTATTCATTAAGCGACGCATTGGAAATTTTGACGGTAGGGATCTCAATTTTTCTAAGTGACTACAAAACGTATGAAAGTGATATTTGGTAACCTGATTCTTCATTTTATTGACTTCATTTTGCCAGTTGCGATACACTATTGATTAACTTTTGTAACAGAAAAAAAATCAAAGAAACCTCTTTTAAAACAGAGATTTACATTTTTCGGTGTAACGGGACTAATTTATGTTTCTGAATTTTCTGTATAGTTTAATGTAAATATATTCTTTATAATATCAGTTGGATTGTTTGAAATTAATAATAGTTTATAAAATAAACGAAAATAACTGTTTTTTTTGTATTTTTCGTAAGCTAGCGCGCGCACGTTTGTATAGAGCAGGTCTATTTTAGTTTAAATTATTGTACATCAATGCGTCACCTTAACTCCTATTGAATGTTACATAATTTGATGCGTAGGGCGTGTCTACCTCAGTGCGTGCGTGTGTGTGTGTGTGTGTGTGTGCGTGTATGTTACCGACCCGTGAGCCGCTTCAGTTCGCCGTCGGCCTCCTTCATCTTGTCCCCCAGCGCAGTCTCCATGAGCGCCACTGCGTCGTCCCAGTCGGCGCGCGCGCCCACGCAGCGGTCTTGGAGCGCGTTTAGTTGCAGCACGCGCAACACCTATGTATTGACACAAGGGTTTTTTTTTCTTTCTTTATGGCATGGCGCACAGTTTAGCGCATTTGCCAATGTCATGTATTAATAAGTCGACTCAAAATCACACGTAAATTAGTTTTTTCCAATCGTAAAACTCCTCTAGTAAAGTGATAGTAAGCTTTACTGAAGCTATAAATTTACTTCTTGGAAATACTTCTTGGAAGAGCGCGAGAACTTCAGCTACACATGTTTATTTATACCTACTCCATTCTTTTCACTTATACAGCACTTTAAAACACAATACTAATTGTACTTTAAAACTCCCAAAAATGTAAAAAATAGAAACTCTAAATGAAATGACAACTTCACTTGTCCCATTCCTGCCAAAAAGTCCTACACAAGGGGTTATTATCAAATAATTTGTAGACCGCGACAGCCACGCGATCACTGCGCGACCGGTGACTAATTGTAATACAAAATTGATATCATGTATGAGTCATACATGATAATAATGTTTTATTACAATTGCAATAGACACGCGATCGTCATACAGTATGACAATTGCGTGTCTATTGCGCCATGACTACAATGTACTTTTCGCGGTAGATTTAGCGCCACTATACAAATTACATTACACAAATTCTTGTTTTGACAGCAGATATCGCGCGATATTGGCTGTCGCATGCTGTCTGCAAGTTACGTAATAAGCGTGGCAGTTTCGCACGGGCAGAAATTTATTTAAAAATAAAATTTATTAATTCCAAACAAACAAAGTTTACCTTATTATAGTATTACCGTGGTATTACTATAGATACGGGGAATTAACGTGATTACCTCTTATTTTGACTTGACGTTACGCCGAGTTGCATCGGCCGTTGTATCAAGTAAACCACTGGTTCCCAAACTTATTTTGTCTACTGAGTCGAGAGCTCATGCAGTCGTTGTCTAAGATGCCTCCTAGCTAAACGAAATTACAAATCACCCCCCAGGCCTCTACACAACGCCCCCATTTTTTTTCTGGGTCTCTTACCGCCCCCTTTAGGCCTGCAGCGCCCACAAGTGGGCGTTATCGCCCACTTTGGTAATGACTGAAGTAAATTTTCGCAACAAGTTTCGCTTGTGTCCGAGGCAGATGCTTTATCATCTACCCTCGACATTTGTAGCCTTTAGGGACCGCTAGACACCACACTCACAGCGTCCACACATTTAACCGATTGTGAAAAACGAGGTTTTGTTCCTTGACTTTTGCTTGCCGTTGAACATTACATCATGAACTGACATTAGATTCCATATAACAGGTTCAAACACACTGAAATAGGAGCTGAAATATACCAAACTAAGGGATACCTTCAATATTTTGTAGGAAAACCAGAAGTTTTATGGATGAAACAGATGAGAGAAAGAAGAATGTGAAGTGAATGGATTGAATATGAATGTGAACAAAACTAAGGTTCTGGTGTTTGAAAGGGAAGCGGTACAGACGAAATGTGAGGTTTGGGTAAACGGAAAATGTCTTGAACAAGAGAATGAAATTGTGTATCTGGGCAGTGCGTTTTTGAGGGATGGAAGATGTGAGTTGGATGTGGAGAGACGGGTAGCTGCTGGCGATAAAGTGAACGGTGCTCTGTCCGCATTAGTGGGCAGTGTGAATATATCTAACTCAGCCAAAATGGCCATCCCTAATGTGGTGTTGGTGGCGACTTTATTGTACGGTAGTGAGTCCTGGATATGCCCGAAATCGAGTGAAAGTAAGATAAATGCAGTAGAAATGAGATCTGTTAGAAAGATGTGCGGTGTCACCCTTGCGGACAGGATGAGCAATGAAGAGATACGCAGTATGACAGGCTTGCACGACAGTGTTATTGTGGAAATAAAGAAAATAATGCTTAGGTGGTTCGGGCACATAGAAAGAATGAGTGATGAAAGACTGACGAAGAAAATATACAGAGCGAAAGTGAGTGGTAAAAGAAGCCAAGAAAGAACAAGGCTGACTTATGAAGATCAAATAATATATAATGTAGGCATATATTGATTGGCTCATTGGCACAGTGGCATATGCATTTGCTTTTCAAGCTAGGGTCTCTGGTTCGATCCCCGGTCAGGTCAATTTAGAAAACAAACTTTTCTAAATTTTCTAAATACTGGGAACTCCCTCAAAGTTTGTTGTGTAGTACCTATAGTACAAGCTTACTGTTTAGTTTGGGATCACACAATCCGTGTAATTGTCTGGAGTATTATTAAAAAAAAATATTAAAATATATGCTCTAGTACCCGTGCGAATCCGGGGCGGGTCGTTTGTATAATATATATAAATACGATGCACTATATATATACATGAATGTACAGTGAGTGAGCGCGGTGCAACTCACGTCCTGCGCTCGCTCCTCCCACTCGTGTCGCCGTAGTGCTTCCTCGACGGCCTCCCTCTTTAACGGCTCGTAGAGCGGGTCCGCGGCCGCGGCCGCCGCCGCCAACAGCCCCTCGAACTCCGCCCGCAGAGCGTCCTGTCCCGCTCGCACGCACAGCGCGGCCAGCTCGCCCTCCGCCCACTCCCGCAGCTTTATATCCACGAACGTGTTGAACTTGTCTGTCGACAACCACTCATTCTTTCTTTCTTTCTTTATGGCGTAGCGCACAGTTTAACGCATTTGCCAATGTCACGTATTAATACGTAGAATCACAAGCATATTAGTTTTTCTTATCGTAAAACTCCTGCAGTAGTGATAGTAGGCTTTACTGAAGTTATAAAGGACTTCTTGGAAAAGCGCGAGAATTTCAGCTACACATGTTTATTTAGACCTACTCCATTCTTTTCATTTAGACAGAACTTTAAAACACATATACTATCGCTTTTGTACATTAAAACTACCAAAAATGTAAAAAAATAGAAAATCTAAATAAAATGACAACCTCACTTCTCCCGTTCCCGCCAAAAAGTCCCAACGACTGACTACTGATCTTTTTTTTTTTAAATTATTTATGGCGTTACTGACCACTGAACTGTGCTACTCTCGGCCCAAGAAACAACGGACGGAGACATAAGTTGCTCCTATCACCGTGTCTCAAACGAATTTTCCTGTCTCTTTCTATCTTATCGAGCGTAAAGCACGAGTAAAACAAACCCTAGTAAGTATGACAACCTCGCACTGTCAGTGTAATGCGAAGCAATTTATGAATCGGTCATGAAATAATTATTTGCAAAACACTCGTAAATCCTAAGTGTTTTAGCTACTAATATTATTCACAAAAATGAAAATGTATCTACTTCTGTGTATAGTACTGTAAACGTCCTTAGTCACTTACATTAGTAAAAATCTAGTCGGTAAACAAAAAAAAAACCCTTAAAGGCCATGCTCTTAGAGCAAGTACTCCGTTTGTGTTACTTGGTCCAAAATGCAACTCGTCTCCCACACTTCAAGTCTACTGATAATCACCAAACATGGTCAATATATACATAAGTTCAATATGCTCATCATATTCAAGGTTAATTCGAAAGGATGGGTAAATGCGAAAGGGTTCCCGGCTATTGACAAAAAATAAACACATACAGTTTAAAAAGTTCAATTTTATTTGTTCATCAGCGCCATCTATTGACAGTATGTTTATGTTTATCTATTGACAATATGCTAAAACGCATGACAGCTGTTGGTTGTAATCAGCTGACATGTATGATCATATTGAACTTACTTTGGCAACAATAATTACGTTAATTTCTACTCGCTCACTCGCTCGTTAATTTCACAACGGCTCCACTTGGATGAAAATTGCCATCGGATTTATTTTTAGATCGTAAGAATGATATTATACAATTAACACAGTATTCTAAATCGTATACTTTACAAATACCTACTATATTTCGTATTACTCAAAACAAACATTAAATATTTCAAAAACTACATTTACTTGAAGGTACTGCGCATATTATGTGTACGTAATGAACTCTAAATACATATTTTTAAATAGCAAGGTCACGTGAAGGTCGTCCATACTCATATCAATGGAGAAGGGATCGAAGTAGAACGTAGCTGTACTTCTCGCACTCACAGTAACTGCCAACGCTCGTCCGCCGTGCATCTGATACGTATGCGACACTGTATAGTGATGTGGGGTTAGAATGTACTATTTCATTTTACCCTGTTTGTTTATATTACCCCAACTACACATTTCACAAATGTCTTTCATAAAGTTTTATATCCCAAAATAAATTTTAATGTCTTCTTTTGACAATGAATGGAACTAGAATATATTGTTACATTTTACCCCGTCTGTTTATTTTACGTTGCAATACATTTCATACCAGGAAAAAATCATGTTTCAAAATATCTTTTACGTAACTAACTTTTTTTTTCAAATTACATAATAATGTTTTGTTTCAATCATTACAATTTCAAAATATTTCTGCAACATCAAAGTTATCTTTTAACAGAGTACAGGGTTAAAATATTTTATACCCAACTACGTGAATTTATAAAATGAATGTATCACTCGCGGTCTGTATGTTACAAGATACTCTATCAGTTCGCCATATTATGGCACCCTAGTAATAATATAATGCTGAGTTTGAGTCACACATTTGATGTATGTGTGTATGTATTTGTATATGTATATCTGTGTCTGTGTATATTTGTGTGAGCCCATGGGTGTGTATAATTGTCTTTGTATGTGTATAGTGTGCTTGTGCGTGTATATTTGCGTGCATCTGTTCGTGTGTATACATGCGCGTGTCTCTGTGTATGTATGTTGTCTGTGTGCGTGTCTGTGTGTGTGTATGTGTGTGTGTGTGACGTGACTGACCGACGTCGTCGGTGGCGGCGGCGGCGGCGGGCAGGTAGATGTGCGCGAGCACGGCGGGCGCGGCGGCGCGCCACAGCGAGCCGCGCAGCGCCTGCTCCCAGCGCGCCGGCGGCACGGCCGACAGCTCCGCCGACTGGTCCAGCAATTCCGCGCGTGCGCGCTCGAACAATTCGTCGCGGTCCAGTTCACGCTGTCTAACCACAGACACCAAATTACCCCAATTATAAACTTTTACAGTCGACATTATGTACGTGGACCAATAATAAGGCACTGTTCGTATAAACTTTCAATCCTTTGCGTTGCATTATAAAATATTTAAAAACGATAAATTAAGGCGATTACTTTTTATTTTGGCTTAACATTTCGGCTGAGCTGCGACACGTCAAGCCAAAATAAAAGGCAATCGCGTTAATTTCCCGTTTTCAGATAGTCACCGTCTAACTCAACCATACTCAACGCGCGGCATGCAGGTCAGATATAAGTCGCCGAGCTTTATTGAGCGGCCCGATAAGTTAAAACAAACTTAAACGTAATGTAGTCTGCTTAAAATAGCTACTATGACGTGGCCGGAAAAAGAACAATGTTGAGTATGAATGGTCTAAATTATGCTGTCCAAACGGATACGAAATTACCTCACTTGGGGTAACATTCAAATTTATGATGCAACATATTACTTATAACCTATCAAGATTATGTGTGAACCAATTTATTGCAATGCTATTCATGCTGTCTATTCAAGTACAAAGTTACCCCGGGTAATGCGGTAATCTTGGAATTACTGTGGTGATATATTTGAAACTAGACCAACAAGCCTCTTAAACTGTCCAAACACGGAAACTAAATTAACATAAATGGGGCAATATTGGAATCACTGAAACATCCTAAGCTTTGAGATTACTAGTTTTCTACTAGCTATAATTGAACGAAACTTATTGGTATAAATACTTGCTAGATAGTTAAAAATACACTTACTAATATGGTATGAATTTATTATTATAGTAAATGTAACAGATTAGAGACTTAGAGATGTGTACTGTGTAGCCGCAACGTAACTAGCAGTTGGCGGCGGGGGCCTCCCCCGCCCGCACCCCGCTCCTCGTTGTCGTACGCGACAATAATAATTACCACATCAATCGTCAAAACAAACAAAATGCATTAAGCAAACGACCTTAGACGAATATGATTATGCTTAGGTATGTATATAATGAAATCTGGTCTATACTGTAAGTCTAGAACTAAGCCATTAAGAATATAATGCTAAACTTATTGAAAAGTGGGTGGTCTCACCTAGGGAACGTGTTCTTCCATTCCGTTTCCAAGTTGAAACGCATTGCCTTGAACGCATCAGCCTGTTGCTCGACAGATGCTCGCACCATACGCCAGAAACATTCTGCCACGGCCATAGATAGGTTCCGAGTCGTCACTTGAGATGGAGTCACTAGACCTTCTCTGTAACAGACACAATATTACATTAAGTTCAAATCCGACTCGGAGACATCAGCTTCGCGTTATATTTTAAAATGATATTACATTAACACAAAAATATTTAGAAAATTAGAAATATATTTAAAAAGTGTAATTTTATAAGTGAATTAAAACTTGATAAATTCAAACATTACGTCGTATAGTTTCCGAGAAATTCGTCTGTGACAGATGGATAGATGAACAGACGCGTGAGTAGTCTTATGAGTGTTCTGTTTTTTTTTATAGGAGGTATAAATTCTAAAATATATGTCTTTGTTGTCATTCAATTGACATATTGTTACGAGCTGAGGGTAATAAGATGCCGGTTAAGGGTGCAAATATTTTATTTTCCTTCGTACGAGCAGATGTCAAGAACACGCGAACTTAATTACGGCGGTCCCTAGTCTTCGTAGTCGCCCTCGAAGTAGGTACTCGCGTAGTAGTCACCGAAGGTACACGCTTCACTCAATAACAACGTTTCCGAATCGCAGAGTTCTTCTATCCAAGGTCGTCGCAGTAGTCGTCGTAGTGGTCTATGTAATTCGCCTTGATGTCGCCTCGATGTATCGCTTCGATCGATAGTTGAGAAACATTGACTCAAACATTGGCGGACACGGAGCTCTATTTATAGTCGGATAAAACGAGGGTGGAACTTTCTAGTTAATTACGCTCGCTAACAGTAATTCGACATTGTTCTCGACGCCGCCTGTTTGCATGAGTCATAGGTACATGACACGTCATCGCTCGAGAATATTCGAGGTGCAACTTTGTTCTTCTTTCCTAATTTGACTTCGACAGTAGACCTTAAAGATAGCAATGCGTTTTTAGGTCATAACTTTGCAAAGCCTAGGTCTCGAGATATAAGCACTAAAAGTTACGTTTTCAGTTCCATTAAAAATCGACCTTATTCCTTACGTATAAGGTCCAACCGTAACAATATATTTAGAGAAATATACTCATACTCACTTAAACAGCTTGGATGATCTAAAGAACCTCTCTTCATATTCTCTGATACTCTGTATTGAGTCGTCTTTCCGGCTACGACCCGTCACTACGGCGTAGTACCCCAATGCTTTCATTGGGAACAATTTACCCTCCAGAATACGACGGATCTGGGAAAAAACAATATACATTTCACATCTATTTTAATTTACCCCCAGATTGTCTGACTTACCCCTACTCATATTGCAACCACAGTAATAACATGGGTGTGCCAGATTTTTTTTATAATAGAATCTTATCTGTTTATTTATAAAATTAAGAGGAAAATAAGAGAAAGAAGGTGTGCCATTTGTGGAAATTACTATTACTATAAGAGTAGTCCCTTACATTTCAATGTACCAAGTTAGGCAAGACGATTACTGCAAAGTCGAGGCGGTGAGAGAGCATAGTTCGTACACAGAAATAAGAGTGAAAGCAGAGGCATCTTGTCTCTTATTGTTGTTAAAATAATCGAAAAAACGAACTGATAGAATGGCGGCTTCGAGACCATGTCTGCCTTTCGTTCTATATTCAGTGAGTGCAGTTACATTTGGTACAGGTGTTTTACAAAAAATAACAAAAAAAATCTGACCACATTGCAGGATTCGAACCCGCGTATTTTAGTATTTTAGCTTGGTGGATCTACGATCTACTGTATAACTGAGAAGGTAAACTCCGTTGTGAAATCAGAAGAGTTTAGAGTCTAGCGGTTTTAAATGTGTCAAAACATAGAGAAAACGAATGTTCTTAGAACTGGATCCTAGCTTGATTGATTTTTTACCACCGTAAAGTTCTATATTGTAAATTTCATCGAAATCGTTAAGAGTCGTTTTCGAGAACGCGAATATAAATATATAAATATTGCTTGTATAATACTACTCTTTTAAATAACATAGTATCTTAAAATAAAGGAAGTCCATGAAATTTAACATTAAACTCATTGTTCAGGAAAATAAATAATCCATTTTTCTCCAAGACTTTTAGCCATAAACTTTATAAATAACTCCAAAGCCAGACGCCGTGTCCGAGCAGTAATGATGAGCTAAATCGGATAACATGATCAGTCGCCATTTCGTTAGAAAATAGCACCCACACATCTATATTTTATCTGATGCTTGCCTTAGTTCTTCTTCTTGCATTACTTCGTAGTACGGGACAGGCTGTCTGAAGTTATGAAGTCTATGCTTTCATAATTATTTTTCACTTTATTTCCTTATTATAAGTACATTATTAAAGTGATATGTGTTTTTAAAAAGTACTTGTTGCAAAGTGGACTTAGACATATTATTTCAACTAATTAAAAAAAAAACAAAAAAAGTCTGACCATATTACAGGATTCGAACCCGCGCATTTCGGCGTGGTAGACATACGCTCTAGTCATTGATTGATTGCTATTGAGAAGGTAAACTTTGCTACAAAATTAAAAAAGTTTAAGAGTTTAGAAGTTTTAAGTGTGTGAAAGACGAAGAAAACGATTTTTTTCAAAATTGAGACCTAGCTAGATCGATTTCTCACCCTCCTCAAGCCCTATATTGTATATTTCTTCGAAATCGCCAGACCCGTTTTCGAGAAAGCGACATATATATATATATATATATATATATATATATATATATATATATATATATATATATATATATATACACAAATATTGCTCGTTTAATATAATAGTGGATTAGGATAATATAATAATAATAATATTCCAGACAATTACACAAATTGTGTGACCCCAAAGTAAACAGTAACTTTGTAATATGGGTACCACTCAACGAACTCTGGGGGAGCTCCCGTTAACGCCCAGAGTACAAGCCAATATATTATATATTGGTTTCTATATTGGAAAAGTTCATTTCATAAATTGACCTATTGAATAGGGAACGAATATGAAACCCTGGTTATACTCTGCTACGCGCCAATGAGTTAGTCCAATGGCTTCCATATTAATTTTGGACAAAGACATTATGTTAAAAAATTGGAAACAAAATAAAAATTGTTCAATTTTTTGTTTTAAATTTCGAATAGCAAGTGTTGATGCACTAGGATCAGACACACTGAGAGAGGAAGAACTGAGATATACCAAACTATGGAATATCCTCCTATTTTGTACGAAAACAGGAAGATTCACGGATGAAATAGAGGAGGGAGGGCCAACAGGCCAGCAGTAACCTCACTTTAGGACCTCAGATCCAAGGAGTAGGGCTGAATGGCCTCTCTTGTGGGAGGCTGACAGCCGGTCTGCAGATTGGCGAACCCTACATAGAGTATACATCTAAGTGTAAAGATGACAGAATGAATCTGCAGTTACATAAATATAGTCAGACAAGACCGATACAGTTCCACATTTGCCTTTTTGGCTAGTGCCCTAAGAAGAATATCCTAGAAGAAGCAGTCCCAAGACGCACTTACCCTGTTGGGGTTGGCGAGATTCTCCTCAGCGAGGTCCACCTTAGTGAGCACGAAGATGGTCCTCTTGCCCTGAGGGTCGCACGACGCCACCAGATCCGTCACATTGCTGCGTTCGGCGTCCACTGACCCGTCCTGGAAACGGTAATTCGTTTGGCGGTTACAAATATCTATGTGACTTTTTGAAAGGAGAGGGATCTTTAGATACAAAAGTATTGTGTTAAAGTTGAAACTGTGCAAGTGTTGAAAAATTGGAAAGTTTGAATAAAAGTGAAGCCAGTGAAGATTTCCTATTGTTCTAAGGAGTTAAGGCGACGCATTGATAAATAAAAATTTAATCTAAAATAGACCTTCTCTTCTATGCCAACGGGCGCGCGCTAGCTTACGAAAAATACGAAAAAGCAGTTATTTTCGTTTATTTTAAAAACTATAATTAATTTGAAAACATCCAAATGTCATTTTGAGGAATATGTTTAAAGTAAATTATACAGAAAATTTAGAAATATAAATCGGACCCGTTGCTCCGAAAAATATAATTCTCTTTTAAAAAGAGGTTTCTTTGATATTTTTTTTGGCGTTACAAAAGTTAACCAACCGTGTATCGCAACTGTCAAAATGAAGTCAATGAAATGAAGAATCAGGATACCAAATATCACTGTCATGCGTTTTGTGGTCACTTAGAAAAATTGAGATACCTGGCGTAAAAATTTCCAATGCGTCGCCCTAAAGCCTATTAGCACTTTACTGCGGCGCGGCGCTATATATATATATATATATGTATATATATATATATATATATTAAGAAATACAGTAATTACTTAAGTCCGTTCATTCGATACCCAATACGGCACCTTTAAAACAATTTTTTTTTAAATTCATGACTATGACCTATAGAGGATGCCATATTGAATTTAGTGTGACGTCACATAGTCTATAACAAGCAGACGATCAACTCTTCTAACGATACCTCATTTGTCAAATTATGACAAGTAGTTTGGAAATTATGTGGCTACAGATGAACATGCATACATACATACAGAGTGAAATCATAACCCTCCTTTTGGCTTATGAAAGCTTGTGTAAGTAAAAATATGAAATATGGTGCCAGTATATAAAAGAGAAGAAGAACACTGTTTATGAACCTGTCAAACGTATATTTCCGCATTTTGTTTCATTTAATTTAATGTATTTTTGTATGAAAGGAACCAGGAGTGTTGTTTTACCTGTATACATAATATGATCGCGTTCGGATTGTCCATGTATTGTTTAGTCATCTGTTTGATTGCTTCACGCGTGTCGGTCGCCATATCCACTGTTTCAGTCTGGAAAAAACGTTATTTAAGTTATAACGACTTTAATTTTTAACCATTTTTTAACACAATATTCTCTTGCACTATTATGTAGTATGTCTGTGATCTATGGTTTTTGAGATATGATAACGATGGTTTGACGCTCATTCCTTGGTAACTTGGAAGATCGCTGGTGTGTGATGCCACTTGTGTCGATACACTTGCTGTTTCCCATGTGCCGGCGACTTCCAAGTCAGCAGGTGCCGCGGCCAGCACTGCCGAGAACTTGAAGCACCGTAAGTATGCGACTCTCTCTGAGAGTTTCATATTTACGCCCTTTGCAGTCGAAACTTTGGGTCCCTGGGGCCCCGAAACCCATCGACTGGCTTCTGATATTTGTAAGAGACTGGTCGAGGCTTCGGGAGACCGCCGGGCTGGCAGCTTCTTCCGCCAACGAATCAGTTTGGCTATTCAAAGAGGCAATGCTGCCAGTCTGCTAGGTACCTTGAGCAATGACAGCTTTCTAAGCGGCAACTTTGAGGAAGTTTATTATTTAAGATAATGTGTAGTTTTAAGTTTGTAAATAGTAACATATGTATGTACTTTTTGTTAATAAATGATTTGATAAAAAAATACGAATTCTGTAAGAATAATTTTAAATAAAGATACATAAGTACGACGAGGGAATTACTTCACGTTCATTTGCAAGTTTCCGTTTATTGAGAACTAGTTGTAACTAGCGGTTTTACCCGCCTTTACGATATAAAAAGGACCCTAGATTACTTTCAAAATGTTCTCTACCTGCCAATGAAAGTTGCGTCACAATCGGTTCAGCTGTTTCAGAGATGGGGCCGGACAAACAAACAGACAAACAAAAATTTTAAAATACTGATTTCGGTTTTGGTTACGTGCAAATAACCATTCAACTTTAGAAAAAGATTATCATATATAAGATATCACAGACAGACACTTCGATTTTACTTATATTTAAAGATGTATAGATGGACGATATGGTATTGCAATATAACTTTTTCTTTTTGGATTTTACTCCTTAAGAATCGATTTTCATATAAGGCCCCCGGTATGAAAAAAATATGAGGAGTAAAATCTACTCATCGAATGACCTCGTTACATTTTTTGTGCGCAACCTATTGTGCGCATGACTTTCACTTTCAAATCCAAGATGGCGAATATTACTTTTTTGGATAAATCGATATGGGTGTCACATTATAGGTTTCTCGGGGTGCTGATTACGAAAATTATGTTTATTTTCGAATCCAAGATGGCGAATATAATTTTTTTTGATAGATCTACATGGGTGTCATGTTCTAGGTTTCTCGGGGTACTGATTGACTAATGCCTGTGATGTTATATCTGAATCTGACACACTAACATTCTCTGTTTATGGTCGAGCCCTATATATAGTTCCACATAGGCCTATCCTATTGTGCCACTGTTTCAACCCACAGCTATTGTCTTTTCTTTGTGTAAACTATTTAATTTTTATGTATATTTTGTTACTAGCTGTAATAAAGTATAATATTTATTATGTTGCATTCCCGTTCTGACTCATTCCTTGTCTATTGTAATTCAATTCAGTATCGCCCCTATTTTGATGTAGTCATGTTCTGGATTACCCCTATATTGTCACGGGCGTATTCTGGCCCACATTTCTTATTTTTTGCAGCTGTTTTCTGGCTTACTTCTAGTCTGACGCAGCGTAATCCGGTCAACCCCTATTCTGTCACAGTTATGCTACTTATCTCAATTCTGTCGTAGTTGTTCAGGCACACTCCTTTTCTAAAACATCTAAAAACACGAGAAATTAACGCGATTAAATTTAATTTGGGCTTGACGTTTCAGCAGAGTTGCATCAGTTTGACCTTGAGTTTACGTGAAACCACGGCCGATGCTACTCGGCCGAAACGTCAAGACAAAATAAAAGGTAATCGCGTCAATTTCCCGTGTTTTTAGATATTTTATAATGCAACGCGAAAGTTTAAAAGTTTATATCGCTCCTTTTTTGCCTAGACACGTTCTTGGCCACCCCAATTCTGTAACAGCCACGTCTTATTCCACTCCTATTCCATCGCAGACAAGTACTTGACCACCCCTATTCCGTCACAGACAAGTTCTAGACCACCCCTATTCCGTCGCAGACAAGTTCTTGACCAGTCCTATTCCGTCGCAGACAAGTTCTTGACTACCCCTATTCCTTCACAGATAAGTTCTTGACCACCCCTATTCCGTCGCAGACAAGTTCTTGACCAGCCTTATTTCGTCGCAGACAAGTCCTTGACCACCCCTATATCGTCACAGACAAGTTCTCGACCACCCCTATTCCGTAGCAGACAAGACAAGGGCGAGCCGGCCCAGCAGCAGCACTCACCGAGATGACACCCGGCAGGTCCACGAGCACCATGCGCTGCAGGCCGGGCCCGCGCACCGACATGGCGATGACGTCACTGGACACGGTGCGCCCGCCGCGCACGCTGTTGCGCATGCGCAGCTCCACCTCCCTTCGAAATATTCCACACGATTACACCGATTGCGTTACTACACACTGTACACTAGGCTTGTACTAGAAGTTTCACACAATAAGACAACTTAAGACAATTCGTTTTCTAGATTAACCTCGTTAGGAATCGAACCTGAAGAGGCAGACTTAAAAAAAGCTTGTAAAATTGATGCAATAATCACGGTGCCCGCGGGCCATTTACAATTATACTTAAAATATAAAGTATACAATTTTTTTTAAAAAAAATCAATAAAAATGATACATCAAAATGGATTAAGGAAAAAAGTTATTACTTATTTTATGAATGACAACATTTTATTTTTATGGGATCATTTTAACATGATATTTCCTAACCATAACCACGTATTTGAAACATTCTCCTTTCTGTAGAAATTTCATATTTCCGAGAGGAACATAAAGCGATATATTACGGAGAGAAGTTACTCAATCAGTCAGTTTATTTTAGTATGCAGGATTTCTTTTTGAATAAAACATAGATTCTATGTTCAAAAACACTGCGATTGAGTTTACTTGAATAAATTGATTTGATTTTGAATTTATTATATATATCTTATATTTTTTTGAGTATTGCACAAACAGACACACGCACATAAAAATATAAATGCAGATTAAAATTAATTTTTTTATGTTTGTTTTCGTTTTTCACACTATTTAGCCCATAATTGGTACTATTTTACAATACTGAAATAATGTATTTTTAAACAGATTTTCAGCTTTAAATAAAAGATATACTCACTTTCTTAAATCGGCGAGATCAGATTCCTTGTTGAGGTCAAACTCACGTGTGGAGTCTCTGAACTGAGCCACGTGGTATGGACCCTCTGATAACGTCACTTTAACTGGAGCCCTGTACATTTTAAACCTCAGAATAATAACGCTTACAAAACTTAGTAAGCGTTTGAAATAGAAGCAAAATTAAAAAAAAAATACACATTATAGTGTTGGTTCCAATTTTATTCTACGGTAGTGAGGCCTGGGTATGCCTGAAATGGGGTGAAAGTAAGATAAATGCAGTAGAAATGCGATCTCTTAGAAATATGTGCAGTGTCACCCTTGTAGACAGGAAAAGCAATGAAAAGATACGCAGTATGCAGGGTTGCACTACAGTGTTATTGTAAAAATGAGAAAAAGACTGCTTAAGTGGTTCGGACACAGAAAGAAAATTGATGGCAGACTGATGAAGAAAATCTACACAGCGAAAGTGAGTGGTAAAAGAGACCAGGGAAGACCAAGGCTGAGTTATGTAGATCAAATAGCCAGAATGTAAGCAGACGAGATGATTTAAGGAAGCAATAGAAGAACGAGCATGAGATTTGAGGAAGCGAATGAAGTATCTAAGGACCGCGACGCTTGGCGCTCCGTCCTCTCTGACTACTCCGTTAGGGATATAGCAATGTACTTGGACCTATAAATGCTGCATTTGCAGGGTCAGCACTTCTCGATCGCATCTCTCTCAAATAAAATAGAGAAAATAATAATGCTCCATTCAATTGCACCAATCTTGCGACCCCAAATTAAAAACTAGCTTTGTAATACAGATATCACATAATGAACTGAGTGAGTTCCCAGTGACACCCTTGGTAATGGCTTGGAGGGTACACCAATTTAGAAAAGCTCATTTCCCAAATAGACTTTATCGGGAATCGAACTCAAAGCCTCGGCTTGGAAAGCAAATACTCTACCACCGTACCGACCAGTACAATAAAAGGACGTCATGAGAGTCATCACATAACATGTCAGAAAGAAATAAAAATGCTTCTAATATTTTACTTTAAAAGTAACAAGTATTACATTTTCATTAATGCACTAATTTTGCATACATGCATAACTTTATAGCTTCACTATTTGTTGCCTGCGACTTCAACCGCGTGAAATTAAAAAAAAAGCAGCTCATGTCCTTCCCCAAGGTTTAATCTATCTCCATATTCTACATCAAAATCAGTTCAACAATTTAGCCACACACAAAATTAAACCCTTCCCCCCCAACTCCGTGCCCATCGCGAGTGGGATTTTACAAAAAGTGAAACATGTTTCATTGTTTTTTAATAACCAATATATGTGTTTGTGTATGTGTTGTGTGATAATTATTGTGCAGTGAGAAAAATGAAGATGCGCGCCTGCGCGACCATCTCGAGCACGGAGGTCTTGTATGTGATGCGTGTGCGTGTGTGTGCGTGTGTGTGTGTGCGTGCGTGTGTGTGCGTGCGTGTGTGTGTGTGTGCGTGTGTGTGTGAGTGTGCGTGCGTGGCCAGTACCGACCGCGTGCACATCTCCCCGGCGCCGCGGGGGAAGATGCGCGCCTGCGCGACCATCTCGAGCACGGAGGTCTTGTATGTGATGCGTGTGCGTGTGTGTGCGTGTGTGTGTGTGCGTGCGTGTGTGTGCGTGCGTGTGTGTGTGTGTGCGTGTGTGTGTGAGTGTGCGTGCGTGGCCAGTACCGACCGCGTGCACATCTCCCCGGCGCCGCGGGGGAAGATGCGCGCCTGCGCGACCATCTCGAGCACGGAGGTCTTGCCGGCCGACTGGTCGCCCACGACCACGACCCGCGGCAGGCGGTCGGCCCCGCCCGCGTCCCAGCCCGCCAGCTCGTCCAGCACCGACGAGTACATGTCGATCAGCGACCGCTGCACGTAACACACTTATGGTTACTGACATTTTTCATCTCGCAATTCTTGGCTACAGTGGATCTCGGTAGTGCGTCGTAATTATAGCGGGACTCGCAACAAATTAGTGTTGATCGCACGCGGTTTGTACGTGTGCGAGATAATATATACGCCCCGTGGCACGCACACAACAATATTTAAGGGGATTATGGGTGATAATTGTAGCTTCAGTTGAAGTCGCACATTAGGCGCGGTTAATTATGTACTAATCGCCACCCACACTTATTCACAAGGAATTTAACGACAAGTTCTCTTCTATAGACTTCTTTGTTTGTCATTGGAATCCTTTAAAAGACATTAGCAAAATTCTTACCAACTAACACATACGGTTCTTACTATATTTTCTTAAATATACCTATATATTAGGAAAATGCTTATACGCTAATACGATCTCTTAAAATGTATTTGTATGTGTGTGTGTGCGTGCATTAACATGTATTAGTGAATATACGTGTACCGCATATTTAATTTATTTATTCCTTATATATTTAATAACTCGTTTATATATCCATTTTTATTGCTTTTCTCTCCTACTCATTTATATATTATTGCTATCTCAGATTGCGTATGTGCGCTTTGTAAATTGCCTGTGATAGTCGTTACTTTAATTTATTTTAATTCTATATACGTAAAATCCTTTAATTTTTAGTACTCGACATTGCAATACTGAAATTTTCAAGAGGTGTGGATTTTGAGTAAATAAATAAATAAATAAAATACCTTGACCTTCCTGGCTGGAGGCTGGCGACCCTGCCTCAGCAGCATATTCTGCTGTCGCAGTTCCCTGTTCTCTTGCTCCAGCCGCTGCAATTCACGCTGGTAACGCGCCTGCAGAGTCAACACCTCCTCTTGCAGCGCATGCACGCGCCTTTCTGGTCGTATAATTGAATTAATTTTTATATATTTGTAGGTGGAAATAATAAAAGGCACCCATTTGACTATTCTATGGCAAAGCGCGACTTCCGGTTTAGAAAGGATAACGCGCTAACGAAACGTCGGGGCCAGCACTGAGTCTGTTAGACTAGGGCGCATTTCTCCGACGGATCGTTTGCCATTATTAAATTTCCAATTACCTACGTAATAATTGTTACATAAGAGTTTTCTGTCGTTTGCTCATTAACTTTGTCCTAACGGTGTATTCTATAGAGTAGTTCGCCGGTGTTAAGATTAGGTACCTATATCTCATGGCTGAGTTGTAAAAGCACGAATTCCACCGTGTCTTTTCCGACATATTTATTTGGTAGGTATTTGTTTAATAAGCTAGACAACTATTTCTGAACGACTTAGTTAAAAGATAGGTTTAGTAAGTATGAACAAAACTGTAAAATATTCGAAATACGATGAAAAATATAAGTTATTCTTTTTTAAACTTTAGTAGTGGGAATAGTGGGGACAAGTTCCATCTCTGTTACTCCTAGCCCTGTACAATGTCATCGCGACTTTGTGATGTCACAGCTATGTAACGCTATCTCCCTCTAGCTCATCCCCACTCTGTTACAACTACTGAAATTTAAAACCCAATAATTCGATTTCTGTCAATGAACGTCAATTACTTTTATCTTAATCACATTCAAAATGTTTAATTATTTTAATAGAATGTATAAAATATACCACATTTAAGAGCAGATATTTAGTCTATTATAGGTACAGTGTCTAACTTCCTTTTATGTAACTGTCACACTCATGGGTCTGTTGGAAGAAACTAAAGGAAATATGCTATACCCTTTGCTAAAATATTCTATGTGTAACATTCTTTTTGCGTATGTTGCGTGTGCAATTAATATTAACATAGAAAATTAGTTTCACAATTGAACTGGCTGTTAGCGTCACTATAATTTCAATCACATTGATCTGTGATAATTTTGTAACATTTTAATGGAAAGAGTGGGTTTAAAATGGGTGGCCTACATATTAATAAGGCCATATATAAATCTAAATTTAAACTTTGTAAAGTTGCTGTCAAGTAGCAATCAAGCGATCGTGTACAGTGTAATCAAATGGAGGTAGTCAGAGATAATTTGATTCTAACCACTGCCATTTGTTATTAAATAGAAATAGTCTAGTGCAATCAGAATTAGTATTATTTTTTCGAATGCTCATTAATTATATAATCAAAATTAATAATTAAATCAGTGATATATTAATTGAATACGTAGTATGTATACTTACCATAAGCTGCAGCTTCTTCTTCTTTCGACGGCGACTTACTGGTGGATGGTGATGGTTTGCTTAGTAAGTTGTTCACTATCTTTGGAGAAGGCTCTGCGGGGTGTACAAATAATAAACAATAAGGATTGTAATGTTTAAAAGCCACAAATATGTGTAGAAACATGTGGTTAATGGATTTCTATATACATATTAATTAGAGACTGATTATTATTATTACAATCCACATACAATATATTCTTCTCATCCTATGTTATTACACTTGAGACATATGTTTAAATTCAAAAAATTTATTAAGAGGGAGCACGACGAACCATGACACACATGCATACGTTGTAACCCCAACGAGGTAGTTAGCGAACACGAAACACCAACCATTTCAGTCCTTATATACATATTTCGTTCTGTCTTCGAATCTTATTGTTCTACCCACACAGGTCAGCAAAGGGATTTTATGGGGAGCGGTTGGGCGTTCATTTTAATTATTTGCAAATTGTTTCTACTGGATATTGTGACGTAAAATTGGCGTAGTTTTGCGTCCCAAGTATCTAGCTGTCGTGCATTGTATGGAATTGTTGAAATAAGTGCTTATTTAGTAGCGTGAACTTGAGATTTTTTTAGTGGCTTAGTTTGCCTCAGTGGATCCCACTAGAAAGACTGCTTCAATATATTTGTCGCCAGAAACTAAGAAACATTAACATGTATTGCGTCTACATTTTAATGAAATAAAATGAAGAATGTATCATTTCATTACTGAAGATATCGGCTGTTATGGGCATACTGTACACATCGGCTGTTATGGGCATACTGAAGACATCGGCTGTTATGGGCATACTGAAGACATAAGCTGTTATGGGCATACTGAAGACATAGGCTGTTATGGGTACAGATCCCTTTGCCTTCCCTCTCAAGGAAGAATTTTACAAAAAAAAAGTTATACTCTTTTTGACATTTCCGTCAACTACCACTTGAGCTATTTCATCTTTATAAGTTTGCCTTGTTCTTTCTGTCTATGTGCCCGAATCATCTAAGCACGATGAAGTAAAACAGATGTTGAAAAATGATACCTGACTGAGCCTATTGCCGGTACATATCAGTGGAGGTTTCCATATTAGTGATAGAATTGACGTTCAATGAATGACCCGGCAAGAAACTCACTTAGCCATTATGATTACCAAATTATCTCACATCATTAACATTAACATAAAGAAAATAATGTTAATGAGCTAAGTTACCCTATCCATGTGTCGCACACTTAAATATTAATAAAAATGGAACATATTAAGGTAAAGCAAGTGATCGGTTATAAGATAGTGTGAATGAAATCAAATAAAAAAATAACCCGAAAATTGAAAAAATCATATGGATTAGTATGACGACCTATGTGGACTTTTGGGATAATTGACAGAATTATAAAAATTTCGTCACATTACCTAATAAAAGGCAATAAATTTTCAGAAATATCTTCCCAGTGTCTGTGAACTGTGAATTGTATATAATATAGGTATGACATAAAATTTTGCTGGGAGGTTTTTCCATAAATGGAGTTTTAATTTCGAGATTTATCTATATGCATTAGAAGTGTATAATATGGCGTATAGTGTATAGAGCGGTCTATACATAGTGCGGTGTGTACTTGAGGTGGTATATACATATGTATTGTGCTGTGTATGTAGTGCGGTATATAGTGCGATGTGTGGTGCGTATGTGTGTGGTGTGTGTGTTGTAAGTATAATAAGTGAGTGGGTTGTATTGTGTCCAGTTGCATTGTGTTGTGCGTATAGTACCGAGCGTGTCATATGTGCATTGGGTGGTACGTCGGGTGTAATGCTGCATATGACGTGTGATAAGCGAAGTATAGTGTTGTATATGTAGTATGATCTGGACCATATAGTACGGTACGTAGTGTATAGAACCGGCTGTAGTGTGGCATATCTAATTCGTTATGTGGTGTTTAGTGTGATGTTAGTTTAAGATGTGGTACAGGTGTAAACTCATTTGCTTATTCTTCGAATAATTTACATTATTATGTATTTGACTTGTTAGATCCTATTGTTCATGTTTACTTTAACTTTATGTTAGTAACTAATTAATCTGTGCTTTAACTACTGTGATTATTATTATTTTTATATACATATATTATGTATATTCGTACTTCTCACTTTCTCTTAACTTTGTATGTATATTCTATCGCTATTTATGAAAACTTTTATTGACTCTTTTGTTTCCTAAGTCATCTCTTTGTTCTATATTACTATACCGAATCGCTAGTTTTTCCTGTAAATAAATAAATAAAACAAATAAAAAATAAATAGTGCTGCATGTGCGGTGCGATGTGCGGCATAAAGTGCGGTATGCAGTGATTAATATGTACAGTGCGGTGTGCAGTGTGGTGCGGTATGTGCGGTACGCACCGTGCTCGGCGCAGTGTGTGGTGTACGCACCGAGCGCGGCGGCGGCGGCGGTGGCGCCGTCCGCGGCCGCGGCGGCCACCGCGTCCTCGTAGCGCTGCGCCAGCCACTCGCGCACCTCGCGCGCCCGCGCTTCGCCCGCCACACGCAAGCGGGGGTCTATACAATATTCACAATCCAAGTAATTACATTAACCACAAGTTTGATTTGATCTTCGTAAGTCAACCTTGGTTTTCCTTTGCTTCTGCTACCACTCACCTTCGCTCTATAGATTTTCTTCGTCAGTCTTTCACCAATCATTCTTTCTATGTGCCCGAACCATCTAAGCATTCCTTTCTTCATTGTCACTGTCGTACATTGTCCTGCGACCCTGTCATACTGTGTATCTCTTCATTTCTTATTTTGTACGCAATGGTGACACCACACATCATTCTAAGAGATCGCATTTCCACTGCATTTATAAAGGTGGCACTTCACATGGCTATTTGTATTTGCGTATTTGGCATATTTGGTTGTATGAGCGTGCAGTATTTTGTGTCTGTCTTGTGAGCGCGAACTGGAACAATTATTGAAAATGCAAATTTTTATGCATAGTCAGCATCAACCAGTGCCTTGCTCTCCATGGTCTTTTTACTACTTTGTATTTTTTCACGCACTGCATGTAATAGTTACATGCATTTAAATAATAAAATCCCGCTGCAAGTTAAACACGTCCATAGTTTTGGTGAACACATTTCCTTCTGCTGCCAAATGTTTGTGTGTTTGTTATTTGGCTGCCATGTATGGATGGTCGTATTTGCCTGTATTTGCATGTTTGCGAGAACGTCATATAGTTTTCCAAATACAAAAAACACCCAATAGCGAACACAAATAGCCTTGTGAAGTGCCACCATAATACTTTTAACTCGATTTCGAAAATATCCAGGCCTCACTACCGTACAATAAAGTTAGAACCAACACTACATTGTGTATGGCCATTTTGGTTGAATTAGATATATTCACACTGCTTACTAATGCGGACAGAGCACCATTCATTTCATTGTCAATTGCTACCTGTCTCTCTACATCCGACTCATATCTTCCATCCCTCGAAAACGCACTCCCAGATATACAATTTCGTTCACTTGTTCTAGACATTTTCCATTTACCAAATTTCACACTTCGTCTATATATCTTCCCTTTCAAACACTAGAACCTTAGTTTTGTTAATATTCATATTCAACACTTTCACTTCACAGTATTTTTCATGCACGTAATTAGTGTCTGCAACTCCCCTTCTGATAGTGCTATAAGCACAGCATCGTCAGCGTACAAAAGGCAGTTTACCACTGTACCATTACTATCATACCACTCATACTACCTTTCAATGTCTGGAGGCAACTATCCAAATACAGCATGAATAGCTAGGCAGATATGATGTAACCCTATCTGACGTCTGAACAGACTTCGAACCAGGGCGACAAGTCACCATCTATCCTTACACAGACTCCAGGTGAGACCATCCATTTTTCAATAACTTCATGAGCTTAGCATTATATTCCTAATTCGTTAGTTCTGGATCTTCAGTATAGACTTGATTTTGTTATATACTCATTTAAGGATAATCGGATTCACCTCAGGTAGTTTGCATAATGCATTTTGTTCGACGCGATTATCGCTACGATAAATAATTAATCATTATAGCTAGAAAGCTAGTAATTCTTAAAATAAAATAAAAAATAAAAATAGTAAACGTAGGTTAATTTAGTTACCGTGTTTGGACAGTTTGAGAAGCTTGTTAGTCTACACCACTGGTTCCCAAACTTATTTTGTCTACTGAGTCGAGAGCTCATGCAGTCGTTGTCTAAGATGCCTCCTAGCTAAATGAAATTACAAATCACCCCCCAGGCCTCTACACAACGCCCCCATTTTTTTTTCTGGGTCTCTTACCACCCCCCTTTAGGCCTGCAGCGCCCACAAGGGGGCGTTATCGCCCACTTTGGGAATGGCTGGTCTACACTAATACCAACATTACCCCACTACCTGGGGTAACTTCGTACTTGTGATTAGATAACATGAATATGATTGCAACAACTTTGTTCACACATAATTTTGATAGATTATAAATAGTTTGTAATACACCACAAATATTACACCAAGTGAGGTAATTTCGTATTAGTACTTAGACAGCATGGTTTAGACCAGCCATAGTCAATGTTGTTTTTTCTCCCGCCATGTCATAGAAGGTATTTCAAGCGGGCTACATTACGTTTAAGTTTTAACTTATCGGGCCACTCAATAAAGTTCGGCGGCCTATATGCGACCTGCATGCCGCGCGTTGAGTATGGTTGAGTTAGAAAGTAGATATATACATATCTTCACGCTGTATCACTAACGGGGTAGACAAAGAGGACGGAGAGCCAAGCGTCGCAGTCCTTATGTACTTCTTTCGTTTCTTCAAATTTCATCATTCTCCTCACACATTTTCACCTAGGTGTGCGAGTGCTTTCGACATTTCCGTCGGCTAACACTCCGGCTATTTGATCTTCATAAGTCAGCCGTGGTCTTCCTTGGTTTCTTTTACCTTCCGCTTTCGCTCTGTAGATTTTCTTCGTTAGTCTTTCGTCACTCATTCTTTCTATGTGCCCATCTAAGCATTCCTTTCTTTTCATACTGCGTATCTCTTCATTGCTTATCCTGTCCGCAAAGATGACACCGCACATATTTCTATGAGATCGCATTTCTACTGTATTTATCATACTTTTACTTGATTTCGGGCATATCCCGGCCTCACAAATACAACAAAGTTGGCACTAAAACCGAATTGTGGATAGCCATTTAGAAATATTCACACTGCCTACTAATGCGTTGCGTGACATTACGCGATATCGCCATGCTGCAAACAGACCCCTTATTCTGGTTACCACCAGAAAGTGGTCCGTTCCCAAATCGGCTCCTTTGTGTGCTCCCGTGTCCACAACCTGCTTTTTGAGTTGGCTGTCCACCAGGAATACATCAGTCATATTCCTTTCATCCTTCCTTTCCCACATGTACTTTTGTGCTTAAATAAGGTATTAGCAACAAGAGATCCTTTTTCATATACACTCCTAACATGATACTGATGTAATGGCACAGAAATGACAGCAGAAAAATGGCGGTTATCGAATTGTATATACAAAATTGTATTTTAATAGTAGAAACCATTTTGCTATTGTTTCAATTTTATCAGTTGCAGGACAATGTTATTGTAGAAATAAAGAAAGGAATGCTTAGATGGTTCGGCCATATGGAAAGTATGAGTGATGAAAGACTGACGAAGGAAATCTACAGAGCGAAAGCGAGTGGTAAAAGATGCCAAGGAAAACCAAGGCAGTCTTACGAAGATCGAATAGCCAGAGTGTTAGCCGACGGAAATGTCGAAAGCACTCGCATACCTAGGTGAAAATATATGAGGAGAATGATGAGATTTGAGGAAGCGAAAGAAGTATATAAGAAGTGCGAAGCAAGGCGCTCCTTCCTCATTGACTACCCCGTTAGGGAAATAGCGTGAAGATATGTATGTATGTATGTTTCAATTTTTTTTATTCTATAATTATTCTATAACATTACAACATTTTTCAAATCAGCATATTTTTAATAATGGTACTTCGACCACAAATAAAAAACAAGACACACTATCAACCCTCCAAAAATGTCCGATTTAATGTGCACTCAAATGAGTATTTGAGTGCACATTGTTTAGTGATATTTGAAAAAGCTAACAGCAAACATGTCAAATTGCTCCTTTAAAGTTTGTAAAAACAACACAACTAAAATGTTAAAAAAAGCCAGAGATTCTTTTTTTTTGGCAAATAATTAATATCATTTTATAAACGTGTTCATTATTTCGGAATATAGTTTATAGTAAACGTGTTTATTATTTCGTAATATAGTAATAGCTCCTTTTTATTAAATTCGTAATTATATTTTCCAAATGACATGACCTTAACACTATTAAGTACAAAATCTTGAATAAGAAGATTAAAACCATACTAGCACATTGACGTCTAATTTACTCGGGTTATACTTTTATTTCTGTTCAGAATAACAGAGTCGAATTTTTAATCTTAAAGGGTATTTATTTTTTAAATATATTTTGGTACCGAAAATTAAAGATTGTGAAAAGGATTCGTTGTACCTAATTATGAACTTATGAACGCTGTGAATTGGCCATAGTAACATTTTTTTTATAATTAAAATAATATAGCTTTCCTCCTCTGGCTGTACCTCCATACAAGCCCAAAAGTCCGACTAGCCTTATTGAAATGATCAGTGAAGAATAAATGATAAATAGGTATCAACTTTAAAGCAAATCAAATGGTTTAAAAATTTCCGTGAATTACTTCTCAAACGAAAATAGCAAAAAGCAGGTTCTTAACCCCAAGTCGCGACTAAAGAATGGCAACAGCCAATAGACACTGACGAGACAACTGATTAATTTAATTATGTCTTGATAGGTCAAGACATAATCAGAGTAATCAGTTGTCTCGCTCTCACATGCTGGCTGGCAACCAAGCTTCGTAAGCTTGTTTAAGAAGCCGGCTTTGCTATTGCACTTCGTAGAGATTCAAAGTAAAATACACATAGTATGTAAGAATGAAATGTGAATAGCGTAAATACGATTCAACTTTATTCTTTATTATGTTTATATGTTTGTGTGTCTTATAACATTGATATATTTACTTGTTTAACTCTTCAGTCAAGGATTTTTATAAAGATTAAACTTACACGAAACGGTTGTACCTTGTTCGTCTGTGTCTTTTCATTATTTAGATAATTAAAGAACTAAAACCAAAACCTTTTATAATAATGATTTTAGTAGAGTTAGTTATAATTTCTAGACAATCACGATATATTAATAATAATTCGCCTATAATTTTCCACTTAAAAAAAAATTATATTAATAATTGCATAATATGAAACTCCCAAGTTTTCTGTGTTTTGAAATTGCGTCTGAATACTTATCCTTGTCATGTTCACGTAACAAATCAAAATCACGTAAATAGCGATTCAAATGTATTACGTGAATTATACTTTAAGCATGAAGCGTTCGATTGAATTTAAAATATTTTATTTTTAACAAACTTCGTTCCTATGTCATGCAAGTATCTTTTATGAGCTTTTACAACCTTATGCTTAGATGGTAAAGTCTACTTTAGATTAACACAATATTACTGACAGTATAATAAAATATTAAAAATATATATGTCAATTCGGACAATAATTCGCTTAGGTTTTACAGAAGATTGTGAATCTAGTTCTTTATTTGTGATCGAAGTAATGGTAACATTTTATTGTAAGGCAATGTATTTTAATTAAATTCTTACCACCATTTTTACCAATTTTGAAGTGTAAAGGCACTTTAAAATTGGTAAAAATGGTGATAATTACTGATAAAAATTTAATTTTTGCATTTTAAAAGGAATCTTTAGAATAATTTTAAACAAACAACTTCAGAAACTCACCGATCTGCAACTGGTCTCCGATCTTGTCCTTAGCATCCATCAGAGTTGTTGTAAACTTCTCCCATTGCTCATTGTCTGGTAACAGATTGTTCAGCCAACCCATGTCGGGGAGGCCATCCTTCCATTCTGCATATTTCTACATATGAAGACAAACTTTGAATGCAATGGTCCATTTCAAAAAAATAGTTCAGTGTGTCTGATAAACATTAACTGTGGTTTTGGGCACAAGATTAATTTAATATACTGATTTTAAATACATATACTCACATTATTTTATTTGATGTAAGTGAAGTGAGACACTATATTTTAATCATTGCAACTACTTCTAAACAATAAGCCACAATAGACCGAGCTCCGCATGCTGTATTTCTAAAGGGGTAACCAAGGAGAATAGAATACCAAGTATTGCGGTCTCATACTTCCTTACTCAAATCTCATCATACTCTTTACATACTTGTGTAAGCGTCTTACTAACTAAAGTTATGTTCTTGTTTCTGATTTGGGTCGCCAGTTTAATTTGTTAAGCCAAATATTAGTAAAGTAACTTACTTTAAAAATTAATTGAAAAAATTGTAAAACATTTAATTTAACTCAGACTCACCTTGTTCAAGGTCATTCCTCCTCCAACAGCTCCACCCAGAATTAAATATCTGATTTTCAACATGCCACGCACAGCCCTTGCTACCAACATCCCATATCTCCGTTTTTGGACATGACTAGTGTCTATTTGTTTGCGGAGAAGCATACTCCGACCTGTCCAGATAGAAAACGCTACTGCCCTCTTGTCTACACATGACCAGGATGAATTCCGTAATGATGATCTGTAATGCGAGATTGCAAAGATTTAAGTATGTACTTATAAACAAAATTGTAACAAAAAGCTGATCAGAAAAAATGAACATGAATAACTGTTTCTCCTTAAAAAATAAAATATTAATAAATAATAAATACTAGGCTTTGACTATGGATCAGACATAATAATTATTGTCATTATTAAAAAATATTTTTTTAATAATGACATACTTAATATTCATCAGAGTAATTTTATCGTAAACAAAATTAATATAAATCTAATATAAAATATAATAAACTTGAAATGAATAATTTATTATTGAAATAGAATATCTTTATGAATTGATTTTGTTTTGTTTAAAAGGATGTTTACATGTTTTGTATAAATGCATATTGTAATGGCGAATAACAGATTGCACATGCATTGAGTGGTGCATTCAGGCAAGATCGGAAATCTTCAAATGGTGAAAGTGCAACAGAGGATGCACCTGAGTCGGGATACATAATTCGCTTTGTTCCATTCTAGTTTAAATTTTGCAGAGACCATCTCATTGTGTGAACATGTTATATTGGTTTGTCACAATTTAACTTATATTTTGCGTTTAAATTTCAGCAATTTTTAGAACCATGATATATTATATATCAGATATGAGGCCGTGGAGTTTTTACTAGTATTCGTTTTCATTTTTTATACCATATTTGGGGTTCAATATTGGGATATTAAATATTATGTTATGAATAAATGAAATTATTGGTCACATTACTTATTTATATTTCAAAACTGCGACGTTGTAGAAAATTTAAATCACATATGACAAATGCAGGGAAAATTCAAAGCTGCAAATGATTGAGGGACCCTTTAACCATTCTTATATTAAAGTAATCCTAAATGTTGCTGCATATGTAGGGGCTCTATTCTTAGATACCCTGGGGCAGTGTCATGCAGTAGTTGTGACCCCGGAAAAGTAAGGAATGTATGCTTTATAGAGATTTCTCATTCGTATTCAAAGACCCTTTTGCAATGGAGTAGGTATAAAGCATATTACAAATTGGTATCAATGTCTCACCTTATACGATTGTGTAGTATTCTCGACATTGTTTACGTAATTGTTTCAGTTACAGCAAATGAAAACACTTAAGCATAACCAATAGTTAGAGAAAAATATTTTTCCTAATTTATTTCATAACCTCAGCCGGTGATAATAAAAAGTAATAGACTTCAGGTATATTTAATGGAATACTATAAAACTAAATTTCATTAAACAAGTAAATATTACACAATCAACACATAAATCATTATAAACAACTTCATATTTTAAAAATCTGACAAAATATAGATTTCAAAGGACATTAAGATTTCATTTTTAAATAACGTTTCGTTACTTTAATATACCTACAATTTACATAAAAAAAAGTAAGAGAAAAACGCCAAGTTCATGACATCATGTTTCATGTCAATAATAACTTGCGTTTCGTTACTGCTAAGGTATTTCATGGTAGAAAAGACAGCTGATGGTAGAATTCGTATAGTGCAGTTATATGGCAATATGAAGATCACAACGTCAAAAATGAACTGAAAAATCCTAAGGTGGTTAAGGCTAATTTACGTAAAAAATAAGCACCTATAAAAAGAATTTCGTCATTTGATAATCAGAATTCAGTGACACAAAGACTATTTTTGTGTTAAGTGTTAAATGTTAAGTGGGAACTGTTGTAATGACCTCGTTTATTTGAAGCGACAGCATCGATATTTTGTAGTGTGAGTTGAAATATTTTAATAAGTCAGCTTATGTCAAGGCTGGTCAGTGTTTATACGGTGTTAATTGGAGCACTATTGCGGTTATCGAACAGGAAGTGATGAGATCACCTTTGGTTCTTTGAACTTTTGTCTGCGGTGATGCAGTGTCTCATAAGAGGGCTTCTGTGCGATATTTTTAGCTCGAGTGTAGTACGCATGTCGTTGCAGCCGTGTTTGTTTGTTTGTTCACTGTTATTCTATTTACAGTGTGATCCCTTTATGCTCTGTATGTCTTCACTGACCTAGAAGGTTGTTTACTGTCTGTAGCTTCTTTAAAAACACTTAAGTCTCAGTTCGCTTTCTTCTTTGTTCATATTTTACTTTTATACCCAAAAAAAAGTAGTATGTAGTGGTAACAGGAAGAATATATGAAATACAGCTTAATCTAATTATAATTGCATATAAGTTAAGGTCAGTACATTGTGTGAACAAAACAATTAAAAATTCAGGGAAATTATTCAATTAAATAATCACAACTAAAATTTCCTAAAGGAAAATAGCAAATATATTACTTATGGATAAATATTGCATTATGTGAAGTGACTAAGACATTTTTTATTATAATGAATTTTGTAAATTGGTTTCATATATGAAAATGTGCAATTTTTAAGGTTTCTTCTATAATAACATCTAAAGTATAGTGCAAGACAAAGGAGAAACTGCTAACTACAAGAAATTTATTGATTAATTTGTATAATAATGTAAGTTGGCTGTCTGGGATTATCTTTAAAAAAGTCCCTGTTATCTGTGGTAGGTTATCACAAAAACTTTTTATGTAATTGTTATATGATAATAGTTACATAGTCAAATTGATATTGATGACTGAAAAGAGACAAGTTTTAAATTTGACATCATCATGTCTGTTGGATCATAACTCTTGTATGAGTGAATCAATTTGTATATAATTCTATTTGTTAGGAATCTGCAATTTTCGAAAACATTATTAGCTATGTTTGATGGAATTCAGTCCAAATTATTTTTTTGTGTTGGAGGTTTTTAATTTTTTTTTTAAGAACCATAAATTCTTAAATTATAAATATATAAATTATGTGCCAGTGGTGTACCTAGGGCTTCAGAATAGAGCAAACCCGACATACATGTTCTTCATTCAAAATAAATATTTATAGATAGAGAGGAAAGATAATATGCTATAAAAAGTTCAGGCGTGAATAATTTTATCAGTTCTTAACATAATGTATCTCAATGCGTTGTTTACCTAAGCTATTAAAAGAAATCACTGTGTTCATGTATTTATGTGAATTCATGTGTCTTCTTTTATGGCACCAGTATAGTTGTCTAGTCCTCATAACCAAAAGATTCTAAATATTTTCATTATTTGAATAAAATACACAGCCCAAATAATAAGTAGTGTCTATAACTTGGTGGGAGAACAATCAAAAATCCAATGAATGAGTAAACTGATCTATTAAATTGTGTTTTATACTATCTACTAGTCAGAGAAACACATTCAATGAATTAAATAGTTTTGTATATTGATTTATTGTCTTTTATGCAATTTACTAGTTGAATAGTAGACAAATCAAGTTAATTTAGTAAGGCAAGTCGGGCTTTTGGGCTTGTATACGGATGTACCGCCACTGATAGGTACCTAGTTTGAAATAAAAATTATAATATGACTATTACTCTCTTTTTTAATGCATTATGTTAGAAATTGAGACATGTTTATTACTTTAATATTGACCTACAAATAAACACTTATAAATAAATATTATAGTAGTACATACCAATTTTATTAACTAATCTGTGGTACTACATACATTGTTGCCGCTATAAAAGTAAATTATTTCAACAAAGGTCAAAATACTGGGTTTGTTTAACAGCTATTAGTAAAATTAACTTTATTGACCAGAACATAACATGTAAATGAGTCAGTTCAGTAATTTACATTCACCGTTAATTGGGCTAAATAGTATTTTTGAAGGTTGCAGAAGTACATAGTTTAAAATTATTTCTGTTTAGGGTTTAAGAAGGGCGTTGTTAGTAATGATATACCTGTAAGGACATCTTGATTAACTTAAAAAGTTGAAGTATTAAATTTAAAGGTTAGGTTACGTTTGGCGATTTAAATTGAAAGCTAAAAGGATATTTTTTTGGGGGTCATCCTATGTGATATCCTTTAAAAGCTCTTTCAATGACGAATTCAAAAATGTATATAGTTTTTATATTGTTGCTGTTTGGTAAGGCCTGACTTTTGGTAATCAGAAGAGATACAGATGTATATACTATTTCTCAATCTGTATTCTTAACGGTGTAGACAAAGATGACAGCACCATGCATCATAGTATTTATTCACATCTTTTGCCATCTCTAGCCACATAATTTTTTTCACACTTGCCAAAGAGCCTGCTGGTCAGGTAACAGTCTGGTTATTGGTTAGATCCTCATAAGTCAGTCTTGGTCTTTTTGGGTTTTGTTACCACTCACTTTCGCTCTGTAGATGTTCATTATTAATCTTGTATATGCCGGACCATTTAAGCATTCCTTTCTTCACTTTGTTGTTATATATATGTATGGAATCTATGTGTAATGTGCTTTTAAATATTAATTCTGATAATACTTTCAATGTAATATAAATAAACAAGAATTAGTAATATAAATAGACAAGAATGCCAGACATAACAAGGATCTCCTGAGAAAAATAACACACGAAAATGTACTTAAAGGGCTGAGCTATAAAGTTTATTATCAACATGAAATATTATTTCAAGTGGTGCAATCTGTTTTAGTCATCAGAATATTTAGTTGTATGTATTTGGTGGCTCATGTGGGTGTTAGACGATTGTTAAAATAATCTGCTGCTCATTAGAGCAAGCTATATTTTTTAGTATACTACTCAAGCTAGTCCTACATTGTTATTGACTTAGTTACGAATATTACTAGGTGTTGACTTTGTCCACAAGGAATTTAAAAAAAAATCTGCCTGTGCCCTTTTAGGGTTCAAGCAACTGATTTCGAATACAATTTTGGTATGGGGATATATCAAGACAAAACAGAGACAGTTTCGCATTTATAATATTAGCGCAGAGTAAGCAGTCGTACAGAAGCCTAATTTTATAATTTATACCTGTTTATGTAGGGTTGCCAATACTGTGCAATTTTTTTTTAATTAGAAGAAATCAGCTAGTTTACAAAAAGTAATTATAATTTATACTAATATTATAAAGAGAAAAAATTTTATTGTTTGTTAGTGGATAAACTTAAAAACTATTCATCCAATTTTAAAAATTCTTTCACGTTTAGAAAGCTACATTATCAACGAGTAACATGGGCTGTATTTTATTTGCTAAAAACTTCTACCTGTGCGAAGCCGGGGCGGGTCACTAGTGACAAATAATTTAAAATAGTTCAAATGCTGAAATGCTCTGACCAGAATCGAACTCTGGACTTTCGGCTCGAAAGACGGATGCACTAACTACCGCACTTAGAGGCCAGTCTAATATATCATTAAATTTACATATGCATTGTAAATATTTATAAATATGTATGTTGTTAATATAGGCTTGCAATGAAATACCTGCATGAAATAATCTAATTAAAATTACCTATATGCTACCTACAAACTACTATTTCTCAATGAAACTTTTGAACTGAATGCTTAGATGGTTCAGCCACATAGAAAGAATGAGTTATGAAAAACTGACGAAGAAAATCTACAGAGCAAAAGTGAGTGGTAAAAGAGGTCAAGGAAGACCATTGACTTATGAAGATCAAATAGCCAGAGTGTTAGCCGACGGAAATATCAAGAGCACTCACATACCTAGGCGAAAATGTGTGAAGAGAATGATGCAATATGAGGAAGCGAAAGAAGTATGTAAAGACCGTGACGCGTAGCGCTCCGTCCTCTCTGACTACCCCGTTAGAGATACAGCGAGAAGATATGTATGTATGAAACTTGACTTCCATACAAATCAGTATTCAATTCTAAGGTATGTGTTATTTAAGATACTTCACACTATCTCCTAGTTACGAAAAATAAAATTATACCCTTTTTTCCGGAGTATTCATGCACACTGCAAGAGTTGGGACTAGTTGATAGGTAACAAAAAGTCATATCAAAATTAGTTATTACTGCAAAGAGTAGTTTTGATTATTTAAGGGTAGTAGGTACATATTTGTCGCATATGGCGCGGAGGTTTGATGGATTTTTAGGCCCTGCTTGGGTGAGACGATGTGGGACTTATATAAGTAATACCTCGACTTACGCTACCCCGACTTACGCGAATCCGCAGTTACGCGATTTTCAAATCTCGTCGATTCGTCTTTTGTTTGGGGTCACACAACTCTCGATTATCGATTATAGACTTACTGCCCCCCACACTATTACTCAGTTAATGTACATGTTCGGACTTGTCGCGCAGAATCAACGAATAGCTACAATTTAATTTGTATTATGTACATAATATTTATTTTTTATCTATGGAGTGCGTGTTTGTTATTACATTGTTATACCGTGTTTTTTATTTTATATCTACGAAGACTTGAAAGACTACTAATGTCATCCAAACGAAGTAAAACTGATTCTTCTGCATCAAAAAAGAAAAGAAAAACTTTATCTTTGGAATGTAGCCTTAAAGTAATCTACGATTTTACTAAACATTTTTTATCTAAATTATTATTTTCTTTAGCTTCCGGTCCCAATTAAAAATAATTTATATGTATTTATATGCGAAATTATACTCCGACTTACGCGAATTCGACTTACGCGGTTATCGCTCGGTCCCACCTATCGCGTAAGTTCGGGGTATTACTGTACATTATATACATAATCTCACGCTGTGTCCAAAACGGTGTAGAGAGGGAGGAGGGAGCGCTAAGCGTCATGGTCCTTACATACTCCTCAAACACTTTCGCCGAGGTATGCTAGTGCTTATGACATTTTGATCAGCTAATATTCTATTTATATCTGTATAGGTCAGCCATGGTCTTCTTCAGCTACTATTACCACTAACGCTTTGTAGATTTTCTTCATTAGTCTTTTGTCACAAATTCTTTCTATGCGCTCCAACCATTTAAGCGTTCCTTTCTTTATTTTATAACTAACTGATGCCCGCAACTTCATCTGCGTTTTTATTTTTAAAACTAAAATAGTCTATGTTTTCCCCAGGATTCAAGCTATCTCCATACCAAATTTTGTCGCAGTTGGATAAGCGGTATGGCAGCCCATAAAATACAAACAAACATTGATTTTTATATATTAGATAACATTTTCAACCAACTCTATTCTTTTGCTCCTGAGACAGCCACACCTAAAAATTCATTCGTGTTTTAAATTATCTGTATTCAAAACTCATTCACGTTTAAAATTTAGGTTACGCAGAAAATCAAGGCGAAGCAAAGTCACCCTTTGTCACTTCTAGTAATAAGTATTTAGATTTACAGACGATGACAGTGGCGTATTTTAAGATATTACGCCCTGGGCCTATTAGGTGTGCCGCCCCAAAAATGAACAAAAAATACCCAAAACTTGTAATAATTGAAAATGGAAATACTACAAAAGAATAAACATAATTTATAATAACAATGACCATATTATACGTTGAGAATGGCTAAACTGTTCAAATGTTCTTCGCGTCTTTGAGTAACGTTTTGTTGTAATTAACCAAACAATGAGTTTCATGTTTTATTGCTAATTAGGTAGACTTTTTAAATGTCTTCAGATAAGTCTAGTTAAAAGGCAATAAAGTTGAAGATAGGTAAAGATAATGAAAGGCGCCCAAAGCCGAGAGCGAGGGGTTTCTTGCGCCGCCCCTGGCAACTGGCCGCCTTGGGCCTTGGCCCTCATAGCCCTAGTGTAAATACGCCACTGGACGATGTCGCGACCGGTGATACTGTAAAAGCCACTAGCGCTAACAACAAATAAGAGGGGTTTTTTAGTTGGTTCAAGTCCAATACTGCTCAGTCGGCGTAGAGTCCGGCGGAGTGTCCGTGGGGATTGTGCCCTTTGTAGAAACAAAAAAAAAGAAAATGGACATACAAAATTGAAATTAGGCATGATACATACATACATACATATCTTCACGCTGTATCCCTAACATGATGATAGCATTGGCATGATAAGTTTTGTTATGCCACATATTTTGCACTAGTTAATATTTAAAATGTTTAAGAGAATTTAATAACGAAAGACCCGGGTGCTCGAACTTGACCATTCCGCACTTTTAGTGTATATAACCTTTCAAGACTTGTACCACATCTTATAATAAATTGTAACCAACCAGGTCTATATCGTATAAATTAAGATTGGTTTATGAGGTACTTTTACCCATCGAAACTCATGCCATCTTCGCGTTGTCGAGGGGCTCCGAGATCTCCTACGGACCGCACTAGTGCCCCTCTTGCGCTACACCGAATCACTTCTCGGTGGAGCAGTTACAGAGCCCTCTGGCACCCCCTCGCAGGGCCACGCCAGCGCGGACTGCACGCTCTGTCATCCTCCTCATGTTGTTGCATGGATAGACAACTGGAGCTCCTACTCCAATCAGTCGCGACCCCGAAGGCCCCTTTAGTCGCCTTAGGCGGGGAACACAGTAGTCTTATTCTCGGGCCCGGGCTAAAGTGCTGCTAATGCTAATATCTCTTTTATCCCGACATTTCGACGGGATTGCACCGATCGTGGTCACGAGCAAACTAATGAGGATGAACGTTTCCTGCGTAGTGTGCGGTTCCTGGGAACTACCCACACTTATTCATCACATTTTTTTGCGGAACCCTTTTTGCGGGAGTTGAACTCAGAATTGTTATATTTTTTTAAAAACATCGTCAGTGAGTCTGGCACTATTTTATTATAGACGTATAGATAATGACATGATTACGAAGATCAAATGGCCAGAGTGTTAACCGACGGAAATGTCAAGAGCACTCCCATACGAAGGCGAAAATGTGTGAAGAGAATGATGAGATTTGAGGAAACGAAAGAAGTATGTAAGGACCGCAAAGCTTGGCGCTCCGTCTTCTTTGACTACCATCTGATTATCTCTCTGTGATAATGACATTTCAATAGAATCTTAGATATTTTTGCAAACCTCTACCCATTATGCACTCTTGAAAAGTATCAACAAGTATATAAACGGAGTGTTAATAATGTTTCTGAAGTTCCATAAAAAGCGTTCGAACCAAAAACTTAGAATATACAGTAGTATATACTAAGTTTATGGTTTGAACTATTTTATGATAAAAAAGTAAAATTGTGCGTCCCACTGTTTATACAGCGTACTCTTTTCCGTTGCAGGAGACAAGAGTGCTGATAATGAAGCGATAATCGCTTCCGCCACTGCATAACATCCCTGTAAAGTGAGTATTTTTTAACTCGTTTATATTTTAAATATAAAAAAGTGACATCGATTTTTTTGTGAAATATATTGCTTTTTTATTTTGGCGGGAATAGGATCGGTCTTATTTTTCTGTTTTCATTTTTAATGTTTCGTACCATAATTAGAAAAATGGAACGCTTATGGGTATCATCTATCTGTTTAGCACTGACCGTTTCTGTCTACGCGAGTATGAATGAGGGAATATTTACATTGAGTCAGTTATAGGCGTCAGTATAAGAGCCGAGAACTGACTCGCACTGTTTCCATAGTGACTCGTGGTTATTTATTCACGGTGTTCGCACGATATTGAAATCAGTGGGGAAAACGAATACTTGAAAATGGCAGAGGATGCGAGTATAATGTGATGAATTCCTGAAATCTTTAGCTATTTTCTGCTCTAACTCCAAAAACCACTAATTGACACGTGTTTCACCTCTCAACGAAGCATCCTCAGGATATTCCAGAGATCAGACTCGGTCAGCTGACTAGCACCGAAACACAGATAAATTCAATTCATTCGCCGCTTTTAAACATATTTACATTTTACAATTGAGTTTCAATTCAACATAATACTGATTCGTCTGAGCTCTGATTTGTCACTCACTCTCTGGTCGTAGGGCAATTAGTATTAATAGTCGTGCAGCTGACTCATTTGCTGATTCGGTGCTGGTTAACTGACCGAGTCTGATCTCTGGAATATCTTGAGGACGCTTCGTTGAGAGGCGAAACACGTGTCGATTGGTGGTTTTTAGTTTCAGTGGAAAATAGCTAAAGATTTTAGGAATTCATCACATGAAATGGATTTTCGCAAAGTAACACATGAGTCTATACAATATCGGCGAGTATAATATTACCCAAAATATAATTCATTTCAATAGTTTTCGTTTGCATAAAAAAGCGTAACCGATTCCCGAGTTTAACAAAACCTGCCGAACGCGTAACAATTTATGTTGAACTTTATTTGCAAGAGCAATTAGCACAGTATTGCTTCCACATTTCGTTAACTCTGATTCTTTGAACAAGTTGGTCCGTACAAGCGGCCGATCAACCAATAACAGTGCAAGATTTTAGCACGAGAAATACTAACATTTTAAACACGATGCGAGATTACCCTACTATGCAGTGCCAGCTACTGACCAACTACTGACTTCGGCGTTTAAACAAGATCAGTACCGCTGGCGCGGGCGGTAGGGGGAGTGGACTGACTTGAAAATATCGAGCGGTAATACTTAAGTCAGCACTGACCAGAGAGTGAGGTACCTGAAATTGATTGACACAAGGCAAGTACCGGGTCAGTAGTGAATTGTCTCGATTTCGAAGTCAGTAACTGACTCAATGTAAATCGGCCATTACAATCTTTTTTATTTTTTTACTTTTTGGAAATTTATCGTGGAATAATAATTATAAATTAAAAGCAAATTATATTCTTTAATTCTAATATGAATATTTTATTATAATCTGTCTGAAATATGTTGGTCATTAAAATGTAAGATTTTTAAGTTCGCTAGCATGCATTGTATGGTTTTTAGTACATACATATCTTCACGTTGTATTTCTAACGGAGTAATCAGAGCGGACGTAGCGCCGAACTTCGCCTTCCTTACATACTTCTTTCACCTCCTCCAATCATCATTCTCTTCACGCATTTTCGCCTAAGTATACGGGTGCTTCTGACGTTTCCATCAGTTAACACTATTTGATCTTCGTAAGTCGGCCTCGGTCTTCCTTGGCTTCTACTACCACTCACTTTCGCTCTGTAGATTTGCTTCCTCAATCTCATAACTCATTCTTCCTATGTGCCCAAACCGTCTAAGCATTCCTTTCTTCATTTTTACAATATCATTGTTGTGCAATCCTGTTATATTGTGTATCTTTTCATTGCTTATTTTGTTCACAAGGGTTACATCAAGGGTGTTTTAGTAAAATTTTAGATATCATTAATCATGTTTATCCAAATGGTACCTGTTTGTTTTTGCCTTGGTTATGCCTAAATTGTAATGGCGAGACACGGTCACTATCCAAATTTATTTGCGATAGAATCGCATTCTTATTGATCTAGTATTTTTTTGGGTCAGGTCGGTCGGAACTTTATCTTTTGTTTTCGATAATGATAAGAGATAGCGAGCCCACGACCTGACCTTAGTGTGTTACGTCAGCGAGAGTCAAGATGTCTTTCAATTTAGTTAAATAAGTTTTATCTAATCTAGTTATATTTGCCGAAGAGTTTGATATATTTTCTTATCGCAAACCTGAATACTGCATTATTATCGTATTTTATATCAGTTTGATCACAAATATTGAATATTTTGTACATGTGTTTTGTGGCAAATATGTTGGAATAGTTTAATTTTATAAAAAAATCCAATTTGGAATTTAGATGGCTTTTGTAGAAATTATTTCTTTTCAATATCGATAGTACATTCTTATTTTAGAATCTGTGAAGGAAATTTCTTACTTTTTCAATTTCGAATGAGTGGATAATGGCCAGCGAAGGACTGAACTTACAGTTGCGCGTGGAACGCGTCCTGTTTTTATTTCAGTACATAAAAACAAACATGGCGTCGGTTTGGAAGCGGCTGCAGCGAGTCAACAAACGTGCCGCCAAGTTCCAGTACACTGCTTCTTACCACCGCGTCGATTTAGAGACATCCCCCAAATGGTATGTGTAACATTGTTTAAATTCATAGCTTTCTAAAAGAAACCGATTAGTGGGTGAACAGAGATAATAAATGAACAATCTTTAGAACTATAAATTGTGTGATTCTAAAATAAACACTAGGTTTGTACAAGTTATACCATATAAAAACTGGAGGAGGATGCTGTAACACTTAGATTAAAAGACAATTTATTGTTGGATAATAAGCATGAATGTAACATGAATCACTACACCAACGGACCAATCAGATGGGACAGAGGTATATTGACTTATTGTAAAAAAAATCTAATTTTTATGTGTGTGATGTGTTACAGAAATATTATATTTTATCGAAATCGGTTCATGTATTTAACTACGTTTGCACTATCGTCGAATGACGAACTTATGTCTGTTAAATAAGATAAAATATAAGTCATATCCTTTAGCCTAAACGTATACGGCGAGATAGACGCCATAGTTTAGGCAAAGCACAGATTTTTGTATGGTTTTTGTGAACAGCGCATTATTATTTAATAGCGTATACTCGTACAACGAGATAGGGCCGGCAGGGCAGCACAGGCACAGGACAGGCCTGTGTCGCAAGGGTGACACTGCGACAGGCGTCACAAGAGTGCAAGGTGCAGAACGATGAGAGTGCATCTCACGTATTCGTAGTAGGAATAGCAGTGCATTTTTTTGCATCTGTAATCGCATAATTACGATTGGTAACTAACGTACCGGCAAGCGCAGCGTAGGACGTCCACCCACAAGGTGGACGGATGACCTTATTAGGACCGCAGGATCGCGCTGGATGCAAGCCGCTACCAACCGGTCTTATTGGGGATCTTTAGGGGAGGCCTATGTCCAGCAGTGGACGTCCTATGGCTGAAAAGAAGAAGAAGACTATGCCATTCATCGCAGTAGAATCCGCTAAGATTTTGAAATAGAAAATAAATATAAAAGGCGATGTATGTTTGTATGTTCCTTATGGACTCCGAAACGGCTGGACCGGTTTGGATGAAATTTTCAGGGAATCTTCAGATTGGCCTAGCGGGTGATCCTGTACAGTTTGGTAGCGATCGGATCAGTAGAATTTTTTTTTTGTTTTTTACGCCCATTGAAACTAACGTTCAGTGAAACGGGCCGGGTTTGCTAGTAGAAAATAAAAAATCTAACAGTCAATCGGAACACTTTTTTATAATAATAAAAAAAAAAAATTGCTCTGTTATTCGCTGATAATGTAGCTTTCTATACGTGAAAGAATTTTTAAAATTGTTTGATTAGTTTTTGAGTTTCTCCATTATAAACAGACTATAAAGTTTTTTCTCTGTAATATTAGTATAGAATATAATAGGTATCTGTACTAATATAAAGAGGTAAACTTCGTTTGTTTGTATGTATTGGATAATCACAAAAACTACTTAACCGATTTCAAAAATTCTTTCACCTATGGAAAGCTCGGCGAGTAACCTGCCCCCTTATTCACAACGCTTCGAAAACTTTCCGTGGCGGAAAGGGCCGATCGTCGGAAAGCATAAATTCAATCCGACGGATTGGAAAATGCTCATCGGAAAGGACTTTACGAATCCGAAAGAAAATGCATTTATGAAGCATGTTACAAAATGGTAGAAATCGTTTTCGTTTTGGTAGAAAATATTAGTGTGGTTTATACGTATCACATTTTAACAATCACAATGTATTCGGTAATATATCATAAATAATAATTACGAAACAGAAATTACTTAGTATTTTTTAACATTAAACAGTTTTTGTAATTATATTTTACTTACATTCGAAGAACTAAACGGGCTTTATAAATACGAATTATACTGTCTGTGCTTATTGTCTGTGCGTTCAACAAGTTCAAATAAATTATACTAGATGTCGCTTAGTAAAAATTAATAATAACTACAATAGAAAGTACAATAGCGTTATGATTTTTGATTGTTGTTGTTTCTAAAAATACCTTAAATACCTCAAAGAACATTTAGCTATGGTTTGCGTAGCTAATAAAATATGTTATAAAAATATAAGGCTAATTAATCCTTAGGCACGTATTTAAAAAGGGCACGAAATTTGTCTAGAAGTCTAGATTACATACGCGCACGCAATTTGTTTAGATTTTTGACGACAGACGTTATCGATTATACACTATATAAATATATGAGAACCGACGTCTTGGTGATGCAAGTGCCCCAACATGGTACAAATTATTAGCGTTATCCTTTCCTTATAATTTAAACGCAATCTAAGTAGTAATCAACAATAATTGTTTGCCAAAATTATTAATTTAGTTGTCTCGGAAACGTTTTCGATATAAAAAGTCGTCGGAAGCATCCGAAGGTTTTGTCCTGAAATGAGCTGTCAAATCATTTCGTTTCGGAAAGGTTTGGGATTTGTGAATTGCGTTTAGACAAAATCATTGGAAAGTTTCCTGTCGGATACGGAAAGTCGAGTTTCCGACGTATGTGAATAACCCGCTGGGCTGTATTTTATATTCAAAAAATTTTCTACCCGTGTGAAGCCGAAACGGGTCGCCAGTTATAGATAAACGAACAGGTTTTCACTGCGATATTATGTTCAAGTTTCCCGATATTTCAAAGCTGTTGCGAGCACAACGATTACAAAAATTTCTCGAGATTTATGAGACCCAGGACTCGTTATATTTTTCCTGCATTAAAAAGCTTTAGGCTTTAAGTATCTAAGGCTTTATATTTCTTGAACTTTTTTAAAATTCTAGCTCGAAATGTTTCGAGGTTACGAGTCGATGTACCCAATTTCCCCGTTCTTTATTTCTCCAATGAATATTTCGAAATGTTTAATTTAAACAGCAACCAAAAAGAACCAAAAAGATATATCATGATGTCAAATTAGAGTTTCGTATGTTACATAGCTTTTGAGAAAATCGCCTGTTACAGACAGACAGGCAGATATTAAGAAACTATTAACGGTTTCATGTTATACCTTGAAGCTTTTATATATTTTTATTGGTAACAATTGTTTACCCTTAGGGCAACACTGTCCCTTTATTTTCTTCTCTGCCTATCTGTATGCTGCACACCTCGTCATAGTAAAAGTTGTTGGAACGAGGTTCTTTAACGGATTGATTTGTTGTTAGAAATCGTCACGTAATGGAAAAGCGTTACGTGGGGCGGGACCCGCGTGTGACGTGGCGCTAGTTTCGTTGTTATATACGAGTATATGTGTGCGTACGAGTATCGAAATTTTTATTTTTTGTTTTAAATCATACGTGAGTTTTATGAATAATAATAAGTAAAAGTATAATAATAATAATAATATTGGTCTCATTATTGCAATTGAGTTTTAAGAAATGCAAACTGCAGCTGAAAAACTTCGTTCCTGACGGGGTCCCTCGACCGCACAGGTTTTTATTAATTAATTAATGCCTGTTTATTCAACCAAAAATATAATAATTGGCAACGAGGATGGGATTCGAAACCACGCGTGAAATTAGCCAATGTGGGTATTGGACACTAAAATTCAAATTGTGATTGCAGGAAACCCAACAAATTGAGTGTGGTGTGGACACGACGATCGCGGCGTGTTATAACAGAGCCCCAGCAATGGGAGCCCTCGTTGAAGGACCCTTTGAAGTGAGTTATGATATCATCTTTGATGAACTAAAAAGAATTGGCAAAAAGACGATCACTCTTCCCACACGTATTCGTGTCTGTAATAGGCTTTCAAGACGCTATTTTGTCTTGCGTTCTATAATTATGGTAAATAAAATTATTGCGTAATGTTAACAAAAAAAGTATGCAATATATTATTATTATTTTTCTTTAAAAAACATATTTTAAGGATGTATTTTATTGTAATTTAAATTTTCTAGTAATTGTTTTGCAGTTCAAAAAATAAATGTCGAAATTATGATTAAGAAAATTAAGCTTTGGTAGTCTTATTCTTATTGAAATCTTGTTATAATCATGTTTTAATCACGTTTGATTTGTTATAGAAGGTCGAACAAAATTAATTACTAATGAGCACTTATAGTTCTTGATTCAATATATTTTGTGAAAGTGTTCGGTTTCGACATATGGGGTAAAAATTATCACATCGTATTTACTAAATTTTCAGAGGTTCAGTGATATACACGGTGCCTGAAAATCATACCGTGGCTGTGACGCTGTTCAAGGATTCGCGCACCAATGAATTGGAGGATAAGGATTGGACGTTCGTGTTGGAGGATGTAAGTAGACTTAGACATGTTTGTTATTTATAATTAAGTTTGCTTCAGGCGGGTTTATGAGACGTTCCCATCTTATTCTGTGAGATGTTTCTATGCCGGTTGGAAGAGGCTTCCATGCTGGTTTGGGAGATGCCGATCTTTCCATGCTGGCCTGGAAGATGCTTCCATTCTGGTTAGGGAGGATGTTTCCATGCTGGTTTATAAGATGCTTTCAACTGGTCTGGGAGATACTTCCATGCTGATCTGGGAAATAATTTTATGTCGCTTTTATGGTTCCATGCTGGTTTGGGTAATGCTTCCAGACGAGTTGGTACACGTTTCCATGTGATTTGTGTGTCGGAGTGTGTGTATAAGTAAAGGCTGAAGGCCCTAGTGCGGTGTGCGGTGTGTCGGCAGGTGTCGACGTCGGGCAAGCGGCGGCGGCTGGCGGCGTGCTCCGTGAACATGCGGCGCTTCGCCAGCCTGGAGCCGTCGCAGCGGCCGCTGCGGCTGGCACTGGAGCCGGCCACGCGCAAGGTGGCCGCGGCCGCGCTCTGCCTCACGCTGCACTGCGTGCTGCTGCGGGAAGGGCCGGCCACGTGAGTGCACACGCACACACACACACACGCTGCATTGTACACTACACACCACACACTATATTACACACTGCACACACCACACTACACCGCACACACCACACTACACCGCACACACCACACTACACCGCACACACCACACTACACCGCACACACCACACTACACTGCACACACCATCCTACACTGCACACATCACACTACACTGCACACACCATTCTACGCTACACACATCACATTACACTGCACACACTATACTACACTACAGACATCACACTACACTGCACGCACTTTTTTATATCACGAAGGTGGTAAATAAGCATACAGCCCACCAAATGTTAAACGGTTACTGTAGCTTATGAACGCCTACGACATCAGGAGTATCACTTGTGCATTACCGACCCTGTAAAAACCTTTTTACGCCATTACGCCAAGAACTCCATGCTGTCTCCTGGAAAAACCTTGACAGGGAACTCATTCCACAACCTCAAAGGCCATCGTACTACTGAACACATCACACTACACTACACATTGTACGTAATATTATACATATCGGACACTTTATATTGCACAACATGTATTGCACACTGCATTTACCACATCACACAGCATACACCACATTATATACATACACATATTACCCCGCACACACACACTAACACATGCACACAGAATTTACTTCATTACACAATACACACGACATTACACAACTTAAACCTTATACTTTAACTCCTTGAACTCGAAATTTTTCTCTTGTAATATCATTATTATTACCTTTCTAAGAAAAAATAGTCTAAGATAAATAAATAAATAATAGGCATGATGACAGATTTTGAAATCCCCTTCTATAATGTAGGTACACGTCTATTATTTCCGAAGAAAATATTATTTCAGCAATAAACTAAGTTTTAACGCCAATTATTGCAATTTTTTCTACGTAATTTGAATTAAGTACGAAAACGCTAGGTGTCATGGCGTCCGCTTGTGACGTCACGCCTAGGTAAATGTTGTTCTACATTACGTCATTAGGGTTACACTCAAATTACATAGAATACAATAGTTATATTTACCCAGGCGTGACGTCATTCGTTCTGATTGACGTTTCAGTTAACATGGCCGATTGCAGTATTTTATACTTTTATTATGTTAAAAATATTATTAATCTCAATGTCTAAATTAAAACTGAGTTGTTATTTAGAATCGTTTCAACATATATTTTTCTCTCAAACCATTTATTATTTGATTTTTTAATACCGTCATCATGCATATTACGCCACACAAATCATCTGGTCTCAAACTAGGGCATTCCCTGTGCTATAAGAACCAGACGACGACTACCAGGGGCGTTCCCAATATACCCTGAACCGAGTCAATCTAGAAAAGTTATTTTCTAAATTGTCATTAATGACAATTGAACCCGGAACCTTCTGCGCTTGAGTGCAACACTAAAACCACTGCTCCATCGAGGTCGTCAAGATTATCTCTGTTTTGTATGATTTAAAAAAAATGCTTAAACATAAATTAAATGATCTTGAAATACAATTACAGTGATGAGGATATGCAATCCCTCGCCTCTCTGCTATCTGTGAACAATAACTCCGACATCGCAGTGCTGGAAGACCTGGATGAAGACGATTACACACTTTCGGATAATTCTACTAAACAGGTAACATTTCACGACCATTTAAATACATAATTTTACCCCATTATGTTGTTGATTAGCCATTTCAAGTGATGAATTCTATATTCTTAGCTCTTCCGTCCAAATTTTTAAATTGTAGATCTGCATATTACAGGAAATTTCTGAGAATAGATTTGGTCAGCTAATTAGTAGCAAAGTAGCCTTTTGGTGCGGTGGTTATTACATTTATAGACTGGCCCGTTGGCGCAGTGGCATATGCATCTGCATTGTAAGCTAGGGTCCCGGGTTCGATCCCCGGTCAGGTCAATTTAGGAAACGAACTTTTCTAAATTGGCTTGGAGTCTGGGTGTTACTGGGAACTCCCCCAGAGTTCATTGTGTGGTACCCATAGTATAAGCTTACTGCTTAGTTTGGGGTCACACAATCTGTGTAATTGTTTGGAGTATTATTATATTATTATTTATGTTTCAAACTACTGCTCATTGGATGTGTTCCGGAATGGAAGGATTCGGTTGTTATTTGCCCAGTAGGGTGACCCAATTGGTGTGCTGGAAATCTCTACTCTTCTACTATTGTAAAAACCGAGCTAAAGCGTATCGAACACACATTACCTTAGGGTTTTGTCGCAAATTCATACTCGTACAAGTAGAAGTTAAAAAAAATTGGGTGCGAAATATTCATTATTTTTTAATCTTTGGTTTCTCCTTTTTAGTTTATGCGCTATCAATTGTCGTCTTAGTGCAAAATTTTAGGTGAATACAGATCTATAAACAGTGAAAGATTCCCATGGTTAATATTCGTAGAAAATTCGTTCGTTCTCGTATCCACGAGTCAATTGCTATTATAATTTTATGATACGTCACGTTTTGAGTTTTTGAATAAGGACTTTTGTCTTCTATTCTAATTCTGCATGTACCAATCTTATAGTACACAGACAACGCGTTTTTAGGACATAGCTTCGCAATGCGGAAATCTCGAGATATACGCTCTAAAGTTGCATATCACGTGCCATTCCATAACCGACCTTATTGCCTTGGTATAAGGTCCAACTGTAACAATGCATATATGGCGTACTAACTTATTTCTTTTGCTGTTTCAGATGTCTGACCTTCGCCAGCAAATGGAAGAATTAACCCAAAGTCTAACAAACAGCGATATTGCAGCAACCCCGAACAGCGTTCAGAGTCTTAACTTCGATAATTCCAGAACCCCTACGGCTCCTATCACTCCCGAAGCTAATACCCCCACTACACCAGTCAATAGGGATGCAAATCAGACTCCCACCGCTGAAAATGATACCAAAACGCTAGATCGTGCCTCCATTTCCAATTCTGGCAAGCCTAGGCCCGAATATCTGACCAATTTTACAAAACCGGCGATCAAATCCGAACAGGCTAAGTTTACGCCTCTAAAACCAGTTACGACGCAAGACTTTATGACAGACTTCAAACCAGTTGTGCTCAAACCGAAGGCTATTGCTAAAAGGAACCTTAAGCCATTGGAGTTAAAGATCAATTTGAATAATATCAGTTTGGACAATAACGACAACGAGAGAGAAGAAGATAGCGATAAAACTCCCACAGCTGATACAGAAAAAGGTTTTTCATCAAAATTAGAGAAGGATAAAACTCCAGTAAGTTTTTACCTTTGTGTCTTTTCATATATCGTCGCTTTGGAGGCCAAGGGACCTATTCTACACAATACTATTTAAAGTAAATGAAGTTTACATAAATATTGCCGCGCGTAAAGAACATTTTGCTTTTGTATTTAAGCCACTACTGCTAAATGGATATAATTTCACAGGAAATTCTTGAAAATTGTTTGAATATCAAATATTAGCAGGAATGTATGAATAATAACTGGACAGATGATTGTTAGACCTATTGTCTAATACAATCTTCAAATTTTTCATGATAGGTTAGTACACTTAGCTTTATTTCGACTAAACTGTGGCTTAGACCTATCGACATCCAAAGCGACGACATTATATCGGTGCAAATAATAAAAGGCATTCGTTTCACTACACTAAGTCAAAGCGCGCCTTCCGGTTCGGAAGCGACTTGCGCTACCGGAGCGTCGGCGCCGGCGCTGGTAGTGCGAGAAACTATGGCATCGGTGCAGTAGCACTCCGACGAATCGTTTGCCATTATTAAGTTTCTAATAAGCTACCTAATTATTGTTACTAAGAGTATTCTTTCGTTTCATCGTTAAGATCAAATAGCCAGTGTTAGCAGACGACAATGTCAAACGCACTCGCATCCCGCAAGGCGAAAATGTGTGAGTAGATGAGATTTGAGGAAGCAAAAGAACTACCCCGTTAGGGATACAGTTGAAGATATGTATGTATGTAGAAATGTATCGAACAGAGAACAACAGATAACAGTTACATGAGAAAAAACACATTTATTTTGTTATATTTGGTATTGTTGCCAAAAAATTGTATAGTAAGGATGGACCTGCACAGCCACGTACATGAAATAAAAAATAGTCCATGGATAACAATTCCATTTACTTTCCAGTGGATTGTTTTTGTTTGTCTTCCTATTAGTATAAAACAGTCAGCCGTGAACATCTTTCGATTTCCATGTCGGAGCGCAAAATAGCGAACATAACAAAAGTATGATGAAAGATATTATTAGAGAATCGTGGCAATCGATCTCGCTGTCTCAGACGTATAAAAGATGCGATACGTTGGTGGTGCCCTCTGTTCTGTCTGCACTAACTTTGCTTTATATAGTACATTATATACCTGTAACAAATTATTGTAAAAAATAAAAGCCATAAAAATTGTTGCGCTTTATTTTTTTTAATTGGAAAGTCTAATATGGATAATTCGCCAGATACTGTAGGTAAATGTTTTTATGAGTCGTTTGTTTTGGTTGTCCAGAAAAACTAGCGATCGCGGACGTCATTTAGAGCTATCTATTTTTGCAGTTATTAAGGTTAATGGCCATTAGGTGTTTATGTAAATTAGATGTTCCCCTTATCATCCCCTATAGTAATGGCATATAAAAAAGGAGTATAAGGAATACGCAAAATAGTGGAAATACAATGAAAGTTGCAATGAAAGTTGTCCTTTGCACGAAGGATTGCATACGAGATTTGCTCAATTTCAGCTATCTGAACTTAATTTGTGGATATCTGTAAGACTTTGGACTTTGGTTATGTTTTTTCTGTAAACTTAAGGTAAGATAATTTCGGTGTAGTAGTTTTAGAATGTAGTATTAATTTCAGATGCAGGATCTGCTGGAGTGGTGCCAGTCGGTGACGCGGGAGTACAAGTCGTGTCGCGTGACGAATCTCACCACGAGTTTTAGGTCAGGGCTTGCGTTCTGCGCCATAATACATAGGTTCCGGCCGGACTTGATGTGAGTACAAGGATGCTATTAACCTTGCATACAGATACAAAATGATTGGATAAGTGGACATGTGGGTGTGTGAGTAATTTTCGTAAATGTATGTGTCTGATGTACAAGAATGTGTTTTGTATTTTTTATTTTTTTTTATTATAAATGACGGGGTAAACGGGCAAGCGGGTCACCTGATGGAGAGTAACCAACCGCCGTCCATGGATACCTGCAATATCCGGTGAATCACGGATGCATTGCCGGCCTTTAGGGAAATAGGGAAAGGAAGGGAGGGGGTGATATGCCACCGGCACTCTCACTCACCGAACGAAACAGCAATAGATGCTGTTATTTCAGGTCGATATTCTGTGAGAGGGTGGTATTTCACCGGGCGAGCCGCCCTATTCGTGCTGCAGTGCAGCATGGCTCTACCACCTTTATTATCAAAATAATTATTAGCATAATTGTAATCAGTGTATGCATGCTTGTGCCTGAATGAAGTATTTTGAAGTTGTGAAGGTCTCTTATAGTTATAATCTCTAAATAATATAAAACGAATTACGATCTGAGTACGTATTCGCTTATAATTTCTAAACTTCTAAGTGGATTTTATTGCCTTTTTACTATCGTCTAGAACAGCCATTCCCAAAGTGGGCGATAACGCCCCCTTGTGGGCGCTGCAGGCTTAAAGGGGGTCGGTAAGAGACCCAGAAAAAAAATGGGGGCGTTGTGTAGAGGCCTGGGGGGTGATTTGTAATTTCATTTAGCTAGGAGGCATCTTAGACAACGATTGCATGAGCTCTCGACTCAGTAGACAAAATAAGTTTGGGAACCAGTGGTCTAGAACATTTAATGAGGAAGGTTTATACACACATAACACATTATTATTTAGTTTGTATAAGTATAGATGTATGAACATTTCTCAGTTTAAGGGGGAGAGAGGGGTAAGTAAAGTGTGACATCGCGGGACAAAGGGGGGGGGGATGAGTCATAAGCTATGTGACATCACATTTTTAAATGATGACAATGCTATATGGTTGATTGAAGATGATGTCGGCACATCGAATTTTCCTAAAATTATCCAAATCGAGAACAATGTTACCGCTATGCTAGTACTAAATAATATTAAGGAAGAGTCCACGGAAACAATATGATTAAATGTGTCGCTCACTTGATTGTTATGTTTTAAGAAGATTTATTATGAAAAAAGATTTTAAATAGAAGTGATTATATAGTTAATGAATTTAGAATGCTGTTTTAAATTTAATAATTTGACACCATGGGGTGTGGTCATACAAATGTGACTACCTGTGTTAGGACAGTTCCAAAAATAATGAAACTTGTGCGTCGTAATGTATGGATGGCCCCTCACTGGTCGCTAGCGCTGTCGCTAGTATTGTCGCTAGTGCTAGTGCTAGTGCAGTACGTAACGTCCGCACGTCCGCACGTCCGCAGCGACTTCTCGGGGCTGCAGCCGGAGGCGGGCGAGAGCAACGTGCGCGCGGCGCTCGAGGCCAGCGCGCGCCTCGGCATCCCGCAGGTGCTCACGGCCGCCGACGTGTGCGGCGCCGCGCAGCCCGACCGCCTCGCGGTGAGCGTGTCCGCGTGTCCGCGTCACGCGTTACGTCTCACCGTCATGCATCACCCCTAGCCGCTCACGCATCACCCCTAACCCATCACACAACACCACTAACCTATCATACACCACCCCAACCTATCATACACCACCCCTAAACAAACATTTATAACATAACACATCACGCATCACACCTAACCTTTCATATATCACCCCTAACCTCTGACTCATCACCCCTGACCTCGCACATCACTTCTAACTCATCATACATCACCCCTAACCGTTTACTCATTACACCTAACTCATCACGCATAATCCTTAACCTCTCACGCATCACCGCTGACCTCTCACGCATCACCGCTGACCTCTCACGCATCACCGCTGACCTCTCACGCATCACCCCTAATTCATCATGCATCACCCCTAATTCATCATGCATCACCCCAAACCAATCACACATCGCCCTTAACCAATCACCCATCACGCCTAATCTTTCACATATCACCACTAATTCTTTTTTACATCAAGAAATGCTTTACGCATCCCTTCTCACTCGGGACACCACGCCGAAAATGCGGGTTACCCACCAAAACCTAACGGTGTTCCAGTCTCGCCTATTGCCAGGATAACAGGGGCGCGTTAGCATTCATCCGCAACCCCGGTGGCAACGTCAAACCAATGTCGCACCCTACACAATACCGGACTGTAGCCATCCTATACAGGAGGCGCCCGGGAACACGCGCGCGCCGTCCCAAGATAATGCAAGGGTTGTGTCACCCTCCCGAATACTACCCTCCTTGAACTTGATTAGACACTTCACTAGAAAGTGAACAAAGTTATTAAGTCGCTAACGGCGATCCCATATTTGGCACTGAATGTCCATATCCGTCTCTCCACTTAAAGGGCTAGCTGAAGCAACAGGAGCAGCGGCAGTTTCAATAGCTGGACTTCTGCTTTTCAGTTTGTACTCTGGGCACAACCCGCTTCCAAGTATATGGTCTGCGGGCTTATTCGCTGCGGCAAAAAGAGAGCAGTGCGGGGCAGAAACGCCGCCCTGCCTGGTGTCCGACTTCCGCAGCGAAAGCATCTCCGCTGTGGTTCACCTCCGAGGTGCAGTTGACTCTCGTATCTCCCAATTTGAGGCATCGGAAGCGGCTTCGATGGGAGAAGAGTGACATTAGCCGCCTCCCATCCCACTATGAGCCGCTTATCGGCCACCAGTTGGCCGCCGCCGCAGGGTATCGTACCCAGACATTTTCTAACCCAGTTGTTGTGCGGCGGATTTTACCCACTTATGGTTTCCGCTGCATACCCTCCGACTCTTAACTATTGCAGAGACAACATCTACAGAGGTCACCTTATCATCCAGGCTGGACACCCGGAACTCCACACACTTTATCGGCTGGAAACTTTGATCAGGTTTGAGCCCAGCGCTTCATTAAGGGAGGCCGCAAGTAAATCCGCCTTTTCGCTGCTTTCGGGACCCGGTACTTCCTAAATTCTTGCGCTTGTTGCACCATGTCTGAACCTCATTTCTGTGACGCCCAATTTTTCTAGATTTATCTTTCCCCGGGCCTTGGTCAGTACCTTTGCGTAAGAAGTGACACTGGCCTCCGCCTCTGGTAGCAGCGTTAGTACCACAGCAGCAGTACGAGGTGTAGGCTTTGTAGTCCGCTTCCTACTTGTTATTTTCCCTGTCGGGGTGGGTGCAACAGGGGGAGTCTTCTTTTTCCTTTTTCTCTACTTTTTGACTACTGTACTTCACGACTGGTCGCCGTTTACAGGTGTAGCAGACAGTGCCCTAGACTCAGCAGGAGCGTTAGTCGCCTTAGCGATTTTTTCCCTGTTCCCGTGAGTCTCCTTCTTCTTCGACGTAAAATGTCCCGGCGATACTGTTCGCCCAGAAACAGAGGTCAAAGCAGTGCGCCGCTCTGACTGTGACTTGGTTGCCTCAGCTACGTCTTTTCTTTTATGTACCGCCAACGGAGGGCGGAGGGTCTTCTTTGGAAGAAGACGCTATTCTAAGTTTTTAAACCGCGCGTCCATGATGCTCCTCACCCGAACCAACACGAAGCGCATCATTTCCTCGAACACCGGTTCATTTGCCGGTGGACTTATGCGTTGAGGAGATGGAGGGCGAGACACCGGTTGTGGCTCCATCGTTTCCACTTTTAATTGGAGCTCCGCCACGTGGGCTCAGAGCTCTGCCACCTCACCCCTAACCCATCACGCATCACACTTAGCCTCTTACGCATTACCTCTAACCTTTCACTCGTCACCCTTAACCTTTCACGCATCACCCCTAACCTCTCATGCATTACCCCTAACCTCTCACGCATCGCCCCTATCCTCTCGCAGCAAAATATTATAATAATTATTGCAATTGTATACATTTCAGATAATGACATATCTGTTCCAACTACGAGCACACTTTACTGGAAGCGAGTTACAAGTTGAACAGTTAGGTAAGTTGTTACTTCTGAACGTTAATCTGATAAATATATCGTCATAATCATAATAAGAGAAACGTCAACACCAACGATTACATCTGTCTGTATATACTTATAAAAATGGGTGTTTGTATGTATATATGTAATCGCTAAACTATAACAGGTTTTTGTGCTATGTCCTCTTTGTTGTAAGCTGCCGCCAGATGGCGCTGCAGCATTTTATTTTCTATATCGTTCAATCTATCACCATGAAAATAGGTGCAATCAAGGAATATGTTTCACGTACCACCATAAGTCGAAAGTCCTCTGACATATGATAACATTAAGGTTCATTTTCTTCTCAAATCTAATTTGACTATATACATATATTGCTATTTTTATCTATTTTATTGGTTTCTCTATTTTAGACATGATAGTGTGATGTCAACACGATGTTAATAATGTGTCATTCATTTATTTTATTTTTAAATTAATATAAGCCTTTTGGTTGACCACCTCCGTGGCGCAACGGTTTAACGCATCGGAAAGTAAACGGGGGTTGCGGGTTCGATTTCCGCCCCGAGTCTGGGTGTTTATGTATAATATGTATTTATTTACAAAAGAAAAGTATGTAAGCAGTATATCAGTTGTCTAGTACCCATAACACAAGCGCTGTGCTGTTTACTTTGGGGACTAGATGGCGCTGTGTGAAATGTCTGAGTTTATTATTATTATTGTATTATAGTTACAGGCAACAAATCTTTGAAGTGGTACGTGAATCAAATTCCTTGACTGTACATATTTGAATGCGGATTCGCGATATCTAAAGCGATCAAAGAAATTATAAAATAGAGAACATTGGCACTTCGTATTAAGTGTCCGTGTGAAGCCGGGGCAAGTCGCTAGTACTATTATAAGTGCGAAAGGTTACTTTTCAGGACTAAACGGTCAGACCAATTTTGATGGGTACGGAGATAACTTGACTTCACAGCACCGATATTAGCTAGCTATGTAATCTAAATGTTTTTATGACATCTAGGAAGTTCTATTTATTTTCTAAATAACCGGTAATAACTGGTATTTTTCAAACCGATTTAAACTGGTTTCGAGTGCAGTCAGCCTCGAACACTCGTAAGTGTAATGTGTGGTGTGTGATGGATGGATGTGGATGTGTTGTGTGTCAGGTAACGAGTCGTCGGAGTCGTCGTACCTGGTGGGGCGCCACGACACGGACGGAGCCCTGCCGCGGGACCTGTTCCGGCGCGAGGTCAGCGCGCGCCGCTCGAGAGGCCCGGAGCGGCACCCCTACAGGTCAGGTAGGGGGGCGGGGGCGGCGGGGGGTCTGTAGGCAGGGGGTCTGGGGGTCAGGGTCGGGTGACCCCGGACCCCCTGACCTGACCTGACTGGGGGTCGGGTGTCAGAGGGTCACTAGATAGAGGGTCGGGGGTGGGAGGTTCCGCGTCCGCCACGGGATTGAAGACACCAAAAACTACTGTTAGTGTCGCTAGTTTTGTACGAAAACATCATTTTACAGTCATGATACCATAAAGGCGGAGTAGCCTTTTTTTTCTGGGTCTCTTACCGCCCCCCTTTAGGCCTGCAGCGCCCACAAGGGGGCGTTATCGCCCACTTTGGGAATGGCTGCCTTACATAATACCAATTTTAGACGCCAATCGCGCGACTTATGCGGCTATCGCTACGTAACCTAGCCGTTTGTATATAATACAAGCATAGCTATCAACCATGGAGCACATAGAGTGGTAATGTCGTTTATTTTGTTCGAAAACAATTTGATACTTGAAGTCAAATAAATCAGTATAAAAATATGAAGTTAAAAAAAAAACACACAAATATAGTAAAACTCTTAGCGACGTATCTATATCATTCTATAAGGCAATACAGTTGGATTTACACATGTCACATTGCAAGTTTTCACACAAAGACAAAAAATATTTGTCTGTTATGATTTAAAGTGAAGTTATTTTTAGTATATGTAGTTTCATTAATTACGATAGGATTTTTTTAAACTGAGCAGTAGGAGAAGCTAAGGAAAAGATCATAGCTGTTGGTACTTCATTTCTGTTTTTACTGAATTTTGTTATTATTTCTTAAAAATATGTTATCAAGACGTGAACGGTTTGTCTTTGCTTTTTCATTCTAATTAGAAGACGAAAATAATATTTTGATGTAATAAAAAATAAAATGCCATAGCACAGATTAATTAGTTACTAACGTAAAGCCATAGTATGAATTAATACACACTTACGAAGATTAAATAGTCAAGGTGTTAGCTGACAGAATTGTCATGTCAGAATTGACATCTTGGTGAAAATGTATGAGGAGAATGATGAAATTTGAGAAAACGAAAGAAGTAAGGACCGTAATGCATGGCGCTTCGTCTTCTCTGTATATCATAATGGATGCAGTTTAGTTTGAATTAGCATTGGAAATATACTCTTATACAGGAACCAAGACAAATCTGAATCAATGGAGAAATCAAGTCCGAGTCAGTCCAGCGAGACGTCGCCGGCGCGGGAAAAATCTCCGCTCACTGCCACCACTAATACCACGTGGTACACCGACATCCTACAAGAGGTACATATGGACATTATAATATTATAGCGGTAAACACCTGAAATAGCGTACCTTTCAAACGGTGAAAGAATTTTTCGAATAAGTGCAGTGGTTCCGGAGGTTACCTTCCATATATAAAGAAACTTACAACATCTGTTCTCTCTCTTTATAATGTTAGTATAACAGATAGATAGATATGGATTATAAATACCTGGGCAACCGAGCTTTGCTTGCTGGTAATATATCAAAAAAAGTCAGACCACGTTGCAGGATTCGAACCCGTGCACTATGGTGTGGTAGACATACGCTCTGTAATCTCTATGAAAGGTAATCTCTGTGATATTACCGATTATATTTTGCTTATCAATCATATTTTGAGGGCAAGTTTTAATCTGTGAAAACACGGGGAATACAGATTTTTCCAGAATTGAGACCTAGCTAGATCGATTTGTCGCCCCTGTAAACCTCTATATTGTAAATTTTATCGAAATCGTTAGAGCCGTTTTCGAGAACGCGATTACAAATATACAAGTATTGCTCGTATTGTAGTATAGAATACGATAGGATATAAGATAGGATATATACAAACATCATACTATTTAAGTTTCATAAATCTTTAGGAATAAAGTGTAGTAAATTTACAATTTTTAAATGTCATGCGGAGCAGTACATGTGAGAGTCGATCTCGCACATGATTGATTTTCTCGTATTAGGGTTTCAGCCTTCTCAAGTGTTAGGAGCTATAATATTTCGTGTATATCCTATTTTTTCATTTTGACTTTAATGTAAACAAACAAGAAACTAACCAAAGTTTCGGTTTCGGTAAATTTTCACCGTTTGTTGGTCCGACGTTATTACACGTAGCACTCTAATAACACTGCTTTTCCGTTATATATACGCGAAACTATGAAATATTAACTAATAACACTAAATATTATCCACTATAGTACATTTGTATGTACTATACGTTGAAACAATTTTGGTTATTTGTCAAGAGTTTGGTTTTTAATTTACATGTCATTTAAAGGTTGCCGTATTCCTAGATCAAATTAGTGTCATAAATCAATTCACTCGGAATCACTCTATTATGTGAATGACACAATTAATTCTTATTGTTTGTGATGTGCAAATAATAATCATCTCTTATTCTTTATTTTTTTAAGTATTATTAGGCTTTTTGGCGGGAACGAGAGAAGTGCGGTTGTCATTTTATTCAGATTTTATATTTTTTATATTTTTAGGAGTTTTAAAATACAACAGTGATAGTTATTGTGTTTTAAAGTTTTGTGTAAGTGAAAAGAATGGAGGAGATCTAAATAAACATGTGTAGCTGAAGTTTTCGCGCTCTTCCAAGAAGTCCTTTTTAACTTCAGTAAAGCCTACTATCACTTTACTGGAGAAGTTTAGGGACAGTTAATGTTTCTCCAGAAGTTACGTGATTAGGCTGATGGTTTTGTTACCAATGCCTTAAGAAATATAAATAAATAAATTAAGTGTTATTTAAAAATACGAATTTTTACCCTTATCACGACGTTTTAATTACTATTTTAATATTAAAATATGATAATAGAGTCAATAATTTGCGAACTAGCCCAACTCTAGTTATAAATGCCACAGTTGCCACATTTTTTTTTAAATTGCACAAACATAAATCTATGCAATTTTTCCGTGTGTAGCTATTTATATGTTTACATTAAAGACGTAAATGAAAAAAATGCCATGTGGTGCGTACTGTGTTGTGTGTCGTCACTCGTGTGTCATGTGTCGTGTGTGGTGCGCCAGAGGCCGAGCCGGCCGCAGCGGCTGATGACGCGGCGCGAGCTCACGGACCCGTTCGCGTCCGACGACGACGACGACGGACCGGCCGCGGCCGAGGGGGCGGGGGCGGGGGCGGGGGCGGGGGCGGGGACCGGGGCCGGTGAGTCAGCCTGCGCTACCATTTTATTATTATTATTTTTATTTTTTTATGTAAGATTTCCCTTGAGACAAAAGGATCTATGCCCATACAGCCCATGTCTTCAGTGATAAATAAATATATTCTTCATATTATGTTATTAAAATGTCGACGTAATGTTTTTCTTCTGGCAACAAATCTATTGAGGCTGTCTTTCTAGTAAGATCCGCTGACGGACTTTTTGGCGGGAATGGGAGAAGTGAGGTTGTCATTTTATTTAGATTTTCTATTTCTTACATTTTTGGAAGTTTTAAAGTACAAAAGTGATAGTGTTTTAAAGTTCTGTGTAAGTAAAAAAAATAGAGTCGGTCTAAATAAACATGTGTAGCCGAAGTTTTAGCGCTCTTCCAAGAAGTCCTATAAAACTTCAGTAAAGTCTACTATCACTTTACTGGAGGAGTTTTACGATAACGATTCTACTTATAATAATACAATACGTGACATTGGCAAATGCGCTAATCTGTGCACCATGCCATGAAGAAAGAAAAAAAAGAAGACTAAGTAAAATTAATTTTAACATTACACTACTTAGTAAGCACTTATTTTAACAATTCCACATATTGCACAACAGCGTAGATACTTGGGACGCAATACTACGCCAATTTTTCACTCCATTCCGCTAGAAACAATTTAATAATTAAAATAAACGCCCAACTGCACGGCATAAAATCCCGTCATAAACTTCAATTGTTATCTTTTTTATATTTTTATCGTTACTTGCATGCGTATGTGAGGATAGTAATAATGTTTTTTTATTTATTACTGCTATTAGGTAACTTTTCAATATTCGTCAACGATTGTCAATGAATTTTGCTCCTATTTATAATATAGTACTCCAGACAATTACACAGATTGCGTGACCCAAACTAAGCAGTAAGCTTGTACTATGGGTACCACACAACGAACTCTGGGAGAGTTCCCAGTAACACTCAGACTCCAAGCCAATTTAGAAAAGTTCGTTTCCTAAATTGACCTGACCGGGGATCGAACCCGGGACCCTAGCTTGGAAAGCGGATGCTATGCCACTGCGCCAACGGGATTTTTAAATGAAGTATTCTCTTTTACATTTAAAATTATAATTTAAATTTACATTTAAAAATTAAATAAAAATAATTTTACATTTATTTACTACTAGCAAACCCGGTCCGTTTCACTGGGCATTAGTTGAAATTAAAATAAATTAAACAGTTTTTATAATTATTTTGATACTGCAAAAAAAAAATCGACTAATCCGATCGCTACCAAACTTTACAGGAACACACGCTGGGCCAATCTGAATATTCCCTGAAAACTTCATCGAAATCGGTCCAGCCGTTTCGGAGTCCATAAAGAACATACATACATACATCGCCTTTTATATATATAGATATATATAGATAGATAGATAGATAGATTTGTTGCCTATGATTTCACTTGTAGATTTCCTGTAGAGGAGTGTTATATATTGTCAATATTAAATGTTACGATCTCGGACCTAGAATCAAATTAGACGGAGCGTTTGCTCTAAGAACGTTTCCGTTTTTTGTTCACCTAATTTATAGACTTTTACTAATTTTTGTGACTAGGTAAGTCACATTACAACGATGCACAGCTGAACAAGGCATAGTTTTATTTTTGTGAATACTAGTAATTAAAACATTTAAAATTTACGGGTATTTAGCAAATAATTATTTCAGTAATGCACATCAAGTCGGACAGCTTGAGGTTGCCAAACTTACTATATAACTGTTTACATATCAATCTGTTTACATACTATAACTGTTTATATAACACTCAATGAAATAGAAAGAGACGAAAATTTGATTTACACGCGGTCATAAGAGCAGCAACTTATTATGGCTCCATCCTTTATGCTTTTTCGTCCGAGATTACAATCATAATCATTCATAGACGGCAACACTGCCATTTGACGGTGTTGCCACCTGGCGATAATTTATTTGCAACTTTGACAGTTGGTATTCTTGTAAGTTTTTAATCATGAATTCAATCGAATACAAAAACAAGCATTTTTCATTATCTCTATATTTTACATCAATATACTGATCCACCCATGTCGACATCCTAAAAGAATGAAGAACATAGCGAGAATTCTAGAAAGAATGAAGAATAACCGAAGCGTAGAGTTTAAAATTAGAACAAAAACAGAAAGACAAAATGTGATCGAACTTTCGGGTTTATATGCAATGTAATACTTCCGCTATGAAGTAGCTTTTAGCTACTAAGTTAGCTGATTTTTAATTCATTGTAATATTGTCGTATTAATAATATTACCAAGTACCAACACTGCAATATTATTTTAATTTTATGTATATTCTACTAATTTACTTATTTTTAAGCAATAACTAACCCGTGTTTCTAGGAAATCAAAACCTAAAGCCTACCATTGAGCCGGCACCGACGGATCCGCTAACAGCTCTCCAATCGGAGACGGAAAAGGGCGAAAGCACACGAACATTACCGAACGCGGCCGAAAAGAAGCCGACAACGCCCGAACTGCCCAAACCAACGCCTGTAAGTCAAGTAACATTCTCATTATGAGTGGCTTTGTGATGTTTCATGTGTTACTGAGCATTGGCGATTATAAAGTTCATTTAGGAAGAATAATATATCTAAAAAATCTGGTCAGGGCGTATCAGTCGTATTAGTTTAGGGTTCCATAGGAAATTGAAAAAAAAAAAACATATATATAGAAGTCTTTGATCAAAGGTCGTTAATTTCAGGGTAGTTGTTAATAAGATCTTCTCAAGATATCGCTTCGTAACGCTCAGTAACACTTTGCTTGTATGTATGATGGTTTGATTAATTTAATAGAGTTGCCGATTTCCATTAAACATATCAAACAGTTAAGAAGATTGTTGAAAACTGCAGCTTTAAAAAACGCATGCATCCTTTCTAGAGATATGATGGCGCAGACAAACATAATATACCCAGTCAGATAGCAGCGTCAAAATAACTATGTCCGACCAAAATTCGGGTTTCGAGAGCGAACTTATTGAAACTGTGTCTGAAATTGAGACTACATTTGTGAGTTTCTGCTTTTGGTGATGATCGATATGAATGAAATCACCTTATCCCGTACCACGTACAGTAGAAATTGGTTTTTAAAACAGAAATATTAATTTATAAATTAACGTATGGACACATTTGCAATAGGAAACTTGCATAAAAATCACAATCAATTATTAAAAGCAAGTAAAAGTGCTTTATTGAAAGATTTATAAAAAAATTATGATTACTACAAAATGTCTTACTTTTCACTAAGTGAAACGGAACGTAATTTCAAACACCAAACATCTAGTAGTTATTAGTGACGTCATTCCATCGCACCGCCGCGCCGTTCAGTTTTTTAGCAGTAAAAACACGGACAAATTAAAAAAATGGAAAATCTTCAATTGTGGTACCTTGAGTTCAGTGTGGATATGGCGAGGTGGTTTTTTGCAGAAAATACTCATATCACGGGACGCCGATTTTTGGCGTGAATTCTTAAGTCATAATTGAATTTGCGTTTTTTAAAATTGTACATACTTTAACTATATTATTTATATAAAGGCTTAATTTTTACGATACAATAAAATACATGCAAGTTTCTACTACTAGTTGAAATAAACCGAACAAAACACCTTAAAAGGAAACTTTGGTTGTAGCCGAAACTGAGAAACTGAATTTCGATTGGACACGACTTATGTAATATTCTCTTTTCCGTTGAACGAAATAGTATGAAAATATCCTCGGCTCAATGTAATGTCATAATATCTGTTTGAAACCTAAAACCATTCATCATCACACACCTCTTGTTACATCAGAGCTCTTAGATAAAGTGGCGGCATTACTTTGAATTTGATAAATCGACAGCTAACGTCAAATCTGTCATTCTTAAATCTATTTACGATAACGAAAGTGGTAGTCACTTTTTCTGAGAGTGCTGTAGTATATTATACATATAGCAACGTTATTTTCCATTCCCGCCTATCATCGCTTCGGTACATGCCTGTGTGTGCGTGTGGATGCTTCCCATTGGTCCGTCGTGTGATGCTTTTGGACGGCGCTTCTGTTCTTCGCGGCTATTGGTCGACGGCTTGTCGCTTCGTGATTGACAGCAATTGCTATCACGTCACGATGAGCTTAAGGAGCGAGCGAGGCTGCTGCTTGAGGCCACTAAGAGGGAAGCGAGGGAGAAGTTCAGGAAACAGAATTCGAAAGAGAAAGAGGAGAGAAGTAAGAGCGAGATCGTTAACGGAGTTATGAATGGAGAGACTACGACTAGTCCAAAAAAGGTATGTAGAAGGAAAATAATAGACATGCTATTTCCAGATTTTGATATGTAGGCAGTGCTAGGTATATTTGATTTACAAGGTTCACAGAAACTCCTGTAGAGTAGCTTGGTGTTTGGGATCATTCAAGTATTACGTAAATACCAAAAGTGGCCGGGGGGTCATTGCTTTGTTTTATTTTTGATGACATACGGGACGCGGGGGTCTAAATGGCGATTACGTCAGCAATCTTTTTTATTTACTTTTTTCGTAGTATTTATAATATTGTTACGAGCTGAGGGTAATAAGATGCCGGTTAAGGGTGCAAAGAGTTTATTTTTCTTCGTAAAAGTAGATGTCAAGAACACGCGAACTTAATTACGGCGGTTCCTAATCTTTGTAGTAGCCCTCGAAGTAGGTACCCGCGTAGTAGTCACCGAAGGTACACGCTTCACTCAATAACAACGTTCCCGAATCGCAGTTCTTCTATCCAAGGTCGTCGCAGTAGTCGTCGTAGTGGTCTTCGTAATTCGCCTTGATGTCGCCTCGATATGTCGCTTCGAACGATAGTTGAGAAAGACTAACTCGGCTTTTTTTTTTTCGTTTCTGAGAGGCGAAATGAAACCCCCGCGGGCTACCCAGCCGGACTCTACGCCGACTGGGGAGTGTCGGACTCGAACCGACTAAACAAAACCCCTCTTTGCTGTTAGCCCTAGTGGCTTTTACAGCGTCACAGGTCGCGTTGGGGCGAGCGCTGAAGGCGCCCTGCCAGATGGTCGACCGCCTGAGGGTTCCTCCAGCCGAGGGATGCCTCGTATGGAGGGCGGACCTCGGGCTCAAGGCGTCGCCAGGGGAGCTTTCCGCACCTGCGTGCATTTTAACGGGCTTCCTATTCGAGTGAGGGCCAGGCCTCTAGCGGACCCGGCGACTAACTCGGCGGCGTACACGGAGCTCTATTTATAGTCGGCTAAAAAAAGAGGGTGGAACTTTCTAGTGAATTACGCTCGCTAACGGTAATTCGCCATTGTTCTCGACGCCGCCTGTTTGCATGAGTCATAGGTACATGACACGTCATCGCTCGGGAATATTCGAGGTGCAACTTGGTTCTTCTTTCTTAATTTGACTTATACCATTCGATAGTAGGCCTTAAACCTAGCAATGCGTTTTTAGGTCATAACTCGATAAAGCCTAGGTCTCGAGATATAAGCACTAAAAGTTGTTTCGAGTTCCACCAAAAATCGACCTTATTCCCTACGCATAAGGTCCAACTGTAACAATATGTACTTGCTCATGAATAACAATAAAGAAACTTGAACAGATTTTGTAAAGGATTATACCAATGTTTATGTAAGCAAAGAGCTTTGCTGCTTTGCTTACTTTCGCTGACAATGGAGAGGGGGGTGTTAAAAATGACTAAAATGAAGTTCTGCTTATGTAATACTTGAACGGTCCCTTTGATACGCTCGCAGGGGTTAAGTAACGTTCCCACCCAGCACTAATTAAGCTCCTTCAAATTAGACGCTTGAAGAAGCGCTGCTGTGGCTCCACTGTGGCGTGACACTCGTGCTTCTGTAGTAATGCTACCTAATTTTAAGTAATTTAAATTTTACATCATCATTAAAATTTTCAATTTTATCTTCATTCCTTGTTTTTCATACGAAAAATGCGTGCACCACTTCACTAGTTCAGATTTCAACTGACTTGCGCATGTGTCACGACAGTGGCGTTGCGGCAGCGCTTTTAGAACTTGTATGAGAATTGGTAAAGACGTGGCTAATGCGCCACAGTGGCGCTACAGCAGCGCTTCTTCAAGCGTCTAATTTGAAGGCGCCCTAAGACTACATTGGTTGTTATAGACAGCAGGCACCGGGCAGTTTAGTTTACTGTTAGGTTAGTTACCAAAATATTCTTGGTCAGTCAGTTTATCACCAGTTGATTGGTTTGAGATTTGTGTATGTCTGTCTTTCTGCGTCAGATCAATTTATTAAAAACAATTCTTTTATTTGGAGTCTGGGAGTATGTTCTCTTCATTCATTAAGAGAATTGAGTAACACCGAGTAATATTACAAGTTTTGAGTATCAATTCTCTTCTAGCTTCATAGTATTTACTATAAGTTTATTGCTTTGTTTGTGGTTATAAATTGGTGTCACTGCCGAGAAATTATAATTTAATTATGTCTATTGTTTTTTTTTGCTAAACTGTATTAATAAAAGTACCTACAGACGTTAATATCTACAAACTTCAAACTACACGTTATCTTAAACAAAGATTTCCTCAAAGTTGCCGCTTAGAAAGCTGTCATTGCTTAAGGTGACCAGCAGACTGGCAGCATTGCCTCTTTGAATAGCCAAACTGATTCGTTGGAGGAAGAAGCTGCCAGCCCGGCGGTCTCCCGAAGCCTCGACCAGTCTCTTACAAATATCAGAAACCAGAGACCCAAAGTTTCGACTGCAAAAGGCGTAAATATGAAACTCTCAGAGAGAGTCGCATACTTACGATATTCAAATATTATAAATCAAATGTCTTATTTTGTTAATTAAAATATTTTTGTTTAAATTACTGAGAACGCTTCAGAACTTATTGTCACATTTTCTAAACCACTTAACTATAATCACAAATTAATTTGTTACAAACTATAATATAGGCAATGACAGAGGAGGAAAGGCAGGCGATATTACGTGAAAGAGCGAGGAAGCTGATTGCGGATGCACGAGCTGGTATTGTGAGGTGAGTACTGAGTACTTAGTTACAATTATTTAAAAAAAAATTACTTTTTTATTGCAAACTAGCTATTGTCCGCGACTTTGTTCGCGTAGTCTTTTATTTACTAAATTAAATAATTCAAAAATCTCGGCTGTACGGAGAACAACTCATCAAAGTTTCATTATAATCAGATGAATAGTTTAGAAACGCATAGAGGACAAGCATACAAAGAAACATTCATTCTTATATATAACTACCGACCTGCTCTGGCTTCGCACGGGTAGTAATTTTTTTGGAAATAAAATACAGCCCATATTACTCGCTGATAATGTAGCTTTCTATATGTGAAAGAATTTTTGAAATCGGTTGAGTAGTTTCTGAATTTATCCATTACATACAAACAAACAAAGTTTCCCTCTTTATAATATTAGTATAGATATAAGAAGAAGACATAGAATAGCATAGTTTTGCGTTCATGAAAATCAATAGGCTATTCGAGCGTTTCTTAAGGTACATGTTATACTAACTGAAATAATTGTAAACACTATGAAAAAATATGTGAATTTCATTGAAAAATAAAGAAGTTATTGGTTTTTAAAGTCAAATTTTGGGGAATATGCTCTGTCTTTTTCACTCCTATCGCTGGTCAGTGTGACCGCGAGTTTGTAACGTTATAGTCTAATAACATCATTTTGTTTAGTCCTATTCCTGGAATTTGAAAGGCCTTTGTCTCAATTAATTTCAAATGCCTTTTTTACAATTGTCTTTGTAATTATTAATTATTTTAATTTAATATATAAACCATATTAGTTTCAAGAATAGTTCAGTGAGCCCAATAGCATGTATCTTTCCCCAAGTGATGTTTATTTATGATGGATGTAGTAAGACTGGAAAGAAATATGACTTACCGTAAACCGTAAACCTTGGAATAAATTCCAAGGTAATTTCTCCTTCACGCAAGCCATTGTCGCTGGTTCATTTACATATTCTCAAACACCACGATATTTAAAGAGTTCGTATACACCTACACCTAGTACAATAGTTATTTTCACATATTGTATAGACTCAGGTGTTACTTTGCGGAAATCCTTTTCATGTGACAAATTCCTAAAATCTTTAGCTATTTGCCGCTCAAACTCCAAAAACCACCAATCGACACGTGTTTCGCATCTCAATTACTGAAATAATTGTAACATTTAATATCAAGCACCCCATGCTTTTTTTTACTATAATTGAATTATTTTATTAATAATTTAATTTTTATTTAAATCTTATTCCAAATTAATTAGTCGTAATTGATTGTTGGAATTTTCTATTGCTGTAACACTAGCTCTTGATACTTAAAAATTATTTTCTACTTTTTAGTTCGGTTTGCCATTAAAGCGTGTTTTTTTAGTTTTTTTAAACTATAATTTTTTTACATCCTTAGAGCGCTTTCGCATTGCGCCTGATCCGAATCCGACAAAATACAGATGTACGAAAATCGGATTGAATTTGGATGCCACTTTTGCACTGCGTGCGATCTGAGACATCTATTTTAATTTTTTTTGGGTTGAATTTCCAAAAATCCTTCTCAAGGCATAATCTACATTATTTAATGCATTTCTGCTACAAGTTTCCTATAACTTTGCCTTAATGTCCACTAGTCACTTTTTCTGTTATGATACAGGAGATATATTATAGCATGAAATCGAAGTAGAGATAGCCTGAATTCGCGGCAGATTCTTCTTTGTGAAGAAGAGTATATTTTCTTGTTTTAACATTGTCCTTAATTTGTCTGTGTGTCGCAGTCCCACGTCTCCCAACCGAAGGCCGGGCGCGTTGGAGATTATCAGTCGCCAGTCGGTCATGGAGGAAATCGCTGCTGGTGAGTCCATTAGTACCCAAAAATTATTGGTTTTAATTGTTATATTTAAAAATTGATAAAATTCGAATGTGATTTGTGATGAGGTTACCATGTGTAAGGATTATAATAAAATTGGTGGTTGTTCTCAGCGGGAGGCGTGGAGCAGTTAGAGGCGATGTTGCGGCCGCGCAGCGCCTCGCCCGTTTCCCCCGCCGCCCCTAACGCGCGTGCTGCCGGTGCGTATACATATATATACTAACGACCCGTCCCGATTTTGCTTGGGATTTGATTGGTTATATCTGGGGACACAGTAGTGCCCCCGCCAAAACGAGGCAACGAAAGCAAAAGCAGGGCATTCCGTCCCTTTTTTGTAAGCGTCTCGTTGTATTTTCGAATCGTCATAGCTTCGGGCTACATAATGATAGAAAGCTGAAATTTTCAAGATAATAATAATAGTAATAATATATTCAAACATTTCACACAGCGCCATCTAGTCCCAAAGTAAGCAGCACAGCGCTTGTGTTATGGGTACTAGACAACTGATATACTACTTACATACTTTTCTTTTGTAAATAAATACATATTATACATAAACACCCAGACTCGGGGCGGAAATCGAACCCGCAACCCCCGTTTACTTGCCGACGCGTTAAGCCGTTGCGCCACGGAGGTGGTCAATAAGATATAAGCAGACTTTTATCAAATACACCAAGTACCAATTATCTAACTTTTATGGTTTCAAATTTATTGAAGTCCAAGTGAAGATTTCGTGACTGACTCACTAACCGATGATCATAAAAACCTCTAGGGTACTTCCAGAAGTCCTAGAAGGCTGAAATTTGGTATGTAGGCTACGATTTGCATATAAAAAACGAAAAATTAAGAAATCGGAAACATTTCCTCTCCAATCCCCAAATTAGGGCTGCATATCTGTCCATAAAGGAATTTTATTTCAGTAGTAATAGTAACTAAGTAGTACCGCCCTGATTTATCGATTATTACATGCAACAAACCATGTAGCAAACCAACAAAGAAAAGAAGCAATCATAGAGAGTGGACTATGAAAAACGGAATAACTGAACTCCAAGAAATATAGTCCAAAATATAAAAAAAACCTAGGGCGCCTACCAAAAAGATCCTCAATCCCACCAAAATCATTTTATGTGAAGTTCGTTGCCAAGACTCACAAGTTCATAAAGGTTTCACTAGAGCTTTCAGTAGAGCCAAGCCCCAAGCTGACCTTCGATTTGTACTGCGCGACATAGTCTACGGGTCCTGTCCAAAGTCCAAAGTATATAGCTCTACGTGCTCTTGACTGAACCACATTTATAACATTAAATAACAAATAACTCTACCTATAAGCCCTGACTCTACAAACTCAACTCAAAAGGTACGGCTTGGCCGTGTCGTGATTGTCGCACGAACTATTCCTTACGGACTTTAATGTTATGTCACGTAATAGTTCCACTAACATTAAACGTCCAAGCCATAGATTTTGACCAAGATGTAGAGTATACATACATACATATCCTCACGCTGTATCCCTAACGGGATAGTCAGAGAGGACGGAGCGCCAAGCGTAGTATGTAACGGAAAAATGGGTTTCTTGCAGGAGTAGCGCCATTATTAATGGTTTTTAGTTTATCGATTGCTCATCTCATCAGAGGCAGCACTAGTGATTAGTGAGACCCTGTAGTATCATTGCTCATTTTGACAGTTAATATGTATGGCGTGAGATTCGGCTGTCATATGCAGTTAGATAATAAGCTGGCGGGTTAGATTTAAACCATTTTTCTGGCGTTATCAAACCAGATCAAAGTATGGGTCACTTGCATAAAATTCTCGCATACCTAGGCGAAAATGTGTGAGGAGAATGATCAGATTTGAAGAAGCAAAAAAAGTATGTAATGACTGCGACGCCTAGCGCTCCGTCCTCTTGACTACCCCGTTAGGGATACAGGATAAAGATATGTATGTATGTATTTATGTACATAAAATTCGTGTATTTTTTTACCGTATTGATCCTATTTGATTGAGTATAGCCTTTCTCAACTTGTTTATAAAAAGAGTTCTGTGGGAATTATTATGTGTTATAAACAAGTGGTATTCAAAGCAGTGTTGTTCGTTTTGTACAGAGGAGCGAGGTAGTGAAGAGACTCACATCGTGAAGAGCGGTTCGGTGAACGGAGACGACGAAAACGGACGGTCACCTTTACGGTCGTTCTCGGCATTGGTCGACAGCTTTTCACCTGACAAGGAACTGCCGGATGAGGTGAGTCACTTGTGTGTTTGTGAGAAATAGAGAAAGAAGTGACAGAAGTGACAGAAAGAGATGAAGAATATGCAATTGATTGGTTTCTAAGATCGTGATATGTAGGATGAACATATTATGATTAGTGTGAGTCGGAAGTACGAAATGAGTAAGCGAATAAGCCAATTCAAGCGAGATGACTAAAAGAAGTGAGCTAAAGAGAAGAGCTTATAATGACGTGAGTGAGAGTCGGTAACGAAAAGTGAGCGAAAGAGAAGAGGTTACATTGATGTGAGTGAGAGGGATGGTTAAAAGGAAGGTTGAGAAGTAGAATATTTTTTTTTATAATAATAATGCTCCAGACAATTACACAGATTGTGTGATCCCAAACTAAGCAGTAAGCTTGTACTATGGGTACCACACAACGAACTCTGGGGGAGTTCCCAGTAACACCCAGACTCCAAGCCAATTTAGAAAAGTTCGTTTCCTAAATTGACTTGACCGGGGATCGAACCTGGGATCCTAGCTTGGAAAACTGATGGATATGTCACTGCGCCAACGGGCCAGTCAAGTTAATAGAATAAAGTTAATATTATTACTAAGAGAGTGGATAAATAAAAGAATATTGGCGTAGAAGGCGCCATTTTTATTTACTGTCTACATACTATCCCTACATGGAGTGTCGTGCACAGGGTTTTGCAGCAGGGTAGGCAGTCAAAATAAATATATGAAAAAAATATAAATTTTAATACATTATACTTACTAATACAGCAATACTGACGAGCGAGAACGGTACCATTACTTTAATTTTTCGTAGTGGTCGTTATTTGTTATATGTAGTTAATGCAAGGAAAACAAAATAAATTATTTATTAGTAAGTCAGCACAACCCGTCAGCCAGTTAAATATTTCATAATATTTAGAATTAAAATTTCGAGTCACATTACCTGATTTTTTATATAAATGCAACTCTGGGACACACCTGTCTGTTCACTTTATCGCTAGCTGCTACCCGTCTCTCCACATCCAACTCACATCTTGCATCCCTAGAAAATGCTCACCCCAGGTATACAATTTCATTCACTTGTTCTAAATATTTTCCATGTACCCGTATCGTACATTTAATTTTTGTCTGTACTTCTTCCCTTTCAAACACCAGAACTTTAGTTTTGTTCATATTCAATCACATTCTTCTTTCATGCACGTGACTAGTGTCTGCAACTCTGCATCTGATCGTCCTATAAGTACAGCATTGTCAGTGTATAAAAGACAGTTTTTCACTGTACCATTACATATCATACTACTCATACTACTTTTTAATATATGGAGGCAACTGTCCAAATACAGCGGCACAAGTCGCCAAACAGACATCACGCAGACCTGTCTAACGCCTGAACAGACTTCAGGGCGACATGTCACCATGTATCCTTACAGTATCTGCGGCCAATATATAATGACCGCACAGGCTGCAATAAGGGGCTCCCCACGCCATATTCAGGCAGAAGTCTCCACAATTTCTTTCGGACTATATCAAATGCTTTTATGCTAAATCCACAAAAGCGCAAAAAACTTAACCTATAGCCAGAAACCTCCAAAAGATAATGCGGACGGAGAAAATCTGATCCATACAACCTCTACGGTTTCTAAAACCACCTTGGGCCTCCTATAAATACCTTTCAGAAAAGCTTTGCATGCGTTCGATCGCTATGTTGTTATAGATTTTATTGCTAAGCTAACCAAGTTGATGGCTCTGTAGCATGCAGAGCCCAAATGAGATCCTTTCCCTTTATAGAGTGGTACTATGACCGCGGTGCGCCAGTCCTCCGGTACCTCTCCCTTCTGTCAACAAAGATTGTACTGTTTACATAAGGCATCCCAGACCCTAGGACCACTATACTTGATCATCTCAGCAGTTATCTCATCATTTCCCGCAGCCTTTCCACATTTCAGGCTTCTTATCGCTTTCTCAATCTCTCATACTAATGACATCCTCCAGTCCTTGACCCGACTGTGACGATTAATTAAGATCGCTCTCAGTATCAGAGATAGTCGCCACTCTCATACAGTTCTCTATAATAATCACTCCATCGCTGCAGAACATCTTTTTGTGTTAGCAAATAATGTTCTTTCGAATGCATTTTAATCGTTCTGCAAGGTGTCGGACCTATTCGCTACTTACGTATTTCTTTCCAAAGTAATTTAGAATTTTCCTCGAAGTTGTCCGATATCTTGTTTTCCTCTAATAACCTACACTTTTCACGCTTCTCTATCACTAGTGGTTTCGTTTTTGCTTTCTGTGGCGCTTTCGTCAAATATTTCATACCACAGCTAATTTCGGCAGCAATTTGAATTGTTGTACACACACCCTCTCACACCATCATCGCACCATATATTACGCATTTTACCATTCCCGATCTTATTCGTTCCGCACACTTCTTTCGCAACCTCGATCATATCCTTAAGGCTCTGCCAACATTCTTACCTTTCATATTAATTCCTGGTAGTCGCATTTTGCAGTTTCCAGCTTTTGATGCAACAGACCTCTGCAGGCTTGGACGCTACGCGACATCGCCATGCTGCAAACAGACTCCTTGTTCTAGTTATCACCAGAAAATGTTTGTGTATGCTAGATTGGCTCCTCTGTGTGCTCTTGCGTCCATAATCTGCTTTTTGAGCCGGCTATCCACCAGGGATTAATCAATCATACTTCTCTTACCCTTTTTTTTCCACGTCTACGGATCTTTTTGTGCTTAAAAACGGTATTAGGTACAAAAATATCCTTTTCCATACACACTCCTAACACAATCCTGCAAGTATTATTCACTCTCTTGTCTTCATACTTGCCTAGGAGAGACTCGAATTCTGTTCGAGCTGTGTCGATCCATCCATTCATATTTCTACACGCTATGATTCTTACATTCTCTTTTGCCGTCGCTAAAACAAGCGACCCACACCAACAAAGGACACTGGTGTGTACACCGCCAAAATAAGAATTCTTGTCAATCCCATCTTGAGATGAAGCAGTCCGGGATTTACACATCTATACTTATATAGTCACACAATTAACGAAACGAGATGTTAAACGCCTTGGCATCCCCTGTCTCTTCTTGTTGTACTCCTGACCTCAAAACGATGCCTCCACCGGGCAAATCGGCAAGTTCACTGCCTTTTCGTTTGGTTTCACTCAAACATCACACATCTAATCTTCTCTCTGTCATAGTATCAATCACTTCATTCATCTTGTTTTGAATTCTACGTTTCACCTTTCATGTTAGTTGTATAAAAGGTGAGAAGTGGAATTCTGTTCTCAGAGAAGTGGAACTCTGCACTCCTACCTCCACTTCCTGCTCCGAGGATTGAATGGTGTAATAAGTTGTATAACTTGGGTATAGGGGTCGCAACAAGCACGCTTCCTCAATCGACCCCCTGTTCATGTTGAAAAGTATCGATTTTACAAATCGATTGTCTTCAAAATATCGATATTAATGACTTTGATATCAATAAATAAATAAATAATTTGTATCTCGATATCAAGACCGATAAAAGATTCGTATTTGTGTCGTTTTTTTTTACAACTGATAGTGTATTGTGGTGTGGTTCAGGCGGGCTATGGTGAAGGCGAGGGCGAGGGTGAGGGCGAGAAGGGCTCGTACATCGCGAGCGAACTGGCCGCGCTGGAGCGGGAGCAGGCCGCCGTGGACGAGCGGGCCGCCGCGCTCGAGCGGCAGCTGCGGGCCGTCATGGCCGCCAGCGACGACACGCAGGTGACACACGCGCACGGACACACGCACGCACACACACGCACACACACGCACACACACACACACATGCACACACACACACACACACACACTCACATGCACACACACGCACACATGCACACGCACACACATGCACACGCACACATGCACACACACGCACATGCACACGCACACATGCACACACATGCACATGCACACGCACACATACACACACACGCACACACGCGGTTACGGGCTATACCATTCCCACGCGGATGCAACAAAAAGAGAATGGATAAATGTAGTTTTAATTAGTTCGGAAATTTTCAAAAAAATATTCGGTATGGAATCGAAAACATATAATAAGAAAATTTAATATAGGAAAAATACAAGATCTCTTTTATAAAAGAACAAAAAAAATGTGAAAATTAGGGAGTGATGATTTGGTGTGCGTAAATGTATGTGGCTATCTATATTTAAAACTATAATTAACGATATAATAACAAAAAGACCTTTACACTCTGTCACTCAAATTTCATTGGCGAGTGCTATCTTCTTACTGAGACAAATTTCTTATAGTCCCTTGTTCACTTCATAAAACACTGATTTCACTATGAATCGTGTCCAGACAACGAGGAAAAATAAATACTTAATAATTACGATCTGTCAATTTGTTAATGGCATACTCTTCATCGTTAATAACATGAATAAATTTTCTACATGGTATAAATATGCTTTTCAATGCGGCATACAGTAAATCTAATAAGTGAACGAAAGTTGATTATTGTTGAGCATTGCTCGGAACCAGGTTTTTATGGAGGATCTTCAATGATTTTCCCATGATTTTCTTTATAATTTTATTGGTTCCTTCTTAAAAACCTCGTTCTTCTTTTTTATTTCATTCACCATCTTTTTTTCCTTTTTTTAAAATTCCATTATTTTCCTCTAAAAAAATATTTTCGAATTTCTAACTTGCCAGCTCTACATTTTATTTTTCTGACTAAACCTCTATGGTCATAAAAATGTAGAATAGGGAAAGAAGAATGGTACAGGGCGTGCGGAACAGGTTGGGGACACGAGGGCACGGATCGCAGAGCCTATGGTAGGGCCTATTGCTCTGTCCAGTGGCTCTGGGAGGCCCTACGAGGTGCTATTGATATTGAGGGTCCTGTGGCGAGTAGCGGCTGATCTGTTACAAAGACCCTGTGACCCTCTCTAAATAACTAGTTATAGTTCGGTCGTTCTTCCTTGGTAACACCACTGTTAATAATAATAATAATAATCTTTATGTTGTATGTTTAAAACTTTAAATTAAATACGAGTAAAAAATTCGTCTATTGTGGACTGCAGTAAGGGGTTTTTCAAATAACTTGATCGCAGAAAAAATTCTAATTCTTACAGCGCAAGTGGAGAACGATGATAGTTGCTTGCGTTCACTCATCTTCTGACTCGGTACAGTGATCTCTAAAGCGTTTTATATCTCTTTATTGTGCAAATACGTATTAATTCTACTTGTAGCTAACAATTTAAAATTGTGAAATAACTTTAAAAATATTTAGAAATAGTCTGTCTATGAGCTTTTATTTATGAAATGTCCGTGATCTCTTCTAGACTCAATCATGCACAAACTCGATAACATAATATTGTTTTTCAGACTATATATTATTTAGTAAAATCATTAAATCAGTAATATAAATTGTGTTATAATTGACCTAAAATATATCACTAATAGAGATATCATAAATAAAAAGCTAAAGAGAGTAATTCTCAGTAGTGTATTTTAGAAATATGTAGTATCATTATTTATTGTTAGATGGCGTTATTATAAAATTTAGTTATATTAGATTGAGTAAGATCGAGAATTTGGGTTGGAATTGGAGATGGATGGGCACTGCAGTATGTTTTTAGTTTATACCATAGGTGGAGGTTTTTAATTAGTATTGTTTTTATTTATAGTACAATTACAAAGTTACTCGTATAATATATGAAATATCTGTAAATCTCCCTCAAAATAATAAATAAATGAATTTTATTTTTTCCTACACAGGAAGAAGACAGACTTATGTCGCAGTGGTTTAATTTGGTGAATAAGAAGAATGCCTTGCTTCGTAGACAGATGCAATTAAATATTTTGTAAGTAATTTTTTTATAAATAAACTAGCTTTTACCCGCGACTTCGTCCGCGTGGAATTACAAAATAAAATGGTTATAGAAACCTATCCATATAATATAGACATATGCCATCGCTGACTTTTTTGTAGTCCTAATATAGAGGAACAATTCCATCATACATTGTTTTGGAATAAGACAGCATTTTCGATGAAAGCTCAGTCGGCTTGATTTTTTCCAACATCTTGAACTATTATCGTAATATTTCCACAAATAACAAAAAACAACGTCAAACTATACGTATAAACTTTCCTCTTCAATCACTATCTATTGATGAAAGCCGCATTAAAATCCGTTGCGTAGTTTAAAAGATCTAAGCGTACATACAGAGGGACAGATGGCGGAAAGCGACTTTGTTTTATACTACGTATAGATTATATTATGTATAGATAAGTGCTCTATGGCATACATTTTGATTTGATATTTACATATACTAGTTAGAGGTAGTATTGATAATGTATATTTCATTTTTTACTGGCTTTCGATCGTGGCTTCGTTTATATAATCCATGTCTCGACTAGAAGTATAGCCATACCAAGTTAATTTGAGAGTCTTGTGCTTTTTGCGTGTAAGCAAGCAAGATTACCAATCAAACAAACGGACAACGTTTTATCATTACAACTGTTGTGTTGATTCTTTTTGGTTTTTAGGCTTAGACTATTGAGCTCTAGACTACGCTTATGAAGACATCTGCGATTTGTAGTAGTTTAGTGCTATATTAATTAATCAGCGACTACGCTCACAGCTTTCCGCCTATCCAAATCGAATATTCAATGTCCTCTCTCGAAGTGACCAATCAGATCACAGCACGTCAGTTTGTTTTCATTATAAAATTTTCACTATTCTCAAATTTTGTTATGACTTAACTATATTATAATTATAGTCTTATTTTATTTTTTCTGTTTGTGTTCTCATTGTTATTATTTCATATTTAAATTACCAGTCTAATGTTATTGTTTCCAATCTACACCTCTGATTTCCCACGTGTTGTCCAATCTACTGTTGTTGTAATATTTATAGGTGAAATCTTGTAATTGGCCTTGATTTAAACTTGTATGTAAAGTATCTTAAGTTATTTAAGGCTGTAAGGTTTCCTGAATAAATAAAATAAAATGACTTCAAAGTACTCCAAAGACTCCAATATATAGGTCATAGAAAGAAGTTGATTTTCTTAGGACGTTTTATTTGTTACTGATTTTAGAAAATGCGTATTTGTTTTGCCACACATAAATTTTGTAATCGCAGTAGGTATGACGAAAAGGTTAATGTTAACTTAGTAGCTGAAGACATATAACCATATCTGTCTTATTGTCGAACAACTAGGTTTAAATAGAGATCTTCATTAGAGATTGGATGGAGGAGAAACCCTTAGAAAACATTTAATCCCCTGGCAGTATATCTGTAGGCGTGTGTATATGTGTTGATAGGGAGCAAGAAGAGGATCTGAGCCGGCGGTGCGAGCTACTGGCGCGCGAGTTGCGACTGTCGCTGGCCGTGGAGGAGTGGCGCAAGACACCGCAGCAGAAGAGGCGCGAGCGGCTACTCCTGCAGGTACGGCCTACGGCTTACGGGAACACGCGTGGACTTGCGGCCGTGTACTTACAGATAGGACTCGTGGACAGACTCGCAGACCCGCGGACCAGAGTTGTCAAGGTCGTTCACCTAGACAACATTGAATCACCCTCCCGCTATTAATGGGTTTAAACTTTTGCGACTTGTTCGCGTCTTAGAATTCTAAACTAACCGGGTCTATGTCGTGTTTAATAATTTAAGGATAATTAATATTGTGTGTAATATTGTGTGAGCTGTGGGTAATCAAATGCCGGTTAAGGGTGCAAAGAGTTTATTTTCGTTCGCACAGACAGATGTCAAGTAAACGCGAACTTCATTACGGCGGTTCCTAGTCTTAATAGTTGCCCCTCGAAGTAGGTACTCACGTAGTAGTCACCAAAGGTACACGCTTCACTCAAACAACGTTCCCGTATCGCAGCAGTCTTCAATCCAGAGTCGTCGCAGTAGTCGTCGTAGTAGTCTTCGTAATTCGCCTTAATTTCGCCTCAATATATCGCTTCGATCGATAGTCGAAAAACTGACTCAGCGGCGGACATGTAGCTCTATTTATAGTCCGATAAAAAGAAGGGTGGAATCTTTTAGAGTAATCCTGCGAGTAATAACGCATATAAATAAAGAGGGTGGAACCTTGTACTTAATTACGCTCGCTAACAATAATTCGACATTAATCTCGACGCTGCCTGTTTGCAGGAGTTGTTGTTCATATGACACGTTATCGCTCCGGAATTTTCAAAGTACAACTTTGTTCTCGTTTTTTAATTTTGCTTATACCATTCGATAGTAGACCTTAAACCTAGCAATGCATATTTAGGTCATAGCTCTGGTAAGCCTAGGTCTCGAGATATAAACTCTAAAAGTTGCTTGGCTCACGTCATTTAAAAATAGACCTTATCGCTTGGACATAAGGTCCAACCGTAATCGCACCGATCGTGGTCATGGGCATACTGTGCGGTTCCTAACAACTACCCACACTCATTCATCGCGTTTTTTGATTTTTATTATCGTTGCTGTCGGATCGGTACTTCGATATACCTCACCAACATCTACACACTGGCATCAGTCATCATTAAGAGGGGTTTACACGGGTCGATTTTCGCCATGCGGCTAGTCGCTTCACAAATCACCTCACCAAGCTGCATCGCTAGCCCATTTATACAGGTGACTAAAGTCGCATGCGGCTCGGTCATTTCCTTCGAAAATGTTGAGCAGAATAGGTTTCGTGCCGGAATTGAAATAGTTAGTTATTCAATTATTTATTTAAGAATTGCTTGAAGAACAAAGAGAGAAGAAGAAACAAAAGGAATAAAGTCAACGTAAATTTTGGGTACGTGGATGGATTTCAAAACCTGTATGGTATTATTTTTATTCATAGTTGTTTAACCAAACGATCTGTACGTAGAATCGCGGTAGTAGAATAACGTGCGCGAAATACTCCTTCATGCGGCGGGCGTTCGCCTGCAACTGATCGTTTACACGGTCGATTTTAGTCACCAACCGCATGCGGTTGGTCGCCGCGCGGCCAAAGTCGGATGCTACCCAACTTTGGGGCTTGCGGCTTTAGTCACTTGCGACTTAGCCGAATTGCCAGACGGTCGATTTTCGCCGCGCGGCAAAAATCGTGCGACTATAGTCACCCGTGTAAACCCCACATTAGTCTGCCTGTGACCACGATCGGTGCAATCCGGTCAAAACATCGTGATGAACAGGTATTAGAAAGTATTAACACGACATAGGTCCGGTTAGATTAAAATTGTAAGATCACCTTCACGCTTACTTCTCGACCTCGCTCCTGACGCCGATCGATACTGCCGATGAACGTCGGCGGAGAAATGGGGAAGTAACCGGGAGGGTGAATTCAATATTCAGCTGTCAATGTCGCCAATGAGGTGGACGACATCGATGGCGCAGTGGTTTAGGTGATGCACCCAAGCGCGGAAGGTTCCGGGTTCGATTCCCGGTCGGGTCAGTTTAGGAAACGACCTTTTCTAGATTGTCTCGGGTCTGGGTGTACTGGGAATGCTCCTAGTCGTCGTCTGGTTCTCATAGCACTAGAATAGCTTAGTTTGAGACCAGATGATTGGTGTGTATTGTCTGTCACACTTATTTATTTAATGTTGCCAATCTAACGACTTTGACAGCTCCAAGTGCACAGGTAAAAAAATTGACTCGACATGGATTTACTGGCACTGACTCGCAGGTGCTAATTCACGAACCGACGCTGACCTACAGACGCATAGATTTGCGAAGACGAATACAGATTCAAAAATATGGACAAAATCACACGTGCACTTACAGACATGAATGAGATGTACTGACCACACATACTTGCACAAATATGAACACATAATACAAACGCACTGACATATAGACGTTAATGTTGATATGGGCACATGCAGACAGAGGTTATCATGCTTATCGTACAATGTATTCTGTTATTCTATACTTTTAAACTAGTTATTTTGCTAATTTAAAGAAGAAGTGAATCTGCTTAAATTTTTTTTAAAACCGGGCCTTTACTCATCATGTACCTTCTGATCATCCTTTCTGTATTTTTTTTGTTTATGTGATGTGCAATAAGTGTCAGTATTAATGAATACAAATTTACTTTTAGATATTTAATTTAAAATATATTGCAGGAACTGGTGGCTGCTGTGAACGAGCGAGACAGACTGGTGCAAGAGATGGATGAGCAAGAGAAAGCGTTAGTAACGGTTTTAGATTATTCTAGGGTTACCTGAAAATAATAACGGTTAGAAGTGTTTAAATAAGCATTAAAGATGAAATTTGACCTCGGACCAAGTATCACGAATGGACGAAGCAGTTGCTCTAACAACGTGTCCTTACGGTGTCGATTTTTGTTGCCCAAGTTTCTAGATTTTTACTAATGCGCATGACTGGGGAAGGTCACAGTACAACGATACACAACTGAACATGACATATTTTTATTTTTGTGGATACAAAACACTTAAGAATTACGAGCATTTTGCGAATAATTATTTCATGACCGACTCATAAGCTGACACGAAATACACTGACAGTGCGAGGTTGCCATATTTATTATAGATAACTGTTTTACTCGTGGTTACGATCAATGAGACAGAACGAGACAGGAGAAGTCGTTTGACACATGGTGGTAACAACGGTAAACTTATTGTGGTCGTCCATTCTGCTTATTGGTCCGAGAATTTAAAAGAACACCACTACGAAGTACCAATTCTCAATTGTAACTGTGTACTTTGCACGATGTAATATTTATTTAATTATAATATAATATTTATTTAATTATAATATTTAGTATTAGAAACTTTTTGTTTTTACGATGTGTTCGTGACTCCATTTCGCTGCACAGGTTATCAATTTTTCTACTTTATTTGAAGAAATTTACAACACTGATAAATGGAGCCATTACTGGTTTAAACTAATTACTTCAGTTTCGCGCGCTTAATCTGTTTCTAAGTGTTATTATTCGAATTCTTCAATACTAGCAGATAAACTTATTATTTTAACTTCCCATGTTTTCGAAAATGAAAGTCAGTGTTGCTAATGCTTACACCAGGTTTCGGATAGTTTGTTTATAGAACATTATTTCAATAATTCTCATATTTAAAAAAAATATAATGGTTATGGTACGCTACTTGTACAGAATATTAGATGGTAGGTTTTTTTAAACATTCTTTTGTTATTCAAATGATTAATTCAAAGTAATGATTCAAATTTCTTCCTTTGATTGTCTTGTACAGATTTTAACACAGATCTATTATTATAAAGGATTTTTGTAGATCTCATAAGTAATTGTAGCTATTAATATTCTAGGATGGGGTACCTATGAATAGAAACTGGAATAACATAGAGATAATTCCGTTGAAAATAATCTAGCAACACTGCGACTATTTTATAAGATATTATTTGATTAATTTCTGATATTGTCGAAATTTATTTATACAGGATTGCAGAAGACGACGAAATACAGCGTAATCTCTCCCAAGTGGAGATACAGAGGAAGAACAACTGTCTGTTGCAGTAATAGAGTACATATTGCATTAACACATCAAAATGGCATGACGCTTGCCACAGATAATATACACCTTCAATATTATTTGTGGTCGACGGTTAGAGTATCAATTGGCATAAACTGAAATATAACTAGACTATTACAATTGTTTATTTTCAATTATTTTTATTGTTTAATTATATATATATATATATATTTTTTTTTTATTGACATGAAATGTTATCAATTTAATTATTAACTATACAATATTTACACTTTAAAAAGTGATATGTTTGTTATTGTGCCAATTGAAACTGCAAACCATATTGTCTCTGGTGTAATATTTTAAAAAGCGGTTAAAAAGTCTAAAGTCGTCATGAAATGCGATCGCGTCTGACAAACCCGTTTGATGTGTATTAAGGGTACTGATGTGCTGATTCGGGCAATATTGCCCAAAGTGGGAATACTACTGGCATTTTCCGAAAAAAATACTAGCAATTTTGCCATTTTCCGAAAGAATTTCCGGCTATTTTACAATTTTCCGAAAGAATTGACGGCAATTTTGCCATTTTCTGGCAATTTTGCCAGTAATATTCTCACTTTGGGCAATATTTCCGCCAACAGCACATCATTAATTAAGGGTAAATTTTGCTGAAAATATTCTTCAGTCCACTAGTTTATGTGTGATTAAAGTTAAATTTAAAATACGGTACTTTACGGTAATTCCATTATGGATCTGGTTAAAATTGACGTTTAAATTTAAATTATTGTGACAATGTATGTGTGCTTTTATAATTAATTTGAACGAAGGCCTTACTGTTGTGACTCTGAATACTCAATAGACATTGTTTCCTATATTTTTTTTTAATTCGCGTAATTTAAGGTATTTTAATATGTACAGATTAATGTTATTATTTCGGTATAGATTCACCAAAGATCGCTTAAAATACCTAATTATTTTTTTATTTTATTTTTATGTACGCTGCATAAATGGTGATAAGTACAATGCCATCGATAGTTTATTTTTTAAATTACTACCATAGAGTAGCGCTATTTTTTAAGTTGACGTTTTGACACGGTGGATGAGTTTTTCAAATGTAAATATGCGTTAGTGAATAGAAAATGGTCCGACCAGATGTAATAGATGTCTGAAGAAAACGTCGTCGTAATAACTTCAAAACTGATGTAAATGGAAAAGTAGCTGCTACTGACTGCTTTCGTAGCCGATAGCGACTACAGGCTACTTTTTTAGCGACCGCTGTATATTTTTAGTTGATGGTAGTAATTACTGATTACATTTTTTTGTATTTTTTATTAGTAGCTATTTATTTACTAGCTACTCTTTGCATTTTGCTATCTATTACCTATTTTACCGGTAATTGACTACTTTTCATAGATAATTTTTCTAGGTAATGTTGTCTTTTGGCTTCTTTTACAGTTATCGAGAGCATTGGCTGCTTTTTGCAGTTTGTAGTAACTGCTTTTTGTAGCTAGTATATAGGGGTATATAGGGATGGAACACCCAAAATTTTACTCTAATTAATAATTAATTAATTTGTATTTGAACAATTCGTGCTGCAGTCGTAAAGAGAAAAGGCAAAAGAGAGACGTTTTTTTTTTGCTTCTGAGAGAGGAAGAAATCCCCACGGACACTCATCTGGACTCTACGCCGACTGAGTAGTGTCCGACTAGAACAGATTAAAAACCTCTCTTTGCTGTTAGCCTTAGTGGCTTTTACAGCGTCACAGGTCGCAATGGGGCGAGCGCTAAAGGCGCCCTACCAGATGGTCGACCGCCCGAATGTTCCTCCAGCCGAGGGATACCTCGTATGGAGGGGGGACCTCGGGCTTAAGACTTCGCCAGGAGAGTTTTCCCTACCTGCGTGCATTTTAACGGGCAAAGAGAGAACGCTCAAGTTTTGATTTATATAATCTTGCAGCAGTAGTGAGGAGTAAACTGTCGGTCGCTCTCCTTGATGACGTCATAGAGGGCGCTAGTGTTCTCCTATTCTTTATTCGTCGTGTTGCTAACACTAGTAGTGACTCGCTGCATTTAAGCGCTTTTAGTGACCATCGGCTATTTTATTGTCGCCGACAAAGTAGCCAGTAGTGGCTACTGTTCCATTGTTGTTACTGGTAGCAGCAGTTGACCATTGATCGTGGAGTATAATGAGCTTCAGACACTTTTTATTGCCAATTTGGTCATCTTTCATGTACCTCTGGTCAGACATTAGACTATTAGACTTAAAATTAATATTTATTTGTCGGTTGTATGTGAAGGCTTTTAAAATCAATCAGTAGTTAAAATCAATAGCTCGCTTTTTATTTATAGTAGCTATTTCTAAATTGGTAAAAAGGGTTGATAATCGCGGCGCTAGGTAGCATTGATGATAGTGAAGTGTTAATCTATTATTTTTGACCGATTATTTTTTTATTTTAAATCAATGTATGTTAAATTTTTTTATCTATTTTAAGATTTTTTTAGCTATAAATTTACATGAAATATATTTGCAAGCAGAAAAATTAACGCACTATAATTTTATTCTTCTAGCAGAACAAATATGTACAGATACTATGTCTTTGAAATAAGAATAGGACTTTAAATTACAAAGATGGCGAAGCACACGACCCAGGTGTCACTCGCGCGTTTCACGCACTCATTAAAAAAACTTTTAAAAAATCCTTCTAAACATCGAGAAAAAAGCACCTTTGAAACCGGACAGGATTGTATTTCGCATTATATAATCAACTATGTATGAGTATGGTCAAAGTTCCGCATAAGGTTAACAAAAAAGGACCTCAATGACAATAAATTATAACCAGTTTTGAAAATAATTTAAGTTATTTTTATTTGAAAAATATTTCATTATAACATTCGCTTTTTTTAGGACTTGCGCTCCGTAACTGAAAAATAACAAAATATTATTTTTAAAATAGCTTCGTGGCAGTTCTCTTCTCATTTAAATCATATAATACATAACGAATTTTTTTTAATTTATTTATTTCTGACAATACAGTCCATAGATTAAGTAACCAATAACAAATTAACATTTAAGTGGCAAGTTTAATATTAATTTTAAAAAAATTTAAAAAATATTATAAGTTTTTTCTATTAAGTACATTTTGCTGACAGTATAATAGGGTCCAAAGCGAACAGTACTGAGTGAAGTTATCTGCGTGTGAGATCCTATTCTTATTTCAAACGCATAGTACACTCACACACAAATCTCTGCGTTTGTTGCCTGTCCAATTGAAGGGCGAGATCTATGCCTATGATCTTTGTCTACACGATTGTTTTGTTATTAAATTTTTCATTGCTAATTTAAATCGGTCTAAAGTTAATGTACTATACGTGAGGTGCTACATTGGTTTTATTGTGAAAAAAATTCACTGTTTGTGTGCAATTTATATTAGAAATCATCGTAGAAAGTACAGTCAGCATTTTCATTATGTTCTCGTATAATAATCCCTACTAAATAAAAATTCCCTTCTGTTTTTTTTAAATTACAAGTATTCTTTATTTCTTGTCGGTTTAGGAAGAACGTATATTCAGAACAACTGGCAAGAAACTTATGTATCATTTTCTTGGCAAGCCGTTGTAAATAAGCAAAATTAATTTTATTGTCTTTTTGTTATTTTGATTACAGCGCTATCTAGCGTAAAATAGTGAAAATATTTAAAAATCCTTACAGTGCTAAGAAGCCATCAATAAATTGTTATTTTAATATCTGGTTCGAAATTATAAAAAAACATGTCTTATTATAATGAAATATAAAATCTAGACTTTTTTCTGATACATAACCTATATTTTATGTTTTATTATATTCAATAACGTTTTTTATAATTTAAACCAGCTTTTTAAATAATTATTTGATGATAAGCTTCCTAGCACTGCAAAGATTTTCTTCAAATATTTTCACTATTTTACGCAAGATGGCGCTTTACGACATTGAAATAAAAATACTACAAAATTAATTTTGCCTCGTTACACCGTTGCAAAAACATTGTTTATTCATTATATATTAATATTCTATATGTTATACCAGTTATATGATCATACCAGTGTTGTCTATATGCTACATTTATATCTATAAAAATTGTGTCGACAACTAGTCCAATCAAAAACGTACTTTTGAGTACAGATGGTCAAGGTTATGAAAGGTGATTTCATAATTTTTCCCTGTCCTTGACGTAGTGTTTATAATGAAATTTATATTGAAATATTTAAAATTGAAAAAGGGACGGTTTTTATTTCTATCCGTCATATTACATGTCTCTATTTCGTGTTAAGCATTTTATAATTAATTTATGGTAGTGTCACCCAATTGCATTAAAATATTGATATGAAGCATCTGAGCTAGTGTTCAAAACAAGCTGAAAGTAGCGAACAATTTTGTTTTATGTAAGATACAGAACACGGCATTAGGGAAATGCTCTCGAAAACCAAGACAGACGATAATACTAATGATACCTTTGATGATGGGCCAGAAAACAATCGATCCCGATGAAAAAAAAATCATCTTTTTACAACTTTTTTTATTTGAATAATGCTAATTTTTTCATAGGGATCGATTTTTTTTTTACCCATCAAAGGTGTCATTAGTACTATTGTGTCTTCGTTTTCGGGATCGTTTCCCTAATACCCGTTATACTCTGTGGTACCTTGGTTAACAAATTAAGGCGCTAAAGATTCCTAGGATCATTTGAAGAAACGAATTTTAAATTGAATTGACTCGAGCGTTATACAGCGAGAATTCATCTTATGACCTATTATTTGTATTTATTTTATATGTATTAATAGTTATTCCACTAAAATTTAAAGTTATTCGTTTATACCTGTTCCGCTTCCTAACGGAGTGCCAGGAAAGTTGACCGGCTTAGTTATCTTAAATTCAGTCACTTACCATTGATCATTCGATGCGTGAAAACATACGCAGTCCATAGACTTTATAAACAACTATAGATGCCATGTCCGTATGTAAGTCATGTCCACAGACTGTACATACGACACACATTGTCAGATAAGCCGATCGGCTGCCGTTTCGTTAGAAAATGGCACCCATACGTTTACATTAAATGTTACTCGATCACAGACTTTATGGCAAATAAAAGTTAAATAAAGTTTTTATTTAATTTTTATTTGCCATAAAGTCTGTGATCGAGTCTTTTTAAGATCCTTTGTTGAGAAGAGAAACATGAACGATCGATGTATATACAATTTGGTGCAATTTATCTAAAATATTATAATAAAATATGATAATGTATGAAAACCTATTTAAAAATAATTTATTGAAAATATTATTTTGATATATGAATGGTATATATGTAATATGTAAAATGTGTGAAGAGAATGATAAGTTTTGGGGAAGCGAAAGAGGTGTGTAAGGACCGCGACTCCTGGCGCTCCGTCCTCTCTGACTACCCCGTTGGGGATACAGCATGGAGATATGTTATATATGTAATAGGCTCGCAGTAAATCGCACATATAATAAAATGTTTTGGTTACTGTTGTGGCATGTTATTACTTATAGCAAGTCGATTATTCTTTCATATTTCTGGGCTCCAGATCGCTTTATATCAATACGCGTTATTTTTTCGTGCGCAAATCGTGCGTTTGGCCTCAGTGTTGCCATCAGATTAAAAGCAATAATGAAAATGTGAAATTATCAAATGCTTAAATGTTTTGACGGCTTTACAATAATTATAATTTGTATTTATTTCGCAATAATAAAATTAGTAATAAAATTCATCATTTTAGGATGTAATTAGATAGTTTTTTATATAAATTATGAGTAATATCTTCCAAATGAAATTATTTTTAATTTTACTGCAATTGTATTACAAATGAAATCATTTTGTTCGATATAAATTAAAACTTCGATCTCAAAGATGTATTTGTCAAATATTTTCAATAGTACTCAATATTTTAAAACATTGTAAATACATAATATAATCTGTGCGGAAAATTTTGTTTTTATATTGTGATGTGTGTCAGAAATGTGCCTCAGTGAAATGACGTCATATTCTGACATCTCCACGAAATTAGATAAAAAGGACCTTTTTTTAACGCAAACTTACAATCCTTTAAACCTCGACGAAGAGAGTGATGCTGTTGTCCGTTTGTGTGTTTGTCACAAACGGATGAACTGATTAGCATAGGGTTTTTAAGATGCAGTCTGATTGTTCTTAACTATATTTTATGGAAATCGGTTCAGTTATTCTTAGGATTCTCAGCTCTAAATGCTAATAGTGAAGCGTTATTTGTACCTAACAAAGCAAGAACATTTTTGCAGATATTTTCTTAATATTTTTTGTGTCTATAGTTTTTAATGTTTATGCCCAAGAGTCATTCTAATCTCTTTGTAACAGTTACTTTTACGACTTTATTTGGAAATATTTGTAAGATATGTATGAGATTTCCGTTTATTTAATTTCGTGGTGATTCCTTTGCTAACGGTACTAAAATGACATGGGTGAAGACAGCATTGCACTGAAGTCCACTCAGGTCTGAGAACCGATTTCAAAAGTACCCGTTAATAAAGGTTAAAAACCGTGTTAAAACCTGTTAATACAGGTTAATATTGGTAAAGACCAATAAAGATATAAAACTCGCTATTATCGGTAATTTTTAAATTCAAACCAGTTCAGAGCCTCAGGTCTACACGTAATTCAAATAGACACAGATTTGAAATTATTTTTCAATTATTTACTTACTGAAAAAACTTTAATCATACTATATGTATTATAATTTCAGATATTTGTTATTTTTTTGATACCCAGTTATGTAAGGGTACTGCAAACCGAAAATTGTAAAGTAAAGTCAATAAAAATGAATTGCTTGTGAATATTTTCGTATTTTGTGTTACCTGCAGTGTGCACTTGCCATTACAAAGTAGATTTGAGATATGTAGGAAAGAATCGATACCTCAAAAGAACTTTTACTCACTATTTATTATAGAAATAAATGTATCAATACCTACTTTGTGTCCAAAGAAAAGTATCGATAACTGCTCGTGTTGAATCGATATCTACTTTGAGGATTTGTATCCTAATCGAACTACACAAATATTCTTTCGTATCAATTTTGGAAAAGTATCGATACTATTCTTTCCATAACATAATTTTTTAAGAGGCAGGGTATGAAAATAGACATATTTATTGCAATCGTCTATATTTTTGGTTCATTTATAATTTATTTAAGTACTTTCGATTCGGTACGAGTAATTACATTCGATACCCAAATAGGTATTGTAACAAATATCGAGTACAGGATTACTTGGTATCGAATCAAAAGTATCGAGTATCGAGTAATATACTCGTTTTCACTTGTATCGGTTTAATCTATATTCGTATGTTACGTGATACATCGCCATATTCGTCATTACTACATTGTAATTGTAATAATTATGGACCCATAATAATAAAGTGATATTGTAAACCATCCGTATTTCATTTCATTATTCTGCGAGATTTTTGAGCTGCGGTACTTGTTCCTCCATCTTTTTCACTTTAAAATAGCAATCAACAATTTTAAGAGAAAAATTAAACTGCCTTCAAAAAAAACACTGAAAAGTACAAAATAACTATCCTTTACTAATCAAAACTCAAGTACAATTAAAATAACTATAAATACCATACACATACCTATATTTGACAGTTACTGTTCGATTTTAGTAAATTGATATGACAACACCAGAATGACATTTATGATCTATGTCTATGGTATTGTTGGGTGTGGCTTTGTGCCTTTAATTAAATAAACTGATTTTATATAAATAAACGGTGTCGTTTATTTCATATTAAACAGTTAGTGAAGTCGATGCCAAGCCTACCAAACTAATGACTTTCTGTTGTCTCATATAGATTTAGCACCGACTTCAATAACTGTCAAATTTAATTAATTAGGTATGTGTATTTATAAAGTTAATATTATTGTACTTGAGTTCATTAATAAAGGATATGTGTTTTGAACTTTTCAGTGTTTTTTTGAAGGCGGTTTAATGTCTTTCTTAAAATTTTTTTGTTTCTCCCTTTTGAGTGACCTCTGCCTAAATAAATATCTAAAGCAGGTCTACAATTAACTTTCTAATTCTGGAGCGGAATGACATACAAGAGAATTATCAATATACCATGTATAAAGGTTATAAGTAGTTCGTGTTATTTGGTGCTATTTGGTGTATATTCGAAGTCCAAGGTTCAATACCGGTGCAATTTAAATGGGACTACCTCGGAAGTATATCCTTTCAAACAAAAAACAGAATTTCCTAAATCGGTCCCCAAATGACGAAGTTATCGGTGAACATACATTGACAAAAATACATACAAACGAATGTAGAACCTCCTCCTTTTTTTGAAGTCTGTTGAAAATAACAAACGATACCAGGCAGTTAGCAAATAGCTTTGTATGAAGGCATTACAACACAGCTACGATTAATGAATAAGCGTTAAATGAAATAACGTTTAAATAAATGGCAATTTAAATATTTGTGATTTAATTAATTTGAGGCGTAGGATCAAGTTAGATCGTAATATGGCTGACAGTTATTTTGTGTTTATTTTTGTAATTGTAATCGTTAATAGATGGCAGTGCTGTATACGATATCTATGTGGTCCATGGAGGAATAATTTCTATAGAGAAGAGTTCCACAAAAGTTATCAAATGTACCAAGTCAATAATAGCGTGTGGTGACCAATGTAGAGTTATTGGATAATTCTAAAGAAAGAAATATGCTCGTTTCACTCTTTTTTATTTTAATTAGGTATTTTTAACGAACTATTCAAAGACGGAACGAAAGCGAGTGATAAAAGAAGCTAAGGAAGACCAAGGCTGACTTATGAAGACCAAATAGCTAGTGTTAGCCGACGGAAATGTCAAAAGCATTCGCATACCTAGGCGAAAATGTGAGAGGAGATTGATGAGATTTGAGGAAGCGAAAGAAGTATGTAAGGACCGCAAAGCTCGCGGGTCTCTGTTCACTCTGACTACCCGGTTAGGGATGAAGCGTGAAGATATGTATGTATTCAGAAACGTGTACATACAATATTGTATAGTGCAGAATTACAGAATATACCTACTATTATTAGCAGTATTCGCTCAGAATGAAAAAGCTGTTAATTATTATTGACCGTAATTCATTAATTACGAATTCATTTAGTCCATATAGATTCTCAACCTTTTCTGGACCATTGCCCCCTTTATAAGAGAAAAAAAATTTCAACGCCCCCTAGTCAGTAGACCACAATAGTTAAATTTTATATGAAATATTAAAATATTGATGCGTCTTATCTGCACCTAATTTATCTGTTAACTATTAAAAGTCAAAGCAGATTCTATAAATAAAACGAGAACCAAATGTACAAAAAAATTGGTTATTAAAATTTCAAAAATAAACATAGAATCAATAAGAAATAAAAAATGTTCATTTTATTTATTTATTGGACCACCGCGGTGGTCAAGTAAGTATATTAAAGAGCGCTGCAGCGCTCTTGACTGCTTCAATGCCTCCTATTTGCCTCTACATCCGCTACCGCTCCTATGGAAGGCCCCAGCGCCCACTGGGGAGCGCGGTATCGCCCCCGTTGGGGATCTATGATTTAATCGGTCACAAAAAGAAACAAAACACATGAAATTAAAATCTTTATTGCAGTATTCGTTGTACACAAGCAACAGTATTGTATTAAATACAATAAAATCAACTTATTATAACAATTAATATATGTTAATAATAATAATTGTACTGGAAGATCTTTAATCTTTAATATAAAACAAATCATTAAATTATTGTAATATAGGAAGTATTTCTGTTTGAGTATTTATTTATTAACTACGAATTCGTTTATATTTTTATATTTTTCGTAAAAAAAGATATCGTGTAGACATTTTTATGACCCAATTTCATTAGACGATAATTTAATCGTTACAGAAAACTCTCCCGCATCCATAACGTGTTTTGTATGGTCTAATGAAAATTAGTATCTATAGTTGATTTTGGATCGTTAAATATGCCTAAAGTAAATAAAGTAGCACCTACAACATACATAGGTAGATATTATTTCGAAAAATGTCGAATTCTACAGCACTTACAATTAATATTGCTACATAAAAATATTACAAGATGTGTATACTACTAATTTGCACCTTCACGAAAGATACCTAATTCTAAACAGAATTTTGAGTTTTATTTTCTTAAATTAAAACATTAATTAGAGGAAGAAATCTATACTGACTTCTCATTCTTTTAGAATATCACGAAGATATTTGTGTACATTAATACTTTGAATCCCATGGGGTCTTAATGTTAGTGGGATCCCGCTTGTCTACAAGAAAAGCATAAAAAAGGAAATTGAAACTAAACCGGGTAAATAAATAGGTGACGCATTGATAATCAATAATTTAATATAAAATAAACTTTCTGCTCTATGCAAACGTGCACACTCTAGCTTACAAAAAAAAACGAAAAAGCACTTATTTTTAAAACTATAATTAATTTTAAAAAATCCAACTGACATTTTGAATAATATGCTTAGATTAAACTGTACAGAACATTTAGAAATATGTATCGGTCCTGTTACTCCGAAAAATATTTATCTCTGTTTTAAAAGTGGTTTCTTTGATATTTTTTTGTGTTATAAAAGTTAACCAATCGTCTATCGCAACTGCAAAATAAAGTCAATGAAATGAAGACTCAGTCACCGAATATCACTTTCCTACGTTTTGTATTCGATTAGAAAAATTGAGATCTCTGCCGTCAAAATTTCCAGTGCGTCGCCCTAAACTTTAGGTTCTATGATATTTATTTTAGGGTATTTTTAGGGTAATTTAAAGACAAATATAATAAAAAATAGCGCACTTTGATCTCGCCCATACAACCCTACAAGCGTAATCAGACATAGCGTAGCTTCGAAGTACATCATAGACTATTCACATATATTACTGAACAATAATTCGAGATTAGAAGCCGTAAATGCGTTTATACGTAATATCTGCTCGTTATGCGGTGTTGGTGCCAACTTTGTTGTACGGTAGTGAGGCCTGGATATGCCCGAAATCGGGTGGAAGTATGATAAATGTTGTGGAGATGCGGTCTCTCAGAAATATGTGCGGTGTCACGCTTGCGGACAGGATCAGCAATGATGAGATACGCAGTATGACAGGGTTGCACAACAGTGTTATTGTATTGTAAAAATGAAGAAAGGAATGCTTAGATGGTTCGGGCACTTGGAAAGAATGAGTGATGAAAGACTGACGAAGAAAATCTACAGAGCAAAAGTGAGTGGTAAAAGAAGCCAAGGAAGACCAAGGCTGACTTATGAAGATCAAATAGCCAGTGTTAGTAGACGGAAATGTCAAAAGCCCTCGCATACCTAGGCGAAAATGTGTGAAGAGAATGATGAGATTTGAGGAAGCGAAAGAGGTGTGTAAGGACCGCGACTCCTGGCGCTCCGTCCTCTCTGACTAGCCCGTTGGGGATACGGCGTGAAGATATGTTATGTTTATGTTATCTGCTTGTTTCACGGAATTTTTATACATTAGATACATATGTTTTTTAACTTCTCAAAATTTCAATATTTGGAATTAGGCCACTTTCTTTCTGAAGGAGCGAATCGTATTTAGTAATTGTCAAAAATTTTTATTTTGGTCATAATACAAAAGGATCTTATTGACTATTCGTTATAGAAGTAACGTTGGAATTTACATACAATTTGAAATACACTGACGCTTAATTATAAATTGATAAATGAAGTTACATGTAGAAAATTGAATAAGCTCGCAGTGTATATCAAACTAGTGATTATAACACGTTCACTGCTGGATGTGGTTTGATGCGTGACTTTGAAATAGAGACTGTAAAATCGTTTTTTTATTAAGGTACAAATATTTTCAGATTCTTATATTTATTTGGTTCAGTTAAGTTAACAAAACTTTTGTTTATTTGTATTTAAGCCCTAGGGCATAGACCTAATCCGTCTTATTGTATTTAGACTATTCAAGAAAGAACAAAAATAAAACAAAACACAAATTTCAACCTTGAGTATATTGTGAGCGATGATTTGTGGGGAAAATCGACCTGTAACCAATAGCGGTTTATCAACCCTTTGTAACAACGAATAAAAGCATGTACTTTTCTTGCAGTGAACGTGTTACGATGTCGTCGTCACGGATCTTAAGCGCTGTGAATATTTCTTAAAAAAAAACAATTAAATTAAAAACTTTCTGTCATAATATCCTAGGTGGGTTCAAATTCTTTCTTCGGGTATGTAAATAGTACATGCATTGGTAGTTGAAGATTAGATAATTGGTGGCGAAAATTCGCTGTTTCGAAGAACCACTGATTTCCATTTGCCCTCGCATAAAAAATCTACCTGATACAAGAAATAATAAATAAATATATTTGTAATCTCTACTAAATTTAAAGTTCTTATTATTGAAATTATTCACTGAACTAGAACAATAATATCTATACTTTAAATCATTTCAAAAATAAGTTCGTTTTCTAAAACTATCTTGTCGAAACAGAGCCCAGGAAGTTCTGGATATTGACACCAAATATAAGTTAATAATAATTATGCGTAAGTTATTGTCCAAGCTAATCACCAGCGTTTAAGATTCGCGTTGACATGTTTATCTAAATTTCATTGTTAGATTGTATTATCTGAAATATCTTAATACTAATATTGTACATTAGTACTTTTAGAAAGCACTTGGGGCTTAAAAATTCTAGAACGTGTTTATCTACGATACGTACAAGTTAGGAAAGACCGACTTTCGGCCGGTAACTCCATTGGAAGTGATAACAAACCATGACGTACATGGTGACATTTTTTCTGACCAGCAGACAATTAAAACGTTTAATTTAATAAAAATTTTACAAATCCATGGACCCCCTTTTAAACGGACATTCCAAATCTGACGTTCTAAATCGGACGTCTTAAATCTGACGTCCTATTGGATATTCTACGTCGAGTCTAATCATTTAACAAGGCGGAGACGCTTTTCAAACGTGTGTTATGGATCAATTAAAAATAAATAATCTGGCTGCTTTAGTTTTGGTTTTGCCGGAGTCAAAACCATAAAAACTTGAGATGGTAACATCAGTCTCCATACCATCCGATTTGGACGTACGATTTATAATGAAGGGTGTCTTTTAGCAGATTAAAAAGTCAATTTTGGGAAGTTGTCTCTTAAATACAGGCGCGTACTCAGTATTTAAGAGGAGGGGGATAGCAATAGAATTATTTCATTATAATGACAGATATTTAACACGAATGTAATATATCAATAATAATGAACGACCTTTTAAGTACAATGCTTAAAACACTAAGCATGAGTCCTTGGAGATTTTTTAAGTCTTCAGTAAGCGACAAAAATATCAATTATCATAAGATAAATCAACCTTAATACATAGATTTCTTAAATAGCTCCAGACGCCAATTCCCGTTCAGCAACGGTGAGACAAATTAGATAAGCTGACTCATCTGTACATACGACACACTTTTATAATCATATACGCTGATCGGCCGCTATTTCGTTAGAAAACTGCACCCACACATCTACATTATATTTGAATTTATTTGCCTCACTTCGAGGTGCGGGACAGGCTGTATATAGTTATAAAATCTATGCCTAAATATTTAATAATGTAGAGAGTTTGATACTTTGTGAGCTCTCGTCAGATAAGAGCCGGAGTAAAAGAAATAAGCAGTAAAAATAAATGACGTAATCGATAGGTCATACTGAAATTAGTCACTATTATTTCTATTCCCCCTCAAACGTTTAACTTTTGCAGTGAAGTCTGTGTACGAGTAGGTCCGTGTCGTTACGCGCGCGTGTGGTTGTTGGCTGTGACGGGCGGCGCTGCTTCTGCTTCCTCGGCCGCTTCTTCAGCCTTCATCTTGCGGTACTTACCTGGAGTACATAAATTTAACAAATATAGCCAGAACTATATTTAAGGCGACGCATTAATAAACAATAATTTCATCCAAAATAGATCTTCTGGTCTATGCAAAGTGCGCGCGCTAGCTTACGAAAAATACGAAAAAGTAGTTATTATCGTTTATTTTAAAAACTATGATTAATTTTATAAAATCCAACTGTCATTTTGAAGAATATGTTTAGATTAAAACTATACAGAAAATTTAGACACATAAATCGGTCCCGTTACTCCTAAAAATGTAAATCTCTGTTTTAAAGGAGGTTTCTTTGATATTTTTTTTTGTGTTACAAAAGTTAACCAATCGTGTATCTCAACTGTCAAAATAAATACAATGAAATTAAGAATCAGGTTACTAAATATCACTTTCATACGTTTTGTAGTCATTTAGAAAAAATGGAGATCCCATCCGTGGAAATTTCCAATGCGTCGCCTTAATTTAATGGAGACAGATGAACAGGAAAATTATGATTACAATTGTTTTATTATAGTACCACGGCCAGAACTACGATGTATATCTAAACAAATCTTAAACCTTAACGGTATTAACGGCATCAAAACCACAGACTTAATATATCCACAGACTAGTATATAGCCACAGATGGGGATCTGAGTCGGGCGGGCAAATGTTGCAAGTATAGAGGGTAGAGCGGTAAGGAGAATCGTCTCATATGGGGGGTTAGTTGAAAAAGTGTCCAGCTGTAAGCAGTAAATAACAGTTCAAAAACTGTCCAGAATAGCGCTAGAGTAGCTAGAAAACATGAAGAAAAAATCACTTTGATACATGTTGAGAGTGATTTATAATAATCGTGAGCTTTTAATATCTTTTAGTGATTTTATTGTGTTCTGTTATAAAATTTTTGAAAATAATGGTGAAAATTTACTCTCTAGCTATAGTAGCGCCATCTTTATTTAAAGCCTTTCTACGGACACTTTTTGATACACAGAAACGGCTCTCCTTACCTCTACCCTCCATAGTCGCAAGCGTCTTTCAGTGTTGCCACACGCCCGATGATTTACGGAGTCGGCTATACAAAGATATCTTAAAATAGCCCACATAGGGTTACCAAGCGTCCAACTTTAGTTGGATGCGTTTGGTTTTTTACAGTCGTGGCCGGACAATTTATCTATACGCGTCCAGCCTGTCTGAATTTTGTTGAATATATTTCGTTATTTATTCACACAATTATTTTATCGATATCGACAAAACGGAGCTTCTTAATTTATTTTATCTAGAATTAATACTTAATTAAAATTCGTAACCAAGCTACTGTTATTGGAAAAGTTATGTCCAGCTTTGAAAAAGATATTTCCGACTTTTATGGGAAAATGTGAAAATGTATGGCCTAGTATAGCACCGATTCCGGTTTTTGTATTTTAGGGCCTGGCAGCGCTACGCCGTAGACATGGCACTTAATGACTATGTTACGACTTTTTGGCGAGAATGGTAGCAGTGAGGTTGTAATTTTATTTAGATTTTATATTATTTATATTTTTGGGAGTTTTAAAGTGCAAAAGTGATAGTATATTGTGTTTTAAAGTTCTGTGTAAGTGAAAAGAATGGAGTAGGTCTCAATAAACCTGTGTAGCTGAAGTTCTCGCGCTCTTCCAAGAAGTCCGAAAACTTCAGTAAAGTCTACTATCACTTTACTAGAGAAGTATTACGACAACGATTCTACTAAATACAATACGTGACATTGGCAAATGCGCTAATCTGTGCGCCATGCCATGAATAAATAAAGAAAGACTACATGCTATGCTACGATTACCACTGGATGAATAGGCAATTACAGTCCTATATTCGTTGATTTTCTGTTACTAGAGATAAACTGAGCACTTACGTGATATCTTGAGCATGATGACGCCCCACCAAATGGACCAGCCCCAGCCCACCAAACAGAACATCACTGTGAATAGCTGACCGCAGCCCACCAACAGGTTGATCACGAACGAGCCTACACAGGAATACAGGAAATAAGAGTGTGTAAAAGTCTTCTAAAATCAAAGCAAATCCCCTAATAAACCAAATGTTATTACTGTGAAATTTTATTGAATTTTGGGAATTTCTTTCCTGAAAATTGCGGAAAATTATTTTTATTTGACCACGTTTTTATTAACTCTCTTTGTATACATTTTAATTTTGTAATCGATTTCAAGTAATGAAGAAAGGTATGCTTAGATGGTTCGGCCACATACAAAGAATGAGTGATGAAAGAGTAATGAAATGCATACTACAAAGTTAGCGATTTTGTTGAAGAAAAAAACAATAGTCTGGAAATAATCTTCTCTGCACACGCATTTACTGGCTTTATAGATATTGTATTTTAAATAACTATTGTAGAATGATGTTGAAAAAATGATACCTGACTGAGTTTCTTGTCGGTTCTTCTCAGTGTTCTGGTTTTCTTTTCGAGCCGAACTAAAGTAGATTTGACGTTCAAAAATATCTTGCAATTGGGTTCACTTGAATAAATTGATTTGACTTTGACTTTATTTAAACTCGATTTAAGGATTTGACATCTCACTTGCACCAACTATTTAATAGTTGGTGCAAGCGAGATGTCAAATCCTTAAATCGAGTTTAAATAGTTGGTGCAAGCCGCCTTTAAAGCGAAAACATACACATAATATTTTTCTATGTATTTAGAATATTATGGTTTTACAGTGTTTTTAAGTTTTAAATCTGACGTAATATTTTTTGTGTCTGTTATTTGTCTTTTGTGGTATCGTAGCTTTTGAACAGATGAAGTGATTTCTTTACCGTTTTTTTTTGTTGAAACCCGCAATTTGTGAGGCAATTTTCAGCTAAGTTTGGTTAAAATCAGCACAGATTACTTATTTCTTGTGTCAGGGGTTTTAAATTTTTTTTTAAACTTTATGTCTAAAAGTCAAGTATAAGAACTTACCTATCCTATGCTTGGCTCCATCGTGGACTCCAAACCTCGGTATACCAAAACATAGGCAGAACATACCGCTCAGGATCGTACCTGTAAAATAGATAACACGAAATTTTATATAATAGTAGAGGGGAGAAATTCATATGAAATTTTTACAAGGAATGGCAGGGCTATTATCCAAAAATTTGCAGATAGCGACAGCCACGCGATCATTGCACGACCGGTGACTAATTGTAATAAAAAATTGTTATCATGTATGACAATAGCGTACCTATTGTTCTATGACCGTACAATGCACTTTTCGCGGTAGATTTGTCGCCACTATACAAATTACATTATACAAATTCTCGTTTTGACAGCAGATATCGCGCGATATTGGCTGTCGCATGCTGATTGCAAGTTACGTAATAAGCGCGCGGATACAGTTGTAAAATTGAGTATTTGTTAGGGGGTCGACATCATGTAGTTTAACTGAATAAAACCCTGTATTACTGAAATATTTAATTTTGTTATAATTACATTACTCTCGGACCAAGAAAGAATGAATGGAGCCATAATAAGTTGCCGCCATTACCACCGTGTCTCAAACAAATTTTCCTGTCTCTTTCTATCTCATTGAGCGTAATCATGAGTAAAAGAGTTAGCTATGGTAAGTATGGCAACCTCACACTGTCAGTGTAATTCGTGTCAGCTTATTGTGTCACCCATGAAATAATTGTCATGTTCAGTTGTGTATCGTTGTCCTGTAACCTTCTCTAGTCACGCACATTAGTAACTAGAAACTCGGTCAACAAAAAAGGACACTTTAAGGAAGTGTTTACGGGTAAAACAGCTATAGTAAGTATCGTAACCTCGCACTGTCAATGTATTTCGTGTCAGCTCATGAGTCTTGCAAATTATTTGCCAAATACTTGCAAACCTAAGTGTTTTGGCTGCTGGTATCCACAAAAATAAAAATATCTCATGTTCAGTTGTGTATCGTTGTACTGTGACCTTTCCTATTAATGTACATTAATAAAAATCTAGAAAGTCGGTCACCAAAAAAGGACACTTTAAGGACAGGCTTTTAGAGCAACCGCTTGCTCCATTGTGATACGTGGTCCGAGACATTACTGTACGAGTTGTAAAGTAGGAGAGAGTTACCGGCAGCTGTGTTGCCACAACAAAAAACTCTGTTAGTGTTGCTAACAAGTACAAATATCACTTATCTAATATATACATATCTTCACGTCGTACTTAACGGGTAGTCAGAGAGGACGGAGCGCCAAGCGTTGTGGTCCTTATGGACCTTATGAAAGAAGTATATATATATATATATACTATATATAAATTATATATAATAAGTATATATAAATACATCTTTCGCTTCCTCAAATCTCATCATTCTCCTCACACATTTTCGTCTAGATATGCGAGTGCTTTTTACATTTCCGTCGGCTAACACCGGCTATTTGATCTTCATAAGTCAGCCTTGGTCTTCCTTCGCATATTTAACCACTCACTTTCGCCCTCTAGATTTTCTTCGTCAGTCTTTCATCACTCATTCCTTCCATGTGCCCGAACCATCTTAGCATTCCTTTCTTCATTTTTACAATAACACTGTCGTGCAAACCTGTCGTATGTCTTCATTGTTTATTTTGTCATTATGTGCGGTGTCACTTAGCTAATATTATTCAATATCAATTTCTGTCTTTGTAACATTCATCCTCTCTCCGAGGACGTGATATTGTTAATACGACACAGATAAGCAAGCACACGCAAACCTATGGTGTGTTATTCGCCACAACTTCCGTGTTGAGATCTACACTTTCATATAACAAACTTACCTAGGCCAGGAACGATGATGTTGCAGAATAAGCAGAAGTACGCGAGGACTATAGGTAGCACAGGGATAGCGCCGCGCATCACGCTCGTGTGTTCCACCAGCGAGGCGTCTAGCTTAGGCCGTTTGTCCTGCATGAAGGATATTCGATTTTACTTATTATGTGTTAGTTCAAAGGCAAAGTTATGTTACATTATTTCAGCAACTCTTTACAAATACAATATTCATGAACCCAGTAAATACCTACATGTACAGAGAAGATTCTCCCAGACTATAAGTTTATCTTCATTGAAATCGTTTATTTTGTAACATGATATGCTTTTCCAGTTAGCACATACTTTTAATAACAAGTATTTTTTATCTGTGCTGCGATTAAAACGGTAAGAGAACGATGATTTTGGTTATAAAAGGCCCTAGGAAAAGGTTTTTTCTATTATAGTCGCAAAAAGGAGACCATCTTTAAGTGCCCTAAATGCTTAGGAAAGAGAAACAGAGTGGCAAGAGTGGCATACATGTTGAGAGTCAAGGGCATTGTTTTAAGTTTGGGCATATAATAACTGCCGATATAAAATAAATACATCTGATTTTTGTTAACTGTTTTAATTCCGGTTTCCGATTAATATTTGCTTAGTGTTGGCATTATAAAATTAAAATTGATACCCTTTGTTATAACGATTACAAAACTACATATTAAATAGATTTTCCATAAAGCATAAAAATTGTAGTCCACTACACCTTATGTCCAAGAGCATCGCTCAGAAAAATTCAAAATAAAAGTAAAATTGTAAATCGAAAAAACCCACAACACACAAAAGAATGAGCAGATACTCTTAAAGTCTGATTCTTAGAGTGGCTTGCACCAATTATTTAAACTCGATTTAAGGATTTGACAAATTGACATCTCGCTTGCACCAACTATTAAAATAATTGGTGCACGCGAGATGTCAAATCCTTACATCGAGTTTAAATAATTGCAAAATTTATTTAAATAATTGCAAGCCACCTATAATGTCTGACAAAATAATGAGCAGGTACTCCTAAAATCTGATAAAAGGTTATGTGTTACTATTCACGCTATATCCCCAACGTAGTCAGAGAGGACGGAGCGTCGCGGTCCCGTTGGGGATACAGCGTGAAGATATGTGTGTATGTATGTCACTATTATCTGCACCGTGAAAGACAGATACAGGAGTTAGCGTTAGCAGATTAATAAGTTGCATCAGAGACCGCTGGATTTCTTATAATATTGTTTTCTTTTGTTTTTATAGCGTAACAATAGACAGAATTGAACACTGCGCAATTAAGAGTTGCAATTGATTGATATTTCTTTTAAAAGGTTATTAGAATATGAAACATTTGATCAGTAATTTAAAGTTCCAATTTACCTCTATATCTTCATCTATGTCTGTGTCAGATTTCATCAAGTCAGTTGAGATCATTATTCTTTTTCGAGATGGTGCCGGGGAAGGAACCGGTGTGACAGGATTTATAGGCATTAAGTTAGCCATTTTAATTAAATTTAATTGTTTAGATAATATAGATAGGTTTATGACATTTATTTTTAGATTTCAAATCTATTTTGAATCAAACGGTTAAAACTTAAAATATTTCTAGTTTTAAAAATACTTCGTGTATAAAGATTAACTTATCATTAATATAATATACTTATAAACTTAGATTATGTAATTTAAAACGAATAATAATATCTTTAACACTGACACAAAACGAATCTAAACAGGTAAAGTTTTGTGTGTTAATAAAATAATATAAGTAAGTAATAGGCAAGTTTTTTCATTTTCGTTTATTCACTAATTTAAAAGATTAAAGTATAGCTTGTTTAAAAAACATTTCAGATTCAGAGAATTTCACGTATTAACGAATTGAAAAATGTCCAAACTGTTTGAAAATATCGTTTGTCAACAAATTATGTGAATCAAAATTAATTATGAATGAATCAAATAGATTTCTTGTGGAAAATATTTGTAGGCACAAATAATATTTTTCTTGTACTTTTTTATTTAAAGATACGAACAGTAGGTTTCTAAATTAAAATCAGTGACAACATTATCTGTTGCTTTTTTAACATTAGAGTTACATTTTTAGCACAGTTAATAGTTATCTTTAGTTTTCAATTTTGAAAATGGCGACGACTAAATCTTCAAATAGTGTGTTTTCTCTGTAAAAACACGGAGGATACTAACGCAAAGCTGTCGAAACATCAAATTTTTTTGCAATTCACTCATTAGATGATTGAATATCATTGATTTGTTTGTATTGTGAGCTATTTGTGACGCGTTCAAAGCTGACCTTGTAACAAGTAACCCGTTTCATTTGAATTAAGGGTCGTAATAATAATAGTTTTTAATATAATGCGGAAGATTATTATCGTGTCGAAGGAAAGGTTAATCATGCTAACAAGTCGTATTCTATTAAAATATTTATTAAACTATGTTGTACGTATGGTAAGAATTACTTGGAAGACCAAGGCTGACTTATGAAGATCAAATAGCCAGTGTTAGCAGATGGAAATGTCAAAAGGACTCGCATACCTAGGCGAAAATGTGTGAGGAGAATGATGAGATTTGAAGAAGCGAAAGAGGTACCTATGTAAGGACCGCGACGCTTGGCACTCCGTCCTCTTTGACTACCCCGTTGGGGATACAGCGTGAAGATATATATGTATGTATATGTGTATGTATGTACTTAGGCTAGACCCTAAATCTCGTCATTGAAAGTTTATCATGGGCAGAGTTTTAATAGTCTTATTAGAGACTCTTAAATACATTTTTTTTCTTTCTTCATGGCATGGCTCACAGATTAGCGCATTTGCCAATGACACGTATTAACATGAAGCACGTTCGAAGTTTTCGTTTTTTCTTCTTATCGTAAAATTCCTCCAGTAAAATGATAATAGGCTTTACTGAAGTTATAAAGGACTTCTTGGAAGAGCGCGAGAACTTCTGCTACACATGTTTATTTAGATCTACTCTATTCTTTTCACTTACACGGAATTTTAAAACACAATATACTATCACTGTTGTATTTTAAAACTCCTAAAATATAAAAAATAGAAAATTTAAATAAAATGACAACTTCACTTCTCCCGTTTCTTCCAAAAGTTTTTGTAGATAGTTATGTTGGGCCTGAGCACTTTTAGGCCGGCCGCACATCACGACAAATTTGTAATAGAAAAATTCTCACGTCCTTCAGACCGACATCAGCACACCACGCATGCTATCAGGTCCAGTGATTCGGCGTTCGGCTATCAAGTCTTGCATTTCCGTCATGTTAGATAGCAGAACGAGTGAACAGTGTACAACGGGGTCTTTCAAACTGATATGAATCAGTTTGAAAGACCCCGTTGTACGTTGTTACCCCGTTGTTGTTGTACCGTTATAATTCATGAGAGCAATGAAGTATGTGAAAGTAATTAATTTTACATATTTTGACCTTTATTTTATTGTTTTCTAATAGATACAAACGTGTTAATCGATTTTTGTGTATAACGGTACAGATCGCATCGATATATACCACGAGCATGATTTCGTTTTTGGACGCTAACTAAAATGTCAGTGCCAATTCACAGTAGTTAATAAAGTGGCAAAAACTGATATGAATCAGTTTGAAAGACCCCGTTGTACACTGATAGTGTGCGGGGTCTAATACAAAATGTATTGCAGACAGGCCTCTCGAGAAAATTCTCGCGTTCGGTCGACGTACGACCGGCGCGCATCGGAAGCGAACGGTCGTCACGACTTTCTTTCAGTATGCGGCGTTCTAGTATAAAATGTATGCACGTAGTGCCTTGCAGCGCACGTGTGAATTTTTCTATTACAAATTGCTCGAAATATAGCATCGATGCTCGCCAATTAAACTCGAAGGTAAAGAGAAGTGTTGTAAGTATAACTTCGTAGCCTGCCCCTCTGCATACATGTAGTTCTAAAATGTTTTTAGCTGTTCGATGGAATCGGTCTAAATAACTATTTGAATCGGGCGTTTCTAATTATTTTCCATAAGAACGTTGCAGGGCTAGATTTTAAATTTCTCTTAAAATAATTAAAAGCGTATAAATGAGCAACATATAAGTCAAACTAAACTGGCCCGTTGGCGCAGTGGCATACGCATCTGCTTTCCAAGCTAGGGTCCCGGGTTCGATCCCCGGTTAGATCAATTCAGGAAACGAACTTTTCTAAATTGGCTTGGAGTCTGGGTGTTACTGGGAACTCCCCCAGAGTTCGTTGTGTGGTACCCATAGTACAATCTTACTGCTTAGTTTGGGGTCACACAATCTGTGTAATTGTCTGGAGTATTATTATTAAACTAAAACTTATTGTATGTATTTAAAATAGTTTAAACTTTAATTTGACTATTAGCTATTACCGATTTAAATCATATAGAATTTAAAATAATTACTGAGATTTTAATATTATACTTTTTCAACCATTAATTATTTCAACTTTAATTAAATAGTTTTCAACATTTTTAAACCATGGGTAAATGTCTATGTCGGGATACCTATAGCAGAAGTTACATTGAAAAAAATTATGTACTGAATTATGTATCATTATTACAAACTATTCTATTGCAATATTTTTTATAGGCTATAATATAATTATTGTATAGCTTCCTTAATTTTTTTTAATATGTTCTGTATTATACTCAATTGAAGTTGATATATTTTTATTCCTATGATCTTCGCGCTTACTTGAATAAAATATTTTGAATTTAAATGTTTCCGATTACTGGTAAAATTCATTATATCATGGAAAACTTTCTTCATTTGCATGTTGGCTGTAGGGTTGCCAATCGTAATTTATAACGAAGCATTGTACCTCATTTCTAACAAACGTACGTTATAATTCATGAGAGCAATGAAGTATGTGAAAGTAATTAATTTTACATATTTTGACCTTTATTTTATTGTTTTCTAATAGATACAAACGTGTTAATCGATTTTTGCGTATAACGGTACAGATCGCATCGATATATATCACGAGCATAATTTCGTTTTTGAACGCTAACTAAAATGTCAGTGCCAATTCACAGTAGGTAATAAAGTGGCAAAAATTTTCAAAGTAGGTACCAACTAAAGATACATACGTAAAACAGTGAAGTTCAATGAAATAATACTTCATTTTACATGTAATACTTTATTTTTTTCCTAGAGAAAAGTAAATATACATTTTATTTGCTCCACAAAAAGGTGGCAACCCTAGGCTGTGGGAGTCATTGTCGGTTTGTCGGTGTTGCGTGTCGAGTGACCGGTAAGTACATGATGCCGGTCGCCAGCGGTTCAGTAATTTAGTACAAAATATCGCTAAGGTCAGCGGTGCTTGTACTGTTGAAAGAATCGACGTGTCCAGCCTTGAGGTCTATTTTACTTCGAAAACTGAAAATTTTGTTCCACAACGACGTTGAAAAGACTAACAATAAATGCAAGCCGTATTTATGCAATAGGCTATTTTTTTTTAAACTAAGTGTTAAAATATTGTGAGATACATACATATAATACATACATATTCTTCACGCTGTATCCCCAACGGAGTAGTCAGAGAGGACGGAGCGCTAAGCGTCGCAGTCCTTACATACTTCTGTCGCTTCCTCAAATCTCATCACTCTCCTCACACATTTTCATCTAGTTCTTTGTAAACACGAACTTATGTAACGAGTTGTCTAAATGTAAATTAAAGTAAATAAATGTATTTTATGTGTATTTATTTTATATTGTTGTGTATTTTATATTTGAATTCGAGTAAAAATTAAAACATTTTATTATTAGGTAGTATTTTATACACACTTGTAAAAATATTTGAATTTCATTGAGAAATAAAGGAGATAATATCGTCTTTTAATTTAAATTGTCCTAAAATTGATACTTGGAGAACGCCCATCGTTAATTTAGAACCGACAGATGTAATCCCTTTTACGCTCACTTTTTGTTCTCGGTCAGCCAGATATGAAATCACGAGATCGAGAGCTTTATCACGTATTCCATAGTATTTTAGCTTGTAAATTAAAGTTTTGTGACACACACAATCAAAAGCCTTGGAAAGATCACAAAACACGCCAATGGCATCTCGTGACCCCTCCCAAGCCTCTAGTATATTTGTGACCAAGCTTGCTCCCGCATGTGTTGTCAACCGCCCTCTCATGAAACCGTACTGTTGACCATGCAAAATCCTGCAAATGTTAAAATGTGCCAGCATTTGGTTGAGCATTATTTTTTCGAATATTTTACTCAACGCTAGCAATATCGACACTGGGCGGTAGTTTGTAGGATCTGACTTACAACCCGATTTAAATATTGGTATAATTTTACTATGCTTCATCAAATCGGGAAAAACACAATTTGATCGACACATTTATTAAATACATTTACTAAAATCGATGTTACTATTGGCATTATATTAGCCAGTACATGAACTGATAATCCCCACAAATCTTTACTTTTCCTTTTTTTAATTCTTTGAAAGTTTTCATGGTAATATTTTATCGATAATTAAATAGCTTAGTGACCAATCATGTGCAAGCAGCCGGTGTCGAGGTGCGTATACCTCTTTCTTCACCGGTTACGGCCACTTCAGGCGTTATTATTACCTCAGGAGGCAGTGTGGGAGACAGGCTCTTGTTCTTGGAGAACATGCTGGTGCGGCGGCTCGAGGAGGCCGGCTCGGACTGTCGCCGGCACGGGCCACTTAGCCAGTTGAACAAGCGATTGTTGCAGCATCTGACAAGGTGCATTATGATTATAAGCATTATTAGTAAATATGAATTGCTAGCTGAAATATAATAATCAATATCACAAGGGTTTAGATCCCGGAACTTCGACACACAATTTTTGCGAAAATTATCTCATGATTCGAGACTTTCGCATCGAAACTAGAGACACTTGCTGAAATCGTATAGTAATAATTTTATTTACAAAACTATGTAATATAAGTGTAGGTATAGGAGGACCAACAAATGACTACGAAAACAAAGTAGGGTTACTGATGTGGTGAAACGGGTGGCGAATCTGAAATGGCAATGGGTAGGACATATAGCCAGAAAAGCAGAGTCATGAGCTAGAAAAATTTTAGAGTGACCATGGGACCGAAAGAGACCAGTGGGAAGACCGCAAATGAGGTGGAAGGATGACATCATAAGGATAGCGGGTAGGAACTGGACGAAAACTGCCCAAAATAGAAAGAAATGGAGATTGTTGAAAGAGGTCTAGACTAATATGGTTGAGAATGACTCGAGATGATGATGATTATAGGTAAGTATTAAATAATTTTCTTTCAAATAATGGATCCGTGAGTGCGAGAGCTAATGACTAAATGGTTATGGTTATTGACGTATAATATAATGAAATTGCTAAGTCTTTGTTCATAAATATAAGAATTATAAACAAAGAATAAGAAACAAAAACGGACAAATCGTACTTATGATATATGTTATTAGTATTCGTACGGAGTTTCCATTCGCTAACTACAAAACAAGCTTTATCGCAAAGCTTTCTTTATAAATAAAAAATACTGTCAACCACAGAACAAAGTTTCTCGTGGAGCTTCCTTTTATGTAAAAAAAATTGTTAAGTTTACATTTGTCTTTGGATCATCACTCACCATAACTGTTGCAAACATCTGTTTATGTCGAATAGTGAACTACTACAAAATAGCGTTCCTTTAATCTAATTTTCAGAAATAATATTTAAAAATTCAGATATTTTTTTTTTGGTATATGTACAGGCAGACCAGTAAACCCCAGACAATGCTTATGACACTAGTAATATCTATAGATGAATATTATGTTACTTAAATAGAGACCATATCTACAGCTTTGCGCCTAATTACTCTCTAATATTCAATAACTAATACATACATAAATATCTTCACGCCGTATCCCTAACGGAATAGTCAGAAAAGATGGAGCGCCAAGCGTCGCGGTCCTTACATACTTCTTTCGCTTCCTCAAATCTCAAAATATTTGTGGTCAGGAATACCGTAAGAAGAAAGGGGACACCAAGGGATAAGCGTCTTACTGACCACTCATTTGGTTAATTGTGTAACTGAGTATAAGTATGTAAACTTGAGACTGCTCTGGGTGCATCTCAAGACAGGGTTGACGAGGTTATTTGTTTTAGTGGTCTATGCCCCAGTGTCCTCCGTCGTCTTGGGAGAGCTGGAGCAGTTTTGGGAGAAACTTAGGGAAGTTCTAGCGATGGTTGAAGAGAATGAGAGAATTATAGTGTGTGGAGTGTCCATACATGAATGGATGAGTCGGGACAGCTCGAACCGGATTGGAGTCTGTTCTAAGCAAGTATGGAGATAAGAGAGTGAATGATGTTGGTAGGATTGAAGAACCAACAACAATAATAACTATTCAGATCATAGTACACCGTTCCGCGAGCCTCTAGATTTTAATATATTTGCTTTTACTCAAGTCGTCTTGGGCTTACTGATTTGTAATTATGGTATATGCAATGCTAGAACTTACGTCGAGGGTGGTTCGTCGCTCAGTATACTGTCTCGTCTCTCTACCTCCCGTTTCTTCTTCCCGCAGCAGCCGGTGTCGGCGGTGACGTCAGCGTCGGTCGCGACTGCCGGCGTTGTGACGTCACCGACGCTCCGCGGAAAGACGGCGTCACTGACGTCACTGACGCGCCGTCGCCGTCCGCAGCACAGTACATCTCGGAACTTGCGTTTACGTTTTGTTTCGTTTTCAAACTCTATCGTTGCCGCCTGCTACGCGATATCAAAACATTCATAAATAAGAATAATTGATCAATTGTGCATTTGACTGCAATGCGCACAGAAAGCTCTCTATGATATTTATGAATTAGTTTTCTATACTTGTTGCGGGCGGTAATCTGACGTGCTTTCTTAGCCCTAATACTGTCCATGGACATGGACTGTCAGGACACTTAACACCAGCCATGCAATTCTTCAATTCAAAAAACTCGGATCGCCCAAGCGAGACTCGCTCGAACAATTCAACTCACTTCGCATTCGAACTTATTTGTCCTTCACATGGAATTCTCTAAACCAAACATAATAGGAGCGAAGTGAAGTGATCTCAATGGGAGTTTGTCGGGGATTGCTTTAAGAGTAAAGATCTCAGTTCATATTTCGTCTCAGTGTATTTTAACATCTTTTGAGATATTTACGTTAAGTAAAACTTGTTCTATTTAGTTATATTTAAATTATATTGCTATATTAAGCGAAACGTCAATAAATTCATTTACGATTGTACGAGTCGCCGCCGCACTAAACGAGGCGGCGCGGCATTAGTATCTCGGTCGACTTTAGAGAATACCACTTCACAGTTGACAACCTCACCGCCGATTCAGAAGTGAATTCGACTAATTTAGGTTAGAGAATCACACTACAAATGGGCTGTCTGCTAGTCATCTTCTCTATAGTATAAAAATTTAATCCTGAAGATCTGTAAGACTGCTGATTTTGACGTTCAAAAATACCTTATACTACGATTTAATTGAATAAAAATGGTTTTAGTTTAACTTACTTTTTGTGCAGCTTTTTCGACATCACTAATTTTCTCTTCGACATCTTTTTCTGTCTTTTTACAACAACCGAACTTGCTCACTAATCCTTGTTTCTTTTCTACAGGAGCTTCTACGTCATGCTCTATTTCTTTCTTCTGTTTATTTTCTTTTTTATCTTTGTCATCTTTCATCTCATTTTCGTCATTTTCCGACTTGATACAACACGGACAACATTTCGTCTTGCATTTTCCTATAAATCTTTGACAGATGTTAGGTTTCTTGTCGGGTTTCTCTGATTCTGGCGAGTTTTCTTTGATTTCTTTGGAAGACTCTTGGATATCTGTTTGATTGGTCTTCGCTCGAGGTGGGGGTTTCGGGGTTGTGCTTGTGCTTTGTGGAAATCTGTGAACAGATGCACATACACACATATACATTCCCTGTTCAAGCATCACTAAAAACTATTAAATATACCTACACATAGTCTGCTTTAACCCGATTCGACGAAAACATAAAATCTTTTCGAGTTTTTAAAAGTCCAAGGTCAGCATCATTACTATAATTTATTTTTAATCTTTATCTCTGTATCTATAGATAAAGGCTTGCACTAATAATACAGATACTAATGGATTAATAAATTGACGAAATTATTATTTAATTCGTTTATCTCGAACCAAAACCGTTGAATTCTGGTAAATTTTATTTTTTATTAGTCTGTTCTTTTGTCCAGAAATTCAAAATCGAAATGAATTATTGCACAGCTAATTTTGGTAACATAGTGAACAATACATTATCACTATAATATTTTGCAAATGCCGTGAGGGTAGTTGACGTTAAATAGCTACGTAACCGTCAAATGTTTTGTTTGTAAGTGCTTATCATGCACATGCCGAGGTGACGACTGAAAGTTAAGTATCTATACATATAAATTGAATCTTCTTTTATTTTACATAAGCTCATACATAAATTTACAAGTTAACAAAACCAAAACACGCGTTTTTTAAATTTCTGTCCGTCTGCCTGTTTGTCTATTTGACCGGGTTAATTTCCGAAACGGCTGAACTGATTTTAACAGGGTTTTCATTAGCAGGTAGATAATTTTTTAGAGAGTAATCAAGGCTACTTTTTATTCCGGAAACCAAATGTACCAAATTGGGTAAAACTGCGGGGTACGGTACGGTTAGTGTACTAAAAAATAGAGTATTCTAATTGTTAGAATATTTAGAAAAGTAGAGAGAATATGTTAAATGTTAGACTACTTAAAAAATTCTTAATTGTTCTAAATGTTAGAATACTTAAAGAAGTGAAGAAAATGATCTAAACGATAGAATACTTAATAAAGTAAATAAATTATTCCAAATGTTAAAATACTTAAAAAAGAAATAAATTATTCTAAATGTTAGAATACTTTAAAAATTAAACGAAATATTCTAAATATTAGAATACTAAAAAAAGTGAAGAAAATATTCTAAATGATAGAATACTTAATAAAGTAAATAAAACATTATGAGTGTTCAAGGCCTCACTCCACTCACTTTCAGACGGACTGTTCATTTGTTTGTCTTTCCCGTGATACAAAAAAATACAGACAGATTGTGTATGAAGCGTTTCAGTGACGATACAGAATTGAACGGATGAAAAATGCATGAAAAATCCAAGCAATAATTATCAACTATTCAAAAAAAGTCGGATGCCGTGTTGATAAATACAGTACATATCCTCACGCTATATCCCTAACGAGGTAGTCAAGTGGTTGAAGCGCCATACGTCGCGGACCTTACACAGATACTTCTTACGCTTCCTTAAATCTCATCATTCTCCTCACACATTTTCGCTGAGGTATGCGAGTGCTTTTGACATTTCCGTCAGTCAACACTGGGTATTTGATCTTCGTAAGTCAGCCTTGGCCTTCCTTGGCTTCTCTAGCGCTCACTTTCGCTCTGTAGATTTTCTTCGTCAGTCATTCATCACCTAATCATTCTGTGTGCCCGAACCATCTAAGCATTCTGTTCTTCATTTTTACAATAACGCTCTCGTGCAACGAAATCGCATTTCTACTGCATTTATCTTACTTTCACTCGATTTCGGGCATATGCAGGCCTCACGACCGTGCACATTATGATAAATGAGCATGGATTTTTAATCAATCCCAATTGTTTAAATTGGAAACACAGATTCTTTGGCATTTCCGTTTACTTACTTTCACTTTCAATACACATTTTTATGCACGTGTGACACCTACATTTTAGTGACGGGTAATCTTGAAAATAGGGATCTTTTTATCCATCTAATCTATGTTTCGCTGGATACATCTACTTCGAGTTTTTAGATAAGTCCGTTGTCTTGGCGGTTTATCTGAATGGCCATACTACTAAAAATGATTTATCTTATTATATCGGCAATTATAAATAAATACAGTTTACAGTCAACAATCTGCGTGTACAAAGCAGCATTTTCTATACTTTTCTATTGTATCTGAATACCGAGTCAACAATTGAACGTCATTTAAAAATAATCCCAGGTTGGGCGCCACTTTTGTGTATATCTAAAAACACTAAAAATGATGTAAATAGTTTGTTAGTATTGTTAGTTGTATAATTGCCAAATGTTCCTTTAGCGAGTGCCTATCATGCATGCACCTGTTCGAAATTCAAAAACAATACTGGATCATTTGCCTGTGTTTAAAATATATTCACAAAGTGAAAGATATATTTATTACTTATAAATACAATTGTGTAAACATATTTGAATTTCATTGAAAAATGTAAAAGATCTAGGTTTTTAAAATCAAATAATGAGTACAAGCCTTTTTTTTATCACTCTCAGTGCTGGGCAATGAAACTGTGACTTTGTGATGGCATAGTTCGATTGTGTTATTTCCCCCTGGTTTAATACCCATTATTGCAGTTTAGAAGGCAATAACTCCTATGTCTTGTAATTAAATAAATATTTTCTTATTAACCAACGTTCAATATAATGATTCCAAACTAATATATAACATTATACTTTCAACAGTCAAATAGCCTATTTTCATATTTTAAAAAATAATGGTCCCAGGTTGGGCGTCATAACTGTTTTGCGTCAAAAGTATTCGTCACAGTGATTATTATTAAATGTAGTAAAGTAAAATCTATTTTTGTGTTATAGGCTCACAAGTCGTCAGCCAAAGTGTTTTCGTAGTTGTGTGCATGTTTGAAATTAACATGCAACCATTCCGTTCGATAAATGCCTAGTGATTAGATTTACCTTAAGAGTGTAGATTGGCCGGGATATCTAAAATTTAGAAACAAAATTAACCTTTAAAATAATAGTTACACTGCATTTGTTAGATAGAAAAACAACAAATTAACGTCTACATATAGTTGTGTTGATTTCTTAAAAAAATTATTGTGTTACAGAGAAGAGAAATACAAATTAGAAGTGTTACGAGAGGAATAAGAAATTACTTTTATGCTACTAGAATTAAAAGTGAATTGTTGAATAAATATAAACTTTGATGTAGGTAAATATTTAAGAACTTCCAGTAAATCTATGTAATTCGTATTTATATACTGTAACAAAATTACCCATTGTTATTGCCATACCGCTTTGGCAGTAGTTCATTTGGCAATATATACACTGTTCTGTTGTGTATCATTGTTCAATTCGTCAAAATCACAAAAAAATCACTAAAAGTTATCAAAAATCGATTTTAAATGTCAGTTTAAAACTAAAAATTATTCAAATTCTCGACGTTATTGGAAGCACTAGATTTTAAAAATGGAACGATGGATCTTTGAAATTTCATAAGCGGTTTCTTTCTTCATCTAAGTAGCAAAGGAATGCACTACACAGCCACACATTTCACATATTTGTTACAGATCGTCACAGATTATAAGCATGTACGCTTCGTTATAAAAAATACTTTTGGCGCCATATCAAGTATTACAATACACTGGCGTGGCGAATGGCGACCGAGGTTGGACTAAGCCGTGAACCAATTTCTTAAGGGTTCTATCGGGTTAGCGTTCCGTCTATCGTGTCCATGTAAATCTTGTGACGTCAGCATAATTGAACTGAATTCTGATAAGGTAGCTTTTAATTTTGACATTACTGCAATGTGAATTGAAGTAAATTTAATTGTGAAATATTTAACACAAAATGGAAGACAAACATTTTGGTGTACATTTTTATAAAATATATACATACATACATACATACATATCTTCACGCTGTATCCCTAACGGGGTAGTCAGAGAGGACGGAGCGCCTAGCATCGCGGTTCTTACATACTTCTTTCGCTTTCTCAAATCTCATCATTCTCCTCACACATTTTCGCCTAGGTATGCGAGAGCTTTTGACATTTCCATCCGCTAACACTGGCTATTTGATCTTCGTAGGTCAGCCTTGGTCGTCCTTGGCTTCTTTTACCACTCATTTTCGCTCTGTATATTTTCTTCGTCAGTCTTTCATAATATATACTTAGTATATATCAAGCAAATACAAAAAGCCAGAAAACCGGACTTTATTCCATTCTGTTTCTGAGTGTTTGATTCTCGGACCAAGAAACATGGACAGATTCATAATAAGTTGCTGCCCTTACCACCGTGTGTCGAATGATTTTCCGTGTCTATTTCTATCTCATTGGGCGTAATCATGTCTAAAAGAGCTAGCTATGGTAACTATGGCAACCTCACACTGTCAGTGTGTTTCTGTCAGTGTGTTCTGTCAGTGTGTTTACCAACTGTTTGTGTGTTTGTGTTAGTGTTATTCGTGTCAGCTTATTGAGTTGCCCATGAAATAATTGTCATGTTCAGCTGTGTATCGTTGTCCTGTAACTTTCTCTAGTCACGCACAATAGCAACTAGAAACTCGGTCAACAAAAAAGGACACTAAGGAATCGTGCTTAGAGCAAATGCTCTATCCATTGAGACACTTGGTCCGAGATTTGCGTCGTTAGAAACGCGAGTACTACTGAGCCGATTTCAATGCTGTTCATACAACCGTTTAGAACGCTTATCTCAGTAGGTTTTGCGGATATAATGCTGTGTAAAGATGACAGAGTAATTGTAATCTTCCAAAGTGGTTTAATTTGTGACACTTATGTCAATTGTAAGTCTCAAACAAGCGCTACAAAAAAGTCCGCGAAACAATATATTTACGTATTTATATTTATATATCATGACTGTTTATTAATAACAAAAAAGTACATACAGACAACATATTTACAAACGTAAACTACATATTATCTTACATAATAGACTTCAAAGTTGCCGCGTACAAAGCTGTCATTGCTTAAGGTGACCAGCAGACTGGCAGCATTACCTCTTTGAATAGCTGACTTACCAACAATATAACGTGCTCAACACTAAACACAGCAACCTAATAATAGAAAATACGATATTTTTTATTTTACTTTTTTTTTATTTTACTATTTAAATAGAAATAGCAAAATCACATGAGAAAGCGGACAGTATTCCATTAGCAGTCTCTTTCTTTATTAATCTAAGTGAAAAAAAATGACTAGCTGTGGCCGGTCACGCGTTGCTGTAGCGTAGCAGATATTATATTATTATTCGTGAGTTATGGTCTTGAGTTCATACACAAAAAAGGCATTCGGGTTTTCCCGAATTAATCAATTTTCTGGGCAACTTTACCAACTTTATTTCCATAAAACCAGAGAATCTGTAGAAAAGCTGTTCTCAAGAGATGCGCTTACCAACGAAGAGTATTAATTTTTATTTACGAATATAAGACATTGTCCAATTGCAGAATTGGACTGATTGTGATGTGCTTAGTTATTTTTTGAAACACCACCGTTTCATGAAATGGTTTATTATCTAGCTGGTCATATCATGACCAAGGAAAAATTAGTCAGACTGATGAGTATGTTTGTCGATATTACAAAATGCTTCGCTACGTCATGGGTTTGGTTGGACATTGGACATAACGTATATATCAGTTATTTCCTTATCACGCGACTAGCGATGATGTCTCCACACTCTCTAATTAAATATGCGCTTAAGATGGCTGTATCTGAACAACCACATTTGAAGTATCGGAATATTGTTTAAAGAAATTGTAACGTAAAATCATAGACAATAAAAGCGCATTGCAACGTGGAAATAACAAAAAACGCTCACTTAACTTTTTTTTTTATATAAAGAGGAGGCAAACGAGCGAGCGGGTCACCTATCTGTTCATCAGAACAGTAACCAACCACCGCCCATGGACACCCGCGACACCTGGAGAATCACGGGTGCGTTGCTGGCCTTTAGGGAAATAGGGAAAAGAGGGAGGAAGTAGGGGGAGGGGGTGATGGCCCACCGGCACTCTCACTCACCGAACGAAATACAACAGCAATATATGCCGTTATTTCACGCCGATATTCTGTGAAAGGGTGGTATTTCACCGGGCGAGCCAGCCCTATCGTGCTGCAATGCAGTATGGCTCTACCACCAACAAAACTGAGGCAAATGCGCCTTCTGGTATTGAAAGGATGCGCGCTAACGAAACGGGGCCGGCGCTGGTTGTCTGTCAAAGGTTAAACTACGGTGTCCGGTGCACTAGATTTCACTGACAGACGAATCGTTTGCCGTTATTAAATTTCCAATAACCTACCTAATAATTGCTACGAAGAGTGTTCAATCGTTTGAACATTAACTTCGTCTTAACGTGGTATTTCATCGAGTAGTTCGTTTCCTGTGTACATTATGATAGATACCTATTTCTCATAAATGAGTCGCAAGAGCATGAATTGCCCTCTCTTTTTTGACATACATGTATAATATATATATACCTTCGTGTACTTATCATAATATATTACATATATGTATAATCGTTGATGCGTTTGTTAGTTATCGTGTAACTTCTGAATGCATTGACCGATCGAGGTCAATTCGTATTCATATTCCAACAATATATTTGTTTAGTCGAGACCGAAAAGTAGATTTGACGTTCAAAAATACCTTGTGATTGGGTTTACTTGAATAAATTGATTTGACTTTGACTTTGAGATGATGGTTCATAGTTATGTTAAAATCCAATAGATTGTGTTGTAGTTAAGAAAGAAGAGAACAAGGTCCACTAGGCCAGCGAGTATATATAATAGGTACATAAAACACGTTAAAATACAATATCAGAAGTTTTTAGAATCGCAAGGCTGGATATTTTAAATACAATACTTAATTTATTTTATAAAGAAAATTATGAATAAGCAATTTTCTTTATAATACCTACATATATGGCATTTACAAATGATTGTTGTAGATACTTCAAGAGCAAATTCGAAAGAAAAATAGGTTTTCATGAAATAATTATATGTACTCGTAAATCAACACTTACAAGGACATCGAACAAAAAATTTAATTTAATACTAATACGTGTAATAGTTTGCGTGTTCTCTATCAAATATTGTAATTCAGTCTTGTGCGAGGACAGCAATGAAAATGTTACAATATTGTTGTTTCCTAATAATTGTAAGTAGCTTTTTTCTTATACAACATGGTATACGAAATATTCGTAACTCTTTAGGGTCCCGTTTTTTAAATTAGAAACCATTATAGTTTTCTGTCCGTAAGTTTTTTTTTACATAAAAGGATGAGCAAACGAGCGAGTCACCTGGTGGAAAGTAATCACCGCCGTCCATGGACACTCGGAACGTCCGGGGAATCGCGGGCACGTTGCCGGCCTTTAGGGAAAGAGTGAAAGGAGGAAGAGAGATGGGCCACCGGCACTCTCACTCACCGAACGAAGCACAATAGCAATAGATGCTGTTATTTCACGCCGACATTCTGAGAGAGGGTGGTATTTCACCGGGCGAGCCGGCCCAATTCGTGCTGCAATGCAGCATGGCTTTACCACATACTACCTGCATGTTAGACCTCTCGTCATATTTTTCTATATTAGGAAGATATATGACTAAACAATCCACTTGATGGTATCTAAGTGGCTTGACGCTTACGGACATGTACAATAACGATGCAAAGAATGGTAACCCATTAAGACAAATTGGTAAGTTTTGAAATGTAATGTTTAATTGTCTATGTTGTCATTGAATGTCTATTTTTTGTCGATGGTATAAACCGAAAATGACGTCATACGTGTAGAAGGGATAAAGTTTTTATTTATGAATAGAAGAAGTGGACACAGTCGGGTTGTAGCTACAGTAGTGAACAGTTGAATACAAATTGGCATGAGATTATACGTAGGTGATATCGAAATTTTTATACCCGTGTAGATAGTAGATAGGGCAGAACTATAACGGGAGGTCGGAGGTCCTAAGTGGAACCTTAATAAGAGACTCATGGGTCAGAACGATTTGTCGCCAATATTATACATAATACCGTAACATTTTACATACATACATATCTTAACGCCGTATCCCTAGCTGGGTAGTCAGAGAGGACGGAGCGCCAAGCGTCGCGGTCCTTACATACTTCTTTCGCTTCCTCAAATCTCATCATTGTCCTCACACATTTTTGCCTAGGTATAATATTGTATGTATAATTAACCCAGAACTCTTAACATGACCTCAATCCTGCGATTGAATTAACATTCTCAGTTATGACGTTCTCATTAAAAAAAATGGGGTGTTACACAGAAATTCTTGAGGTATTAGATTTAAAGCAAAACTTGTGAAACGGGTCACGTGCCAGGGTTGGCGAAATTTAATATATTACGGTTTTTACGCAGCGGAAATTAAAAGAGTATCGGATAGATTAATTCTACGTAAACGATGTTAAAAAGGTAGCCAATTTAAGTTCATTGTAATAAAGTTTTTGGTTCGTTCACTGTGTCTTTTGTTTTCAGAGGCGCGTGTAAGCATTTTTATAGTAACCTTTTGTATTATGGTTATTGGTCAAGGACGTGCGGTAACACTTGAAGTTGTGTTTGTTGTTTGAGTGCTGTCATCTGTCATTTATGCTATCAATACCACGAAAATAAAAATGTTTTTTGAACTCTTAAATTATTTTATTGCATCTATTAAAGAGATTCTGTTCGCTGTCTAAGAGCATATTAGACATGTCTAAGCTTAGGGGGTTTCGTAGCAATTTGTGACAAAATAGAAGTTTCATTTCATAAATTAACGTTAAATTAGAGAGTAATAACGAAGAAAATGGGTCCAAATAACCATTACTTACATTCGTATTTAATTTCTCTGGTTTTGTATTACCAATTTACTTGTCTGTGAAATAAAACAATTACGTGATAACGGAATAAATCGTCTCAGCCGACTTATTCCGACAGCTTTAAGGACAGACAGACAGACTTACGGACTGTTTAGTTTCAGATCCGGAAACCTAAAAATGTAGAATGTCCCAACTACTTATCTTCTTATTATGAGGAACTTGTATAGGCATGGGATAGCAATCTGTCAAGGTCCGATTTCCGGTCCGAGCAAGCTCATACTCTGTACATTTCGAATAGTTAATAGTTTTTGCATATTCGAATTTTTTTTTTAATTTTACTTCTCTTATGTGATAAATGACAACCCTAATGTGGACTAGTATCGTATGCTAATAGCGGTAGGGTCACGCTACGTTCGTTCAATACACTGACCGCTTGGCTACTTGGGGACCACTGGTGCAAAATTTGTGGTAGACTGAATCTTATACATTGTATCAAAATATGTATGGAGGTTAGAGGATAAGGTAAGAAAGAGGAGTGTAATTGAGAATATGTCAATACGACAGCAGAAATGAGTAGACTTGCGCCAGTGAACCGTGAGAATTAAGCTGAATTGAGCTGCTGTGAAATGCGGAGTGAAAGTAACAGTATTTACATTGAGTAGTTGATAAAAAAATTAAGGATCAACATTAAATATTTAGTTAGGTCATTATAAAGATATCGTTTTAGTTTTTTTAGAATAGCGCCATCTTATTTTAATGCTATTTCATGTTATTTATAGGGTAGACACGCGCAACTTGTTACCCTGGTGTTGTAGGCGTCCACTAGCTACGGTAACCGCTTACCATTAGGTGAGTCACATGCTTGTTTTTGCCTTTGTGACATAAAAAAATCAGCCAAGTGCGAGTCGGACTCGCGGTCGAGGGTTCTATAACAATATTTAATGTATTTGTGTTTTGTAATTATCGAAGAAGATAAGTCGGATTCAAAAACCAACTTCATTTTGCAGTTGAGAGAAACATTTTCCCATAATCTATAACTGTAAATGTAAGTTTGTAGTGGCAAAAAAGTACGATATAATTAGAAATTCGCAACTTTTGGATTTCTCCCTTTTATTGTGCTGTGAGATCTTGTTTCTTGCCTTTCGTCATTTTAGGGAAGTACCCTATAAATAAATACTGTCAAATAATATGTATAATGTCGAAGTATCGATACCTAGTATAAGCATATTAGGTATCGATACTTAGTATTATAATTCTTGCACACACAATACACTATTAAAAATGCTTGAAAAAAATTTAAATGTATTAATTGATTAACGCTATAAATTAATTATTGGCTGTGAAAAGAAAGCGATATAATATGAAATAATATTTCGTGCTATTAAAACAATATTCCGTAGACATAATATAAGTACTTCTGATTAATTTCTGCTGTTATCTTGAAAATGACATCAGATTGTGGTTTATATGATAAGTTAAAAAAATTAATGTTGATTTAAGTCAAGAAAAATCAATGTGATCACTATTAATTTTAAAGTTTAAAATAGTAACGCTTAAAGTAGTAAAATTGGGAAACTATTATTTTAAATCATACTCAATTTAAGCCACCTTTTCTAATAATTTTAGTGTGAATTACTAATTCTACTGCTCGTTTTTTATATAATTCCCATGGGTTAATTTGTAGAATGATTTAAATACTGGTGGTCTTTAGTGTATAAATATTTTCAATCCTATGGGACCGTGAAAGCGGAGGTGACATCAAATAAGAAATACGTCTCTCGGGAAATATTGCTTTCTTTTTGTTATGAAATGGAGAAAATTATGCAAAATCGTTGGGTTGCAAGGAAATTTTTATCATATGTTAAACATTTTATATTATTAACATTCTAGCCGCAAATCAATTTATAGTGATTATACTAATGAGAAAAAGGGTTATTCCTATCTCTCTTATATCTGTTTGTTAAGTCACAGTAGTAGTACGGCGGGATTATTACCTAAAAATTTGCAGACAGAGACAGCCACGCGAACACTGCGCGACCGGTGACTAATTGTAATAAAAAATTGGTATTATATATGACGATAGCGTATCTATTATTCTATGACCATAAAATGCTCTTTTCGCGGTGGATTTAGCGCTGCTACACAAATTACATTACACAAATTCTCGTTTTGACGGTAGATATCGCGCGATAACGGTTGTCACATGCTGTCTGCAAGTTACTTAATAAGCGTGATTTCTCTTAGGAGGGAAGGTAAGAGGATTTTGGTCCATACAACCGATGTTTTCAGTGATAAATCGATAAATTCTTCATATTATTTCATTAAAATGACGGCGTAATACATTTTAATTGTTTCTTGGAGTTTCTGGCAACAACCGTATTGAGTCAGTCTTTTACAGTAGGATCCACTGAGGCAGACTTAGGCACGAAAAAAACTCAATATCACACTACAAAATAAGCACTTATTTCAACAATTCCTTTGCGACACTTTGAGACGGAAAACTACGCCAATTTTACATCACAAAATCCACTAGAAACAATTTGCGGATAATGAAAATAAACGCTCAACCGCTCCCCATAAAATCCCGCCAAAAACTCTATGTCATAACCTCATAACCCATTTATTCCGTCACCTTTACACCATTGAGGTAAAATTCTGTGTTCCGGTGTTTTAAACGGAATACGTACAGACAAAATGTGAAATATGCGTAAATGGAAAATGTCTAGAACAAGTGAATGAAATTGTATATCTGGAAAGTGCGTTTTCGTGGAATGGAAGATGTGAGTTGGATGTGGAGAGACGGGTAGCAGCTGGCAATAAAGTGAACGGTGCTCTGTCCGCATTAGTAGGCAGTGTGAATATATCTAACTCAGCCAAAATGACCATATACAATGCGGTGTTGGTTCCTACTTTATTGTACGTTAGTGAGGTCTGGATATGCCCGAAATCGAGTGAAAGTAAGATAAATACAGTAGAAATGCGATCTCTTAGAAATATCTGCGGTGTCACCCTTGCGGACGAAATAAATAAGGAAGAGATACGCAGTATGACAGGGTTGCACGTCAGTGTTATTGTAAAATTGAAGAAAGGAATACTTAGATAGTTCAGGTACATAGAAAGAATGAATGATGAAAGACTGACGAAGAAAATTTACAGAGCGAAAGCGAGTGGTAAAAGAACCCAAGGAAGACCAAGGCTGACTTATGAAGATCAAATATCCGGAGTGTTAGCCGATGGCCGAAGTGTCAAAAGCACTTGCATACCTAGCGAAAATGTGTGAGGAGAATGATGAGATTTGAGGAAGCGAATGAAATACGTGAGGACCTTAACGCTTGGCGCTCCTTCCTCTCTGACTACCCCATTAGGGATACAGCGCAAATATATGTATGTATGTAATTATTATCCTAACAATAATAGGTATAACCAAAATAATTATAATTATAATAGGGGCGCACGCATCCTTCAATCGAACTATACATACCATACGGGGACGCGGATAATTTTGTAAACCCTAGTTATTATACTCATATAGGAAGTCGAAGACGCACCAGACTACACAATATGTATATACTCGTATGTATCTGACCAATAATTTGCAGCAGATGCAGATCAGGAACACGATCGACGATTTAAATCTAAAAACCAGCAGTTTTTTCGTTCGGAATTATTTATTTTCGTTCGTTTAGAAACTATACAATTTATAATCGAAAATGAAATTTACTCATTTTTATTAGATACAGGACCAACACTTTTGGTTATACACAATATATTACCATCAAACTGTAAGTTAAATAAAGAGGAAACTATAATACGGGTTTAAGAGGACTATTACATGCGAAACAATAACATTGCTTACACTTTGTATATGTAAAGATAGCTTTCCGTTTCGGCAGAAGTTCCGTGTAGTTGATAATATACTATGACATCGGTTTAGATTTTCTTAGAAATCACAGCGCACTTATTGACTTACATTCGAGTCAACTTACATTATACAACAATGACTTGGAATGTACTTTACCGATAACGAAATGTAACAAGAGTAACATGTATCTCACATTGCCAGCTCGTAATGAATCAATACATTTTATACCGACAGGAATAAATAAAAAACAAATAACGAAACGTAGTGTTTTCAGAGAAGTTATCAGAAGATTTATTTTTGACAGCAAGTATAGTTAAATTTAATAACGGTCAGATACGTGTTCGAATTTTGAATACAAATAAAAACGGTGCAAATTTAACCTGTTCAAATCAGATATGAGCGCTATTGAAAATTATACTATTTATAACTGAAAAATGCGTACAGTCAGTAAATAACGTTTACAGAAAGCTTATCATCTTCCAAGTAAAAGATGTCAGCATATTTTGCGCTATTTGTAGCTCTCTTTATTATGCAAATGATTTAATTTTAAAGCATTATATTTACATACATACATACATATCTTCACGCTGTATCCCTAACGGGATAGTCAGAGACGACGGAGCGCCAGGAATCGCGGTCATTATACACCTTCGCTTCCTCAAATCTCATCATTCTCCTCACACATTTTCGCCTTGGTATGCGAGTGCTTTTGACATTTCCGTCTGCTAACACTCTGGCTATTTGATCTTCATAAGTCAGCCTTGGTCTTCCTTGGCTTCTTTTACCTCTCACTTTCGCTCTGTAGATTTTCTTCGTCAGTCTTTCATCACTAATTCTTTCTAAGCGCCCGAACCATCTACGCATTCCTTTCTTCATTTTTACAATGACACTGTTGTGCAACCCTATCATACTGCGTATCTCTTCATTGTTTATTCTGTCCGCAAGTGTGACACCGCAAATATTTCTGAGAGACCGCATCTCCACAGCATTTCTTCGCGTGTTTCTTTTTGTTTTTCACGTTTTACTTAAGTATAACCATAAGTTTTATTTTATTTTATATTTTTTTACTGCATGTTACTTTCCTTATATTGACATTTTGTAATAACTTTGGAGAAGAAGCTAGCTACTGAGATACAGGCCATACGCCTAGTTCAGTAGTTAGAGATTTCATTAATATTGTGAAATTTGTCAATAAAGAATTATTATTATATTATTTATTAATATACTTTCACCCGATTTCGGGCATATCCAGGCCTCACTACTGTACAACAATGTTGGCACCAACATCGCATTATGGATGGCCATTTTAGCAGTGTTAAATATATTCACACTGCCCACTAAAGCGGACAGAGCACCGTTCACTTTATCGCCAGTAGCTACCCGTCTCTCCACATCCAACTCACATCTTCCATCCCTCGAAAACACACTCTCCAGATACGCAATATCATTCACTTGTTCTAGACATTTTCCATTTACACAAATCTACCACTGTTAGAATGTATTGTTTTAGGAGTAGGTGGCATATGAATACGGCTATTTTGTATGATCTGGGTAGTTTTAGTAGTACGTTACATGAGAATTGAAAAATTTTTCACAATGCGGACTATGAGGTTTCTAGCTGACTACGCAATTCTAAAATAGGTATGTTACTAACACTTACCCTCCGTTGCTCTGAGCTGACTTGTTTGAATCGTCACCATCTGCCATTTTGTTTTGCACTGTCATTTTGTCGATACCTGGCGTCGACAAATTGGAACTTTGTACCTCTATATCTGCTTCACCTTTTACCAACGTTTCTGTTATTTTTTCAATAATTTCACTTTTATTCGGACCATTTTTAGTTTTTTCGTTCACAACCATTACTATAGGTTCTATATTTTTTTTGATATCTTCTGTTACATTAGTGTGAGCGTCTTTGGGCTCCTCGACAGGAGTTATAATACTATCCACTATTTTAGAGGCTTCAGATCTTATGTCGGAGGCCATTTTCTCATTTTTCTTCATAACTTGATCTTTTATGTTAGTCAGTTTATTGGCGACTTCGATTTTAGCGTCTCTTATGTCGTTTTTCGTTTTATCGGCTACGTTTTTGAATCTGTGCTTTGGTTCTTTCACTACTGTAGCAGCCGCTAGAATATTCTCAGTGGATACTTCCGGCTCTTTTAATATGTTGTCTATTTTTTGCTTGACTCTTTCTACCTCTGCATTGTATGGTGGTTGCAAAGGTCTTAATTTTATATTATCATCAGTGTATAATGCTTTCTCGTTATTGTTTTTCATAGGCTTTGCCACCTTGTGTTCATTATGCTTTTCTTTGTCTGCTGGTTTTTCAGTTTTTTCATTAGATTTTTCTGTTAGTTTTTCTTCTTTTTCTTTTGTAAGCTTTTCTTCGGGTTTGTTTTCTTTATCCTCGTCTTTGGGAGCCAAAGATTCTCTAGAGCTGAGTCTCTCAAACATACCTTTTTCTCGAGCTTTCTCTAACGCAGAGGGCAGTTGATTTGTGACGGTAGTAACAACTTCTAAAGGTTGTGCAGTAATGGCCGCAGTCGTCATAGATACAACGTTTTTCTTAGTTAATATTACTAGTTCACCTTTTTCATTCACGATTTTATCGTATTGTGTTTCGTTGTCTTGTTTAGTAGGTGACAAATCTCCATTCGTAGTGTCTTCGTCTGCTTTAGTTACCTCGCCTTTAGTTTCTTCTTTTTTAACATCTGTTTTATTTTCTTTTTTAGAGGTATCTTTGTCTTTATCCTTTCCTTTTTCTAAAACTTTCTGGGTTTTCGTATCTTTCTTTAGAGGATCTTTTTTTGCTCCAACCTCATTGAGTTTGCTTGTTGATAATGCTTTAATATCTTTTCTACTGTCTCTTTTTAACAGCGGTGGTTTTTCGTTTAACGTCTTTGTGCTTGGTGTTCGTGTTAAACTTTTCATGCTACTTGTCCGATTCATGGGCTTCTTAGGTTCCACTTTATTTGGAGCTGAAGGTTTTGGATTTCTAGTGGTACTTGGCGTTCTATTCACAGGTTTCGTTTGAGCGGGTTTTGTTACTGGTTTAGAAGAAGAAGAAGAGGTTCTGGTAGTAGCGTTTTTGCGTTTATCAGGACTAGAGTCTCGGGTTACTGTTCTGCTAGGCTGTCTAGAATTCAATCTAGATGTAGCAGGTGTGTTTCCAACAGTTTTAACGGGCTTCTTAGCAGCTGGAGATGTTTTTGTAGGTGTTTTTGCAGAGCTAGGTTTTAAATCTTCTACAGGACTTTTGTTCGGGGTACCAACTATTGGCGACAGACGCTTGGGATTGATCGATTTATTAGACGGAGGTGGACCTATTCTTCCACCAGGTGAGATTGGCGGTTTGCCTATGATATGAGCTGGAGAAATGTTGAGATGTTGTGTGCTTTTACTTACACCTCTTTTATCATGAATAGAACTTCCGACTTTTATTGTCTCATGAATACTGCTTGTACTATTGGACATAAATTTTTGGTTTCTGTTTAAATTGTTTTCAAGTGGTTTTCTAGAATTTGAAATGTCTCGTCTGTTCACTGTTCTAGCGGGCGAGACAGAGCTTTGTCTTTTTGGTATTTTAGAATTTTTAGGCGACCCGTTGTTAGACTGGGGTTCAGACCTTGTTACAGACCTATGCCTAGATTTGTGTGTCACTGGCTTAGCCATGCGATCTTCAGCGTTGATAATCTCTTTGCTGTCAGTAGGAATATTTTCATAATGAAGTATAGCAGATGGTGAATTAGATCTAGACCGTAGTTTGATTTTGTTTGGTGAGTTACTTCTAGAAGTAGATCTAGAACCTGAAATACTTCTTACAGCGTCGCTCTTTGCATTCTTGCTCGCAAGTCCCATTTCTCTTAGCAGTGCTTCTTCTTCTTCTTTCCTATATTGCTCTGCTTCGGCTTCGTGTTTTTCTCTGTTTAACTCGCTCAATCCTCTCACTTCTTCTATGTTCTCTTTCACGAAGTTTCTCGGTGAGTGTGGTCTCGTTAGGGTGTGGACAGGCGGCGGTAAGGTCGCAGCTTGTGCCATTCTGTCAATTCGGGTTAAAGATCTTGTTCTTCGTCGCGGTGGGGAACTCGCACGGGAGTTAGCGGCTGAAGTTTTTGGTGTGTTGTGTCGTGACGTTTCTTCTCTGAAACCGCGACCTAGAAGAAAAAACGCTGTATTAAATAGAGCGTGAACTTTTGTTTCTTTCAAAGAGACTATTATAATCTATGAAAAGACCTGGATGACCCTTGGGATCATTTTTAATTTTTCTTTAGTTTTCTTGAAATTCAGATAGGTACTTGTCATAAAGAAATTATTACTGTTTATTTCAAATAACAGCCTAATATATAAAAATCAATGTTTGTTTATTAGTTCGTATTTTATGGACTGCAATACCGTTCATTCGATTGCGAAGAAATTTGGTACGGAGTTAGCTTGATTTCTAAGGAAGGACATAGACTAATTTAAAAAAAAAGTGTGTGTGTCAGCTCCGACGCACAACTGGAGTTTACTGGTTTTTTCCATATTTTATATATTGTTATTCACTTCACTGTATACAATAATATTAAATATCAATATTAATAAATATAAAAAAGTAGCATTTGCCATCTTCGATTTGAAAATGAACGTCATTTTCGAAATCAGTACCCCGAGAAACCTAGAACATGGCACCCATGTAGATCTATAAAAAAAAAATAATATTCGCCATCTTGGATTATAAAATGAACGTTATTTTCGTAGTCGATTTATCCAAAAAAGTAATATTCGCCATCTTGGATTTGAAAGTGAAAGCCATGCGCACAATAGGTTGCGCACAAAAAACGTAACGCTGTCATTCGATGAGTAGATTTTACTCCTCATATTTTTTTCATACCGGGGTCTTATATGAAAATCGATTCTTAAGGAGTAAACTCCAATAAAAAACGCGGACGAAGTGCGGGCGTCAGCTAGTAAGTTATAATGAACGTTTGTTTTAAAAGAAAATGGATATTTGTTTGAACTAAAGCATATATTCTGTTTGCTTGATTAATTTTATTGTTTTCGTGCACGCTTGAAGACTAGAGCAAAACCAGAAAATGACAGCTGTTTTCTGTTATAGTCTTCTTCTTCTTTAGTTGAATGGCACCATCGCGATTGCGAATATTGCCAACGTCCCGTAAAAATGCAAATCACAGAAACATGATAATTATGACAACCATAAAAAATATTCCAACAATTGAAGTAGGAGAATACACAATGGGGATCAATAAAATTTTCCTTTTGATTATAATTTGGAGAGTTGAGTAAATATTAAACGAATACGATGTACTGCATCCCGCATATAACACATTAGTTCCTACTGAGTTAAATCGCTACTATATAGGTACATACATGGACATTATAATAAATATTACAAATAAACTACAATTTAATATTATTAACTGAGATAAAATTAGAAAGCTTAGAAAACAATTAAGGAATCTAATGAATTAAGGACAATAAGAGTTTAAAATAGGTAGGACGAGGCATATCAGATGGAAAAACATCATAGAGGGAAAATATTAATTTGGGACAGTTTAAAAATAAGTGTCATAGTTATAGATGTGTAAATTTCATTGACATAAAACCAGCCAAGAGAGCAACAGACATGCATTAATCTAGATAATTTTGGACGTTTTTTGAAATTTTTATACATATTTGAAATTATTATGTATACAGGAAAAAATATAGATCTGTTTAAAAAGAAAGGCGATATTAATGGTATGGAAACCCGAGGTCGTTATAAATTGGTTATTCCAAAATTTAAATTACACAAGTCAAATGTTACATTTTTGGGTAACTGCATTCGTTTTTATAACAAAGTTCCTCAGGAAATTACTCAATTGACAGAGAATAAATTTAGATTGGTGATAAAACGTACATTGATTAGACAATCATACCATAAAATAAATGATTTCATTGAAGATAAAACGATAGTCTGGAAATGATGTTCTCTGCACATGCGTTTACTGGCTTAATGAATATTCTATTATAATAAACCTTTTGTAAAATGAAGTTGAAAAAAAGATACCTGATTGAGTTTCTTGTCGGTTCTTTGAGAAGAACCAACAAGAAACTCAATCTGTCAACACTGAGGTGTCCAGGTTTTCTATTTGAAACGAACTATAGGAGATTTGACGTTCAAAAATACCTTGTAATTGGGTTTACTTAAATAAATTGATTTGACTTTGACGAATTTGAAGTTAAATCTAATACAACAATAATCTGAGACGATTTCGATGGTACAGTGGTTTAAGCGATGCATCCACATGTGGAAGGTTGTGGGTTCGGTTCCCGATCGGTTCATTTAGGAAATGGACTTTTGTAGACTGTCATCTGGACCCAATAGCACAGGCGAAGCCTTAGTTTGAGAATAATGATTGATGTGAATTGTCTGGCGCATTATTATTATTATATATTTAATAAATTTTGATGAAGTTAAAAAAGGTACAAATTATTAATTATTAAATTATTCCAATTTTCGTGTCTGTGCCAAATTTTAGTGTAGTGGACAGATTTTTTTTATTTAATAATACATTATATCGCTATATTATATCCTAAGTTCTGCCAAACTGCAATACACTTTATCGGCAGACACTGGTAAATAGGCAGATAGGCGATCGTGATGAAACACAAGAATTATGTTTTTGTTTTGAACCCGAAAATTAAAAATAATATTAGACATTCTACGTTTATTGGTGAATGTCAGTTAGAAAGATTTTTACAATGGAAATGTAATAACGAACGGTTAGAGTTGCTGTAACTTAACCAGACAACAAAGTTGCACAATATGAATTTGGAAAACATACCCTTGAAAGGCGATACCCTGCCCGAGCGTGACTCGGTAGGTAAAGACCTCGGACTGGAAGGACGGGAGGCTGTCGGCGTCTCCGCTATTATCGCAAACGACGACTCCTTCTTCCGCTTCGGTGTTGGCACCACACTGTAGAAGACAAGAAGGAATGAATGAGAAAGTGTATGTCTCTTTTACTCTTGTTACATTGTCATATCAACATTCCTAACCCACGACCGAGAAAGCGTGATAAGTTTGACGCCGTCGTCTATGTCCTTGTCTGTGTCATGAACTTGTAACGTAATACTGGCTCGTTGGCGCAGTGGCGTATGCATCTGCTTTCCAAGCTAGGGTTCCGGGTTCTATCGGCGGTCATGTCAATTTAGGAAATAATTTTTTCTAAATTGGCTTGCAGTCTGGGTGTTACTGGGAACTCCCCCAGAGTTCGTTGTGTGGTACCCATACTATGGGTATGGGTCCCATAGTACAAGCTTACTGCTTAATTTGAGGTCACACTATCTGTGTAATTGTCTGGAGTATTATTATTATTATTATTAATAATCCTTCAGTGTTTGATACGATTACTGAGGTTACGTAGTATTGTACTCGGACATCCAATATAGGTGATTTTTGGCATTCTTATCGACTTTATTTATACTTCGGATGATAGTCAAAATCAAATCAATTTATTCAAATAAATCCAACTGCAAGGTATTTTTGAACGTCAAATCTATTTTAGTTCGGTTCGAAAAGAAAACCTAGATGCAGAAGAATCAACAAGAAACTCAGTCAGGTATCATTTTTTCAACATCGTTCTACAATATAATTATTTAAAATACAATATTCATAAAGCCAGTAAATGCATGTGCAGAGAGGATTATTTCCAGACTATTGCTTTTTCTTCAATGAAATCGCTAATTTTGTAGTATGCTTTTCCAATCAGTGTGCGTTTTATAACAAGTTTAAATCTCTTTTCCGTTAATTGAGTAATTTTATTATAAAAACGAACACAGTTGCAGAAAAATGACCCGCTCTGCTTTTGTAATTTAAATCATCATCTGATCAGGCTACACAGCCTGGCATGGAACACTCAACATATAGAGTGGCAATTTCATTAATTTTTTATGAAAACAATTTATGTCTACTGTTGCGGTTACTGCGTTCTGTTATGTAGTTTGATTTTTTGCTGTTTTTCCCACACCACCGAATAGAACAATAAGCCATTACATAAATATTTAAATATCTGTCGGAATACACGGAGATGTACACACAGATCCAGTATTGGTTATATACTGTTTAATGCGAGTGAGAGTTGATATTTGTTAGTGTAAATAAACTGAGCAGTGGTGAATAACATGGTCCGATATTTCGTCTCTATAAGTTGAGTCCTCCATGCAGCCCGGATATCGGATTATTATGAAAAGCGTTAGTCTTAGCTATAGGCACATTAAAAATAGGATAGCTATTGGAAAAATCTTGTATCTATCAATTACAAATTAAATGCGGAACTCCGAAAAATGTAATTAGGTGATCCTTTTCCTATATGAGTAATCCAATTTCACGTATCGTGTTTAAAATGTGCGTAAAATGTTAACTGGATTACCGACGTGATTTGCATTTTTGCAACAAAAGTGGCGATAACAGGAATGCGGAACACGGTTTGATTGATTTATCTATACTTTTATACAAAATGTATTCATTTTGATTCAAAAAGAAATACGTCGGAGAAAGTATACATATGCCATTAAAACGTAACAGAGCTGTCTGTATATTGAAAAGCTAAGAAAAACTCTCAAGTAGGTAAAAGTTCAATTTATATAAGACCTAGGACAATAGACCAATATAGGTCGCAGTGATACAGGTCTGGCGTGACTTGTAGCCACTTACATCGAATAAAAAAAGACCTAGGATCATAAACTTAGTATATACTGGTGTATAGACAAACATAGAGCTCGTCGACGCCTGACGATTTTTAATCTGTCAATGTCACCTATGAGGTGAATGATTCCCTTGATTATTGCGATATGTAATATCAGAATCACATACAGAACATGTAACCATTATAAAAAATACAGTACTTCTTTGAAATAAAATGAATAACAAAAAATAATAAAAAAGTCAACAGCGTTCTCCACAGCGTGACGACTTGTGACGACATCTCATTCAAAAAGGGTTACCATAGTGTCTCGTTTGCTGTCCCTTTCCTACTCGTGCCACTATGATAAAAGATTGCATTCTCACTCGCACTATTTGTACGTCTATATGCCACTACATATACTAAGTTTATGTCTAGTACATACATATTCACACGTTTTTCATTTACATCTTAAAATGTTAGTAGAGCCCCTGCATCACGGTCTAGAGAATCAGTTACGGTGTTCCTAGTTCGTCGTAAGATGCGATAAAAGGGCCTACGGAGTCGCCGCCAATCGCGGGGAGACTGGTCCGATATGGATCCTGAGGACGGCAACACATGTGGTCCGCGCTGTCATGGCACTACGAGGGTTTTGGTGGGTTAACGCCCCGCATAACTCAGTATCTCTCCCAAAAGCCTGGGTATCTGTGTGCGGACTTCTCTACGTATCCAAAATAAAGGTAAGAGTGTTAGGGGTAATAGCGGCAATTCTTATAGAAATTATTATCAAAGTCAAAGTCAAATCAATTTATTCAAGTAAACCCAATTGCAAGGTATTTTTGAACGTCAAATCTACTTTAGTTCGGTTCGAAAAGAAAACCTGAATACTGAGAAGAAACGACAAGAAACTCAAGATTATATTAAATTATTACAGAAAATTTATAAAAAAATAAAAATAATTTAAATGATTATGCAATTATTATAGAAGTCATATAAATGAGCAACATAATTAGTAATTGGAACTACTACTTAGTATACTTATTCAGAATCAATAGTTTCCTCTTCAATTTACTATTTCCGAGTAAAATCTTATACAGTTTAAAACTAATTAATACTTGCTCAATAAACTACTTTCTGCCATTAATTGTAGCGAAATTTCAAATACTTTAAATCCCGTAAATCATGAGTTGATGTCATTGTCAGGATATTTTTGCAACGATTAAATTTTTTTTATAGTCTGTAATTATTTTATAGTGTCATCAAATTTTTTCTCCAAATGAATACAGAGCATTACATTTTTTATAGCTATATAGATTCATCGTTATTTTTATTAATTTTAAAGTACAATTAAATACATACCTATTCTTATTCTCATAGTATTATTATTCTATTTCTCCGTATTCTAGGAACTGCGAAATTAATTAAAAATGTAGATAATTTATTTTTCCCACGAAATAAATCTTAAATTAATACGCGAAGTCTTGTGTTCATACTAGTATTCAAGTATTCTCTTCAAATGAATGAATGGCTCAGATTTAATTTCCGTAACCAATCAGCGATAGGTACCGTGATACTTTTTTCGCTATGTTATTCAGTAAATTACTCGACTGTTGAGTGAGGTCGCATTTTTTTGACTCAACTTGAGTGGAACATAAGTTATGACTCAAGGACGACGTCATCTTATAACCTTTGTCCACTCATTGGGGTTGATTAGCAAGAACATGAGTCAAAAATTTCGACCTTTAGATGGTGATTAATTATTTACAAGTCGACAAATTTTTTTTTGGGTAATTAGGGAATAACATATATATAACTATATACATATGCATATGTATATATATACATATACTTTACATATCTATATACATATCTACTACATAAGTACATACATAATAAATATACTGCATTCAATATACATTATACATATATACACATTACATACTACAATAAATATAAATATTAAATTACACAATAAATATAAATAAATTACTTTTTTCTTATCGTAAACCTCGTAAAGTTATACAATAAATATAAATAAATTACTTTTTTCTTATCGTAAAACTTCTCCAGTAAAGTAATAGTAGGCTTTACTAAAGGTATAACGGAGTTCTTGGAAGAGCGCGAGAACTTCAGCTACTCGTGTTTATTTAGACCTAGTCCATTCTTTTTAATTAAACAGAACTTTTAAACACAATATACTATCACTTTTGTACTTTAAAACTACCAAAAATGTAAAAAATAGAAAATCTAAATAAAATGACAGCCTCACTTCTCCCGTTCCCGCCAAAAAGTCCAGATTTAATTTTTATTTTAAATAATTTCAAGCGGCCGGTTTTAATTATTAATATGTAGCCAGTTTTGTTTATTATTTTTATTCACGTCAAAGAAGTATTTATTAACTTCTTGCGTGTATGCATGAGTACACAAATACTTTTTTCATTATTTATGTATGGACCGCGATGCTTGACTCTCCATTCTCTTTAACCACCGTCAGCGTGTGGTTAAAAAAATACAGCTCTTTAAAGGTAGGACAAATGGACGGATAGACGGCGTTGGTTTAACATAGGCATCTTTGGGTAAAGAAGCTTAAAAATTAACTAAAAGATTTACTAGTCTATCACTTATAAAAGTTCTTTAAAATGAAGCCCTACAGATGTGTTATTCCGTTCTCAAAATTGAGTAAATCAGGAAATACACTCGCGGAAATATTCACGAAATCTCTCTCTTGCTATTAAAGTTTTAGTCACTTTCGCAACTAAAGAAACCATATCATTTGGACGACTTTTATGGCATACAGGAGAAGATAAATAGTGGCATACGCTATCTTTCTCTCTCACACCGGCATGAAAGTTTTACATTGTTATTTGTTTTTGATTAAATCGTGTTATTTCCTAAGGCCCTTGACTCATACATACTTTGATTTGGTGCTAGTTGCTGTGCTGTGCTGACCGAGTCAGATCTCTAAAATATCCTGAGGATGCTTCATTAAGACGCAAATGTGTATCCATTAGTGGGTATGGGATTTTGGACGGACGATAGCTAGAAATTATAGGATTCATCACATACTAAGGTCCCTCATTCATTAAATTTTTAATCATTTTTTAATCTAAAATATATTTTTACGTTGATTTTGGTTTTGAAATAAAAGAGACAAACATACTTTCGCTAGTTTAGGTGCCAGGGGGTAAGTGTTTAGCAACTCGTAGTAAACGGTGCGCTATGCGTGTCTATCAGTGACCGTCGACCTTCGTCCAGCTGAGATGTCGATAAGGGGGCTTAACCGGGGTCAGTTCATTGACGAACTATTTAAAATTCGAGTTACAGATCGAAAGCTGCTAGTTTTCAATAAAAATATTGGGCGAATATACTTATATTGATTTAAATTATAAACTGCTTTGAGATGCATCCATATACTTTACGTAACGTTTATCTTTACAAATCCTTACGCTGTACTCTTAACGAGGTAGACAGAGAGGACAGTCAGACACGACTATCTTCGTGGACTTTCGCTATTCCGTTTTCTAAAACTTCATCCTTCTCTTTACACATTTTCTTCGAGGTATGAAAATATTTTTGATACTATGTTTAATTTTATTGACAATTTTATTTATTATCAATTACTTAAATGAGGCCTATCAGGCTGGATAGTGCAATTAGAATAGCGAATTAGTTACTATACTGAAATGCAGTATTTCAATTTCCTGAATAGCTTAGAACGTCATTATTTGCTTAGATATAGCAATCTTAGAGATTAAAATTAGAGATAGCAATACTGCATTGGTTCGAATAGTAAAAGCTTAACGCTTAGTAAAAGACGAGTTTAGAGATTATTTTTATGAAATATTACTAAAATCATTTAAGGCATTTTCTCGCTTGTTACTTACATAAATACAAAAGTACTTGAAAGCATTAATTCTAATGAAATCGATGTATTTTACGATTCATTTTTGTTTATTACAGGAAAAATCACATACGCTATATACATATATAATGTTATATGGCTCGTTAAACGACACGTAGCATGTTTTTGCTTAATAATATTTAACTTAAAATAGATTCTGTGTAAATAAAATAATTGTTATTGCATTAATATTTTTGATGCTATAAGACATAAAAAAATTAGCACTTACAAGTAACCTTAAAAATAATGTATTTTAAATGATAGGCTTTTTAAAAATAAATTATTTTTAAGGTTTTTTTATTACAAGCTTAAAAAAACTGGGCAGAAAAAAAGGCGGAACTGTTTTTTGTCTGAAATAAAGAAATTTCAGTTAAATCACTAATACGTAATTACATGTGAGTGTCGGTGGTAATCTAGATGTTCATATTTTGCACTCAATTGAGCGCTTAATTACTCACACTCTCTGAAAACTATTTATATACAAAGGAAATTTTGATTATTTATCTCATCCAATAAAGTTTTATTAATCATTCAAATAAAATCGAAGCGGTTAATATAAAATAATAGAAAATTCGACAATATTTTTGCTACATAAATCTCGTTCGCTAGCATCAGGTACCGGTTAGCCCCCGATATTTCAGCGACGAAATGTTATGAAGTTATTCCAAGGATATAGCCTTGGAGTTATGCTATAATGGTGCCCTACTCGTCCCATGGCCGGCTATAAGAGGAATTACGAACAATAGAGATTGGCGGCATCGGAGTTTGACCTCAATATGACTCATAATTACATAATGAAGATACAGTGGGGTCGCGGTAATCATGCCCCGGTCTTTGTGGGTGCCCCAAAATATTACTGTAATTAGACGAGACTGAACGCTGACACAGATAAGTGATTGTCTGGGAAAAATAATGAGAACCTTAGGGTTCAGGGTAATCTGAGTAAGGGCTTTGGTAGTCCACAATCATGTGACCTTGAAGAGGACGACAGCGTTTATCGTTCGTGCTGCCGTAACGCTGCAAAAGCACTCTGGACGAGACACGCTGCGCCACAGTAAAAGTCTAGCTCTAACGCGTTCGTGGCAGACACTGAAGCTCCTTAATAAGCACCGAGGACGTTAACTACAGGAGTTGTGATGGGTAAAAGCTTCTTTTTTTTTTAAAGAGGGGGCAAACGAGCAAACGGTTCACCTGATCGAGAGTGACCAACCGCCGCCCAAGGACACTCGCTACATCCAGAGAATCACTGGTGCGTTGCCAGCTTTAAGAGAAATAGGGAAAAGAAGTGGAGGGGGCGATGGGCCACCGGCACTCTCACTTATCGAACGAAACACAATAGCAATAGATGCTGCTATTTCATGCCGATACTCTTTAAGAGGGTGGTATTTCACCAGGCGAGCCGGCTTAATCCGTGTTGCAATGTAGCATGGCTCTACCACTCTCAAACATGCTTATATGATCCAGCCTTTGGCGGGGTTATTACCTAAAAATTTGCAGACAGCGACAGCCACACGATCACTGCGCGACCGGTGACTAATTGTAATAAAAAATTGATATTATGTATGACGATTGCGTGTCTAATTCGCCATGACCGTAAAATGTACTTTTCGCGGTAGATATAACTCTACTATACAAATTACATTACACAAATTCTCGTTTTGACGGATATCGCGCGATATTTGACTATTACATGCTGACTGCAAGTTAGGTAATACGCGTGCGGGAAGCCGAAAAAATGGAAAAATGATTTCTCCTAATTTTTAGAACCCTTAAACCTTGACTTGGTAGGTTAGGTCACTTTTTTATTTTAGGTCTGATACACAAATCAGTGGTAGAAATATGTTACGCTCGGAATAAAAATCTAAAATTGAAATGAAATACCACCCTCTCACAGAATATTGGCGTGAAATAACAGCATCTGTCGCTGTAGTGTTACGTTCGGTGAGTGAGAGTGCCGGTAGCCCATCTCCCACCTTCCCCTCCTTTCCTTAAAGGCTGGCAACGCACCCGTGATTCCCCAGACGTTACGGGTGTCCACGTACGGCGGTGAAACTTTCTATCAGGTGACTCGCTTGCTCGTTTGACCCCTCTTTCATAAAAAAAAATCTTCTGAATAAATGTCTCTTGTGCTACTTACTCCTATTGGGAATTTTCCGAACGACACATCAGTATAAGTATTCTTAGAGCTATTGTTTATATTTTAGGACAAACCGTGACCATGTGTAGCGGTGCGTAGCAAGTGAAAGTGCGTAATTGTACACAACCGCGTTTGCTACCTACCCTCATTGTTCACCACGTTCGTTGCCTAGTGGTTGACACAACCTCAACGTTACGTAAGAGTTCCTGTAGATCGAATTAATTTAGGTTGTATTTAAAGTTTCAAATTTCGAGGTAGAAGATTAGTTGTTTTGAGGATCAGGAAGCACAATTCCCATTTTTACCTAACACTGAATCATCATTCAGTTAGCTGACCGAATCGAATCTCTGGAATGTTCTCAAGCTGCTTTGTTATGAAACGAAACAAGCAACGGCTTTGAAATTTCGAGCGAATTACAGCTAATAAACCTATTAATTTGGTTGGTGGCGTTTATATAAACTACAAATCCATTCGTTTCAATTCCTATTCCGCTTTCGCCTGTGTAATGTGTCCAGTGCATGTACGCACAATGGCTGCTCTCATAGCAGGTAATTACGGTAATGTATTGTATATACATCTAGCTATTACGTATATACTTCATTTCATTATAGGTTATGAACATTAGAAGGGTTTCATACTATCCGCGTCAGGGGTCAAATTTTTAAAAATATTTTAATATACTGTCCACATTTTGTCTTTACCTTCAGGAGAGACAGTGCTACAGACAAACACAGTAATGTACAGTGTCAAAGAAGACAACTTTTATTCTTTGGGTTTTAAAAAATACTCAGTACCTAGTGAGTATTTTTAATTGCGTAGAACACGTACAAATATCCACTTACCATCAGGAGATAACAAATTAATTCGACCTAGCGGGCACAGGTCACAAGTTTATACTAATGTTATAAAAAGGTAAACTCTGTTTGTATGTAATGGATAAACTCAAAAACTACTAAACCGATTTCAAAAATTCTTTTACCTTCAAAAAGTTACATTATCAGCAAGTAACATGGGCCGTATTTTATTAAATAAATAAAAAACAAAGTAAAATCGACAGAAGTTGAATAATTATTTTCTTAATAGTGAACATTAAAATAAACACAGTCGGAGAATGTGAATACTCTCTAACATGGCACATTGAAAACGGGCTCCGACATTTCTCTGCGCCACTTTTCCATATTATTAGATACAACACGGCGATACTATCCGTTTTGTTACTGCAATATACGCTATTTTAATATACAGTATTATATGCGTCAAAATATATATTTATGAACTGATGCTTTTAGAGATAAGGTTGGGGGACAGTGACGTCATATCTACAACGCATATTGTAGTATATAACCGACGCGCGCCACGTTGCGACCGGGCCCGGCTTCTCACGGGTAGACATTTTTTGATAATAAAATACAACCCATGTTACTAGCTGATTATGCAGCTGTCTATAGGTGAAAGAATTTTTGAAATCGGTTGCGTAGTTTTTGCGTTTATCCATTACATACAAGCAAATAAAGTTCACCTCTTTATAATATTAGTATATTTGTACATATTATGTGTACGTGAATCGACGCATAGGTAAGTACATGCGATATTGTTAGGTATCAAGAATCTTTGACTCTAGCTGGATTCCGTACTCTGAAGAGGTAGTTGAAGAAGTATGACCTAGAGTAACCTTTGATCACTAACTTTTCATATCTTCTCTTTCTAACTCCTGGAAATAACTCGGAAATACATCTACTAGTATACAAAGTCATTGTGAAAGGGGTATAAATCCGCCAGGGTTTCAACGTGTCAATGTTGGCTGCTACAAAATCCCGTATCGTACAAAAAATATAATAAAAAAAAATGTACAACCCTATCGTTATGCCCTACATTCCAAATGTTTGCTAGCGACGTAGAAACGCTGATATTAGGGTTGCCTCACCTTTATTTTTTTTTAAACTGAGATTTTTCACTAGATCTATTGACTTTTGGCGAAGTTGTAAAATGCAAATTTTCCGTTGTCATTGGTACTTTAATACCCTTTCGCATTTACATATCCTTTCGAAATAACCTTGTATACATATAAGATTGCTATATATAGATACATCAACAGCATAAGATGAAAAGAGATGGAGGAATATATGTTTCAAGGTTAAATTAAGTAAGTTAAGTAAGTACAAGTAAGTTTTAACACAGTATAAATATGACAGTAGGATGTCTGCGTACGTGGTTTGTATGTCTGCATGCTAATACGCACGTACCATGGCACGCACACAACGGCAATATTTTGGGTGAATATGGGTAATTATTGTAGCGCCAGTCGGGGTTGGTTTCGTTCTTTTCGTGCACGTACCATGGCACGCACACAACGGCAATATTTTGGGTGAATATGAGTAATTATTGTAGCGCCAGTCGGGGTTGGTTTCGTTCTTTTCGTGCACGTACCATGGCACGCACACAACGGCAATATTTTGGGTGAATATGGGTAATTATTGTAGCGCCAGTCGGGGTTGGTTTCGTTCTTAACATTGACAGAAATACAAAAATGTCTAAATCCCTTAAAATATTGTATTATGTTTGCCTTAGATGCCTAAAAAATTTTGGTTATTCGAATCCACAATTATCTTTTTTCAACATAACTACAAGAAATTAAATTTAACAGATATGAAAAGCTTAATATCCGTGTGCACTGTTATTTATTATTATGCACTAAAGGTATAACTAAATGAGATGCTCTCCGCATCTCACACCCAACGCAACAACCCTACGTATCCGGCCGTGAGTAGCCAATTCCGTTGCGCATGACGTGGGAGTTGGTCTTCTTTTCTACACATTCTTTTGCTTTAGTGTAGACCTCGGAGGTCCTCAACAACGCATCGAGGACGACCATTGCAGTGGTTTAGGTGGCCAATAACCCTACATAACCCGTCTCTCCTCCAAGGGGCTGAATATCTATGTGCAAATTTACTGCGTAACCGAAAAAAAAATTAGCCACCGCGGGACGCCTGGCAGTTGTGAAACATCGAAACTATTTTGTACAGAAGATACGCACGAAAGGATTGTTTATTTTATAAAAGGATATAAATATGGCATGGCATAATCAAAAACAAAATATTCAGATTTTTTGAAATCTGAAAACCCATCTTGGATTTGAAAACGAACATCATTTTCGTAATCAGCACATCGAGAAATCTAGAATATGTCACCCATGTCGATTTGTCAGAAAAGTAGTATTTATCATCTTGGATTTGAAAATGAATATCATTTTTGTAATCAGCACCCGGAGAAACCCAGAATATGACAGCCATGTCAAGTTATCAAAAAAGTAATATTGGCCATCTGAAAATGAACGATGTTTCCGCATTCCGAGAAACCTAGAATTTGACACCTATTTCGATATGTCCAAAAAAGTAATATTCGCCATCTTGGATTTGAAAATGAACGTTATTTTCGTAATGAGCACTCCGAGAAACCTAGAATAATATGACACCCATGTTAATTTAAAAAAAAAATTGGTCTTTAAAAACACAGGAAACGTGTTCCGAAGTGAATAACAACACTGCATACGTTATAGGAATACGAGCTCAGTACAAACGCGCGCGCTCATCACGTCGCCACGCTAACAGCCGGTCAGGTATCCCCAGAGAGCTGCCATTTCTTTTACAATTTTGAATTATAGCCCTCAAAAGTAACACTCCAAAAATCAAATCCACTTTCAAAGTACGCGCTTGTGTTTGGATTACTACCAAAAAAAAATTTGAATGTAGAAAGAATGTGAGGAAAATGACGATATTTGAAGAGATGATAGAAGTATGTTAGGATCGCGATGCTTGGCGCTACGTCCTCTGTAACTACCCTGTTAGGGTTACAGCGTGAAGATATGTATTTAAAAAAGCATCTCATAGTAACACTTTTTTTAATTTATCATTTAAAGATAAATTTCAAAATGTATGATACGTTGCTTTGAGTTTGTTTTTATTTGATACCCACACCATAGACTATAAAAAATGTCCGAGCAGTAATGAGGTAAATCAGACAAGCTAACTCACCTGTACCTACAGGCACAGTACTATAGGTGAGTAGTTAATAACGGCGAGGCAAAACAGATAAGCCTGTACGTACGACACACATTTATTAACAGATAACTAAGTTGATCGGCCGCCATTTCGTCACAAAACAGCACTCAGACATCTAAATTTTATTTTATATTATTTGCCTCACTTCGTAGTACGGGACTGTCTATACAGTCTATAGGACTATAAAGTCTATACACTACACAATAATGAACTAAAAAGTTTTTTTTTTCATTTTCCACAAGCCCCTAATAGCCGTTCCCAAAATGTAAATCCAACTTTTGAAGTTAAAGACTATGACGATTTAATTCCATAAGTCTAACGTTTTTCCAATTCAATTTCTGAACGAACGCTAAAAATAAAAATCGTAATGGCATATTTCTGATATTTTTAGTATTCTTTTTGTTAGTTTCGAATTTTAGTTTTTTAATTTAGTTTTATTTAGTTTAGAATTCGCTCGCTCGTTTGTCCCCTCCGCCATAAAAAAAATTATGTGAATGCATCACGTGGAGACTACTGGAGATATTTTGATAAAATCGATAGCATACGTCCGGCGTCTCGATGTTGGACGAGAAAGTCTTTAGATCAAAGGGAATGGTGTGCTTTGCAAGAAACCTACACTCAACATTGGGTGGCAATGGGCTGAAGAAGAAGAAGTGTTACGATCAGTTAGTGAGAAGGTTGGTGCTTCTTAAGTTGGATAAATACGTTCAATTGAGTTGTTGCATTAATTTCATGTTAATAAATAATGTTATTCAGGCACCCATGTATCTCTAGCACTCATGCAATGGATCCCTCGGGACTTCACGGGCCCCAGTTTGAGAAACCCGGATCTAGCTGATGCTAGGTCTCAACAAGTACATTAAATGAAAAATATTTTGGCTAATTTGTCTTCATAACATAGTGTTATTCTATGAAAATCAGTTGAGACTTGCTTTCATGTTATTAATAGTTTAATGCAAGTTATTGCGGTCTTTACCAAAGTTGGTTTTGGCTGTAATTACTGATTTGTCAGAAATTACCATGGAATCTTAAGCTAATGGGTATCCGCACACTCTTGGCCGGATTCTGTTTCTTACTTTAATAATATGAGCCACATTTAACTCTAGACGCAATACAAGCATTTTCTCCATTTTCACAGTCCAGCATGAGTCGCGTCTTGCGGTCAGACTTAAACGTGACTGATCTTCTAATCGCACGTTGCGTCGGTTGGCAAATGGTAGCAATTTGCGGTGATTATGGTAACGCACTTTTATACATTGGAAAGTTACGTTCTATATTACTTTTCCGATTATATTTTTATTGCACAGATTAAGACTTCTATGGCATAATAGTGAAGAAATTAAGATACTAAGCTGCATTTTCACCATTACTCTTTGACTTTAATTCAGCAGAACTAAGTTTAGTGTGACTGAGATCGGTACTTTCTGATCGAATTTATATGAATGGATTGCGTTTTCTTTTTCATATAAGTAACTAGTTTCATAAGTACTTTCATAAGTTTCATAAGGATGACTTCCCATCAAGGAGTTTAGTTATATGTATTCTCCTTGCTTCATATAAATATTAACAAATTTCAGCAATTAAACGCATCGTCTGTCAAGAAATAATAATGACGACTTTTCGTCACGAAAGAAAAAGAGGAAAGAAGTGTCAAAAACCTTTGGAGTGTTGTTTCTCGTTGTGAAGTTTGCTGTTTTCTTTCGCAATTCCGTGACAATTCTGTTTGTGTGTTCTATAGTTCGCTTCGGGGTGATTTATTTCACAAACATGTCATACTAAGTCTGTTTAGTTTTATAATCCTTATTATTATATAAAAAGGTCCCGATGTTAATACTGATGGCTTTTAAACGGCGTTGAAAGTTGGTTCAAGGAGTTTTAACGGTTTAAACATAGAAAATTGGAAGCACAAAATATGAACAGAGTTCAATATTAAATGCTCGTTAATGCGTTTTGTTCGTATTGGTGAAATTAATTCCAGAACTCGTTTACTTTCTATTGATGAAATTACGCCTAAGAGGAACGATTTTTGAAAATAATTCCACACACATAAAATGGGATTAATTGAATAACAATATTAGGTAAGTACTTTAAATAGAAAACAAATTGCTTTGAGTATTTATAAAGGAGTTGCAATCCTTTGTTGCAAACACATAAAAACGGCGATTTCCAGTGTAGCCATACTAAAGAGATGCCCCTAATTTTAAGTGTATACCAATAGCAATTCAATCTTTTTGGAAAGTAAAAATATTTAGAGATTTTTTAGGACCTTAAAAATTTGTAAAGCATTAGAAAAATGAATTTTTTTACACATATACATATCTTTACGCAGTATTCCTGACGGAGTAGTCAGAGAGGACGGAGGGACGGAGCGCCAAGCGTCGCGGTCCTTACATATTTCTTTCGCTACCTCATCATTCTCCTCACACGTTCTCTCATAAATTTTTATTTAATTTCAAAATCATGACTGTAATAATTAATTTGGAGATTTGGTGACTATCCAGTTCTATTTAACATTAAGTATATTTTTAATGGATATTCCACATATACCAAGAAAATTTAATGTTACAAAATTATGTTTTTTGGTAACTAAAATCAAATTACTTAAAGATTATTACATGTGTAATTTGAAGAAAGTGCACTAGAGTCTGTTTCAATCCAATTTGCGAATGTGGTAAAAAAGATTTAGCGTATCATATTACAAAAGATTTAGTGTATCATTCCATTTAACATTTTAAAAAACTTGAAATTGACGTGATATTTTCGAGTAAATTACATCCGATATAGACATTATCCTAATTTGCAACACCCATTTTATTTAAAAATTTCTAAAATGTTATTTACTTTTTTGGTAAAATGGACTGAACGAATGATACCTACATAAGGATAATATTCTATATTAATAATGTTAGGTTTAAAGGATTTTGAACTGTTTACATGTGCTTTTTTTATTCTAGGGTGGAAAAAATTGAATTTTGGCGTCACTGGAGGTCTAGCGTCTAGTTTTTGCAAGGTAATACAAAAAGTTTATGGTTTAAGACGACACTGCGACTAAAACAGACAAAGGAATTGCTTCCTGGCCGGCAATGACTAAAATACCCACATATAACATTAGCCAATACTTTACACAAATTTTTTACACAATGGATGAGAGATTCGTGGGCAGTGGTGGGATGTAGCGAGGTTCCGCACTTTCGTAACGCTAGTGAGTCATTCAATGCATCGATATATGCGCGTGAGTGGATCGATATGAGTATTGACTGCAATGTCTCGTGTTGGCGTTAATTTAATGAACTTCATAATATTTTGACATATGAAAGGTAATATTACAATATTCAGTAAAGTGTTCTCTCGATATTCGAGTGCAGACGGGTCTGTACAAGTTATAAAATGACAATTGACTAATGGTAATGTTAGACTTAATAACAAAAGTTGTAACAAATTAAACCAACTTCGTAATAAAAACACTGAAAAGTAATAATAATTATCCTTTACTTTTTTTTCAATTTGTTAATAATAGCAAAAAAGTACATATATATCCTAACGTTAATATTTATTTTACAAACTTAAAACTACACATGATCTTAAATAATAGACTTCCTCAAAGTTGCCGCTTAGAATGCTGTCATTGTTTAAAGTGCCCAGCAGACTGGCAGCGTTACTTAACTACTACTACAAAAATAAAAAATCATGTACAAAAATTTGTCAAAAATCAATATATACACGATATGAATACTAATAAATTAATTTTGACAGTTACTAAAGTCGATGCAACGCCTATCAAACTAATTATACTAGACTTTTTGTTGCTATTTATTGGTTTTACACCGACTTCAATTAGGTAGGGCTCCGGGATCTCCTACGGAACGAACCGGAGCCCCTCTCGCGCTGTGCCGAAGCAACTCTCTGGAGAGCAACAACAGAGCCGAGACTTTGTATTGGTATTTGTATCGCATTCATAAAGTTAATTTTGTATTTATGTTTTGATTAGTAAAGAATAATTATTTTGTACTTTTCACTCTTTCATTTTAAAGTCGGTTTAATTATTTTCTTAAAAAGGTATTTACTTTTCGTTTTGGAGTGACCTTATCTTAATTAAATACCTAGGGTAGGTCTACAACTATTTCTAATTCTGTAACGAAACTTTAAATAGCTGTTGAGAATTTCTATTGTTTAAGCAGTACTCAATCATCAGAGATCTAACTAAATTTCTGTAAGACAACCCTGATCACACCTCAAGTAAAAAAATAAAAATAAAATTCAGCGCATAGATGGCGAAGATATCGCGTAACTCTTCCATTTTTTGTTGTCATTGACCAACAAATTACAGTTATTTCGTCTTATTTACAAGTTTTTGTTATACATGACTTCATGACTTCTAATAACTCCAGATAACCTATCCATACTACAAAGTGAAGCATATAAAATAAAATAAAATGTGGATGTGTGAGTGATGTTTTCTAACGAAATGGCCGCCGATCAGCTTATCTGACAATAATTTTCTTTTATTATTTAAGTTTAATTTTTTTTTAAATGTTTTTGGAACAAAAACTGCAGACACATATATGATTTCTACGTGTGCAGCATTTAATCTATAGTACACTGCACAATTTGTATACATGTATGTCATATATGTAGAGGCTTATCTGATTTGCCAGGCCGTTATTGTACGAGACATGGTATGGGGCCTGTCCGGTTTTTTTAGGTCTACGCATTCAGGAATTATATTTATTTAACTTTTTTAATATTGCTCTATAGAGCAAATGAAATATGTATATTATATTACATCAAGCTCTTGAATTTACATCCGTTAGGATGTGATCCTATGATTTGTTGTCCTCATCTTTATTTCTATAAACGCCATATTAAATTTTTAGAAAGACAACCTAGCCCACGATAACTTATATGTAGAAATCTGAGTCTGAATCAGTTAAATAATTTCAGCTTAAGTTGGAACAGATGAACATAGATACTTGTATGTATGTACTTATATACATCATCATTATATCTTCAAGCTGAATCCCTAAATGGGTAGTCAGAGGTGATGGAGCGCCAAGCTTCCCGGTCTTTATATCTTTCTCTTCTTCAAATCTCATAATTCTCTACACGCAGTTTCATCTAGTTATACGAGTGCGTTTGACATTTCCATCAGCAAACACTCTGGCTATTTCGTCTTCATAAGTCAACCTTTATAACCTTTCATCTTTCTTGATGCATCCTTCTTGGTGTCTCCTACCGCTCACTGTTAAAATCATAGCCCTTTTTCTGTATCGCGGTAGACAAGTATAAAGTAATAGAGTGGTCCAATAAATGGATCTAATGAAACCGATTAATTACAAATGATTTCAATAAAAAGATGAAAACAATTACTTTTGCATTTAAAGATGCAATTTCAAATTGTCGAAGGATATATTTGTAGGATTTTGAACTGAATTCATGGAAAAGAGGTCTAAACAGTGATCTAAACTTGTTGCACATTAATTGGAAAAGCGTACTACAAAATTAGCGATTTCATTGAAGAAAAAGCAATAGACTGGAAATATCCTCTCTGCACATGCATTTACTGCCTTTATGGATATTGAATTTTAACATACCTATAGTAAAATGCTGGCAAAAGATCATACCTGAGTTTCTAGTTGGTTCTTCTTAGTGTGCAGGTTCTCTTTTTGAACCGAAAATAGTTTCTATGTTTAAAAACACATTGCAATTGGGCTTATTTGAATAAATTGATTTGACTTAAACTTTGACCAGTGTTTCTAAAATTGCAAAAAACTAACACTTATGGAATTACCTCGGTGTCTGTCACAGTTGTTTCTTTCAAAGACTATTTCTTTAGACGTAAATAGCTGTAATTTGATACAAGTTATATGCGAGTTGTGGCTCAAAGACAAATGTAACTTAAAAGCTGAGTTTTTGGTTTTGGGGTAGGTATTCGAGGGCTAAAATTTTTTTTTGGAGTCACATTTTATGAAATAAAAGTTCTTAAGATCTCATTTTTACTAATTAATTACAAATCGTATGAAAGTGATATTTAGTAACCTGATTCATTTCATTGACTTCATTTTGCCAGTTGCGATACACGATTGGTTAACTTTTGTAAGAGAAAAAAAAATATCAAAGAAACCTCTTTTAAAAAAGAGATTAATTACAGTATTTAATATAAACGAAAACAACTGTTTTTTCGCATTTTTCATAAACTAGCGGATCACTGCAGGAATAAAAAATGTATAACATTTTTTTTACATTTTTTTGTAAGTATGCGTTAAAATTATTTCGTCTAAGCCTTGAGTATCGCTCATAGAAAAGTTTGAAGAAATCATGAATATTGTTATATTGAAAATCGAATAAGGTATACATTGACGAAAAAATATCAGGGCTGACGTTATATTAGCAAGCTCCTCGATTAACTTTGTTTTACTATTGGCTGTTGGTAAAAGAGTACGGAACACTCATAGCTCGATTACGGCTTCCACTTGACGATCTTTCTTTTCTAAGATTAGAATGGAAGTTAATTAAAATTATAATTCTTTGTTATTTTTTATCACATTCATACATCATGGTTGTGTAATACCTGCTTCCATTCGTAGGCAGTTTAGAATAATTACCAGCAAAACAAAGATACAGCCTTCAAATGAAAGATGCATCAAAACGTCTGCGCCTACGCATGTTCGCACGCATAATTATGACTATTATTTATTCAATGAAGATGTTGCAATGAATTTACTTGTTACTTACTAACTTAATTGTATTATTTGTTTTTATTCAAGGTCGATTATAACGTGTTATATTTGAAGGACATAACTTTTAATGACTGGTCCGGTGCTAGTGTTGTTATTGATACGGAATTTTAGTAATAGCACAGTACTTTTCGGGCATTATGTTACAGACTACAGTAGGTTCCCAAACTTATTTTGTCTACCGAGTCGAGAGCTCATGCAGTCGTTGTCTGAGATGCCTTCTAGCTAAATGAAATTACAAATCACCCCCCAGGCCTCTACACAACGCCCCCATTTTTTTTCTGGGTCTCTTACCGCCCCCCTTTAGGCCTGCAGCGCCCACAGGGGGGCGTTATCGCCCACTTTAGGAATGGGTGGCTACACGGTGTATACACAGAGATTTTGGCGTATCATTATATACCGCGAAAAGTGCATTTTACGATCGTGGCGCAATAGACACGTAATCGTCATACATGATACCTATTTTATATAAAATTAGTCACCGGTCGCGCAGTGATCGCGTGGCTGTCGCTGTCTGCAAATTTTTAGGTAATAGGTTTTGGCTTATGTTTAACTTATCACCAGATATAGTAAAATATAACGGCAAAAAATCACTTAATACTGCCAAAAATAGTAAACGATCACCAAAGTTGATTCCTCATTTTAGTGTGAAATTATAACCAAAAATTTTATCTTCATCCAAATATATGACATGCTACAAAAGTAAATTACTCTAGTTCTAGACAAATCGTTCCATGTATAAAGCGGATTCTGATCTGGCTCGCTCGGCTCGCGCGTTGTGGTAAATATACTAACCTAACCAAAAAGAGTGTTCCTATAGATATTTGCTCGTTAAAATTTGGTGAACGTTTACTACATTTCGTTTTTGAATACAATTTGAAGTGCAATCATGGCTAAAAGAGAAGAACTTGCAATTTTAGATTTTCTTTTTTTAAGAATGAAATTTGAAAAAAATTACGAAATCAATCAATCAATATAATTGATGCGTTTGAGAATACATATTTATTCATATTTACATGCAATAAAACATTGAACTCACGTTGTTATGCTGTTAAATAGTGTGTTAAATCGGTAATTATCGAGATTATGTCGTCCTACATTCATCGGTATTGCAAATTGGATAATCTATGCAAATTCTTATCTTCACCACAACTTGCGATAGGTATAACTGGTATATTTACTAGAGGTCGCCCGGCGGTCGAAATTCGACCGTAAATATAAATATGAACTTATAATATGAACTGTTTGGCGACAATCCCTACTCTGTGCGACTGTTTAATCCAAGGAGGTTTTTATTTATTTATATTATACAAGATGTCACAAAAATACCCTATTCTAGCGAAAGGAGGTTGACGTACCTATGAAATTGAACAACTTTCCCTAAGTAACATGGGTCGAAATATGAAAAAAAAATTTGAATACAAAATGAATGCTCAGCTGATGAAATTAGTAGGAGAGGTCCAAAACTTTTTTTCATATTTCAACCCATGTTCCTTGGGCAAAGTTATTCAATTTCATGGGTACGTCAAACCCCTTTCGGTAGTATTTTTGTAACACCTTGAATATGATCACAAACTATTATGAGTTTGACATTGCCAGTTTTTTGACATTGGCAGTATGAACGAAAAACTATGCCAAATCTCACATTCCTTCGTGCGCGCAATATTGTTAAAAAGGGATCCGAAGTTTATGCTTTACTTATTATTTTAGTTAATTGTATCCGAATTCTTTTTTGATAACTCTAAAGTTCGTCAATAACTAGGATTTTTTGGCGGGAATGGGAGAAGTGAGGTTGTCATTTTGTTTAGATTTTTTACATTTTTGAGATTTTAAAGTACAAAAGTGATAGTATATTGTGTTTTAAATCAGTATAAGTGAAAAGAATGGAGTAGGTCTAAATAAACAGGTGTAGCTTAAGTTCTCGCGCTCTTCCAAGAAGTCCTTTATAACTTCAGTAAAGCCTGCTATCACTACTGGAGGAGTTTTACGATAAGAAAAAACTAATTTATTTGTGATTCTACTTATTAATATGTGACATTGGCAAATACGTTAAACTGTGCGCCATGCCATAAAGAAAGAAAAAAAAAAATTAAAACTACTAAAAAAAAAAGAGAAAATCGTTTGATAGAGGATAACAAGGTATTGAATTGTTTTGTCTTTACCCATTTATACATGAATATACATGTTTATAACAAAATTTTCACTGATGTCAATGCAATTCGGAATACAAATACATGTTCATTATGAACATGATTAATTGTGTACTCACATAATGGTGATGTTACTTATTACGCTTTCTCCACCGGCCAATTATCTAAATTAGTAAAACATGACAAAACGTTGTTAGACAGCGAACCGTTTTAATCTACCTTATAAACTTTATTAATTAAAATCGCAGTTTTATCTCGACTACGACGGAACTATGGGGTAATGAACTTTACTTGTGGATAGGGTGAGGTTAAATATTAGCTCAGACTTAGACCGATATAAATCTAATTCAATAGGAGTAATTTTATTTGCTTTTTTAGTAACTAAGCAAAGCAAACATGAAATTTCTCGTAATAATAAATCTTATAATACACGTTTCTATTAGTTAAAACTAAACTATTCGTAGCAAAATAATTGAAGAAGGGGTAAATTAGACTCAAACTATACATGACCGATTTCCCCTTACGAATAACAACTTGGAAACAGAATCTCGAATCTTAAATATTTTTAACCGACTTCCAAAAAAGGTGGAGGTTCTCAAATCGTCTGTATGTAAATATATACATGGAGAAATGGTTCGGGCACATGAAAAGAATAAGTGATGAAAGACTGACGAAGAAAATCTACAGGGAAAGTGAGTGTTGGCAGAAGCCAACGAAGACCAACGCTGACTTACGAAGATCAAATAGCCAGTGTTAGCTGACGGAAATATCAAATGCATCCGCATACGTAGGCGAAATTGCGAGGCGAAAATGGAGAATGATGAGATTCAAGGAGACGAAAGAAGTATGTGAGGACCGCGAAGCTTGGCGCTCCGTCCTCTCTGACTACAGCGATAGTAATACAGTGTAAAGATATGTGTCTCTATGTATTTCTTTTATTTATGTTCGAGCGTAATTTCTTTGTTTATGAACCGATTTTAATTCTTTTTTCGTTGGGTTCAGTATAGCTCCGAGGTGGTCTCATTTAAATTTCACTGATATAGGAGCGGATTATTTACACCATACACCAAATAATCCTAACAGCTTATAAGGGTTTATATACATTGATGATTCTTTTGTATATTGTAACGAAGCAATATAACGTCACTGCCACCGGGTCTGCCTAGCTGACATCACATCCTGCCTGTCACATCTCTTGTCGCCAAGGCGTGGGAGAAGTGACGTCAGCAAGTCTATATAAGCCGATGCGTGCCATGATCTGGATCATTTTATATCATTCTGCGGCTTTAACTGTTGATTGTTCGTCGTCGGCTATTCGTGACAACGTGTTATAGTTTGTAGTTTTCTATTAATTATTGAGAAATTAAATGTAAAAGTGACTATGCGAGTGTGTGTTCTTAATTACCGCAACAATATCGTTCCGTTCTAGAATTAGATGTTACTTCTAGACCTACACTAGATATTTATTTAGGCCAAAGTCACTCAAAAGGAAGAAATAAAAGACTTTTAAGAAAAAGTTAAACTTCTTCAAAAAAAACACTGAAAAGTACAAAATTACTATTCTTTACTAATTAAAACTCAAGTACTAAAATCACTTACAAATACCTACATGATTAAATTGGACAGACGAAGTCGGTGCGAAATTGATGTGCAACAACAGAAAGTCTATTAGTTTGGTAGGCTTGGCATCGACTTCAGTAACTGTCACATTTCATTATATTGTTATTCGTATTGTACTTATGAAGTTATTTTTGTACTTGAGTTTTGATTAGTAAAGGATAACTTTTTTTCACTTTTACTTAAAAACTTTTAGCGTTTAGTTTACAGAAAAATTACGACGAATGTTGTAGCTTTGAAAGATATCCAATTAATTTTAGAAATCTATCATTTCATAAATATGGTATGGAATCCTCTGCACGTGACTAGATACCTGTGACGCTGTAAAAGCCACTAGGGCTAACAGCAAAGAGGGGTTTTGTTTAGTCGGTTTAAGTCCGACACTACCCAGTCGGTGTAGAGTCCGGCTGAGTGTCCTTGGGGATTTCATTTTGCCTCTCAGAAACCAAAAAAAAAGGTGACTAGAGCTCTCATTTGAGCAAATATTCAAAAATATCTTCAAAATATAAACAGGGCACTTTTTAGGAGCCCGTACGGTTCGTCATGTATGTCTGTCTGTCTGCAGGTACATTTCATTTAGTCCGTTATCTTTACACGTAGCTACTGAGTCCCAACTTAGCACAGAAACGTATACGTATGTAACTTCTAATCAGAAATGAGAAAACAATTAGATAATCGGATTACAGATCCATTTTTGTAATTTTTTTGTGAAGTTAATGTGCATCCGACTTAAACCGCCACGCTCCAGACCTTTTTTTTATCAAGTTTTGGTTTTACGCTTTTTTTAACTGTAATATTAATAGAAATATTAAACGTATTTTAACACTGGTGATTGTTCAGTTCTGTTTAGCCCGAAGGCCGCCATTTTCGCGTGAAGCCAACTGTCACAGTGATGGTTGACAGCGTACGGACCTGCGCTTGCGCAGACTAACGTGGCTTACTATTCTACAATCTTCAAAGTTTGCACATGAACGGGATTGTATAAAAGACTCGAATGAAATAGATTTATTCTGGATGAGCGGTCCCTCCGAGGTTGAATACGTAGTATATAAGCTATGTTCATCTGGAATAATGTACCTTTCAAATGGAGAAAGAATTATTCAAATAGGTGCAGCTGTACCCGGTGATTACCCTTCACATATAAACAAAGTTACAAAACCCACTCTCTATTTATAATATTAATATAGATTACATTGGAGCTAATTGTTATTTAATGATAATTTCTTATTTATTTATTTACCAAAAGAGATTATCAATATAAATTATAATACAGTGACTCCCACAACACGCTCAGCCTGTATCGTGCGATATACGTTACTCAATTTGATTTGTATTATTTGAATGTACATACATACACACATACATATCTTCACGCTGTATCCCTAACGAGGTAGGCAGAGAGGACGGAGCACAAAGCGTCGCGCTCCTTACATTACTTACATCTCATCATTCTCCTCACATATTTTCGCCTAGGTATGCGAATGCTTTTGACATTTCCGTTGGCCAACACTCTGGTAATTTGATCTTCATAAGTCAGCCTTGGTCTTACTTGGCTTCTTTTATCACTGGATTTCGCTCTGTAGATTTTCTTCGTCAGTCTTTCATCACTCATTCTTTCCATGTGCCAGAACCATCGAAGCTTTCCTTTCTTCATTTTTACAATAACACTGAATATTTGAATGTACTACTTAATAATTTACCTGAACAATGTAATATTAGCTATATTGTTAAGGAAAATTACTTGGTTGGTGTAGTATTCAGAAACTTAATTAAATTCTTAAAATATCATAATTAAATTATACTTATTCACTGCGAGTTCGACGCGCGTGTAGGTTTCTTACTGTATTTTAAAATGATAAGCGTATATTGTTTCTGGAGTCTATGAAACTTTCATTATATGTATTTTTCTTGTAACTTTAAGTAAGACATTATAGTCCCGCGTAAAAATTTGAAGTCTAAAAGTTTCAGGGCAATCGGAGTGGAATGGTCATCGTGTACTCGATTTGTCTCTTAATTCCACTGCAAATATTTTTAAAGTGTTAATTAGTGAAGAATATGAGAGTTAACAATACACAGAACATGTACGTAGCATACAACGATTTACTGGCCACTAATGGATATCGCCTTGCACACATCACGAATTGTTAGATCCATGAAAGTCAAAGTCAAATCAATTTATTCAAGTAAACCCAATTACAAGATATTTTTGAACGTCAAATCTACTTTAGTTTAGTTCAAAGAGAAGAGAAAAGAAAACTTGAACACTGAGATGAACCGAGAAGAAACTCAGCCACATATCAGTTTTGCAACATTATTTTACAAAAAAATTATTAAAGTATGTGCAAGAAGATCATTTCCAGACTTGTTTTATCTTCAACGAAATCGTTTATTTTAGAGCATAATTATCTAATCAATGTACGTTTTATAACTAATCTAAATCTATTTTCTGTTAATTGAGTGACTTCTTGAGGAACTTTATTATACAAACGAATGCAGTTACCCAAAAATGAAACATTGGATTTATGTAATTCATATTCAGTAGACAAAATAAGTTTAGGAACCTAGAGTCTAAACCACTGGTTCCCAAACTTATTTTGTCTACTGAGTCGAGAGCTCATGCAGTCGTTGTCTAAGATGCCTCCTAGCTAAATGAAATTACAAATCAGCCCCCAGGCCACTACACAACGCCCCCATTTTTTTTCTGGGTCTCTTACCGCCCCCCTTTAGGCCTGCAGCGCCCACAGGGGGGCGTTATCGCCCACTTTGGGAATGGCTGGTCTAAACGGACCCCTTAGTAAAAATGTAATTGGCACATTATTTACTTTTTTTTGTACAACGAAGTCGAGAGTAAAGTTACAGACAAGTTAGTAGAAAAAATATAAATAGCTTTTAAATATAATATGTTTACGCTCCAATAAAAGGCTCTATTCAGTTTAATTGGGTATCATGTAAACGTACTCGTACATACAAGTACTATTTCAGTTAAACAGATTACATAAATGAGATCAAATTTTAAAAAGAACAAAACGCAAATTTTGCAAACAAAAAACGGTTATGTCATCTCATTGTGTGGGTGCAACGCGTCGTATACAATATTTAGCTAAAATTGCATTTGAAATTAGGGTTATCAACTGCGTTTACGGCAGCAAAAATATCATAGTATTTTGTTATTTTTTGTTTGTAATGACATGTACTTTTAGAATTTAGAAAATAAGAACACTTATAAAATATCTCGCTTCGTTTGTCTGTATGTCGCAGCCATTTTATTTACAAGTTTATTACACGTAAACAAATTAAATTTAGAATAATGAAATAAGCGATGGCCCAAAAAAAATTGTAAACTCAAAATATTGAGTTAAATTTTTTGTGGTCGTTGTTTAGTTATGAAATAAAACTTGTTTACTGTTTTTAATATTTTCTTGAAAATGGACAAGAAAATCGCTTTCACCTTATTTCTAAAGATATCGCATTTAACCTATGCGATATCTTTGGAGATAACATACTATATTACTCGAAAGTATTATTATTTGAAAGGGTATTATTTGAAAGAGATCATGAACGCTGAGAAAAAGATGTACATTGATTGACATGCCCGCAGGCGCGGTGGCAGAGGATCTTCCTTCCTATCCAGGGTCCCGGGTTCGAACTATCGATAATTTAGGAAATGAACTTTTCTGAATTGTTTTGGAGTCTGGGTGTTACTGGGACCATAGTACAAACCTAGTACTTAATTTAAGGTCACGCTATTTGTGTTATTATCTAGAGTGAAAAAACTACCAGGATTGCATTAAGTAGGTACAATTTATTTACACAAAAAGAGAGTTCCAAAAGCTTTGTATCATAGGTTCCAGTATTTTATACTTGAGTAAATTCTACGACGAACTTCGTTTCGTGGTTGGCCGTTGTCACAGTTCACAGTTCGAACAACACTAATTGCACAATAGTATATTGTTCAACAAGTGCGGTAAGGTGTCGATTGACCACTCGAACGCAGTTGAGCGCACGAGCAAAGCGAGTGCGCTCATTCGCTCGAGTGGGCAATCGACAACACTGCACGAGTTGCAGAAACAGACTATATGATTTCGGTACATAGAAAAATTATAGAAAGTAATAACTTAATCGTAAACAATGGACATGTAACAAGAACAATTAATTATTTTTTTCATTTCATTGAACAGTTATATTTGAACAATTTGAAAATGTAATGTTGATATTTTTTGATTTTTTTGTAGAAATTGAATCTAAAGCTTCGATATCAAGATTTTCTTTATCTTTCAACTGATGTCAATGGGTACTAAAATCTATTGTTTTTTTTATATTCATTTTACATTCTTTTTTTAAATCGTGAATTTGCGTGTGCCAAACAAAATTTTGCCATAAATCAAGTAAAATTGTAAAGTGAGAAATTAGCTACTTATCAAAAGTCGCAAAAACCGCAAAAGTCTGCATTTAGATATTGTTTATCCCACATGAGTAATCAAAGTACAACTAACACGGCTTTTTTTTATTGTCTTTATACCAGCTAGCATATTTCGCCCGCTTTAACTTTGTCATTTTTCCGGGATAAAAAGTAGCCTCAAAAAGTCAAAGTTAAAGCCAAATCAATTTATTCAAGTAAACCCCAATTGGAAATTATCTTTGAATGTCAAATCTACTTTAGTTCAGTTCGAAAAGAAAACCTTAACACTGAGAAGAACCAACAAAAACTCAGTCAGGTATCGTTTTTTCAACATCATTCTACAATAGTTATTTAAAATACAATATTTACAAAGCCAGTAAATGCATGTGCAGAGAGGATTATTTCCAGACTATTGCTTTTTCTTCAATGAAATTGCTAATTTTGTAGTATGCTTTTCCAATCCGTGTGCGTTTAGTAACAAGTTTAAATTTCTTTTCCGTTAATTGATTAATTTCTTGAAGAATTTTATTATAGAGATTACTCTTTTAAAAGTTATTAATTAACCTACCCATGAAAATTCCGTCAAAATCGGTTCAGCTGTTTTGGTGATTAGTCCCGACAAACAAACAGACAGACAGGCAATTTAAAAAATACGTGTTTGGGTTTTGGAAACGTACAAATCACCATTGAAATGTAAGAAAAAGTCCTAACTTCAAAATCGCAAACAGATACTTCGATTTAATTTATTTGTGAATAGCAAAAGTATCATAAACCTGCGGCCTAGACTAGTGGCTCAATTGTCGTAAACTCTAGTAGAATAGAATGACAAATACCACCTAATCTAGCGTAACAAATTTTAAATTGGTAGTCAAACGTTATTAACTTTCTTATATATCAAACAAAACGTAAAACCTTGTGAAAATCGCTGTATAAAACGTGTTCTTGTGGCGCTTTTGACTGGCAGTAACGCCAGCACGAACCGTTTGACTGGCAGTAACGCCAGCACGAACCGTTTGACTGGCAGTAACGCCAGCACGAACCGTTTGACTGGCAGTAACGCCAGCACGAACCGTTTGACTGGCAGTAACGCCAGCACGAACCGTTTGACTGGCAGTAACGCCAGCACGAACCGTTTGACTGGCAGTAACGCCAGCACGAACCGTTTGACTGGCAGTAACGCCAGCACAAACCGTTTGCCATTTGTCTAGAGCCGCTGTTGTTTTCGTTCTCCTCCGAGAGAGAAGGAAAAGTATAAAATGCTGTTTCTCTTCTCATGGAGGCTACAAAAGTTAGCCAAGAGTTATGACTTAGCAAACTGCATTATTTCATTTCGTCAACTATAAATCACAATACTTATTGTTAAAAGTGGCGTCGGACTTTTTGGCGGGAACGGGAGAAGTGAGGTTGTCATTTTATTTAGATTTTCTATTTTTTACATTTTTGGGAGTTTTAAAGTACAAAGATAATAGTATATTGTGTTTTAAAGTTCTGTGCAAGTGAAAAGAATGGAGTAGGTCTAAATAAACATGTGTAGCTGAAGTTTTCGCGCTCTTACAAGAAGTCCTGTAAAACTTCAGTAAAGTCTACTATCACTTTACAGGAGAAGTTTTAACGTTTTATATAACGATTCTACTTATATTATGACAATACGTGACATTGGCAAATGCGCTAATCGCCATGCCATGAAGAAAGAAAAAAAAGTGGCGTCAAAATAAGATTTTGTTGCCACTTGATGCCATGTCCATCTCAACTGGGAAATGATGTAAAATTATGCATATGTATGTGTTTACAATAGTATGCATACGTAATTTACGTATGAACGTCGTAAAGATATTTATATTGTTACGTTACATTGTTTCAAATAATTACTAAATGTCTATTACATACTTAAAAGTAAAACGGTAAGAAACGAGAAGAAAATTTGGTATTAATTTTTAATAAATTATTTGAAGTACAATTTGACAACCCTATTAAAACGGCGCTTGCGCAGCGTGTTAAGTAAACCGTTTAGTAAAACTAGCTTAGTTTCATCACGTAGCGAAAATAGAAAAGGAAACTGTATTGTTATTGCTATTATGTTTTGCTTAATAAATCTTTTATACTGTGACCATGCTGCGTCTCACGTCTCCCATTAATGTACACGGTTTTGCTTTTATTGTACTTATTCGAGCTGGTCTTAGATTGGGCTCTCAAAAAAGGCCTTGTAACTAATAAATAGAACTTTAATAGGAATATCTCATTTATATTTAGGCCGATTTGACAAACACAGATTGTTAAACCGAGAAAGGGACTTTTTGACGGGAACAGATTATATAAATTATCTATTTTTTTTGCGTTTTTGTGAGTTTTAAGGTACAAAAGTGGTAGTAGATATATTGTGCGTTAAAGTTCTATGCAAGTGCTGCGAATTAGAAAGTTTGAATAAATATGTAATAATAATAATAATGCGCCACACGATGCACACTGATCATCTGATCTCAAACTAGGGTATACCCTATGCTATGAGAACCAGACGACGACTACTGGGGGTGTCTCCCAGTACACCCAGACCCGAGACAATCTAGAAGAGTTCATTTCCTAAATTGATCCGACAAGGAATCGAGTCTCCGGTCGGTTGGTCATGCTTCGGAATACGAAGTCTTTCTAGCGCTGAGTCAAAGAACGTAATGAGGGCTAGTGTTCGTCGACCTTCAGATTACATGTACTACTGTCTTCTTGAAGTTGCCTGAAGTGGGCAATTAGAGGCTCTACTCCGATTGTGACCCCGAGGGTTTCCTTCTGTCTACTTGTACCACACAAGGGAGATATCGTATCTTTGTTCTTGTTCACTCGGAATAGTAAGACTTAACTCCTTACCAACATATACTAATAGTTGGAATTAATATCTTAACATATCATCTTTATTTTACAAAAAGGGCAATACGTGCTATCTACAGTATGAATGCACGAGAGTCGCTGAGAGATCGTTTTAAAGACATCGATGTACTCACCTTACCCTCGTTATACATCTTTGAAAACATAATATACACTAGAAAAAATATAAACCTACTTGAAAAGAAAGGTATTATTAACGGTATTAATGGTACTCGTAGTCCTGATCAGCTGGTGATTCCTTTAAAATTACAAAAGTCGAGCGAGTCATTTTTCTGCAACTGCGTTCGTTTTTTTAATAAAATTATAATAATAATAATGTGCCAGACGATACACACTAATCATCTGATCTCAAACTAGGGTATTCCCTGTGCTATGAGAAACAGACGACGTCTACTGGGGGTGTCTCTCAATACACCCAGACCCGAGACAATCTACAAAAATTCATTTCCTAAATTGATCCGACAAGGAATCGAACCCGAAATCTTCCGCGCTTGGTGCAACATCTAAACCACTGCGCCATCGAGGTCGTCTATGTATGTGCGACAGAAGTTTTCGCGTTTTCCCAAGAAGTCCTTTTTAATTCCAGTAAAGTCTACTATCACCTTTACTGAAGTGTTAGAGACCTAGTGAAAAAAAGATAGACATTTCACATAGAGATGCACCACTTTTTTACATGAAAATGGCAGAAATGTTTCTCATAGTTGCCAGTGTATACAAGAGAAGAAGAAAGCGAGAAAATCCATAGGGATCCTCAACGTAATATCTACTAATAATAGATCTGTGCAGTAAGCCCATAGAATAAGCCCTTTGAATAATTCCGTAGTGAAAACGTATCAGGATCTAGCGTATTGTAAATGCCTTGCGTTGGTTTGCCATAACCAAAAGTTAGGTTGGAAACTACCATGGAGCACTCAACCTATAGAGCAGCAATGTTATTTATTTTGTATGAACACAAATTACGTCTATGGCAAACACTGTTGCAATTATTGGCGTTCTGTTTTATAGTATGATTTTTCGCTGTTTTTGCCATAATACCGAATAGAGCAATAAACCATTACATAAATATTTAAACATATGTCCAGTTTTGGTTATGTACTGCTTAATGCGAGCGAGAGTTGATACTTGTTAGTATAAATAAACTGAGCAGTGGTGAATAAAATGGTCCGATATTTCATCTCTATAGGTTGAGTGCTCTATGGAAACTACCGACCAACCAACCAATATCAACCAATACCGCACTAGGGAGTTAGAAACTGTGGCATTCGCAAAGACCACCGCCAGTTACATTCATATACAATATTATGTTCTCAAAAAAATGCACTTCATGAAAAAATACTTTAACGAAAAATTAAAAATAAACAAAAGTCTACACTATGTTAAAAATAAACAAAATGGATGTGCATGTACATGTTCGATAATGTGTATGTTGTCATGTGCGTGTTTGTGTATTATTTAGAAGTAGTCGTTTTTCTGTATCCTCATATATGTGATTAACTAATTTAAGGCGACGCATTAGAAATTTGGACGGTAGGGATCTCAATTTTTCTAAGTGTCTACAAAACATATGAAAGTGATATTTGGTAACCTGATTCTTCATTTGACTTCATTTTGCCAGTTGTGTTACAAGATTGGTTAACTTTTGTAACACAAAAAAAAATCAAAGAAATCTCTTTTAAAACAGATATCTACATTTTTCGGAGCTATGGGACCGATTTGTGTTTCCAAATTTCCTGTATAGTTTAATCTAAACGTATTCTTCAAAATTACAGTTGGATTTTTTAAAATTAATTATAACTTTTAAAATAAATGAAAATAACTGTTTATTCGTATTTTTCGTAAGCTAGCGCGCGCACGTTTGCATAGAGCGGAAGGTCTATTTTAGATTAAATTATCGCGTCGCCTTAATGACTTTTTTTTACTTAGGTGAATTAACAAATTTTGAGCTCTATTAATGTCTATTGTATGTACAATATCGAGTTGGTATTGAAAAAACATTCTTATAATAACTTTTAAAAATGTTAAATTTGTTTGTGTGTGAGTATATGAGCAAGGATAACTGCGTGTGTGTGTAAAAGTGCATATGGCCGCTACTACATGCTACGTGGACAATCAGTCACTGCATTACACGTAAATTCGAAATGTTAAACCTTGGTTGGATCATGGTTTGACTGACAACCAACCTAGCGTGTAATGGCTGCCTAATTTAGGTAGACATTCAGTTTATTTGTCGAGTATACTATTAAAGTATATAATCATTATCATAAGAAATTCTTTGGTTTTTTTTTGTATGCTGCTTTCATTGGCGTGTTGAAAGTTAGGGCCTTTTCTGTCTTATCACCTCTTGGGGTATCATACTCCTTCAATTCCTGTCCTTTCCTACTTCTATTTCATTTTTTTATCTTTTCTCTTATTACATTTTATTCTATTTCTTTATTTATTTACATTTCTTTAACTTATTACTTTCCTATTTTTATATCTCTATTCCCATTCTTCTTACGATTTGTTTTTTCTAACTATTTCTTATTTTCTATTATCCTTATAATGTACAATTTCCTTAGTAGCTATTCTCACAGTATTTCTTTTAACACTTTCACTTAATATTTTCAATTATATGTCTTTAACTAAACTCTAATATCAAATTATTCTGTATTACATATTTATATGCCTCACATTATTTTTAACTATACATCTATTTACATTTGATTTGGCCTGTCATACACAGTATGACAGGTTTGCACGTCAGTGTTATTGTAAAAATGAAGAAAGGAATGCTTAGATGGTTAGGGCACATAGTAAGAATGAGTGATGAAAGACTGACGAAGAAAATCTACAGAGCGAAAGTGAGAGGTAAAAGAAGCCAAGGAAGACCAAGGCTGACTTATGGAGATCAAATAGCCAGAGTGTTAGCAAACGGGAATATCAAAAGAATTCGCATACCTAGGCGAAAATGTGTGAGGAGAATGATGAGATTTGAGGAAGCGAAAGAGGTATGTAAGGACCGCGACGCTTGGCGCTCCGTCCACTCTGACTACCCCGTTGGGGATACAGCGTGAAGATACGTATGTATGTATCTTTGGTTCTAGACCATGAAATTTTCTTAAGGCACCCTCTAGGTAGCCTCTATAGGGGCTGTAAGACAATAAAAAAGAAAATAACTACCGAAAAATTCCACGTGCATATTGCATACATCCTATTAAGCTATTCCATGAGTAAATAAATGGTAATGTAGCAAATGAGTATCAATACACACGATCAGTTGAAAGCATAATGTAAACCAAGAACGCGAAACTTAACGGAGTTAAAAAATGATTCCAAAAAGAAATCCCCTAGAGGAGACTGACTTCTTACCTTTTATCTAATAGAATTCATCGGAGCCCTTCTAACGTTACTCGTATGCGTATATCGTGGTTGCGGCTACGTCACTACGCATTCTACAGAATGTGACACCATGATGGCCCATCGTGTAGAATGAGCATAACTAATGAAATGTTTCAGATGCCATTTCTAAGGCCGTCAGAAATACCCTTCCCAACAGTCTGGCATAGGTTTACGGTCCATCGGGACACCACCGTCCGTCTCCGAGTACAAGATCTGACGGAAGATTTAGTGGAACCAGCTGTTCGACTTTTAGTTAAACACTTCACGACAGATGAAAATCTACAGAGCGAAAGTGAGAGGTAAAAGAAGCCAAGGAAGACCAAGGCTGACGTATGGAGATCAAATAGCCAGAGTGTTAGCAAACGGAAATATCAAAAGAATTCGCATACCTAGGTGAAAATGTGTGAGGAGAATGATGAGATTTGAGGAAGCGAAAGAGGTATGTAAGGACCGCGACGCTTGGCGCTCCGTCCACTCTGACTACCCCGTTGGGGATACAGCGTGAAGATACGTATGTATGTATCTTTGGTTCTATGTTGTGTACGTTATTATGTTGAGTATGTTTCGGCGAGTGTTAATGACTCTTCTTTATTTTATTTATTGTTTGATATTTATTTGTCTACTTATTTTATTACAATTACTCTAGTCATGTAATTTAACTTGCAAGTGGTTTGGTGTTTATACTGTGAACTTGCAATGTAATTGAATAAATTAATGAATTATGAATTATCAGCACCTTGAGATCGAGGGTTATAAGTGGGCGTTTAGAGTCTAAATCCCGATCGCACGTGGACTTGTAGGCCCTTATTTAGTTGTCTCATATAACAGATGGCGGGTACCGTAACTCTGTTCTTCTACTCTAGGGTTATAGGGATGTTACCTACTTTTAATAATATTTACTTATGTGTGAGGAGAACGATGAGATTTGAGGAAGCAAAAGAAGTATGTAAGGATCGCGACGCTTCGCGCTCCGTCCTCTCTGACTACCCCGTTGGGGATACAGTGTGAAGATATGTGAAGATATGTATGCATGTACTTACTAATATTGTAAAAACGATACTCTGTTTGTTTTTCTAATCCTTACTACTCACCGCGAAATTGGTATTATGGTATTATGTTTATGGTATTATATTTATGTGTGGTTATGGTATTATATTTATGTGTGGTAGAGCCATGGTGCATTGCAGCATGAATTGGGCTGGCTCGCCCGGTGAATTACCCATCTATCACAGAATATCGGCGTGAAATAACAGCATCTAATGCTGTTGTGTTTCGTTAGAATAAGTGCCAGTGGCCCATCTCCCCCTCCACTTCCTTTTCCTATTTCCCTAAAGGCCGGCAACGTATCCGTGATTCCCGGGATGTTGTGGGTGTCCATGGGCGGTGGTGATTACTTTCTACCACGTGACTCGCTTGCTCGTTTGCCGCTCTTCTATATATAAAATAAAAAATTGGTTTCTCACAAATCTCTTCACCCTCTTACAAGTTGAATTTTGAGGTACATCAAAAGATGTATCTATTTATTGTGTCAATGAGTAGTTATATTATTGCCCATACAAATTTTAACACCCATTTCTCCCTTTAGAGGTTGCATTATAAAAAGTACCGATATGCCTGTTTCATTTTATTTTTTTCTATATTTATTTATAACAAAAACTACATACATATCCTAACATTACTATTTACAATTTTAAAACTGAACACTATCTTAAATAATAGACTTCCCAAAAGTTGCCGCTTAGAAAGCTGTCATTGCTTAAGGTGCCCAGCAGACTGGCAGCATTGCCTCTTTGAATAGCCAAACTGATTCGTTGGTGAAATTCATGTTTCATTAATTGTTTCGAAGAGTACTAATTCCTGGTTTCATATTTGACCAAAATTATATTATTTCACATTCACATTTTGCTATCTCCCTTCATCTTCTCGTGTGTTGAACATCGAGAAATCCCTTCTTATATTAAGATGCCTATAATATAAAATCAACATCCGAATCAACATAGGCGATGATGAGTCAGTCAATCAATCAATAAAGTAGGATTTTTCTTTTATATTATATACATATATGTAATATGTAATGTATGTAAATTAATCAAACGATTGATTGTCTATCTACGTTAATCAACTATCATAATATGCAGGAACCAAATAAATAGATATTCCTTCCCAGCCTACACGCAATCATATACCAAAAGTTAAGGTCAAAAATCTGAAATTCGGTGTATCGAGTATGCACAAACATGGAGCCTTCTATAATACAACTTTCCAATTTAGCATTAGATGAATCACCGTTGGTGTTATGTTTGGTAGCTGAATAAAATAAGAAATTATATGTACCTGCATGAACCTGTATATACATATCGTATCGTTTTGGGTATTTCGACTTGGCTCGACGCTGCTCCATATCGCATTGAGACCTTACACGGACACCTCAATTTATGAGGCCCACAAACTAGAAACATCTGTTTTCAGAAGGATTTTTCAAAAAGTTTTTCTTATTTGATGCTTGTATTATAAAATGAACTTACTTTCCAAAATTCATAGTTCTGTACTTAGTTTTATATTCTTAAAAAAGTTCTAAGCATAGATGTCTTATCTATTAAAGTAGTTTTAAGTTAGAACACATCGTTTTGTTTAAATATGGGTATAGTCAATAAGATTTTTAATGGCTGTGTTTATGCTGCAAATTAGAATACAAAGACATAGAATAATATATTTCATGGAGCATAATTTATGTTATTACCAAAAATTACTGTTTAGTTTCTTTAGAGGTCGTCAAATAATTATAGACAAACTTGATGTGCTGTAACTGTATAGGTGAATTCACGTAGACATATTTGGTTACAGTTTTCATACCGGTTTTAATACTAGGTATGGCAAGTACAGATCGATTAACGATAATTTTAGACCCCATAGGGTAAACGACTGCAGTCAATGATGTTATTATAACATCATTGACAGTCAAAAGTAATACATACATACATACATATCTTCACGCCGTATCCCTAACGGGGTAGTCAGAGAGGACGGAGCGCCAAGCGTCGCGGTCCTTATATACTTCTTTCGCTTCCTCAAATCACATCATTCTCCTCACACATTTTTACCTAGGTAATATGCGAGAGCTTTCACACGTTTTCGCTGTTATTTCTTCTTCGTTATTCATCGCTTCTCTCTACTAGTAACTAGGTAATTAATGTGTGCTGGGACTATCTGAGTATTCCTTTTTAGTTTTTTGATCCCAGTACTTGTCTACCTGTTTGTCACAGCCTTTTTTTCGTAGACTATTTGATGTTATTTGAACCGCTGTTTGGAACTGTCGCCTATATAGTAATTGATAGCTTAAAAACATAAATTTTAAAAGTTTCCGTACCGCACATCTTTCTAAGAGATCGCATTTCTACTGCATTTATCATACTTTCACTCGATTTCAGGCATAGTCAAAACTAATGTAAATAAACAACGAATAAAAAAGAAGTGTAAGAGTGTTTCAGCGAGGTAGGTGTAGGCACGCATAACGTCAGAATATGGATATTGTTTTAAATGTGTAGTTCATATTTATTTATTAATTACAAGCTGTTGTCCGCGACTTCGTCCGCGTTTTTTAATTTTAAAATAGCCTATGTCCTTCCCCAGAATTCAAGCTATCTCCATACCAAATTTCAATGCAATCGAATGAACAGTATGGCAGTCCATAAAATAACAAACAAACATTGATTTTTATATATTAGATTGGCTCTGTCTCGCGGATTCACCCGCATTAAATTTGTATTTTTCCGCTATAAGAAAGCCTAGATTACTAATAGCCTAGATTAGAGATACTGAAAAGTCCTTTGCCTGTCAGTGGAAGTCCCGTCAAAATCGGTTCGGCCGTTTCGGAGATTAACCCGGACAAACAAATAAACAATTCGACAAACGAAAATTTTAATAATGCATGTTTGGTTTGTGGTGACGTAACCATACAAGTTTAAGAAAAGCCTTTATTTCGAAATTACAGACAGACACCTTAATTTCATTCATATGTATTGATTATGTGACTATACAGGATGTATATGAAAACGGGACAGTTACTTTAATGGATGAAAGGGCATAACTTTAGTATGTAGTTACAAAAAGAATTATCGAAAAAAACGTATCCGTTTAAGAGTTATGACCGTTTTAATTTTCAAGTGTTATCCCCACCATTTCTCGTAAAATTGGGTTGATCGTGTACAGTTACAGATTTTAAATCTTACGTTTTTTTTATTTTGTAATAATTTCATCCGTTACTGAAATACAGCCTGAAAACCATTTTCGAAAATAATTCTGTCCAGTCTGCGAGTGGTAACAGGCTGTATTTCAGTAACGGATGAAATTATTACAAAATAAAAAAAACGTAAGATTTAAAATCTGTCACTGTACACGATCAACCCAATTTTACGAGAAATGGTGGGGATAACACATGAAAATTAAAACGGTCATAACTCTTAAACGGATACGTTTTTTTCGATAATTCTTTTTGTAACTACATACTAAAGTTATGCCCTTTCATCCATTAAAGTAACTGTCCCGTTTTCATATACACCCTGTATATGTAAGCCAAATAAGGTAATGTTTTTGAAGTATATTTACATCTGATTTTTTAATCTCAAACTGAAGATGAGCTTGATGTAAATCTATGAGAAACGACGATAGTATTCAAATAATAGTTTGAAAATAAAAGTAATACAAAAATAAATATTCTGTACTTTTCAGTGTTTAATTTATATCAAAGTCGGTTTAGTTTCTTATGAAAAAAGTTATTTATTTTTCGGTTTTGAGTGACCTTGGTCTAAATAAATATCTAGGTTAGGTCTATCTTTCCAATTCTGGATCGGAATCTGTAAAATAATCATCAAAATATACAAACAATCAGGAGTATTTGGTGTATAATTGTATTCTTATGTATTGTGTTGTTATGTATTAAATTACTAGCGATCCCCACCGGCTTTGCACGGGTACAAATAAAAAAAATACAGCCCATGTTACTCGCTGATAATGTAGTTTTCCATAGATGAAAGAATTTTTGAAATCGGTTAAGTAGTTTTTGAGTTTATCCATTACATACAAACAAAGTTCACCTCTTTACAATATTAGTACAGGTATAAAAAATGGGACCACCTTGATGCTATACTAAACCGAATGCAAAATGTCATTGAAATCTACTATATCACTATAATTAATTTCTCTATTCCTTTTTTAATTTTTTGTTGTATATGTTTGCTGTACACTCAAACACAACAAAAATATAAAGTGGTAAGTACATATTAAAGAATTGAACTAAGAAATTGATTGTTTATTAATCGACATTGAATTTTCTTAAACAATACTTATCAAAAACATTATCAAATCATATGATTACGTGTAAAAAGCGATTTTTTTTAGTGTGACAAACAAAAAACAATGTCATTACACTACGGTTGCGGTTTTGCCAAGGTCTCGGATAATGACGAGACGCCCGCTTCTATTTTGTGCTATTAGTCCACTCTCTTGAAATAAGTGAGGCAAATCGAGCGAGGTGATAAAAATTTATTCGATACCTTTTGTTTCATCTTGTCGCTCTGATATAACTCCACTTAATTGATATGAATAAAAAGGGAACGCACCGATATGTTAGAACATCGTGTAGTCGATTGGATGGGATAGATATGACACAGAAATACTACTCGCGCATAAAATTAAAAAAATGTAACTGAAGTCTTTCCAGTTCCTTTTAAGTAATAAAGGAATTCTCGATATAAAGTAACAAAATTCATCAGCAACTCATTTAAGTACGTTAATGATTGGGCTTGCGTACAATAAAAAATAAATGATGAAGGAATTCATGATAGTTTAACAATATTTATCAACTACTCATTTAAGTGCGTGAATGATATCAATAACTTGTTATTGTGTTTGTGTATAGTAAAATTTAATTATAATCACATTAACAGAAACGAATAAATATCATAATATTATCTCAGTGGAACTGTGTCTAAATTTAATATTTGTAATAAATAACAGTGCATAAAGAACAAAAAAATATAGCTTATATCATTATCTTAAAGCGAGAATTTCTATATTATTTTACTACATGTACACTAAGGTATAAATAAAATGACAACACTTCGAGACATCACACATCATAGCTTATACACTACTTTTAAAAATCATAACATATTGTGAGCAGAGACTGACAAGGGCGAGAGAATAGGGCGTTTTCGTGTTCATTTTGATACAAAGCGAGAATGGAGAGCCAGCATTCTACTAACAATAATAATTACAAGATGAATGAAATGACGGTTGCTGTGTGAAAAAAGACGATTAGCCTTTGCTGTAATTATTGTCACCGCTTTGAGATTAACTAGCTGTTACACGAGAGTTTACTGGAGAAATATAGCATTAGTTTAAGGACACGACATCGATTTCGTGGGTTATTAGAAATAACCAGCCAAATGCCAGTACCATTCGTATTAGATATGAATGTTCCTTCTTCCTTAGTTGTTAGTTGTTACTTACCAACTGTAAAATAGATTTCGTCATAGTTTTCTTTCTCTACGTATCACACATACCTATTCGCACCTGAGAATGAAACTGATCTAAATCTAAATGTTGAGATTTTGTTTTAGGTTTGAGAATGAATTCACCTAAAACATTATTGTTTTGTATGGATTTTTACAAATACATGCATAAATATTCTCACAATATGTAGCTAATGGGGCGAATACGTAGGTAAATTGTAAGTACTATTTAACTTTAACTGTACTGGTTAAATTTTATTCTCAAGATGCGATATTACATAAATATATCTGGTATAATACTATCCTGATCATTTGTCCTTCGATCGTCTTGTAAATAATCCGTCTTGTAAATAATGTTCATAACTTTTTTCAGATTGCTCTAATCAGTAGTCAGGAGTTCTAAGCAAACATTTTATAATTTGGTGACTAGGTTATGACTTTCAATAATGAACGCTGAGTATTTAAAATAATGTGATCCGTTTTATGACATATAAGAACAATAAGACTCGATCATAATGAAAAGTTTTCGCGCACTTCAAATTTTTTTTTATTGTGTCCAAATACCTAAATACGGTTTTCCACATAAATGAAAAAAAGGCGGGAATTATTTAGAAAAAATAAAGTACACGAGTATAAATCAACGTTTGTTATTTTTTTTTTCAAAGAATGGCATTGACAATTAACTAAGTTTTTGCGTAAAAAATATTAAATGACATAGGAAGTGAATATTGGAGGACATTTCGCAATAGATACGAGTCACGCTCTGTTTAAAATAAATAGGTGTTAAGAATAAACAAAAACATTGTTATTGAGATTCGCAAAGAAAAATATTTAAAGGAAAAAGTTGTTTACATTTTTTAAATTATTATAATACTTCAATAAAATTGTAATCACTTCCACATTATTGTAAGATGATATTGAATAAATTACACTTGGTCAGGTTTCTAGCGGGTACTTCTCAGTACGATTTTTTCGAATACTGATAGATGAGGGCACAGACAATACAAAAAACTATTTTTAGCTATATTTTTATGACAAGATGTGAATCATTCGAATTAATTTATTTAAATGGGGCCCCGAAGCTCTTCGAAGGCTTTGGGAGACCGCCGGGCTAGCAAGTTCTTCCGCCAACGAATCAGTTGGGCTATTCAAAGAGGTAAAGCTGCCAGCTGCTGGGCACCTTAAGCAATGACAGCTATTATAATGTGTAGTTTTAAGTTTGTAAATATTATCGTAAGGATATATATATGTACTTTTTTGTTATTAATAAATTAAATGTAATTTATATAAATAGTTTTTCTTAATAAAAATTGCTGATGGTTATACAGATTTAGTTCCCTTTACCTCCTAGAGAATGGAATATGATAAAAATCGTACAATAAAAATATTGTAATAAAATTTCCCGCTAACCTACACTTTTAAATAACTTTTATTTTTCCAATAACTGGTCGTAACCACGAATCAATTATTTAATTAAGTAACAACGGTTTGATAACAATCACTTAACGGATGATCACATGAAACGACATTTAAATTTCTTAATTTTGTCTAGTCTAGACAACAAATAATCGTTGCTTAAATTGTTGTAACAAAAAAAAAAAATTTCATTCCTTTTTTGTTGTAAAATTACTGCATAAGATAGCTATGTCAAAAACTTCATTTGTAATTAAGCAAACATGTTTGATATTGAATGATTTGTTAACTGGAGAGTTAAGGACAATAAGAACACCAGATTTGACTCTACATGAGATCTCACAACGATTTACGACGAAGAGCCTGCATGATAATTTTCATTGTGATGTGATGTGAGAGGAGGTTAACAGAATATTGTTATTTTAAAAAATTGTATGCTAGGTTTTATTACTTGAAGCATTTTTTTTCTTTCTTTATGGCATGGCACACAAATTAGCGCATATGCCAAAGTCACGTATTCATAAGTAGAATCACAAGTAAATTAGTTTTTTCTTATCGTAAAACTCCTTCAGTAAAGTGATAGTAAGCTTTACTGAAATTATCAAGGACTTCTTGGAAGAACGCGAGAACTTCAGCTACACATGTTTATTTAAACCTACTCCATTCTTTTCACTTCTACAGAACTTTAAAACACAATATACTATCACTGTTGTACTTTAAAACTCCCAAAAATGTAAAAAATAGAAAACCTAAATAAAATGACAACCTCACTTCTCCCGTTCCCGCCAAAAAGTCCGCATATAAATTCAGAAACAACATATTCTTTTGTTAATGGTCTTGATTGGCTAATTGATTGGCAAATGGCCAATGTCATAATGAAACTAAATTTCTCGCTAGTTTGAACAATGACAAGAATCTGTAGCGAGGACGAAATTACAAAAAAGGTCGTAATCCGATGGAAATTACATATCTGCATACCTCAAATAGTAGTGTTAACTGATATGAACGTCATAAGGACTCGCATACCTCGGCAAAAATGTGTAATAACTAATAAAGAGAATAATGTTTGCGTAACAAGAGTGTTAGCGGATGGAAATGTCAAACGCTCTCGCATACCTAGGCGAAAATGTGTGAGGAGAATGATGAGATTTGAGGAAGCGAAAGAAGTATGTAAGAACCGCGACGCTTGGCGCTCCGTCCTCTCCGACTACCCCGTTAGGGATACAGCGTGAGGATATGTATGTATGTATGTATGTTTGCGTAAACCATATATAAGGACCGAAATGCTTAGCGCTCTTTTCTCAGATATCTATACTTATTATTAAGAGGTAAACTTTGTTTGTATGTAATGGATAAACTCAAAAACTACTGAACCGATTTCAAAAATTCTTTCACCTACAGAAAGCTACATTATCAGTGTGTGACATGGGGTGTGTATTTTATTTTCAAAAAAATTTCTTTCAAATTTAATTTCAAAAAAAGGTGGTAAATGAAAGAATTTCAATATTTTTTTAAAAATTTCAATTATTGAGTGGGTGATGTCCTTGTGGTAGTTATCTCGATTGAAACAGAACTTCATTAATATCGTAGACATAAATTTATACCTTCTTATAGACTAAAAATAACTACAGACGCTTTATTGGAGCCGCAACGGTGAAATAAATCAGATATGCTGACTCACCTGTACATACGACACACATTTATTATTTATCAGATAAGCTGATCGGCCGCTATTTCGTTAGAAAATACCACCCATACACCTACATTTCATTTAATTTATTTGCCTCACTTCATAGTACGGCGATAGGCTGTCAGGAGTTATGAAGTCTATGGCTATAAGACACTCATAAAAATTATTACATTATTAGATTGTATTCATATCACTTAAAATCGAATACGGAAAACTGAGAATTTAATTTATTTAATTTTTAATTCTACTAATGAAAAGCCTGAACACAACAAAAACAAGCGTCTGTCGTGTAAACAACGTTTTTTTGGGCTGCAGATTCCTTGTTCGGTCATTTCCGGTTATTTTCTGCGATTCGATTAGGTTCTTACGGAAATAATTTGGAATTACACATTAACCAAAAATTTTTATTACTACCGAGTTCACAAAAATTTAAAAACCTGACTGGAAAAAAACTTATGTGCTAAAAAATACATAATGCCATTTTCCTGTCCCTAACACCTCTTAGTAACGTGATTGTAGGCTTTAATGAAGTTAATCATTTAAATAAAAAAAAAACTTTTTTTTCTTTCTTTATGGCATGGCGCACAGTTTAGCGCATTTGCCAATGTCACGTATTAATAAGAAGAATCACGTGTAAATTAGTTTATACTTATCGTAAAACTTCTCCAGTAAAGTGATAGTACGCTTTATTGAAGTTATAAAGGACTTCTTGGAAGAGCGCGAGAACTTCAGCTACACATGTTTATTTAGACCTATTCCATTCTTTTCACTTTTACAAAACTTTAAAACACAATATACTATCACCAATACAAACAAAGCTAATACACCACGTTTCTAAAGTGAACTAAAATTCTAATTTAAAATAACTGGGTAGCTAGCTATGAAAATATCTATAAGATTTAAAATGAAAAACATGAGGTGCTTGCAATACATAATTGATGCGTAGATATTATGTACGCCTAAGGGCCGTAATATCAATGATAGTTTAAACGACAAAAGAGAGTTTAATTTTCTGTCTTCGATTATTTCGTAAGTACAATGGCAATTAATTGATAACGACCAGATTAAATTATCGAATACTCACAAAGAATCTTAAAAAGAACGAACAAACTGTGAACAAAACGAATAATATTACTATATGTAAGACCGTTAATCTAGGTTTTACTAATCCGTTCACTATTTCTATTTGATATTAGGACAGTGGATTAAAGTGTCGATCAAATTTTATCGTAGATTACGAAATCCATAGTTTAAACTGCACTTGATCTTACGGCCCTAAGTCATAAACAATATATTGCATTGCAAATGATATGAACTGTCGCGTGAGTTGTTATCGACGCTAAAACACTCTTACTTCTACTCTCTCCACTCCTTACTATTTGTATATTGCATGCGCCCCACGTTTTTCAGTTTAAATTTTACAAGCATTTTACAAGTTATTTAAAGTTATTTTATATTTTTTTTTTCTTTTTACTTCGTTCTAAGTATAACTTATGAGGAAAAACAAAACCTTTATAAGATTACTCATGAGTCCCGTCCATCCAGTCGCTAGACATGGTTAATTTTCCCAGAAATTATGTGACATTACAAATTTATTTGGCATAGTAACACTATCTTATTATCGCACATTTGTTCCATCAGTTATTATTTTATTTGTAGGAGAATTAAAGTATGGGCAAATTGAACACTAATTCGACTTGATCATTCCCCTCCACCCGCCTCATATATCGAAAACTCCTGAGCCTGACATTTTTAAAATTTTAGGGAATGTAAAGTTTACTTACCTACCTAAAATTTACAGGATAAATTTCGAAACTACTATTCCTTTTTTTTATGGGGGCGGAGGCAATTGTGCAAGCGAGTCACCTGATGGAAAGTGATCAACAGCGCCTATGTTCACCGCTACGTCTGGGGAATCAAGCGTTGCCAGCCTTTAAGAAAAAGAGAGGGAGGAGAAGACGGGCCACCGGCACTCTCACTTACCGAACGAAACACAACAGCAATAGATGCTGCTATTTCACGCCGATATTCTGTGAGAGGGTGGTATTTCACCGGGCGAGACGACCCAATTCGAGTTGCAATTCGTGGCTGTACCACACTTAAAGTGTTCTGTTAAAGTGTTCTAAGTGTTAAATAAAGATCTTCAAAAATTTAGTTTAGTTGCATTTTGTAAATATCGTTTGGAACTCTGTTTGCAAGTTGAATTGGCAACCATTTAGCAACTGACTAATTTTTTTTCTCGTGGATAAGATCGCTAAGGAATCCATGTTATATTACTACTGAACTGAAGATCAAATATAGAAACTTGTTACGCTGTTGGAAACTGTTATTATTCGTATCCGGAGTCATCCATTCGTTTAAAAATATAATTATGTTACGCAATTCAGTTATGAGAGTCATTATAAAAGTAATTAACTTTGAATTCCATCTAATATGTGCATGTATGTAGGTACAGAGGTAAATCGCAAGTCGGTTTTGTACCGTGGAAAAAACCATTTTATCACTATTTCTGTAGTGTATTTGGTTTAATTTTGCCATCAGTAAACCAAAACATTTATTGTTAATAAATGAATAGTTACCTAATATTAATAATTCAAGGTGTCTTGTAAAACTGTGAATGCTTCGTTCTGGCCACATTTAAAAAAAATTAACAGACTATAAAAGGACTTTTTGGCACGAATGCAAAAATTGAGCTTTAATACATTTGGTTAGATTAACAAAAAGTACATACATATGTTAATATTTACAAACTTAAAACTACACATTATCTTTAATAATAAACTTCCTCAAAGTTGGTTAGATTTATTATTTTTTCGGAAGTTTTAAAGTACAAAAGTAATAGTATATTTTGCGTTAAATTTCTGTGGATAAACTCAGAAATCTAAATAAACATGTGTAACAGAAAATGCAAAAATTGTATGAGTTATAGCTACTTTATTGTTTTAATTAAGAGATTAAATTAGTTACTACTAAATATTTACCGAATCCACCTGAAATATACATAGTTATAATTTTAAATAATTAGAAGTCAAATTCAAAATTATCAAATTTCAAAAATTATGAAAATGATACTATATGATAATGTTTTAAAATACCCGATTAATTTAGAAAATGGTTTTTTTCCAATTGTATTTTATTGAATTAATACGATTCTCTATGTATTCCAGAAAAAAAAGGTCTAATACCCGATTTTTTTTTATTAATAACAAAAAAGTACATATATTATATCCTAACGTAAATGTTTACAAAATATCCGATTTATATTGGTGTTAAAATAAGAAAAAACATTTAAAATGCTCGGTGTAATAGTATTACATATATAATAAATAATTATAGGCGATTAAAATTAACATTTAAAAATGAGATAACAACGATTTTAATTTAATTAAAATGAACACGTAAAGATGTCGTAGACAGTAATGATAAACCGAAAATAGTTTATATAACTGTTCATAAAAGCAATTGTTTGATGAACTAGTAGTTTTGTTGTGCTAAAAATACTTTGTAGTGTATGTGATGTCTGGTGAGGTGATTTCCCACTAAGTCGATGCCACTATAAGCAGCGAGGAAACTCACGAACAATGGAAAGATACTTTAGTCGGTTTTACAAGTTTTACAGAGCTCGCGGGTTACACTAAACTTAAAATGTTGAAATATTTACAAAACTGTTTTGCGTAATTAACAAATTCATTAAGTAATATTAACTAAAGTGGGTCCGATGCACACCGTCAACATAACTACAACTAACACTAACATAACAAACTAAACACTATATACACTAACAATATAACACTAACACTATAACAATAACATAACAAAGTAAACTCTTTAGTAAATTCAACACAACATTTTGTGAGTTTTATTATGTTAGTGTTTGTAACTTCAATCTTTTTATTTTGTACATTTCAATTTACAAGATGCATCCCCTTTGGGATGCATTAAAAATATAAATATATTGACAATAAAAAACATCGAACAAAATGTCGCCACTTCATTAAAAATTAATTAAATAATTATAGGTTGTAAAAAATGTTAAATGTCAAATAAAAGTTTCGTGGTTTGTACAGAGTATTAAAATAAATTCTGTATTAAAATATAATTTCTGGCGTCGTCCGAACAAAGATCTGCCAGTGGTTCATATGACTAGTGTGAAAATTGGAATAGATTCACGATGGAAATTATACATTATAAAATGGATATTATTTTTTATCACAAAAAGTATATTTATAGAAGAAACTATTAACTTTATGTAATAAAACACTGCAGTATGATTTACTAAATTGCTTATTTTCATACTACTCCTTTTAAAATTGTACATTTTAAAAAAAAATACTGAAGATTGGAATTTCGATATATTTTTCCAGTAAATTTTAGGTAACGCTTACTATTCAATAAACTTTTCATAATCTAGGTCTAGTCTGTAGTTTCGGAGATAAGAGGACTAATGATCAAATTGAGTTTTAATACCTGATTTGCCTCGTGAATGTTTGTTCTGTGAATATTTTAAACTGTTAACTAATGCAAAAAAGAAACGTGTGTACTCATGTGTGCCTGTAAGAAATATTCCTTTGACTGTGAATAAAGATAATGAAAAAATTGGCCACGTATAAAACAATTGAAACTGGCCACTTAAAATTAATGAAATAAAAATTAAGAAGAAAATAGACTCTTCACTGCACTTCGCAGCTAACTTCATATTGTATTAGATCGACGCGGGCAGTATTAGTTGCTAACTTCATGGTGTTACATTAATGACGTAAATTCCGTTGCCTGCTGAAATTATACTCTGATTTTTTTCATTTAACGCGCTAAAAGAAGTATAATTTTAAAATATGATATAATGAGATGTACCTATGATTACCTATGACTGTACTAAATTTCAACATTGTATGTCATATAGTTGCTGAAAAATACGAATGTTACAGACGAACAGACAGATAAATGCATGAATCTCGTATTACGTTTTTCTTTAGCATAGAAGCAATAATAACGTTAATTTTATTTTAAAGAAAAAACTAATTGAAATTAAATTAAAACTTACGGTATAGTTTTTGCTATGTGCTCGACGGATCGAACAGCCTTCACAGCAGTATCAGAGGACAGCACTTTAAACGCATCGTCACTCTTTCCTCGCTCAACGATGGTGACCGTCCGCTCCTTTTTAGCAGAGTTGGGAGCACTCCTCACTGCTATGCTATCACTAATTGTTTTCACTCTCTGTTTAGTCGGTACACTTTTTATCGACCCTAATTTCGGGCTATCTACAACACTACTCGACTGACGCGAGGATAAATCGAAATATCGATCCTGCGCGTGGATCAACTGCGTCACGGTAAATGCGGGAGAATCTTCATCAGAGGTTTTTAACGAGCTTTTTGTTTGAAAATCGAATTGTGGTCCGAATAAGCCATCATCATATTCGACACTAAGGTTTCTGTTGAAAAATCTGTCGTCTTCGATGTCTTGGGACGGCGACGCGTCGTCTGCTACCGCTCTCGACTTAATAGTGATATCAACGAGTGGATTGGCGTTGTTTAGACGTAGCGACCTTTCCGTAGCGAAAGCGTACGGCGTATTGGCCAATTCCTCCTCGATGCTGTTGTAGCGGCTACGGAACAGCGAAGGCGGCGGATCCCCACCGGCTTCCACGTCGTATTTTACCCCAAAGAGGTCGTACTGCGAGAATCTGTTGTTGATCGTGTCGAATTTGGGGTCGGTTATTTCGATTTTGGAGTCTGGCGGTTCTGGTTCCCTGTTTTCCTCGTTCTTGGCACTCGATGTCGGGCTCATGTTGATGTGTAGGATGCCGTGTTCGTCTGTGTATTTCAGTTTCAGTGACATGTTGCGTTAGCTCATTTTTTTTTAATTATCTGCAAAGAAAACAAATTATATAAATATCATTTATTCATTGTTCAATACTTAGTAATATATAGGGTATTTATAGTACAATATTTATATTAATTGTAGTTAATAATATGTATATATGTATATTGAATGCACTGTATTTAATATGTATGTACTTATGTAATAGATATGTATATATATATATATATTTCGAATGCAGGTATTTGTATATAATATGTATCTTATTATATTTTTGTTTAATACACATTAAATTTTGTCACTTCAACGCCTTTTCCTATCATAGGTCTGCTGGAAGAAATTTCATTTTGAAATAAGCGGTACCTTTGTGCGTAAGTTAGATTTTATATCTCTTTTAGAAGTGTGTGACATAAATAATTAAATAAAATAAATAAATAAATACAATTGAAGCACATATTATAGTAAATTCCAATTTTCTTTCGCGACATTTTTTTGCGATACGTTAAATTAATTTTATATTGAAAACATGCATATATCATATTTTCACACTGTATCCCTAAAAGGGTAAATATAAATCTACTAACAGAAATATAAAAACACAATCTAATACAAAACTATTCGTTACAATTCAATATTTAGGTACTTAAATTTCTCTTCCTTTAAATAATTTGATACAGAGTGTATTTTCCGAAGGTTCTTGGTGCGCTCAATTTGAATTCAACGTCGAAATTACTGGATATCAGCTCATATTTGAAATAATTACTTCTATGTTAAAAGTGAAAAAAACCTGATTTTTCACTGTGTTTAAACTCGTGTTACATCAAGAGACATTTTCGTCCTAAAGATTCGTCTGTAATTACTATTGTCTTTATCCATTATCTATTCATTGTCCATATCCATTACCGTTTTATTTCCCTGAGAAACGTTAGTTGAAAATAAGTTTAGTATATTATTACGGGGGATACGGGGGGGATAGCATACTCAATAGATACCTAACATAATTGGAAAAATTCAAAATGAATTTTGAAGAAAAATTAGATTATAAACGGTAACAGTTTTGTGCAGAAAAATGTAATGAACAGACGCATATACATTCAAATTTTATTAACAGGGCTGGGAGTCGAACTCGGGCCTTTATAAAATAGATGTACTGACCGCGCCAATATATCAATGAAATAAATTATGTGATTAGTTTTACAAAGCCTCAGCGTGTAATAATTATAAGACATTAACACAAATATAATTTTGTATTTCGTATTGTTTACCCCGCTGACTACCCCGTCAGGGATACAGCGTGAAGATATATGTTTACATATACAATTTTGTATATAATGTCCCGTTGGAGCGATGGCAGAGCATCTGCTTTCTAAGCCGGGGTCCCGGGTTCGGTCCTCGATCAGGTCAATTCAGAAAACGAACTTTTCTGTATTTGCTTGGAGTCTGTGTGTAATTGGAAGCTATTCCAGTTCGTTGTGAAGTGGGTAATAATAGTCTAGAGCAGCCGTGGTCAAAGTATGCTAGTGGATCCCCGAAGCTCCGTATGGCGTCTGCGAGGGCTCCGCCAAAATAATATCACATTAAATAAAAAGTCAAATATGATGAAAACTATACCATAAAAACATCAACGTCGTTATAAGTACATCACATCAAGTCTTGTCGCATCATAATAGCCAAAAATAAAAAAAAACAACTTCATACCTTCACGTAGTAAACTAATTAATCTGTGCCTTCACATTAAATTTTTCAATTTTTCATTTCATTAAATTTCATTAATTTAATATGACATAATTACAGTACTTTATAACTTGTATAAAATATCTACTTATCTAAGATTTTTATTAAACTTAGAATAAACAAAAAATCGGGATTCTTAATCTAGGGCTCCATAAAATGTTTAGGTATTCTAAAAGGGTTCCGCCGCCAAAAAAGTTTGAGACCGTTGGTCTAGAATATTATTAATATAATTATTGTAAACTTATAAAAATTATGTCATTTTTCTTCCGCCTATATGTCTGTGTGTTAACTCATGAACTTAGAATATATACTGGCGTACAAACGAACATAGAGCTCGTCGACGCGTGACGATCTTTAATTTGTCATTGTCACTTATGCAATAAATGATTTCCTAGATTATTGCGATATGTAATATCATAATCACATACAGAACACGTAACCATTATTGAAAAATACAGTACTTCTTTGAAATAAAACATGTATAACGCAAAATAATAAAAGAAGTCACCAACGTTCTCCATAGCGTGACGACTTGTGACGACCTGTCATTCAAAATTGGTTACAATACCGTCCCGTTCGCTATTCCTTTCCTATTTGTGCCACTATCATAAAAGATTACATTCTCACTCGCACTCGTTGTACGTCTATAAGCCAGTATATACTACGGTTTATGGTTTATCGATTTCGATTAGGCCTCGAATGAATGGACTAATTTGGATACTTTTATTTAACTCGAACTAATTCTTTATCTATTGATCTGAGGTTCTTAGCTATTTGGTCCATATTTTTTATGGATCAGGAATAAAAGAATTTGTATATTGAGTAAAACATAATTATAAGATTCCGTTCCAAAGTTATTGGGTCTTGTTCGCTCTTTAATAATTTTCAGGTCACCAAATTGCAGTGTTGGTTCGGTCACCGACCACCGATTTTTCTAATTCGTCTTTCCTTTTTTGTTCACATATTATATACGATAACATCGATGTAGGTTAAAATGAGTGTTGCAGAGCTATCGATAGTTCGACTGTCGGCAACTGAGTATGTCAAATTGTAAGTTAACAACGTTGATAGTGTTGATCGATATGTATGTAAAGTTATCGATAGTTAGGTGATATGGAGATCGATTATGCTGAACCTATCGATAGTGCTAAATGTGAAATAGCTTCATGTATACAAACACGAAAGATATTATGTTCATTGTCAAAAGCTAAGTTCAAGCTAAAACAGATTACACTGTCATCACTAAGATTTTTATTTTTATACATATGAAAAATAATAAATGAAAAACATATATTATTTATGTCTCGAATATGTGAGTTCTAATTGTTAATAAAAACTTATTATTATTATATCTATTCTATCTCTAAATAGTGGAAATAAAGTCGCAATCTGCGTTGCCCGTGTATTGCCTGCTGTGCACGTGCATTTAATGCGACGCATTAGAAATTTGACGGCAGGGATCTCAATTTTTCTAAGTGACTACAATACGTATGCAAGTGATATTTGGTAACCTGATTCTTCATTCCATTGACTTTATTTTGACAGTTGCGATACACGATTAGTTGACTTTTATAAAAGAAACATCTTTTAAAACAGAGATTTACATTTTTAGGAATAACGGGACCGATTTATGTTTCTAAATTTTCTGTATAGTTTAATATAAACATATTCTTCAAAATTACAGTTGGATTTTATAAAATTAATTATAATTTTTAAAATAAACGATAATAGCTACTTTTTCGTATTTTTTGTAAGCTAGCGCGCTCACTTTTGCATAGACCAGGTCTATTTTGGATTAAATTATTGTTTATCAATGCGTCGCCTTAACTTGTAAGTTGATTTCGATGCTGGAATACAAAAAGGATAGGAAAATGTGATAGTGTGCGGTAGTGTAATATTATTATTACTTGTCAATTCTCTTTCATCGACCTTGTCGTTCGAAATTAAAGCTAAATATAAAAAATCAAATTCTTTTCTTCAAAAACTATAATATCTCTAAAATATAAACAAATTTGTACACGTATTATTATTTGTATACAGAAGTAGATTAATTTGAATTATCTGTGAAAATTTTTAATTATCTTTCTATTGACTACTTTATTAATTTTGATTTGGCTGTACCTTTAATATTGATCTTGTTGACTGCGTTAAGTTTTACGTTTCATAATCGTATTCGCGTGCGAAGCCGGGGCGAACCACTAATCTATACTATTATTATAAAAAGAGAGATCAAATTGTGTAAGTTCGTTTATATGTGACTCTCCACTATAAACGAACTTACGAACTTAATCTGCGGTACCACTACAGTTGTTTGAAGAATTATTTCACAATTTAAAGATACATTATTCCAGATAGACGTAGGCTATACATTATGTATTCAACCCGGGCGAAGCTGGGATGAACCGCCAGTGACAAATATAAGGAACACATTAATCAAGTTGCATACGTTGAATCTAGAGATCTAATTGGTACGCACACATGCCCTAACAAGATACTGAGTACACTCAAACAAATCGTGGTTATATGGTAGATATTAAAGTTCATAATATTGAATTATCAATAATTCTTATATCCTTGAAATAATTGTTGTTATCTTCTTATTATATTTTCGTATCTCTTTCTATCTCATTGAGCGTAACCACGAGTAAGACAGTTAGCTATAGTAAGTATGGCAACCTCGTACTGTCAGTATATTTCGTGTCAGCTTATGAGTCAGTCACAAAATATTTATTTGTAAATTACTCGCAAATCTTAAGTGTTTTCGCTACAAAAATAAAAATTCACATTCACAAAAATAAAAATATGTCATGTTCAACTGCGTATCGTTATACCGTGACCTTCCCTAGACACGCACATTAGTAAAAATCTAGAAAGTTTGTCATCAAAAAAAGGACACTAAGAACACGCTCTTAAAGCAAATGCTCCGCCCATTGTAATACTTGGTCCGAGATTGTTACCGTTTTTTGAGGTTACGATATTAATGTCATATTATCGATACTTCACCACTGATAGGCGACTAGGCAACACTGGTTAGAAGCCTACTCTCATTACATTCATAAACGCCTGTTCATAGTAGCCGAGCAGTAACAGTTTTATGTTATTGCTATAAAGTTTTTAACAGGAGAAATGAACCAGTTAAAAGGTAATTGCGCCCAATTCT